>JBAMMX010000008.1:17221064-18421064 GCA_037126225.1 Dillenia turbinata | reverse complement strand
GCATATCACTACTTCACCACCCCAACAATCTCATTCAGTGTTAGATCTTTCACTATTTCTTTGGGTTCATTCAACATCAATATGATCACTTTACTGCTCTCATTGGTCACTTATGGTTTTATTCAAATGCGGAACTTTAAATGCATAGGCAACCATTAGAAAATTTATGAAACAGAAGTCTTGGTCTTGCACATTTCTTGTCTAAACCAACTTGAAGCAATCTACAAATTATATGCAATGTTTTTGAGATGTAAATTACATAGCTGCTCTTGCTACTAGAAGAAGGTATTACCTTTTGGCACTCCATGTATTTGAATTTTCTGGGGCACGGAAAGGAAAAAACCCATGGAAAGTACCACAAATGAAAGCTACACCCTGTGATGTGTCAAATGCAATTGCATATTTTTCGTTATAATGTGGACATAAGCTTGATATGGCAAAATCAAAAGACAGTAAGACCAATTTTCTTCAAACTCCAGCTTCAGAGAATAGTTTTAGTTAGTCAACAAAGACTTCTGTTATAAGAATCAGCTGATATATGCAATGCTGAAGATGTCCTCTTGGTCATTATCAATTGCAAAATATGCTTTAGGAGCTAAAACTATAGGTCCAGGCAGAAGGAAGAAAAATCAATTGAAACATAAATTTTCAATGACACAAAAATTGCGTCCAAAAATAATATGCTATTTATATTAAGTGAACAAGATTTCATCCACGTTTATATTTGTATCAATGCATAGAATGCCTATACTTATATAAGCTTTGTCCTGACATTAAGGGATTACATCCATACGACCATTCAGATTATAAAGGTTAAATATATATGGTCAATTGTGGATGGAGAATGTTAAGACTTCATGAAACTAAATGATCATTCCAAAGGTCACTTTCTGATGGTTGGCAACAAGTATTAAACAATTTCCTGAATAGATCAAAGAAAATCAATTGAGGACTACTATGTAGTGAATCACAAAGACATACTTCTCTGCTTCATAGTCCAAGCTACATGAGCCAATAAAGAAAACCCAAGTCCTGCTCCCCATTGAAGGGTCTTAAAATAGCATGGTTGGTTGCATTATTATTGATTCATTACCCCTTCTATATTTGCTTGAAAATGACGAAAGGTTCAAATTCAGGTGAATGGGATCTTGTGAAGGTTAAAGAGGTGGTGAATTGAGTCAAGTTGCATAGGTGACTAAAAGGTAAAATGTCTTAGGAAAAGCATTCAACTCTCTAATTGTCATAATTGTTCTTCCATAGCAATTAGATATATCTTCCAATAATATAAAGGGATGAACATGATATTATTTTGTTCTTTTCTTTATAAATAAAGAAATACAAAAAAATTGGGGCAGTGCACCAAGTAGGGGCTCATCCATCAATTTACACTCACAATTTATAAAACCAACAACATCAATCTACAGAAGATTCAGAGGATTTTGCCCTCGGCCAAAAAGCACAAACACTGCATAATATTCTCCACCATAACCATCAAGGAATTCCCACACCCTAAAAAAAATCTTCTATTTCTTTCCCACCGAACCAACTGAAACATGGCTGGGAAGAGCATCCTAACAACTCTCCTCTTTGCCGTACAAATCTCACACCACTCCAGGCCCACAACTCATTCCGTGTGCAGCTTCCCAAACAAGTGCAAACAGAGAATTTTCCCCCACAATGATCAAGTTCATGTGCAATGAAGAAGCAAGTTATCCCCATATTCAAGCTTTCTTTTGCAAAACATATCTATTTATCAAACAACCTCTTCTTTGAAGAATATATAGATATTAATTTTAATAAATTGTACTTGCAGATAATTCTTTTACATATTTAAGTTTTTGCTTCCATATTGAGGTTTTGGTTCCTCAAAAATTGTTTTTGAATTGGTTATTGAACAATTATCTTTCTACCCCCCCAAAATAAATAAATAAATAAATAAAAAACAGGTCTTCTGTTCTCTCCTATTCTATTCCTTCCTTTACTCCAATGATTTGGAAGGTTTTCAAATAGCTAAATTCACGTACTGCTTCTTTCAGAAAATATGGAAGCAATTTGCAGCCATCAAAGTGCTACTTGTAGGGAGCATATAAGAAACCTAAGCACCCATCAGAGAGTTGATACTTACAATGTTAAAGAAAGATGTAGTATTCCACAGAGCATAAACCCGAGAAAGTGATGCTCTCCGTCGGCCTTTACTAAATAAAGCATTCAACCCTGCAGGGAAAGGAGAAAGCAAGGACAAAGGGAGAGCAAGCAGTACAGCAAGAAAAGCCCCTAGAGAGAGCCAGTAGAATTGAACCAGTGTAAGCAGAGTGACAGAAAGATCTGCCAAAAGCATGATAGATATTAAGAACTGCAGAGTCTCCTGCAACAGAAGTTAGCGATAAATAAGAAAATGCAGTTAATAAATTTAACTATCACAAAGAAGTGTCATACGCGTAACTGTCAAAAGTACCTTACGGCCCACAGGTCTGGTGTTTCGCAATAACAGAGAAACAGGAAAGAACAAGTCTCTTCTAAAATCTAAGGACATCAATGTGGCCTCATTTATAATACCACCATTTATTCCTCCAGTTAATTTTTTACGGGATAATGAATGGCTCCCGTATGGCATGCTCTGTTGCTTCTGCAGACCGCCTTTTTGTATGACAGATGTGCTTGTCCTGGAAGTAACAATATCATCATAAAGCCTCTTTAGAAACTAAACAATATACACTGGATAAAAGATATAGAAAATCTTCTAACTAGAATTAATTTTGAGCGTTGATAGCAAATAAATCACCTAAGACCTGGAATATCAAGAAGCAGCATCAAAATTATCAATATTATTATAGAACAAAAAGCCTAGTCATAGAGGTATTCAATTGCAAAGGGGGATTATGTACTTATCAGCATGTGTAGACAGGAAAAATCATGAATTGAAAAGCATCTTTATGCTTGGTTACAGATATTTTCATTGTAAGATATCCTTTCTTTACACATCCCCCAAGAAAAAAATGCAGAAGTCAGGCCACCAGAATTATAAAGCTTATGAGGTACAGATACATTGCTTCTTTAATAAAAAGTTTTAAAAAAAACCATGTCCAAGCAAATGTGCATCTGCCCAGCCCTGGCTATTTAAGTTCGAATTCGTATGACAAAAGGATCAGGAAAAAAATGGTTGTAAAGAATTTGCCCAAGGACTATGGAGCATGCTCAAGTCCAGAACGACTTGTGAAAATTACCTCAGACAGTCATCACTAAAACTTCTATTTGACAAATCAGCGTGATGCGTGCTGTGCAATGTATAATCCCCAACTCCAACCAAAATACCCAGTTGATAGTAACCCGATGCAGTGGCCTGGAACCATCCCAGCTCCATTCTTACACCACAAAACCCAAGCTGAGGGTTTCCGTGACTATTGATCCATTTGATGACTGGATTTAGGGCAGACCTAATGGATCCATGCCTCACTGTTCGGAGCTGGGCATTCAGACCAGCCACCAAGCGATTCCAGACTGATGTAGGGACTAGCTGGTAATAATGTGCTATATCACATGAGTTACAAATTTTCACACAGAAAATTTCAAAACTAATAGGAATTGCAAAAAATAAAGATACCTGGCTGAGAAGATTGGTCAACAATGAGTCACTATGAAGGTTATAAGGTGACATATAGCTTCCATCACCACCAAATAGGATACACATAGGGAATCTCTTGTGTATACTTGAAATTGATGCCATGTCTAGACGTCGCTCATCACCGCCAAGGAAGAAATCGATGTATGCTACCATCAAGTCTGGTGTAGCTCCAACCTACATTAATACCACCTATTAAGATATAAAATAATAGAATAATAAATATGCTGTTCATTATCAGCTTAAAATCTTTGGAGCAACTTGTTTGATGTAGTATCAGGCTAGGAGGTCCGAATTTCAAAACTAGCTAAGCCTGTTTAACCCCATTTAACTTATTACTCCATGTGTTTGGGACTCTCTGATAAGGCATTCTAAGACAACACGTGAGGGAATATAATTTTAAATTACACATGCATGATAGTAGTACATCATCAACTTGGGAATTAATTAGATATTTTGAAGATTTGGAAGAATATTAGAGATTTAAGGCTCCTATTCTGAGTTGATTTTGGAATTAAATTACATTCCTATAGAATAATTAAAAATCAACTCAGAACCTATTTTATTTTAGGACTTCTTTTTCTAAACAAGTTTTGTTTTCTTTTCTGAAATCTCTCTGGTTCTCCCTCTCCTCCACTGGTTCTTTAAAAAAAATGTATTTTCAAAGTTGACGACTAGTCATGTATTTATTTCTCTCTTCCTTCCCCCAATTCTTCCATCTTTCCATCCTCTCTCTTGATCTACCATCACAGACAAATAAAAACAACTTGCTACTTTCGTTAATTCCCGATGTTCATCACAACAACAACAATGAATTCCAAAACAACAATAGCCTTCATGCCTGATCAAAAATGAATTCCAAAAGACTAGAAGTTTAATTGTTCTGTATGATATCTGCAATGGTAGGATGAACAAAAACTATGAGCAAGCAACAATCTAACCTTCATGCCTTTGTATAAAGCTCGTGATCGGCATGACCGCAAGCACGAATGGTCATACTCAGACTTAACATAATCCTGAAGACGGTGAATTTTATTTTTTCGACGCCATTGTTTCCAAGACCAGGCACAAGGATAAGCAAGAACAGAAAGTATGCTATGTACTGATCCTTCCCACCAATCATATGCAGCGACTGAGTTGATTTCATCAATGAATCGATTGAAAGCATCTTCATACCTGCAAACAACAATAGCCTGAGCATAACCCACTGGATGATATCTTTTGACTTGATCTTAGTAATTTACACAAATATAACACCATTCTGTTAGATACAGGTTCAAATAGTCCAAAGTGCCAACTTGAACAAACAACTACTGGATATCATTATGAACCAAATAAAAGTAATTACTTTGAATATATTAATCATTTCTTTATTTTCTGATCGCTTGGAACCGACAAAATCATGACTTTGTTTTGCAGACTTAAACAATTTTCTAGTAGACTTCACAGTAGGATTCCAGCCTAAATGAAGTTCTGACCATGAGTTAGAGAAAAAGAAAGAATAGATCTTGTAGGATTCCAAGAATTCTTCGATTTCTTAGCAGATGAATCTCATTCACCGAATAGCCGACTTATCAATGGCGATGCAGTAGGTCAAAAACACACTAATACTAAGTACAATCAATGACTGGTAATTTTTGCTGAGGATTAACATCCTCTTAAATTTCCAATACGTGGACTCACCAAATACAATAACTTACAAAATGAAAAAAGCATTTGATTGAGTGATGGTTGACGAGATTTCTTACACAATTTCAATAATTGCAGCGGGTGGAGAATAAGGAAGATGCCAGGGTTCTCTGAAGGTGTTGGGGCCCATAAAATACATTCTATGGACATGGCTTTGAGTTTCCTCGGATCTGTTAGTCCCTTGGACCTGGAATTATATTCAGAAAGAGCGAATGGAGAAAAGAGTTGCATAACATGTAGCATAAAGCTAAAGAGAGGATGCATGAAGTGAAAGAATGTAGCCATACACAACAATAGTGTACCTCTGATAGGGAGAGAAGATGCGGGGACCGCTGATGACTGTGGTTGTCAATTGTATCAGGTGCATAAGAATGACCAGATCTTACCAGTTTAATTCTCAAAGTTCTTAAGAGAAGAGCTAATAGTATCAAAATACAAAACAGGATAAGTGCAAACGGGATAGGCCCTCCAAAGGTATATATCAACTCTTCAAGAGGTGTGTAACAATTTGGCATCCTGTATTTATCAGACATGCAACTATATGGACAATATGGTTGAGTCACCCCACCTGCAGTAAATTCGCACCACTATTTAAAACAAGGAAACATACGCGAAAAGAAAACCATATGTATGGAATGATATATGGAAACCGTGAAGCACGTTGAACGACACATGAGGCAAGACATCATGGACGTGGCAATACCACAGTAATAAAATTATCACATTTTTAGTCAAAAAGATCTCCCACCATATTGTGTCCAAAAGACTACTCAAACACAGACAAGATATGGACACCCTCTAATGTAGAAGTGTCCATGCAACATCGTATAGAAAAATTGAAAAATTAAACCAGAGGAATTACCTCGCACGTAAATAAAATCTGCACGAGTTGGAAGAAATTCTAGAGAGCAAGGAGTGCATAGATATGGATCAGAACCCTCAACGTCTTTATATGTACCAACAGGGCATTCCTGTAAATTTATGATCTCATCAAACACATTGGGCGCACGCTTGAGCACCAGTTTTTCAATGTTAGCTGACGATATTTTCACTATTTTCTAGGTTTAGGTAAACAGCTTGATAGAAAGAAATTTTCACTCAACCAGAAGAATATAACAACTTCAAGAAAATAATTTTTTGTTTACAAACCCAGAGGTCACTGTCTCTATACTGACCATGAGACCCGTGTATTTACTGGTCCCAACATCACAAGAACACAAAAATTATAATGTTTTACCAAGACAACTTGGTATCTTCCCTCATGCATGATTTCCCAAAAAAGAAGGCAGCTTCATCTAAGCTATTGAATTAAACCACAAACAGAAGGTATATCTGAAAACTTAATGATGAAAGTCATTGAGAGAGAGAGAGATTTTCAATGTGACCTTGTGAAAAGAGAGCAAGGAACCATGAGAATTTTTACTTTATAGTTCCTCAGCCTCTTATTCACATGCAATACATGCAAGCCTGCCCACACTGCCCCTGCGGGGACCCAAAACCCCTCCAAATACACACACCTGAACAATGAAATGATTGGCCAGATAAATTGCACATCAGACATTTCTCCTGCGCCATTTCTAATGCACAAGACACTGGTATACCACAACAAAGAAACCAAAGATGATAACACAAACCAAAACCTTATCACATGTTCCATGAAGCAATTCTAAGCCAAATAACAGAACTATTTTATCTCTCTAGCCCCAAAATTATAATTATGCAAAGAACTAGCATCATTATGATAAATATCACATAAAGAATCAGGAAATAGCATGAAAAAAGAACAGCATACCGTGCAGAATGTGCCATAGAGGCCCTTAGGACACTTCTTTCCTGTGATGGTACCCTCCTCACCAATATAACCACCATGGTTCCCAGCACCACCACTGCAGCCATAGAAGACTTGTTACATGCTATTGTGAAACTGACATTCCAAAAAATTGCCCAATCAGCACTGTCAAGATAAAACATACATAGTCTGTAGAGTGCAGACTAAAGAAGTCTATTAAATTTTTTTTTTTCCATTTCAAATATCAATATGGCAAACTGATCTCTCAATAGACAGTTAAAACACCCTATTCTTCTTTTTGGATTTCCATAGCAAAGAAGAGACTATATTATATATGAAACCATAAGAGAGAGATTCTTTTATTTTATTATTATTATTATTATTTTTTCGTTTTTACCAACTGGTATCTGGGTTTCGCCCGACTATGAGAACTGTGGGGCCCATTAATGGGTTGGCTCTCCCAAAACCCATTTCCCATTCCCATGGCTCGAATCCGAGACCTATGGTTAAGGGAATGCAGCCCCTTACTGCTACACCCATGGGAGTTTGGTAGAGACATTCAAAATTCTGACACCTTAAATCATCAGTGTTGGTGTCAACTCCAGGCATGGTGATAATTTCTTCAGTAGGCCAGGAGTCTGAACAAGATATAACTGTCACAGCACTAACCTTGCTTGGGTTTATCTTATCTATTCAACAGACAAAAGGAAAAAAAAATAAAGAAAAGGATCTGACATTCTTAAGACATAAGATTGGAAGAAAGAGACAGACTTTTTAGGGTTTTGATTAATGTTAAAAGGGCAAACAAAAGATCCTTAGTCAATCTGATAAAAAAAGATTAAGGCTCACTAACATGGTAAATACGAATTACAGAGCGATCAATTTTGACCTTGCAAACCACCTTGAGAGTGACAACCACATTTATGATCCTTCTGAAGGGCCCATGGCAAGGAGAATAAATGTGGAGTATACAAAAATATTTTTGTTTGAAAGGAAGTACCAAATATGAACGAAAAAGAAAAGAGAATGAAGTAAAACTAGCATAGCATCCCTCATAACACTATGCTGTTTCCTATTTTTTGAGAATTAGTTGTATCATTGTGTCCCTCTTAGTGTCCATACTTCATAGCATCTTGCACATGAAAGTCATCTCAAGATACAATCATCATAATACCTTTATTAATCGTACCTGATGTTTATGGCCCCATTAATGGCTGCAATGGGAACATATTCATTTCCAGTGTCAACCTTTGACCAGTGAAAATGAACTCTTCCACCTCCACCGCCACCACCGCCACGAGGACCACCTTCTCCCCCAATTACAGATAATAACGAATTTTCAGTGAGTGAAAGTGCTTGAAGGAAAAGAAGGATCGAGCCACCAGAACCTCCACCAAGTCCACCAATCAAACTACCATTCTTGTTTCTTGAAGTCTTTCCATAGGTCTGTCCATCCGCTCTCAGTGAGCCATATATATCAAGCCTTAAAAGCGGCCACTGAGTGGATCCCATCACTAGTAAAATGAAATAGTAATTAAAAATGAAAAGGGAGAATTAAAGTGGACAGCAACACAATTTATCTCAAGCAGAAATAAGGCGATTTAAATTGTTTGAGCGTCTCTTGCAGAGCTACGAAAACAAAACAAAAGGAAAAGAAAGAGTAAAAGAAAATGACAATGCCAGTTGCAGCATGTGACATAGTCAAAAACTGCAAGAGTACATCAGGACTGTACAATGTCCAGCTGGAAATTCTACAAATCCAAAACTGTCTCAAATTCAAAAGTTTTGCACTATGGATTATGAGGTACAAAACTTGCCTTGTAAAACCAAATATGGAGAACTTATGATTTTTCTACAGTAGTACCTACAATCACATCCTTTGTTGAGTGCAAAAAATAACAAATTCATGTTATAACCTTCAGTCAATAACCTTTCAAAGCGAACGAAGTTTCTTACACCATAAACCTATTGGCAAGGTGGTGACAAGGTCATGCCCTTGAATTGTTTCAAGGGATAGGGAGGGGAATATCTTAGGTAGACTAGGGACTAGGGAGACAAAGAACAAGGGAGAGAACCCAATTTAAAGAGAACAGAGATACCTAGAACTCAATCTGTACCAATTATACACGAGGAAGCATAAAGAAGCAGACTTGTACTCTGTAAAGATTAGTTCTCATGGCAGAAGTGAGAAGTTATGCTTAGGATAACCAAATATAAAGTCCTGCCCCCTTTTCTACCGACTCTTTGGTCTTAAAAATGCTGGTTTCTTCTCTCCGAACAGTAGCATGAACAAGGCTGCAAGAGGATGTACTAGTACATGCTAAACATACCTATCATTCCCCCACCAGCAGCATGTCCATATGACTCAGCAGGGCCTTCAGTTCCACTTCCAAGCTCACATGGAAGATCAGCATTACCATATCTGTTACCACCCTCACTTATTCTACCATCAAAGAATCCTGATCCACCTTTTCCACCATGTCCTGCCCCAGCACCAGCACCATTTGAGTAGTTGCCCTTTCCAATACCATTTCTGCAACCTGAGTAAACTTTCTATTAATGCAGCGGCAGTTCAACTTATAAACATGGAGCAGGGTATTTTGCAACTAAGACCACATTCAAAAACTGGATTTTGAGGCAAGCATGGCAACTAATGAAGCAAAAACTTCTGTAAAGAGTACAACGAGGTGATAATGTAATGAAATGTCAGACATCAACTTACTAATGGTAAGAATATCAAGTACCTAACTCCGAGGCAGTTATCATGCCATCTCTATCAACAATTACTGTCCTCGATCTGTGGATGAGAACAACACTCCCCTTGATAAGTCCATTCACAAGAAGGTCTTCAACACGACATATCTGCCAAGAGTTAATCAATTACGAGGAAAATATAAGTTTAAAAGTGGAAGTGAACAAGTTTTGTGAGCAATACAATTCACTTAATAACAACCTCATGATGACAATTGTAAGCAGGAAAAAGTTAAATCGTTTCTTATCACTCTATCAATCTCATAGGAATATAGCAAACTTGAAGAACAGCGGGACCATGCATTGATCCAAAAGCAACCAGAATGAACTGTTTTCCATGATGCAATTTATGAAAGGCCAAGGCAGGGTTAGATTATGGCAAGAAGCAACAATAATGAATAAGACAACAAATTAAGTCTCAATTTCCTAATGATTAGCACCTTAACTCCAGCCTGATAGGGAGGTTGAGGAATAAGGATATCATAAGGAAATGATTTTGCTGTTTCATGTAATCAGAATTGTGAAGTTTGGATTGGATTTGGCCTTCTATAGACTCCCTTCGTCAAAGTTATCTTCCATTAGTTTCTCTTTCTAGAAAGCTTAATGGAGTTCACAATGTCCACCTGTAATGCTAAAACAAAATAACCAACAACCTTTTTTTTCCCCCTTTTCCACTTCCATTTTCTCTCACCACTCACAGACATTCAGTTCACTCGTATAAAGCAGATTTTAGCTATCAAAACCAAAATTGAAGGTGACAAATCAAGATTGAAATCATTTTGAAGCTAAGCATGGTGGAAAAAGAAAGTTAAATTAGCCATTTAGATCCTTCTTATCATGTTTTTTAACTTCTTTTCTTCAAGAGAAAGACTTAAGCTGAAAAAATATTATATATATTTTACTTGGTTTAGCACATAATTAGCATGTGGCTCAAAAAAAAAATTTCAAGATTTTCTAGAATCAAAACCAGAATTTCACCAAACTCCAAAAAAAAAAAAAAAAAAAAAAAAAAAAAGTAGTGAAGCACCAAGATGACATAGGATATTGTTGTAATTTGCATGTTTTGACTTTGAAAACATCCATTTACAAGTTTGTGATTTTCCTTTTGTCAAATTTACTTTGATACTTATCGACTTTTAAATTAATTAATATGAATTTGGATTCAAATGTCCACGGTGATTATGTGAAGAAAATGCAATCTGAGATTTCCATCTTTTTGTCTATAATAATTTTTCTATTCAGTTTATTGATTCACTTTATTTTTTTTATTCCAAATTTTATTTTGTTTTAGAGAACAGATATGTAATACAACTACAATATCTCTCTCTATTTTCTATTTCTTCGTCTGCGACAAATACTAAATTAAGGTCAAAATAGTTATACCAAAATGGTTTCTTGTGGTCTCAAAGAGAAGGTCATGACAGATAATTGCCTTTTGTTGACATGTCACAATCACAACCGTTCATCACTGCATACACAATCATAACCTTCTAATTTGACAACTGACATGGTTTTCAATAGAACTGAATGAAGAAGCTGGATTCCAAAGGCCAATCTCATTTAAGTTGGGATCAAGGCACTTGAGTTGAGTTCAGAACCAGAAAATAAATTGCCTATGTTACTCTTTCTGATTTTTGGACAGTCTAGAGGTAATTGTAATAAGTCGATGAGCAAACTAGATTATATGATACTCCGGCTACATCCATTAGGGGAAAAAGCCCATCTATGACATAGGCACAAGGTTAAGTCATTGAAGATGCACAATCGACAAACTAAGATAAAGGAATTTCCTACTTGAAGCGAAAAGGAGAGCGTATTATTAACAAGGCAATCATCTGGAGGCATTATCAAATCCAACGGGCATGTCTGGCTCTCACATTGAGAATTAGTCGCCCTACAATCAAGAGATACAAATATGTTAAAAATAAAAGCAAAAAGACATGCACATAATGCCATAAGTTATTCTCAAAAAATGTAGCAAAATTCATACTCACATGCTTTTACTAGCATCATCATCTAATGGTGCTTGAAGTAATGATCCTGGTCCAATCTGCCATACATATACATAACATATTATGAAGCAATTTTACACAGAAAGGACAAAGAAATGCAGCATTCTAAGATTTAGCATACAGAAAGAATGATGAGTGAGATGAGGGACCAAGAGAGGTATAAAAAGCAATAGAACATGCTCTTATCAGAAAATGCCATTAAAGAAGACACTGAAATTTCATCTACCTTGCTTTTTCTCGAACTGGGAAACTAATGCACACAATGCTTGGGAATGGCAACACATTTATTACCTGAGCCATCTGGAACTCTTGGGAAAGAAAAACAAAGAAAATCAACAGTAGACTTTTAGGCCCACAAAAGAGATGCTTGGGAAAGGGAACACACATATTACCTGAGCCATCATGGAATGGCAGAAAGAAAATAATTTTGGATGGAAATCCAAAGTTTCATGTTGGACTAGTTTCTATGTATTGGGCAGCGGCACTGGCATGGCTCCACAGTAGTTGGGTTTTAAGTGTGCATGGATAGAGCCAGCTTGTTCAGGCCTCAAATTAGCTACATATATTCTTCTGTTAATATATGACCACTCTCTTCCTACAGGGCTCAACTATTGTGCTCAGTCCTCATATGAACCCATTTGGTGAAAAAAGATTGAGGCACAAAAAAACAATTCACAGGATGCAAATAGTTGAAGATTTATGCTTTTTTGTTATAGAAAAATAAATATGTATTAAGAAGGGAGAAAAGAGTTACAAAGAAGTGTAGGAAGGTTTAGGTATCCTCTCAAACAAACAAAGAGCCAAAAAAAAAAAAAAAATGGTTCAAATCAAGAGAGCTCTCCAATCCCATTGAAGATCTTGCAGACGGTAGCTTTTAAAAGCTCCAAAAGCAAATATCAATGCAATTTAAAAATAAAAAATTGTTATTAACACTATTCCCTAGGCCATTATGTGGTTAACTTTGCTATCAAAAAGAAGTTATGTGGTTAACATAAACAAGAGTAAACGAGGATGACTGAGAGAATGGAAACCCTATCTTAACAGAAGAGGTTATGAAAAACTTATTGACTAGAACTAGAAAGAACTCAACAAGTAATAATCATTTTACAAATTTTCCTCTTTCATTTTACAAAATCAATAAATAGAAGACAATAGAAGAAATCAGAGAAGGGTGCATTCCCAACCTAAAGAAAATAGCAACACTTGGAGGTTAGCTACATCAAAATCATTTTGAGGAATGCAAGGGAGAATTAACAACAGAAAACTTCGAGTAACAAAAATTAAAGCTCAACAAAGCTCTTACCTTCTCCCGGTCATACTTTTCCCCCTCTCAACCTAACTAGATATGTTTATATTAGCCATTTGCTAATACCTTTCCAAGCCAACACCTCACTATGCACTTATCTGTGCAAGCATGCCAAATAATAATAATAATAATAATAATAATAAATAAATAAATAAATAAATAATATATATATATATATATATATATATATATATATATATATATACGTGTGTGTAAATATATATATATATATATATATATATATACTATTTTTTTTTATTTTTATTTTTTAGCACCTCGTTCCAGTTTCCGAGAATACCCCGAAAAAGAAGGAGCCTTTCGAACTGACCAAAAAAACCCCTCCTTTTTATTTATTTTTTATTGCACCTCATTCCTTCCCAAATGCCCCAAGATATTACTAAGGAGCCTTTCCTCAATGTAGATCTCCACCTCATGTAAGAGGAGAAAGCCTCCAACTTCCACTTGAAAGCTCGCTGAAGGAAATTAGAAATTACACTGAATTTCCCCTCAAAAGTCCTCAAGTAGGAAGCCATGGAAGATTTCCTGTCTCTAGCCAAAAGCAAACTGGCTTTCACATTACCAAGATAAATTTCTATTCCTTCTCTTAGGCCCCAAGTTCAGTCCAAAGTTAGCACTCACTGATATTGTCAACTCTCTTGGAAACAAAGCCTCGAATAAGGAACAAGGATAAACCACACTAACAGGTCACGAAGAACCTTCTTGACCGCTTCTTTAATGGTCTTTCCATATGGTGCATACTTTTCAACATACAAAACATTTAAGTAATGCTATTCTGGAATGCATTAATTCTCTTATCAAGTGACTAAAATTAAAATTGTCAAGGCTAAGTACTTCACTGTGGGTATAGTGTTCCTTTATGTAAAATTATGAACAGAAGCACAAAAAATTGTCTTTTGATTGAAAAAGAAAGTTATTTTAAGACTAAGAGAAAGGGAAAGGCACAGATGCATGGAAAAAATCATATTGAAGAGGAAATCATTCAGCTGAAATAATGAAAGTGAGGCTAATTCGGAATTTCAGCAGCAACTCTTAAGTAATTGTTACATTATAATTGGAATAAATAAAGAAAGATGAAGATGCACTTGGCAACAAAACAAAAGCTATGAAGATAAATACGTTACTAGCTGAAAGAAGTTGCAAAGAAATTAATGGTATCAATGCTTAAAAGGTTATATGCTTTACCTTGTCTTCCTATACCAAAGAAGAGAAATGGTGATGATATGGTCAATATGCATTTGATATATCCAACCCAAAAAATAAAAATAAAAATAAATTCCAAACACTCATTACAGATATTGGTCTTTCTGTCATTGTTCCATGTGCATGCTGACACTGATCAGAGATGTATTGTATGCATGCAATGCAAGGAAAGAAAATATAAAAGATTAAGAATACAATTTAATTAATAAAATGCTGAATCCAGACAAATGTTTATTTTAAAGGTCACAAATCTCAAGTAAGAATAGGTTCATGGCCTCCAACAGCTTACCGTTATGTTATAAAACAATGATAAGGAAAGTCGCTGCGCTTTGATGGCATCACCATGACCCATCAACCTCAGATGTCCTTGACCAAGCAATCCCAAGTTTGTGTTTGAACTAATGATGGAGTACTCCTGTAAAAATGAGGGAGCATAATCACTATCAGAGAACTTTAAATTTAAACTTGACCAAGAATATCACATTGCATGTCACACAGAAGAGGTTTAAAACATGAGAAAATTACACCAGAAATTTTTAATGTTTGTAACCAATTTCGCAGATGTTCTTAGGGTTTCTTAAAGCAACAAAACGTCCTAGGCATTATGATTTAGGAAAAAAATCCATCTTTGAAGCCTTCTTTCATTTTATCTCCACATTGTTTGTATACATGACAAGAGAGACCTAATGTAATGCGGGTCAAGCATGAAGACATATTACAATAGTTTGAAATTGTTAGTAGTTTACTCAAAACTTCTATTACACATAATTGCTAAAGAGCTTATGAAATCTGTAATGTATTCTTTGTCAAGCATGAAGATAGGATACAATTCATATCACACTTAACTTTAATTCAAAAATCAATTCTAAATTGTAGCAATTTTGCAAGAGCATAATTGCAACAAAACTAGTTAAATACCAGCACAACACTTGTAGGATGAATTTGTTTGTTAGCCTTACAAACATTTAGGATGTTTTGATATTGGACGCAAACATTATGAACTTGTAAAATTTCCCTCAAAACATACTACCTTCAGAACAATGAGATTCCTGACTTCAAGAATAGAAGTAGTAACATCAGTATTTCCTCCGTCGATTTCGATTTGTGAGTTCAGCATTAGCAACATTTTGACAGCAACTCTGAATGCACCATAAACCTTCATCCATGATAAGAACATAACAAATAAATTAAGGGGTTAATCCCGATTATCACAATGACGGGAAATAAAACACAAAAATGGAGTTAATTCCTTTGGTCTCTCTACTTATTATTGAACTAGTTTAGGGAGGGATGAGGAATGACTTTAAGGAGGGTTGACAGACCTCATGTGTTCTAAAAATATTCCAGTTTTAAAAACCCTCATTTTTGGTTTTCATCACATCCTTCTACAGAAAGTGTTGACACTTGATATTCCTAATTTTGTAGACTTCTTTTCTGCTAATTAGATTTGAAGGGTTGCACTTCTTGGGGCCTCTATTACAAATTTTTTGATAATAAAAAGAAAAATCAAAAATTAAAACAAAAGAAGGGATCACTCCTAATAAAGCAAAAGATCTTCATGACATTAACATATTGCACGTGCATGTTTCTTGCTTGCAAATTTTTGATAAAAATGTGATATCATTTATATGGAGTTTGTGAGAAGAAAAAAAGAAATGCAGAGAGGACATACTAGCCAGTGACTAACCAAGTCAAATGCACAATCATTATCCATAAGCATGCCTCTTCCTAACAAAACATAATTTTTTCCCTAAACTCTTGATTTAACAGGTCAAATTTTTAAATGCATTTACAGAAAGCAGGACAGGAATTCAATCCGTTCACCAATATCTCACACCCGTACAATTGTAACATGGCAGGAGACAGTTAGGAACTCCTCTGTATTTCAATTTCTCAAGTATAACATAATTTTAGACAAAGCAACCAGACAAATACCTGAATCCTTAGTCAAAGGTGATGAGAATAACAAGTGGACTAAATGCAATGTGGTCATCAAAACTTCTACAATAATATGATGCGAAAGATTCAGTTTGTGAGAATAAAAGGGGATAAGAACAAGCCAGAATGGATGGATTAGTTAAACTTCTCAAAAATGGAACAAAATATTAAAAATGTTGCAAGGAAAATATGAACCTTTATGACAGAATCACTCATCAAAAGTTCTTCCGCAACCAGTTCAAATTCTGAAACTGCATACTCAGACAACCCAAAGATGATGCTGCCTCCACGAAATAGACTGAACTGGCCTCTGACCTTCAGAAAGAAAAAAATTTCAGAAAATATACATTCTATATTTCAAGGTAAAGAAATCAGAAGACATATAGGGAATGCTAAACTCAAAATGCAGCCTTTTTGGAATATCTTGTACTATTAAGCAAGACATTCTAGAACGAGGAATCTGCATCAAAAATTAAACCTACAGCTAACAAGTAGAAATACAAGGACAAGATCACCTAGCAAAAAATTAAACAGATGAGTAAACCAAAACTCAGAGACCAGAAATTCACATCAACTCCAGACCTAGTGTATGGGGTAAATTTGCAACTGCAATCTAACGGTAACAAAAGAAAACACACAAACTACAAAAGAATTTGTTAAATTGAATTGAATGCGAGTGTGGATACAATCTCTAATCTATGTAAAAGTATGCAAAAACAAGTACAATCCTCTAATTTGATCTCCTTAGTGTATGCTTCATGATCCAAGGGCTTCAAAAGTTTAATCCTGAACGGCGACTGGATTTGACCATGACTTCAAGGGCCGATGGCTTGATCTTGAATCAAGTTTGAAGAGTTTTCCTCTTCACTCTCAATGTGAAGAGCCTGGCATATGCTCAATTACTTTTAAATTTGTCTACAATCAATGTTTCAATCAGTTCTGAACTTGTCTTGTTTGAATTTGAATGATTTCCTTAAATTTGTAGTCTTTAACTGAATTTAGTAATGAAGACTAGTTAAATTAGGAAATTAGAGGCATGTCAAAGTTTCCATGTATTTTGACATGTGCTTTTGGTCTGTATCATATCACATTTAACAGGGCATCTTTTCATTAGTCATTTGTCTGAATTTTGATTGCCACCTCAAAAGCCCATCGATTTGACTAGTTTGAACGATTGGCTGTCCAAACAGTCATTGAGGCCTCTTAAGATGATGATACCTTATTCAAAATGTACGATGCTATATTCCTTATTTTGACCCCATCTTTTTTTTTGGTAATGACCCCATCTAATTTTGATGAGAGCTAATCATGCTTGGCCAAATGGTTGCCAAAATTTTCTAAAATTTTGGGTATACACCTAGTCTATTAAAGGATATTGAAATTCCCCGAAATATTCAAGGAGAAATCAGCAGGTGCTTGAAGACAAATGCTTTTATCTAGCAACATGATTTTGGAGATCATACTCCAAGGCAAGAGGGCATTGTATAAAAATATCAACTAGAACATTTAAGTGAGCTAATCTCACATGTCACAGGGAAACTCTTCAATCTAATCAACGAAGTCAAAAGCAAAAATATCAACTAGATCATACTTCCTTTAAAGCAGTAAAAAAAATAAAGGATGATATGATAGGGTCAAAAAGAGCACAAGTTTCCGATCTCTGTTGATGACCTCAGTTGGCATCCCTTGACTTAAGCTAAGCACCATAAAGAGGAAAGGACTATTTCAAAGAGTAATTCCTTCCAACATTGAATGGGTTAATATAGCAGCAATGACTTGTTTAAACTCTTAAAGAGTGATGTAAGAAGAAATAACTCTTTATCATGGCATTTATAATTGAATCTACAGAACTGACCTTTCAAGAGGACAACTATTGGAAACAAAGAAACTGATACTGTAGCCTCTATTTAAAGATAACGGAGTACCAAATAATAGTTATTGCATGATATTGAAACCATCCAGAATTTTACAAGATAGAAGAAGGTTGAAGATAGAGATCCAGATGCATCTTTCTAAGCACCATAGGTAATGAGCAATTAATGAACAAATAAAAAAAAAAAAAAGCTATAGAGAAACTCATCTTGTTCAATAATTTCCATGGATTTGGAGTGAAAAGAAGGGCTTCAGCTATACTAAAGAAAATCAAATTGAACATGGTAACTGAGAAAAGCAAAAACTGCTGACCTGAACCCTAGTCCAGCGAAGAGGAACCAAAGCTTTTGCATTGTTCTCAACAAACACATTTGACCACAATGGGCTAGTTGAAAAATCCAGCAAAGGAGTTTCTGTTTCTGTGGTAAAATTGTCATTGCCAACTTTTAAACTTAGGAGCTTTGCATCAAAGTAGGTACCTGCAGCACCAGCATTACCAGGACAACCAATACTCACACCTCCTGCAAGCCAAAACATTCATCCTACAGTTAGGGTGTGAAACCCTTCAGAATATTCTCCCTGTAGCAACAACCACTATGAAACTAAAAACTCATCCGTCATATATGAACATGAACCAACGAGCAAATTACTCATATATCAACACAACAATTAACGAGAAAAGGCATCAATTACAGATCATGCAGTTTAGAGTCAAATCCTTGAGACTATTATCTTTGTAGGAGCAACAAATATAAATCCTTAGGTAGGGTAACATATTAGCCTGCTCTTCTTTTTCTTCTTTTACAAATAACCATGTAAAAGCCATTGCATTGCATATAAATACTGAAAAAGAACAACTAAGACCTCAAGCTTAGAACAGACACCATTACAGGAAGAAACAAGCAAAGGTTGATCCAGCAAACAAGAACAAATAGAGAACCAACTTAATTAAGAATCCATATGATGGGGCCCAGCCATGGTATATTGGCAGAGACGAATTAGAAACTGCTTCCATGTCAATTAAATACTTATCCCTGGTAATGGACAAATTTCACAATATAGGAGAGGAGAGACCTAAAGGCAAGCAGGTATTCTAACATGAAAACTTAAAAATAAATAACAGTAATTGACTAATCAATGGTGTTAATTTCAAGATAAAGTAGAGTAATCGGTGCAAACCATGGACGGTAATCTTTACATCTTCTTGTATGCTGTAACAGTCGAGTGATATTCTTCCACCACCGCCTCCCCCCCATCCACTCCCACCTGCTGCACTAATAGCACCAAACCCTTTCCTAGCCAATGAAGACAAAATGAAAACAACTAAAGAAAAGTACAATATATCTTTCAATTAAAAAATTCAGCGTATACTCCAATAAGAAATGTTTTTTATGCTTTATTCATGTCAACAATCTATTGCTTAATTGATCTAGAGTGAATCAGTAATCAACAAATTAAAAATAATATTATATTTAAAAATGTAAAATATACCAGAATAAAAGAATATAAAGAGATATTAGTATACAGTAGTTAGTACCCAAGGAAAACTTCTTTATCCAAACTGCAACTGTCGGGTAGTGACATTTTCAATGCATTTTTATCAAAACAGAACATCTACACATGATTTCATATCATTATGAGAACAGAAGTGGGAAACAAAGAACCGCCCAACATTAGAGCACAGATTAGGGAGGGAAAAAAAAAAGTGACCTAAAGTGCAGTAATTGCTTAGATCAGCTGACACCAACTGTACCATACTTGTGATTATGACCTCCAGAATAATTCATATATCATCTATAAAGAAAGTAAAAAACCAACCAAAAATTTCAGTTCATCTACATAACGTGAATTTTTATTTATTTTTTTTGGGTAAAGGAAAGGAGAACTCATTAATACAGGATTAAGGTAGAGCAGGATATACAATCTAAAAGGAAAGAAACGAGTCAACAGAATAACCCATGGATTTATAAAATATAACACTCAGACCACAAAAACTTTCCACAAACTTTAAATAATAGAAACAGTTACTTAAAAAAAAAAAAGACCCTCTAAATGGCCAAGAAATACAACTAATAGTTGTCACAGATGAAAACAGATTATTCAAGCTCCCAGTTTAGGGCCAAAACCATAACTAATTAACTCATATGCACTGGAACCCATTGCTTTCCTATTCTCCAGTTAATAGCTAGATGAGCTAAATGACCGCTCTATATTTTCCATATGATGTGCATCAATGTAACATAACCTGGGTCTTTGAAATTTAATCATAATGGAGAAGTTTACCTAAAGCTAGCCAGGCTTGACAAAACCTGGATCCTTTAACATGATATGTGTTGGACACTTGAGAAAATGCATGCATTCTTGCTATAAATGCATGATTGAGTTGTATTTTGGAACAATTATGTTCATATTTCATTATACAACCAATTCTATAATCCAAAGTCCTAAAGTTATATATACCACCGAACTTTCCAAAATCGGAGTATAATCATGTTAACATTGAAAGAAAATTATGGCACTTACAGCTTCAAGGCATGCATGTATATACTTCCCCCAGATCCACCTCCCCCTTTTCCACCATCTCCTCCTTCAGCTGTTACTGATCCATTTAAGTGTAGTATCTCTTTCACTATGAGTTTGACATGACCTCCACCATTCCCTCCATATCTATTTTCATCAGATGTGCCACCACCCTTACTCCCATAACTCCATGGTTCAGACAATGAAGACCAAGCATAAACATCACCACCCCAAAAGTTTGTTTCTTGGTTCTTCAAACAAGATGCACCCCGGCCTCCATGCCCTCCACCAGCTCCATCATAGCCAACTGGAGTTCCACTGGTTTGAGAAGGTGGTTCTCCACCCATGGATGTGGTATTTATACATGAATTAGACTCCATTGTAAGATTGGCAGCAGAGAGAACTACAGAACCAGCGACTATAGATGCATGGTGACCCATTTTAATATTTCCAGTTAAATTGAAACTTATCAGGCACCCTTCTATAGGGCACACAATTGAAATATGTGGTAAAATCTCTAGGTTCCCCAAGCCATGTACCACTAAATCAAAACTTAGATGCAAGTTTGAATTGAGCAAGCATGTTGTCATGAATGATCCAACACCCTCTAGATCCTCACAGGATACCATATTATTCAATGAAGCTAAAGAGGTTGGTGGTGGAATATTAGTCAATTGATTCAATCTTACGCCTTTAGAGCCACCGCCAAATGGCAGCTTGTTGTAGCCATCCAATA
Organism: Dillenia turbinata; assembly: GCA_037126225.1. Classification (NCBI taxonomy): domain Eukaryota; kingdom Viridiplantae; phylum Streptophyta; class Magnoliopsida; order Dilleniales; family Dilleniaceae; genus Dillenia; species Dillenia turbinata. Next base: position 18,399,611 of record JBAMMX010000008.1, on the reverse strand, counting down.
AGTTCTTCATCTCGGGGGTCCCGCCTTTATACTGTCCCATACAAAGATAAAGCATGGATAGGAGAAGATGTCCAGATAGAATGACCCTGCATAGACCTCCATGACTCATCACAGGAGGCATCACCATTTATGGCATCAGTCTTGGTAAGCAATGCATACAACTATAATATAATACCACGTTCATGAATCTGATCTGATAAACTGACTGTTGCAATTTGTTCTAAAATCAGGAGTGGAGCCAAGATTGGGCTGTGGAGCCAAGATTTGAAAAAGTGTTAGTGTATCAAATGTAACAGAACTTCCATTCGTAAGTACCAGCCCCTGCATCCACCTGACATCAGAAATGGAGCCCTCAGAACCACTTAAAATAGAAGAACACAAGCACCACAGAAACAAATAATAATATTAAGATCATCAATAGTAAGCACCATAATCAATTACTGCCAAGTGGCAAAGACCAAGACTGGGCAGCAACTTTAAGAATTCAGAATGATTGGAAATCTTTTTTTTTTTTTTCCTTTTTGATAGGAAAAGAAATATTGTTAGGAAAAGGAAGAATGTACAAAGACCCCAAGGATAAGAAATCCTTGGGGAAAAAAAGAAAAAGAAAAAGAAAAAGCAAAAAAAGCAAAACGAAAGGAGAATTATTCTCCAAAACAGAATAATTGGGAATCTTGTTTTCCTAATCTTAGACATGACACTCTTACTGGAACCACTTGAAATCATTTCCCCATCCGTTTGGACTCTAATCCCATCTGTTGGGGTCCCACTCCTTTTATTTGGCTCTCATCTAGAGACCTTAGAACAGTGGTTGAAGATTCTTAGAGAAACTCCAATGCGGGGAGTTTAAGTTCATGAGGAAATTGAAGAATCTAAAACAAACCCCCAAAGATGAGGAAGTTTTTGATGATATTAGAGTTAGGAAATATGCAATTCTTCGGGGATTAATGAGCTAGATAAGCTTGAGGTTTATAGAGGTTTGTCTGAGGATCTTCTTATCCGCCGAGAAAATCTTAGGAATGATCTTGGGGGGCCTATTTTTAAGGAGGAGATCAGTTGGCATAAAAAGATCCCAATGAAGTAAGTTAGAGGAGATTGTAACACTAGATTTTTCATTGGGTTGCCAACAGTAAGAGACAGAGGAGTTTTATTAGAGAGTAAAGGATTATAAGGGTAATACGATCATGAATCTGGCTACTGTATTGGAGACTTAGAGAGTTAGATGATGATAAGGGTAATATGATCACAGAACTGGCTGCTGTAGTGAAGATTATCTCTACCTTTTTTAGGATCTTTATATTGAGGATGATAGATTTCATCCTACTGTTGAGGGCCTTGATTAGTACCCCATTGAGAGCTGTAAAGCCTCTTGGTAAGACAGACTATTTGAGAGGGATGAAATTCATGGTGTGGTCTTTGGTTTTGATAACCCTTGGCCATGATGGATTCACTATGACTTCTTCTAGAGTGTTTGGGATGTTATTTGTGAGGACTCATTTAAAGGCTTTTATAAGTTTGATTCTAATAAGGTGACAGGTAAGAGTGTGAGTGAATTCCACTTTATTACCCTTATCCCAAAATATCCTAATCAATGAGGGAGAATGATTTTAGACCTATTAGTCTTACCACTAGCCTTAATAGAATTGTTGCAAAAATTTTAACTAATAGGTTGTTTGGCACTCACTGATACTATTTTTTCAACTCAGAGTGGTTTCACAAGATGCAGGCAGATTCTGGATGCAACCCTCGTTGCTAGCGAGGTGGTCGATCAAGTTAAGAGGTATGATAGGGGTGTTATTCTTAAGTTAGACTTTGAGAAAGCATTGGCGGTTCCTAGTTATGGTCTTGAAGAATAAGGGCTTCGGGACCCTTTGGAGGAGATGGATTAGAGTTCGACCTCTTTTTCAGTTATTATCAGTGGTAAGCCCTATAATTGGTTTACGGCTTCTCGTAGGTTGAGACATGGTGACCCTCTTTCTCTTTTCTTTTTCACTCTAGTGGTGGGTTCATTGAGTAGGTTGATTCAAGGGATGGGTTTGAGACAATGTGCTATTCGGTTTTAGAGTGGAGAGTGACATGGTTTCCGTTCTTATGTTTAGTTTGCGGATGATAGTAACCTTTTTCTTAAAGAGGATATTGTGGGTTTTAGAGACACAATGTTCTTACTTAACATTTTTGAGAGAATTTCTGGGTCTAAGATCAGCATAGCCAAGAGAAAACTTCATAGTATTAATGTTTCTACTGAGACTCTTGATTAGTTGGCTGTTATTACCCACCACGAAAGGAGGAAATGACCTATTTCTTATCTAAGGATTCCTTTCAAAGGAAGCCTTAGGATTGCTTATTTTTGGGATCCTGCTGTGGATAGGATTAGAAGGAGATTAAACCGGTGGAAGGAGCTTTTCTCACTTAGGAGGGCACACTTTTCTTCCTCGTGTGTCTGTCCAGTAACTTTCTTCATTTTCTCTCATTTTCTAGGGCTTTATTGGGATTGCAAACAAGATTGAGAAGTAGACGAGTGATTTCCTTTGGCCAGGGAGTGGATTGGATAACAGGGATCATTTGGTGAGTTGTAATCAGGTGTCTCAGTCTAAGGTTGAGAGTGGTTTGGATCTTGATAATGTCATTTCCGAGAACATTTCCCTTAGTGTGTAGGTAGCTTTGGGGAATTCCCGTAGAACCTAATTCTTTTATGGCATAAAGTTATTAGAAGTATCGTCTCCATCATAATGGATGAGATATCAATATTGGAGTGAGAGTTTCTCACTGTAGTCCTTCAAAATCCATTTCTCAAGTAAAATCACTCTTTTCTTCTCGTGTCTTTTGAAGTGAGCAGTGGGGGATATCAACTTGAAATCCTTTGGGGATATCAAAACATTTGGGGTGTTGATTCTAGTGAAGTATTCATTCAAGTTAAACGTTTACTGGGGCAATCAACTTGAAAACCTCTATCCTCATCGTTATGAATTTCAAAGTTATGTGAGGAGTCAAGCCCTTTGGATTAGAAATAGTTGGGACCCGGTCCACAAAATCAAGATTAAGTTCAATTCCAACCCAAGAAAACATCTATATGGGACTGCCTAAATAATAGGATTTGAAATTTATTTTGAGAATTCCACCGTTTTTGTGCAACGTAATCAATAAATATGCAGAGAGATAGGCATCAAACTAATAATGCAAAAATCAAAACTGAACAGAACAAGGACAATGCAGATATACACACATTCATCAAAATCAAGAATCCACAATCTTTCATTCCGAATCCCAATTCCAATGACTCAATAGAGAGAGGGAGAGAGAGAGAGTGTGTTTACCGTTTAGTAGTGAGACAACGAGTGAAAGAGCAAGAAGCGAACCCCAGAGAATTCCTGTGGAATCTCTCTCTGCTAATTCTCTCTCAGCGAAGTACGGAGTGGTGGCTTTCGCTTCAGTTTCGCTTTTGCTTTTACCTTTTATTTTTTTGGTTTTTTTTTTAATTTTTAATTTTTAAAATTTTTGGATTATCTTTTCTTTCGTGAGTCCACCATGAGTCCAAATTCAAAACGACGTTTCGCTGAGCTGTTCCTTTCAAATCAGCTTCTTTCCTTTTCCTTTCTTCCATTCCCATCTTTACTCATTAATTCCGGGGAACGTCACCATCAAAGAGATCGCTAACCCCGTGGCTTGGTAAGGTTTTTACCTTGCTTCCAAGGTTACTGTATTTTTTTTTTTTAGTTCTTTTGGGCCTCCCATGACTACGACCATAAGCTCCCACGCCACACTTGATTTCTCTCCAACTGAGGGAGACAGATGTTCTATTATGATTTTCGCCCTTGCCTTTGACAATTTGCTTTTGTTTCATGCTTTCATTAAATTAGATTAAAATATATATATATATTATAATTAAATTATAAATCTAAAAATAATTCGAAAATATTGATTTGAAAAATAGGAACAGTTATAAAGGGTGCTAAGAGGACTAATTAACTCTCATTTTTTTTTTCCAGTATTTTAAGGATGATAAAATCTTAAAGTCATTGTTTGACCCCTTATTATTATTATTTTTTTACTTATCATCGATATTTAAAATTATATTTTAATTAATTCGATTCAATTATTTATAAAATCCCTATTTAGAGAACGATTATTTCGATAAATTTTTTTTATTTTTAAATCTTAAATTTTAAATTTAATTAAAAAATTTAATATTTTATTTCACTGAATTAACCTTCCGTAATATTGTATTTCATGAGATGGTTTCTATTTCATTTTCATCTCTCTTTCTCCCTCTACCTCACATACACGTGTGCACATATACAATTTTGCACCAAATAACTTTTTATTACCCCTCTCTCTCTCTCTCTCTCTCTCTCTCTCTCTCTCCTTTGGAAGCTTTTATGTAAATCTAGTCTGATCTTGTCCCAGCATTTTGAGAGATGGAAAATTTTGTCTGTGGCAAGGCCACCCTCAGTCGGGGCAAACTAGCCCCAAACATAGTGCTATGAGTTATTTATTTTGCAATTCTTTTTTATCTCCTGTACCAAAAAATTCGATTTCCACAAAAAGTGGAAAAAAAAAATTCTAAGGGCGCCTTTATATGATAAGTCCATTTATAATTTATGCCTGCAATACATCATTCGCACAACAAATTTGATGAATTAGGGCTGATTGAATAGAGGTTTTACTCACAATTTTCATGATTATTTAATCTTATTTAAATTTTCAATCCAAATTCCCAAACTTACCCAAAAAAACCCTTTTGCATACCTTTTTTTTTTCCTTCTTAGAAGGTAAATTGCTATGAATAGAAACCAAACTGAGAAAAAAAAACTCTAGTACTTCAATTACATAAATTATGGGAATGAAAAGTTTCCAAATTGAGGACAAAATAACGTTAACAATCTAAGAACTCGACGACGTGATGGAACCCAAGTCTAGGAGATTGATAAATTGGATATAGTTCTAGAATGAAATCATGAACCAACTACGTTGCACCACAAAGATCTCACATAGTGTGTGGATTAAGAGTTTGAATACATTTTTTATAAAAAAATAACTGTGAACCTACTATTCTACATCTCATGAATCACTTGAGTAGTGTGTAATTTAAAAGAAACCCTACTTCCTTAAAACTCCTTAGGATAGACACATGTTAAAATAAGAGAGAACTTATATTTTTATTTCTCAATTGGAAGATTACAATCTTGGAGAAGAGGCCTATTTGTATTTATAGGCTATCATTACATCTTAACGGTCCATCAAAGGTGGGTTTAGATCACATTTGTAGATCACATTTGTTATAAACTCTAACGTTTAGATTTTCTATTTTTATTACACTTTATTATATTAATTTCTTTTTATTTATTTTTAGGTCTTTTGTCCTCTTGGACTTTTGGCCTTTTACGAAGCTTCTTTTTCTATGGACTACAAGTCAACTTGGGTTTGGACTCTTGGTCGTTTGGGCTTGGGGTTGTGCTTTGTTAGGCCATATGGCTTGGGCCGAGACATCTCTTAGACTTGTAGGCTTGACCTGAGCTTGTTATGCCTAAAATGACTTCTCCACTCTGGTTGGTTTTTTGTGGGCTGCCTCATTAAATCTTGGACTTTCGTGGATTGTCATCTTAGAGTTTGTAGCATGACGTCTACGACTCAGTCATAGGTTGTTCGCTAACCGGATCAAAGGTTTGGGACTCGGCTCTAGTCCTCTCCGAGTTCATGGCACGCCAACAAGCTCAGCATGGCTTCGACTTCAGGGACAAAACCATGCTTGAGCTTGGCATGAGCCGAGTCTTGCTTACCGACATTCAACCTCTCCTCAACGGCCAAAAGAGAAACATGCAAGAGAACAAACTCGAAAACATAGTAGAGGCTAGGGAGTTGGTTTGGGGATCAGCATCATCATCAAGCAGTTGGGGTAAGTTTGATGTGGTGTTGATGAATGATGTGTTTTTTAATCTATCGGTAATAGGAGATTTGGGGAAGACATTGAGGAGTTTGTGTAAGAGAGAGAGAAAGAGAGAGAGAGAGAGAGTAGGATGGGTTGGGCGACAAGTCAGGTGAGGTCATGGACACGACAAGTGTTTGATTTTAAATGAAACTAATTTTTTTTTTAAATAAAAAATCTCTTTTAGAGTTTTTCTTATGACATGGGTAGGACAATTGGGCCAGACTGACTTGAGCTCGGCCCTTTTTGAAAGGTCGAGCTCGAACCATTTTGGAGTCGAGTCGAGTTTGAGCCCATTATTTAGACCCATTCTAATTACGAACTGAACATTGGTCGGCTCAGCTCATAATAGGGCCAGCCCGGCCAAAACCCTAAAAGTGAAACTGAGTGGAATGAACTGGTCGTATCTCTAATTCCCCTTTCCTCGCTATTTAACGGTACCAATGCTTAAACATTTGACCCATGGCCAACACATGAGTGCTAACCACAAGATTCAAGGTTGAGGTGGTCTCTCTCCTCTCTATCTTATCTCTAATTCCTCTCTCTCTCTCTTTGAGTATGGAGTAGGAAACAAGAAAACAAAAACAAACAACACCCAAGCAAAGCCCAGGCACCAGCCCAGGCACCAACCAGGCTAACTACACTAAACTCCTAGTCCTACATCTAACAACTTTGCTCGAGTCAACACCTACTTTTTCATTCAACAACAAGGGTTGAAGGGATCTCAAAGGAACCTCCAGCATGGACAAGCCTCAAGGACTATCTTTTCCCAAACCGGCAAGGTGATCCACGCACTTGTTGGCTTCCCTATAGATGTGCTTCACTTCAATGATCCCCAAATCTCTAATGAATTGCTTGCAATCCATAATGGCATTGAAAAAAGGGTGAGTGATCTCATGATCTTTCTTTAACAACTGAGTTAAGGCAAGGCAATCAACTTTTACCCCCACCTTTGTTGAACCTTTGATCTTAGCAATCCATAGGCCTTCTCTCAAGACCTAAACCTCAGTTGATATGGTGTCTGCTCTTCCTATATTCAGAGAAAAACCTATTACCCAGTTACCTTCTTCATCTCTCAAGATGCCACCTCCACTAGCAATCCCAGACACTACATCCATAGCTCCAACAATATTTAACTTGAGTTTTCATCTCTCAGGAGGATTCCATTTAATATTTAATATGGAAGTCTGCTTCTGATGCTGATCAATTCTTTGCGCCCCCTCCCACATGTTGTTGAGTCTTTTAGCCAATATCACAGTTACCCAAGTGAGAGTTTTTTCTCCATTCATGACTAATATGCATCTTCTCTTCCATATGTACCAAATAGTAGCAGCAAAAATCCCACTCTCTTGGAAAATCCTTGATCTGAAACTTCTTTGCACTACTTTTTTAATCCAAACAGTTTAGCTCCCACTCCAGAAGTCACTGATCTCATTGATGTTTGGCCAAATGAAGTTCTAAATTTCCTTGGCCTCTTTGCAGTCTCTCAACACATGGAGAATCAATTCAGCACTCTCTTTACAAATTTCACAAATATTATTGTTAGAAAATCTCATCTTTTTCCTTTCCACATTCGTCATAATTTTCTCAATCACGGCCAACCAAATGAAAAAATTAACATTCTTAGGATAATTGGCTCTCCAAATCCACTTCCAATCTTTACTTTGTTGAGACTACACTTGGTCACTTTCCTGAAACATCCGGTAAGCACTAGAAATAGAGAAGCTTCCATCCTTAGTTCCTACCCATCCTAGCAGGTCCTTAGCTGCACCTCTCCTAAGGATCAAGACCACTCTTATTTCTTCATCTTTGTCCTCCCTAACCATGGCCTGCAGCTCTTCAACCTTCCATTGCCCCTCTTCATTAATAAAATGACTGACCTTCATATTTTGAGGGCTCCTGACTTGAGAATGGATGACATGTTCGACAAGCTTTCCCTTCCCCACCCACCTATCTTCCCAAGAATTAATATTTCTACCATTCCCCACCCTCCAATTAAGGCACATCTTAATGTAATCTCTACTCTTATGAATGCCCCTCCATGTATTTGAGCCTCTAGATTCCTCTCCGCACTCCAAGAATTTTTTTTCCTTCAGATATTTTTGGTTAAGAACTTGGCACCATAATGCCTGATCTTCCTTGACCAAACGCCACCCCAATTTGGCCAACATAGCAATATTATTTTTCCTCATTTTTCCGATATCCAGACCCCCTTCTTATTTAGGTTTGCAAACCACCTCCCAACTGGCCATGTAAACCTTTCTATTGCTCTCTTTGCTGCTCCATAAAAAATCTCTATTAATTTTGTCTAGCCTCTTACACGCGCTACTAGAGATCCAGTAAGATTGCATTGTGTACATAGGGATAGTTGAAATCATAGACTGGATAAGAGTCTTCCTCCCCGCATTACTTAGCAGTTTATCACTCCAACCATTGTTTACCCTTCACCTTATCCACCAAATGATTATAGAAATCCTTGTTAACCCTTCTATGAACAAGAGGGATTTCGAAGTACTTACCCAAATCCTCCGTGGTAGAAAATTTGCTCATATCTGCCAAAGAGTTCTTAAGAAAGCTAGAGATTCTTGGAGAGAACCAGACCTTCGATTTAGACTCATTTATACTCAAACCACTCTTAGCTGAAAAATCTGTTAAACATTCTCTTACTACACTCAAATTTAAATGATCCGCCTCTACAAAAAACAAAAGATCATCCGCAAAGAAAAGATGAGAAATTTGAGGACCCTCTTTAGAGAACTTAAAGGGATGCCACACACCTTTTCTTACTTTGTCTTGGATCGGATAGGATAGTCTTCATCACAAGAGTAAAAAGATAGGGAGACAAGAGGTCCCCTTGTTTAAGTCCCTTACCAATCCTCATTGCCAACAACACCTCACCATTCTAGATCAAAGAAATCTCACTATTGGTAATTGCAAACATAGTAATCATGATTAGAGGGATTGGGAAATTACAATCTAGCAGAACTTGTCCCAGATAATTCTAGCTCACATTATCATAAGCTTTGCTTAAATCAATCTTTATAACCATCCAATGCTTTTACTCTTAGACCTCTGCATTGAAGGAATGATCTTCTGAGTTACTACTATATTTTCCACTATACATATGCCCGACAAGAAGTTATTTTGGTGAGGGTCTATGATATCTTGAAGAAGAGGTCTTAACCTTTGCACAATAATCTTAAGCAGCACTTTATAAGAGATATTTAGAAGAGTAATAGGCCTAAAATCATTCATAGTCATTGGATTGTTCACCTTGGGGATTCAGACTATATAGGCCTTAAGAAATTCAGGGTAGAAGTATCCATTACTCAAAACTTGGTTGACAAATCCCTTGATAGCTTCCTTCATCACCTCCCAATGCTTTTGGTAAAAAATAGGTTAGACTCTGTTAGGGCCAGGACATTAAGCCCCTGCATAGAGAACACTGCCCTTTTAATCTTTTCCTCACTTGATTGTATGATCAAGTTTTCATGCTGGTCAATATTGATTTTGCTAACACATCTCTTGAACCTTTCACTAGGTGGGACCACATCCTTGTCTGTGAAAATGTTAGCAAAAAACCAAACTGCATGATTCTTCAATCTTTTCTAGTTAGTACACCACTCATCCTTAATTTGCAGAGCAACTATTTAGTTAGAGTTTCTTCTAACTTTAGTGTAAGCATGAAAGAACTTTAAGTTTCTATCTCCTTTTAGGAAACAATTCACTCTAACTTTCTGATGCCAAAAGATTTATTCTTGGTCCAGGATTTTATTATAGTATTTCAGCAGTTGTCTTTCAAGGTCTTGCAAGAAGTCCGACCTCCCATAGTTTACAAAATTTTGGATGCCTGCCAATCTATTTTTAATCCTTCTTTTCCTTGCAAAAATATTATCAAACTTCATCTTATTCTGGATTTTTAACTCATCCACTGTATGCTTAATAGCCGAAAGAAGATCTCCATTAGTAGTTCTCCATGATAACTCAAAAACCTCCTTAAGTTGGGGTGAGTGAGCCAGGTCGCCTCACATCTGAAGGGTTTATTACTATTCTTGGGCGGTTTGGAGAGCCTGGTATTAAGCAACAAAGGATTATGATCTCCATGCAAGCACAGAAGGTTAATAACTTTTAACTCAAGGAATTAGAGCTTTGCTTGAAGATTCCCCCAAAGCTCTGTCCAATTTCTACTACAAAATTATCTTCCCTTCCCCCTTGCGAGTCCACGTGAACTTTGGATCCAAGGCTTCCAGATCCAACAGGTCACAATCTTCCCAATTCTTCTTAAACCTCCTTGCCCGACCCTTAATAGTCTTACTATTAGTCTCCAAGCCTCCTATATAATCATTAAAACTCCCATCATCAACCAGGGAAGTTGGACATCAGTTGCTAGCTCTTTCATTTCCTTCCAAAAAACTTCTTTAGTAGTATGATTTGGTTGAACATACACACAAGTTAGAAGCCAACTCTATCTATTCTTACCTATCTACGTATGAATCCATTGTTTCGCGTGCTTTAAAACCTTTAGGCATACTTTACTCTTATTCCATTTGAGCCAAAGACCACCTCTAAAGCTATTCATCTTAACTGCAAACTCCCCCTCCATCCCACATTTGGTTAGAAAATTTGGGAAAGAGTTATTTTTGGCTCTTGTTTCTAGAAGGCAGATCCCCTCTAGCTCATGCTTCCTGACTAATTCTCTATACACATTTTTGAACCTATTGTTCCCTATTCCCCTACAGTTCCAAACCATGATTTTAGAATTCATTAGTAAAATATGATAAATGTATAGAAAAGCACTAAAAGTTACTCAGTCCTCCATCTCCATCCCTTCATCCAAGCTATCCTCTCCATCTTCGTTTGACTTCCCATCATTATCCCATTCCATGTTATCTTTCGACTCATCACACAATAGCTGTTTTAGTTTTTTTTACCTCCATTGATAGTCGGTTTATTCAAAAAATATGGGTCTCCTTTTCTTTTCACCCCTGGGTCCAAATCCCTTTCTTTATCCATAGGAGTGTTTTTAATTCTTTGCAGCCCAAACCCAATTTCCATCACCCTCCCATGTTTACGTGTCTTTGCAATGTGCATTATCTGTTTGGCCCCATTTGAAGTTCCTTCCTCCCATAATGGCCCAAAATATCCTTGGGCCTCAAGACTCTTCTCAGTCCGCTCATGAATACTCTCTTCTCCTCAAGCATCTAGAAGCTTCTTCTCAAATCTTTCCCTTGCCTCACGTGTTTTCTCTTTCTCTCCTCTTCTCCATTGGATTTTCTCTCTTCTTTCCTTCCTGCAATCTCATAGTACTCTTCTTGTGCACACTTTTCTTGTTTCTATCTCCAAAGCCTCTTGTTTTTTCACCCTTCCACAGAACCATCGTTGTCTCCATTACTTCCATCTGTCCTGTCTGAACTGTAATTCCTTCTTCCAAAGCTTCGTTGACTTCAAATAAACCCTCAAACCTGTTAGTTTGGGGCTTCTGTCCCATTCCTTTTCCTTCTATGTTTTTAAAGTTTCTATTCTTGGTATATCTCTGTCTTTTGGGGACTAGCATCCAAGGTCTTAGACCTTTATCCCTCTCATCTTTGTTTTTCATTGGAATTTTTTCGCCGACTAACTTTTCCTTTTCTGATTTTGGGTTCTTCCTACTTGTATCTGCCACCATTTCCCCACATTTGTCACTGGAGTGACCTACTCTTCCACATATTAAGCAAATCATGTGGAGTCCTTTGTATTTCACTCTCTGTACCCTATTCCTCAGCTTCACTCTTGACACTAGAGGCTTGTCTAAGTCCACCTCTACGCGTACCCTAGCATATTTACCCCTTAGCACATTTGCCTTATTAGGGTCAACCATGATTGGCCTTCCTATTTCTCTGCCACTCTCAAGCAAGATTTCCTCGTTGAAGAATTCTATAGGCATATGTGGAAACCTAAGCCATACTACAGTAGAGGTTATTTGTGCTGTCTAACTAGAGAACCAGGGGTGCCACTTGCGGATGGTGAGGTAGTGGTCGTGTATCATCCATGAACCACCCATTAAGCCTTGATAGTAATCTTGCTTTAGGGCAAACTTCACTAGAAAGAATCCTCCTCCCAAATCTAGCATTTCCATAGCACCTTCAATCGTCCACATCATAGTAATTTTCAATGGTAATCTATTTCTTTCCCCAAAAGTTTTATGATCAAAGACTTTTTCCATGGCTTCCAAAGTTCCTTAAGTTTCTCATCCGAAATGGGAATGTTGGGTATAAACCTTTGGCTTTCCTCTTCATTCTCTTCTTCACCAAGGCCCTCCCATTTTGAATCTGACTCTCTTTCATATTCTTCAACAGTCTCCCTTGGTTCACTTGACTGCCCCGAGAGCACTTCCTTGAACGATAACTTTGGGGTTTCATTCTCCCAGGTCAGAGATAGTTTTACCTTTTTAACGCATCTCTGATAGGGATCTTCTTCTCCTGGTGGATCCGATTGACAATCACCGGATTGAGTCATCGATTCCCGCTTCTTTCAAGAAGCGGATTCTCTCTCTCTTTCTCAAATAAATCCTCTTCTCTCTCTCTCTCTTCCCTCTTCGTATTCTTCATCCTCTCTCTCTCTCTCTCTCAATTGAAACCACCTTTGAACCTTCGATTGTTGCTTCGAAAGAGAAGAGAAAGGGATTTGGGAACAACTTTGGCAATCGAAAGAGAAGCGGGAGGTTGTTGTTGGTTTTCGATTTTTGTTGTTGGTTTTCATTCGAAACAACAGCCGATTGCAATCGAAGCCACCTCTGAAATCTTTGTATTCTCTAGACATGGGAAAAGTGAAAAGAAAAGGATCCAAACAACAACCTCCAAACCTACAGATTTGCTTGAAAATCTAGGGTTTTGGGGTTGATGGAACCATTTTAATATGACTCTAGGGTTTTGAGGTTGATCAAACCTATAGATCCAAACAAAAAATTTAGGGTCTCGAGATGAAATTGAACAGCCAAGAGGCCAAAGAAGGCACTTCAGTCGATGGTCATGGCCACTGTGGTATCGACAGCGGCTATCAATGTCGGAAAGGGTGGCAGAATTGTTCGGCTATTCACTCCTCTCTGGTTTCTTTGGTTTTAAATCAGGCTCAAACCTGCTCCGAAACGGGACGAAACCTTCTAATTTTTCAGATTAAGCTCGAGTCTCAATTTTCGAGTTTTCTTAAGTCGAGCTTGAGCTCGGATCTATCAAAATTTAATCGGACTGAATTCGAGCATTGCAAAGTTTGGATTGCCAAGGCCTACATGGGGTGAGAGAATTCTAACTTCGACGATCAAATGAATTGAAATTAAACATCTATCCATACTCAAACTAGTTTTCGTCCTCTTAATATAATTGAAACAAACAATTCTCTCTTCTTTACTTTTTATTACTTTTCCCGGTAGGGGATAACAAACACACAGACAATACTTGCAATTTGGGCTTTTAACATATTATAAGAAAGTCAAGTCATTCGAATGATCATTTGAGTTCGGCATTCAAGCAATTATTTGAAATAAAACTAATCTTTTTCACGTGATAGTTGATCCACGAAATTACAAATACATAGTTGGCTTCTAGTTAACAAGGGCACAGAGAAGATAAATGGGAGTCAAATGTAATACCATGAATTTTGAATTTCAAAAGCAGGGTTCCCCCCCCGCCCCCAAAAAAAAAAAAAAAAAACCAACAGAAGAAAAAGTCAAGGCATACGTGAGACTCTACCTGATACTCTACAGTTACACAATTGGCAACTTTCCAGAACAAGGAAAGCAGTAATCAAAGACAAGCAAACCAACTTCACAAGAAAATCAGCGTCGCACTTTTACATATACTCACTGCAAGAATCCACCTGTAACAGTGCCTTGTGCTTAAACAAGTTGACCATATCCTATAACAATATTTCTCTAAAAATGATATGGAGTATGATAATTACATGTCATGATATAAGCTGAAAGGGTTGGTTGTGAGGTTTTTTCTCCGCCGTGCTGTACAAATCTTTCAAGCAGTGGCCGCTTTTATGTGAAAATTGATGGGATTTCCCTATACATTTGAGGAAATGGCTCCGCTTGCTTCTTTCACTTTTCATGATCCGAACCCCTTCGACCAATTCATGCCCATGTAACAATCTCTCCATGTGAGAATCTTTGCACACACTCTCTTCCCCCGAGAACACCACATAATTTCAGGCAGATAATGGGGGGTTTATTCTTTCCTTCACCAGCCCTAGATATGCCGCCAGCATTTGCTCAAAACACCCATAACTCCTCACCAACTCATACCATCCAGATTCCAACCAGTATGGGTTACTGAGAAAAAATCAACCTCAAAATGGCAGTGGGCCAGTGGCTCAATCCATTTTAGCAGAGATAGGTATTGGCACACATGGCAGCACAAACCAAGTTGCTGGATCCAAGACTATACCCCATTGCAGCGATAAACCTTCATAAATTTCTTAACCACTAAATGGAAGTTTCTGGGTTTGGGAGGCCTGCCCCTGCTGGGCCGGGGACTGCTGCTGCTGCTGTTGTGGCTGTGACTGTGGAGCTTGCAAGTTTAATGGTTGTGTGTTATAGTGGGCAAACGGCTGGGAGTAGAGAGGATTCATCAAGCCCTGAACATGAGATAATCAAAATCACATTCAGACGAGCATATTACAGTTGATTAGAATTAAAAAAAAAAAAGAAAAAGAAAAAGATATGGGAAATTTTAAAAAGGATTAGGATAGAGCATTATGTCACATGCAACACCCACCAAACAAACCTTTCTACACAAATGGGGACAGACTTCCTTAAAATGGCAAATTTATGCAGGATATCTTTTTCCCACCAAATTTTTAATTATAATCCCCATTTGTAGTTTCCTAAAGGAACCTATTTCTATAAAGCAGCCAGGTTTGAGGAGGAAACCTGCGACCGAAGTGGGTTGGGATTGGCCACACCGAAGTGGCTTTGCGAGGCTTCGTCTTGAGTTGGGTCATTGAAGCCAACCTGAGTAAACAGATCTTGTGATCCATGAGTCATGTAATCCTGCCACAATCAAAACCGTCTCAAAACACAAGATCTCTGTGTGCATGTGCACAGGAACACAAACAAGAGAGAGAGAGAGAGAGAGAGAGAGAGAGAGAACAACTCTTTGCCACTAAAACAAACCTGAGACATAAAATCATTCCCAGCACCAAAACGAGAATATCCTGCATGTGTGTTTTGGTTCAGAAAACTTCCTGGAAAGCCAGCTTGTGCTCCTTGTGTAACATAATCAACAGCATATCCTCCTTGAGAAACCTATACACCACATGCAACAAGATTTGAAAACATTGAAACCCAAATAAAACATCACTGTCATTTTGAAGAGAAGCCTAAGCAGTCGGGGACCCTTTTTCTTCTTTAGTGCAAAACAAACCACCTAGAAATGAAAATGTCCTTTACAATACACTGGTATACTAAAAGGGAAACAAGCAACTACAGTGAGGCTCCAACATGATTTGAAACCAGAGATAGAATAAACTGCCAATGCATGAGATTTGGGATCAGAAGGTCAAATATGCAAGAAATGTAGTTAGCACCTGGGTTGAAAATTCAGCCACATTATAAGGAACATGTGATCCCTGACTCTTAAAATCATCACCCAAGAAATCCTGTTAAACAGACATTGCAAAGGTTACAAGTAAACAATGAATAAACATAATCAATTATGCAACTGGTTCATTACTAGAGGCTACCTGTGACATGCTCCCCATAGAAAATCCATCACGAAATGTCTGGCTTGGTCCTTGAATTGGCATCTGTCCACCATGTATAAAAGATGCTTTTAGGATAAAAAAGACTGATAATGAATTTACGGTAGAGGAAATGGGGGAACCAAAGTACGAACATTGGTAGCAAATCCAGGTTGGGATAATGGACCACCCACAGATGGTTGGGTATTAGGATTCTCCAAAGCCGGAAAGTTAAAACTAGTCCCAAGATTTCCGATAGCTTGCTGAGAACCTTGCTGGTGTGGGAGATGACTACCAATTGGACCGCCAGTATTGCCTCGTCCAGCACCAAACCCACGGCTTCCTGCTTGAGGGACATGAGGAACAGCTCCTACTGGTCCATGGATGGCACCACGAGTTGGAATAGCATATGGCTGGGAAGGTGGCCCACCATGAAATGGTGGAATAGGGACACGAGTCATTGGAAATCCACTAGGGTGAAATCCAGGCTTATGTGTACCATTAGGCGGGGCTGGAGGCATATATGAGCCTACAACCATATGGAAGAATAATTAAATTCCTTTCTATTGCTCACAAAAGCCACTGAAAAAAATAAAGATCTCAATAGAGAATTTAGAACCACAATTGCTGAATTGCGTATGATGCAAAATAGGCCTTTGTAAAGAGATTATCATTAAAGGCTCATGCCCCTTGTCAAGGCTCAGTTGCTGCATACTCGTGAAGTTTAGAAAAAGATGAGGATACAACATTATGGTAATACAATTACCTCGGCCACGAGTGTTTCTTCTATCAGCATTTGGCCCTAATGTGGACCCAAAATTATCATTTGACGCAACTCCAGGTGCAGCGCCAAAGTAAAGTCTACGATCATTGTAAATCTGGAGCATATATAGATTGAATTAGCAGGTAACAATAAAAAATCCATTATGCAATTAACTCCAAAAGAAAGACAGTCAATTTCTTTCAAAACTTCTGACTTGTAATTACCTTCTTCGGCTTCTGAAATTGTACCATACTCTGCTTCAGGTTATTCAGAGGTCCTTCCACCAAGCACTCATGTTCCTGATAAAATTTGAATCACAAGGGGATTTTTAAAAAACAAAGTGGTGAGTATTTGGAAAATCCCAAGCAATCTGCATTTCTGCGATTGAACATCAACTTTTGGTTACACACAACCAGTTACAATTCACTGACATAATATTTCAGCGTAAAGTCAGGATATCAAATCATGCACATTCAGAATTTTGTCAAAAACCAAAATCAGAATGCACCTTGTAGTGTGACAATAAGCTATTCCATAGGGGTTGTTTGCTAAGAACTTTAGGATTCCCCAGGATGACAATACCATAACGAGCACGAGTAAGTGCAACATTAAGCCTGCGGGGATCATTCAGGAAGCCAATCCCCTAAAAAATTAAAAGGAAAAAGGGAAAAAGCACCAAGAATTAATCACGAACCAGAACGTTATTATCAGCTGGAATGAAACCTAAATGCATATGCAAGAGATCACATATTAAACTGGTTTGACCCAGAAGCCTTTTGCATACAGAGAAAGGCCACAAAAGAGAAAACCAACCTGATGTTCATTACTCCTCACACAAGACAAAATAATATAATCTTTTTCCCTTCCTTGGAATGAATCTACACTTGCAACCTGTGAAAAAGTACCATGTCATTAGCAACCCTGATTAAACAGGGTTCAAGTCTCAAATATGGGGAATACCTCAATTTCCTTGTAAAGCTGCTGCCTCAGAGCACCGTTTCTAGACATGTAATTCACAATATATGCTCTCTGTCCTTCATAGGGAGTTATCACTCCAATCTGTGCATATAACCAGAACTTATCACAGGGTGAACTTACCAATTCTACTACCACAAATTTAACTGACAAAGTTCAGTTCACCTGACTGGGAACAACACCGCTCCTAAGAAAAGTAGTTACAATTTTCTCCACATTTGCAGCCTCAGTTCTATTTAGGTAGGATGTTCCACTGGCACTTATTTCTTCTTGTCCCATCTATAGACAGGATAAATCATTGTCAGAATCAAGAAGAGAAAAAAGTAGAGGTAAAAAATTTCCAGTTTTGCATGTCCAGAGATAATGATACCATCATAGCATGCACCTATGCAGAGAGGCACTAACCCCACGAATCATTCACATGTGAACATGATGATACACAGAATGTTCACGGGTGCACACATAACGCGAGAGAGAGAGAGAGAGAGAGAGAGATGCTTTGGGTATTTGGGTAAAGACCATTACAACAAGAATTCATACAAAAGAGGAAGCATCAAGTAGATTATCATCACAAAATAAGAGGAAAGTATAAATCGTGCAGCTTGCTTGAAAGGTTGTCACACACACAAGAGACCATTTCTTGTGTAAAACAGAGACACCTTATAAATGCAATGAAATTAAATTATTCAAAAAAAAAAGAAAGAAAAAAGATGAAGGTGTTTATTGAAATAACTATATATGGGAAGCAATCATCATCTAAGGAGAAAAGCAACAAAAAATCTATTCTACCTGAACATAGAAGAACATAGGCCGGTTGGGTACAGGCCAGGGGAAATCAATGCCTGGGGATTGCCTCTCATTCATCGTTACTCCATTTTGAAGTGTTCCCTCATAGAAACTGTAAGAAGGAAACTCTGACAGTGATGGGTGCATTCGATATTGAACCTACATACAAACAAGAAGCATAAGTTCTACCCATTCAGCAAAAGCAATACTGGTGTACCAGCTAAGGGAAAAAAATACAATAAACTAATCCATCATAAAAGAGAATACTAAGGACAACCATAAAGTGTAATAAACACAAGCATGGGAATATGATGTGCACAACCAACTAGAAGATCCATATTTACAAAGAGAAAATTGCCATGAATTTAACAGTACAATTTTGCTATCCTAATGGTTTATAACAGACAGAAAAAGAGAAAAGGAAAATGAGCAAGAAACTCTTAACTGTGTAGAAGCAAAAATCATGACCAAGATCCGCTGTAACAAGTATCAGAGGTTATTGTGGAACAAAACTTGCATTATATAAAGAACCTATTGTTGCTTCTTCCAATCACTTGCCAATGAATTTTAAATCCAACAAAAGGGAAAATATATAATACAGTTGCTCTATTTCTAATCTATAATCACTCCCTACCTCCACTATACTGATCTCCAAATAAATCAAATTAAGTACTTTGTTACATCAGAACTGTAGTCAATATTTTAGATTATTTACTACATGCAGAACTTGATGTAATTAGAGAAAACAATCCAATGAAAGAGATGACTTGCAACAGTGCATAACAGCAAGCATGACCATCACCTGCAATCTTATTGGTTTCACACCAAGCAATACAAGGCGTTCAAACAGTGACTGAGCGAGCCCAGCACGAGCTGCCTTCTTGCACATAATGACTGGACCAAGCTGGCAATGGTCACCAACGAGAACGACCTAACAAAAATATCTAATTTAGCAATAGAAGATCAAATAGAAAATCAAAGAACTACATCTCAAGTACCTGTTTGACACCAAGAACCAAAGGAATAAGACACTCGGGCTCCGTTGCTTGGGTAGATTCATCAATGAGCACCTAAAATACAGGAGACAAATGGAGTAAGCACAAAGAAAATGCAAGATATGAGATTTTGAACACTATGTATTTCCTCTGATTAACCTGACGGAATCTGAAATTTGACAATCGAGGATCTCCAGCACCAACACATGTGCAGCAAATGACATCAGCACTCTGAGATATCTCCCTCTCAGTTGCCCGTTTTAAAGCTTTGTATTTTTTCTCATCACTGCTGGAGAGTTCTCCTACAAAATTTTGGAAATGATGACAATGGTTAATACCAACCAATGTGAAAAGGAAAATAATGTTTCTAGATTGGTCACATCTTCATAATAATATCATGCTAGCAGTTGAACAAAATCGTCAGCAAGGAATCAGGCATACGTGCAAACGCACAGAATAGTTCATTTTTGAAGTAGCACAACGATAAGTATTTGAGAAAATATAGCCTGTTTATGATACCTTGTTCATCTTTCAGTTGCTGTAACTTGTGAAGTTCACTTTTTTCTGATGTGTCAAGATGTCGAACCTGCAATAGCACATTATAAACAAAGTTGTGAGATACAACTAACTTCTGAAAGGATCACTATATTAAGGAATGAATAAAGACAACATACTAACCTGATAATGAAGTGTCAAATGCTCAACAGGAGAACTTACAGCTTCCCTTGATTTAGCACAGAGCCTAACAACCTGATGAAATGGCATAATGAACAAGTAATAAATGTACCAATAAAGGGGAAAAGTACTATATTGATCAGGTTTTTATTTCTTCAGATGGGATGGAATGCACATAGAAATTCCTAGCATTACAGTATTACTTGTCATTAGAGTTGAATTACAGACTACTTAAGTTCCTGTTCAAGCCTCAGCAACTAGTATCTTGATTCTTTAATACAGATGAAACAGATGACTCCAATCCAAAGATAAGATTATGCGAGCATAATTTAAGAAAGTTTAAAGCAATTTTTGCTCCAGAGATAATATAAAGTGAATGCATTGACAAATTAGACACTCTTAATGTGTCTAGATCCGCACCATCCAATTGAGTAGTTCAAGAAAACTTCATTGAGGATTAAATACTAATGAAAACATCAAGAACTAAGGAGAAACATGCGCAAATGAAGTAATATTAACATTGAGATGGACAAATAGGAGAACTGTCCAGAAAGCAATATCTAATAACCCAAATAGAGTGTGCAGCCAGAATTTTTTCAACTAGAAAAGATAAAGATACAACAGATAGAAGCGAAAAAACTAGAAATGCAGTAAGGATTAACAATTAACTACAGCAGGATCTATACCTTCAACCCAGTGGCACTTATCTTTTCAGCTAGTTGATCTACAGCCACATTACTAGGAGCACAAACCAAAACCTGACAAAAGAAAATACAATATTAGAAATGATTACTTGTGAATCCAAATATGTATATTGTGGGGGAGACCACTGCATATTTTACCTGTCCCTGGCTTTGCTTGGCCATGTGATATACAATTGCTGCAGAAGTGACCGTTTTTCCAGTACCAGGTGGACCTTGGATTAAACTTATTGGCTTTTGAAGAACACTTTTTACAGCAAAGACCTGTCAATCAATCTAGAATGTGAGAGAGACAATGAAAGAATGACCTCAAGGCTAACGGAATCACATGAAATGAAATACACTAATTACATGGTTAATATTAGTAGCTGAGTTGCTAACCACTTGCATGGTTACATTTTAACTCAAGCGATAACAGGATACTAGAGTATACTCATTTAATAGGATGCATGAGTGTATATATGCTTGCACTGATATTTTCCTGAATTATAAGCCACACAACAAGGGGTGGCCCTTCTGATCAACCCATAGCCCTCCAAGCAAAGGCAGACCCCTTCACCACCCTATTGATGCCCCATCCATGCAAACGAAGGGAATTTATTCAACTTATCTATTACAAAAATAAAACGTCCTCTAGAAGATTTAACATTTATTTACTCATGTCATGCCGTCTCATATGTATCATCATTTAACTACAAGAATCTATTCAATTTATCTAGTATGAAAATTTGCTTCCTCGTATATTATTAAATACAAGAAAAATCCAACTAATACACCTTAGGTCTAATAGATGTCTTTAAAGACAATCACAGGGAAAAGAGATGGATAAGACAAAACACCTAAAACCCCTAAAACATATGCAAGTTTAAAATCATTTCATACCACAATTGCAGTCTATTTCCCAATCAATGTATAAGGGTAAATTGTTTGCAATTTCCACTGTTGGAAGTACAACTCACATCATATTATTGTCCATAGATTTTTTTCCCCTAATTATGGAATATTGCACTTACTGTACATA
Organism: Dillenia turbinata; assembly: GCA_037126225.1. NCBI lineage: Eukaryota > Viridiplantae > Streptophyta > Magnoliopsida > Dilleniales > Dilleniaceae > Dillenia > Dillenia turbinata. Next base: position 18,378,055 of record JBAMMX010000008.1, on the reverse strand, counting down.
ACACAATAATAAACTGTTTGACTAGGGTGTCCTCACTGCATCCGCAAATGAAGCCTGCCCTTTATCAGAAATTTGATGTTAGGACAAACTGATGTGAATGTTCAAAACCTCAACCCTACTTCCATTATTTCCATTGTTTCTTATACAGGACAAACCAGCATGGCTTCTAAAATCCTTAAGCCTCACCTCTATCTGAACACATGATTCAACTTCATATTTGACATAAATCTAGCAAAATAAGCTGACTTTTGAACTCATATGTATTTAGACACCACAAACCTGAGATGCATTAAGCTCTGGAAGACCTGGTGCACCAAAACGACGAGGCAATGTGTTACGGACCGACTGTAGCTCGACTTCATGGCCCAACAAGTGGTGGTAAATGTATCTACATTAGAAGCAGAATACATTCAATATATGACAAAATATCCTGTGACAAGCAGGGAAATAGGAACTGAAAAGGGGGAAAACATATGAATGGACAATCATTTGACTGGGTTTAGCTATGTTAGCCCATGAAAAGAACAACGTTTGCAGGATGGGCACTCCCACCATCAACTTGCTCAAGCTCAAACAACAAGAAGTTGATTATCTAAAGCACAGAGAATTTCAGACTCTGGCCTGTGACCCAGGGTGCCCAACCTACCCCTCAGGATTCAATTCCATCTGCTAAAGCTAAAAATTGTCGTTTTGTCAATTTTTCATTATCATACATGTCCTGAAAAATTTTGTTCATATTTAGTATCAGCAATATACCCTGCCGATTGACGAATATCCAAATATGCCTCAAATATTGCATTCAAAGAAATTAAGGGGGAAACATCCCAACTCTGGACCCTTCAATGTTCAAAGCCTCGTAGATCTAGATAATAGTAAGTGATGATTCAATAGCTTCCTTCATATGCATCAGCAAAACAGAAAGCACCCCATTCTTCTGAGGGCAAGACATCACAGAAACTGTAGTTAGCTAATTTAGGACAATGTCAGAGAGAAACTCCATAGCTAATCAAGGCCAATGTCAGAGAGTAACTCCAACAACAAAAGATGTTTTACTCCAAAATATGACTCCAATTTGACAAATTTTCAACAGCTACGGTAACCTTGGATCTTCAAACCCGATCAACCATACGAACTAAGGAATTACATATGCCAAAAGAAAAGAGGTCATACCCCATGCTTGCATGCTTTACCAAAAGAAAACGATCATGTAGATTTCAAGAGCATGTATGCAAAAAAAAAAAAGGTGATCATGTTATACAAAGCAAATACAAAAGAAAGAGACATAAACAGCTACCCACCCACTAACACTTGTTTCATCAGATGCAAATGTTTTCATTGCCCCTTGCATCCGATCAAAACTTGTGCTTTTCCAAACAAAATCAACACTAAAACCATGGTTCACATCAACAGGTACTCCCTGAAAAGAATATCATAGTGAATATCGATGACAGATTAAAACTACACAAATAACCATAAAAACCATAAGTACCTGACTGGCACGAAGCTCGAGGGCAACCTCCTCCTGTGCAGTTAGTTTGATCTGGAACAAATGCCAGACAAAATCATGAATATCTAGCGAAGGAATCCCAACACGTGCAAGCATAAATTTCATAATCACCAAATGTGTGAGTTATAATGAGGAGATAAAATTGAAGTGGAGAAAACATACCACATGCCCTACTGATTGCCACACAGGATGTGCTGCATCACCCGAATAACGAAGCCGTAACTCATCACCAGGAACAAGGCGCAGCTCATTATCCTCCTACAAGACGGCGCACATATTCTATCCAATTAGACAGATGGCCAACAAAAGCTCATACATATGATATAAAGATAAACACAAAATACAAGGGAAAACTCCACCAGAAAATCCGAGGACGCACCTTTGGGAAAACAAAATATGCAACACGCTTCTTGTTAAGTCCAATATCCCACCTTACTGTGACATTGTCTTTACTTTGAGATTCTTTCATCATCTACAACAGAGACAAAACAGTAAGTTCATCTCACAGAACATGTGAAAAAGGGTAAACTTTTATATCAAAAATAAGAAGGGTAAACTTAATAACCTGGGTGAAGTTGAACAAGAGAATACATTAAAGGAGGAGAGAGGACATAGTGACAAGAAATTAGATATCATCACTTACTTTGTCATAGTCAGCTTCAAGCTTGATAAGTGGAGCAAATACATTTTGATACTGCAAAAGAGACCAGAAATAAACATATTCATTAAAGCCTTATGGTGATGTTTACAATGGTGATAATGATCATAGTAAATAACTATTAACAATCAATTGCCCATAACCACCTGATATGCATCTTCATACTTCAAGGCCACAGGCTGAGGTTCATCATCTACACCAGGCTTTTCAAGATCCTCAAGGGAAGCATCTGGATTAGTCTTCCAAAGTTCTTCCACTTTATTTATTTGCTGAGCACTAATTTGGCGTGCCCTCAACTGTTCTTGTTCAGATGGAACCTGTAGAGTAAAGCTAATGAGCAAAATTCAGCAAGTAAACAGCAAATTGGTGAAGGCAAATAATGTTATGAAGATAAAGTTCTTCAACACAGAAGAGATGTCCACCTTCACGAGCCATTGCAAAAAACACCTATCATCAATCAGGGGGCACCACTGACTCAAGTCCCAATTCATGTCCTTCAATGCATTAACACTCAAGCAAGGTTCCCTACAAAGAAGGACAACAACACTTTCTGTCTTGGCAGAGATAAATCCAAGAAGGAACACATTTCGGCACCCACAATTATAGCATTCGAGAATTGTTTCTCCAAGAGGACTGTCTTTATGAAGACACACTTCCTTGTGTTTTGCCCGCACCTGCAAAAGACCCCAGATTGCAAGTTGAATACTAACCTCATAGCAACAAGTGCCATAATGTAATAAACCACGTCAATAATAAGCAAAGTCAAAAGAAAGAATGAAAGCAAGATCAATATTTACTACAATGGATAGTCTTTAATCCCAAAAAGAGCAATTGATAATCCAAGCTGAAGGGGGTTTTCAATCCATATACTTCGAATGACATGTAAAAGGGGAGGAAAGACCAGGCAAATAAATTTGGAAGCTTTCACTGGAATATAATGCAGCATCTTCCATTATCTTTATCAGCTAGCAGCTGCAATTTCACTTTTATGAAGAGAAGCCATATAAAGACAAGCACAAATGCCTTTCCCCTCCCCCAACGCACAAACACACACACACACAAAAAGACATAGCAATATGTGCTCAACATTTCCCTACCAAGCTCCTTGCCCATTCTAGTCATATGCACACCCATTTTTTTTCCCATTGAACTTGCAAAAATATGCTTCTAATCCTTTTAGAGAAATGTACATAATCTACCCCCCACCAAAAAGAAAAATAGTACAGCTCTACATTACTTGTAAAACCATAAAGCCAAGATAGGAATTCGTGGGCAATAGCTGAAAGGAAAAATCCCAGACTTCCTACTCTGTGATACAAATCCTATAACAAAGAAAATTGCTTGGATTCTTTTTCTCCTTTTAGGCACTCAAGCCTATATTGTAACATGCCAAAATAGTCTAATACTTGCTTCTATTCTAAGGTCAAAACCCTCCTTTAGGTTGTCCACTATGTTAGAAGAACTTCTATTATTTCTTTTTTGATTGTTGGACTTCTACATACCGGCAATACCCTATATCTTGATGCAGATACCGACTCCTTGTTCAATTTGTAAGGCACATAATAGCATCTACCTTTTCTGTCTACTAACTTAACACCTAATTGGCAAGGTGAATTGAAAACAACAGATCAGCAAGATATCAGAAGGAAGAGATTGATTCTCTATTCCCCAAAATAATTACTTTTTCCCCCACTCCATTCTATATCTAAAATTAGACTCCACTTGAGGTACTAACTCCTTTCTCACTAGAAAAACCAAATACTCCACCAATTAAAACTACAAAATTGAACAAATCCACATTCATCTACAGTCTTACCTCACAGATATAAGTAGGCTCTCAACAATCTCAATCTCTTACTATAGTCTAACAAGACCCCTCTTCTGGACCAGACTCCATACTTAACCTTGCAAAGTCCAAGAACTCTCAACGAACACTTGTCTCTTTTGGCCAATCCACAGAAGAAACTTTGCCCTGAACTACAGTAATTGAACTTTCTTGGTGTTTAAATAGCAATCTTGCTGCAAATGTCAAAGGCTGCCATATTTGCTACAGAGAAAATGAAGAAACAGACTTCATTTAATTGCCTAAGATCCTATTAATAACTTCCTAGAGTATATATAAGGATGTTTTGAGCTAATTTATGTTTATCAAGAATGATATCTATGTACCGCATTTGCACAAAAACCCAAGAGTTTATCCCTCATGTTTGTTTGTATTACTTTCGTATTATTGAAACAATTCAAATAAAGTAGCTGGTTCTGAGAATGGGATTCTCTGACAAAGACAGTTTCCGAGTGGCAGTCCATGTGCTAGCATTGGATACTTTATTAGGACTGGAACTAAAAAATTTTTCTAGACACAGTTGTGCCTGCAGATGAAATTCTCATGGCATTCCAAAATAGTGTTATCATGAAGCTCATGGTGCTCACCTAGGTACACCAGGCAAGACGAGGCCCAGGCGACTCAAAAAAGGCCCCAGGCATTGAGCTTCAATCACGTGCCACCTAGGTGAGCACATAATTGAAAATAATGAGAAATGATGGAGTATCTTTTATTTAACTTGGCTACTTGCTTTTTTTTTATATTATTATCTTATTTTGTTTAGGGGGGAATATGACTTCATATGATTATGTATTTTCATTTAGTAGTTCGAATTTCATTTTGATTAAACAATGATCAAATCTAAATATCACATACATAAGTTTTATTTCAAAGTTTGGCCTAATGTCTAGCCTTGGTCAAGTGCCTGCCTAGGCTAGCATCTAGCCCCTCAGGCCTTTTGACTGCCTTGGCATCTTTTAGTGCCTATCGCCTCCAACACCACCATTCCAAAAGCACATGCATTGCATGAAGTTATTTGAAGAGAATATTTGTCCAAACTCCAATCTAGTCATGCACCCTCAAATGATAGCACTTCAGCAGCACCTTCACTTCTCAACTTGGAAACGAGAGCAAGCTACATATTCAGTGAAAACTCGGAGGCCTAGGGGTGGTAAGGTCAAGGCACCTGCCTTCGAGTGACTTTGGAAGCAAACAGTCACTACCTCTTAGAATATAGGTGCATTGTAAGCAACTATATTAGGAGAACAAGTAGATTGTAAACCGCAAAGATTCAGGAACCAAAAGAGGGGCCATATCTTCAGGCGTCAAAAGGTGGTCTTGGAATACATTCACAAAATTGGTAACCAAAATTTCAAATCAACTATGGCACTTTAATTTCTTCATAATATGTCAAAATGTCAGAATCCTCCTAACTCAAGAATATTATATCAACTTGTGGCGAGTTTCTTGGCAGGTGCTATGCAACGCATGTACTCAGGTAGCATTTAAAATAAAAATTCGTTTGATAGGAGAAAGTGGCAAGTTCTTTCTTTAAAATGTTCCAAATTTGGATTAAGCATTAAAGGGGAGCCTCCATAATTACATTTGCAATCAAAGAAACAGACCAGTCTTAGCTTTGGTTATCCTGGTTAAGGGAATACTATTCTAAATGTACAGCTTAGGCAAGTGACAGTCTATTAGTGATTTATCTTGTGCTATGTCTTGAACTCAACCTATAATTCTGGCAAACGATATGCCTCAACTCCTCTTTCTTCCAATGACATAATCATAATTGTTCATAATTAGAGAGAAAATTGGTTCATCAAGACCTACTAAGGTCCTATCATTACGAAGATCTAGCATAATACTTGTTAAAATCTAAAATTCATACTAAATTAAAGACTTCAGTGGTCATGATGGTACAAGTCCGCACCTTTATGAAGTGATAATTCACGGATTAAATTATAGACTATTTCATTTTATTTGCTAACCCACTAAGTTTTAGAGAAGTTCCATGTCACTTAAAAATAGACCAGTCAAAGGGTATAAAATGATGTAATCATAGAAATCGAATAAAATCTTACTCGGTTGGTAAGTACTACCAGTGATCAACATCACTAGTTGGAAAATGTTACGAAAAGTGAATTTTCAATAAATGCTTGCAACTTGGAAAATCAATTGGTCATATAAATCACCAAGTTCCTTTCTAACTTGTTCCAATCATTTATGACAATGCTCCCCAAGACATCTCTTATGAACCTTTTCATCACCAGTTTTATATCTTATGTGCTTGACTGCTTGCTAATTCATCTACTAAAAAATTTTCTCATCTGTGATCTAACAAAAAAAGGTTTAAGTTCCTTATACCAACTCTAATCAACCTAAAATAAACAACAAAACCCGGTTCCTTGCAGAAAACAAGACAATGAAATACGGAAAGAACCAAAAAAACGAAATGAAGACAGAGAACACAAACCGCTTACCAAATGATTGACAATATGCGAACCCGAAGTGTTCCCTCTGGAATTACAAAACCACTTGCGACACGAAGGAACATTGCACCGCACAACGCACGCCGGATTCTGAACTCCGCAATACCTACAAGCATGCTCCGTGAAATCTCCTTTCCCATACTCATAACTTTCATCATCACCAGTCTCTTCAAAGTTCAACCCACTCATCCCCGCCGCAATCGAATCAACCGCCACTTGCGCCGCACCGCTACTTCCTCCTCCGCCGCCTCTACTCTTCGTCGCGCTGCCTGGGGCGGCGGAGACCGGCGACGCATCGGACTGATGATCGGAGCCAGCGCCACCTCCGCCACGGTCGGAACTGGTGTCGGCGCCGACCGAATCGGACGGAGTAGGCCAGACGGAGGAGCGAATCGGTTGAGAAAGCTCGTGAAACTGAGGATAATCGAAGTCCTCTTCTTCGCCTTGGGTGTTGAATTCGAGGAAAGTGTAAGCATCGTTTCCTGTATCGGGCTGAGAAGCTGTTTCGTATAGATTGTTCGCTTGGGAATCCATCTTTCTAGGGTCAGGGTTAGGGTTTGGCGAGAAGGAAAGGCATGAATCGGGGAGAAAGGGGGGGGGGAGAGAGAGAGAGAGAGAGAGAGAGAGAGAGAGATGTGAAGATGTTGGGGAGGAGAGTGATGAAGGGAAAAGGGCAATTGAAAGGCACGTAAGGCGCGCGCATACACGCGCTTTTATGATTGGTTGGCGGTACATGTCCGTGGGCCCAACTAGCCTGAGAGGGTTTTGGATCGAACCGTTTTACAAGGTTTCTGCAACAACTCAGGACATTGAGAACAAATAAATAGCTTGCAAGGCCAACAAAACATAGTGGGGTATCTAGTGAGGTAGTTAGCAAAAATTAGTTAGAAATGGTTAAGGAAGTTGAGATTGGTATATGTACTGAAATAGCAAGAAGTGCAAACTTGATTGTGAAATGAATTGCCAATATGGTTTCTTCTCTCTCGTTTCTTGCTCTTTTCTCTGTCTTCTCCCTTTTCTGAACTAGCTGTTCTTTCTCTCTCTCTTAATCTCTCATTCCTTCTTTCCACTCCAAACTCAATTATCCACTCTTAAACACTTGTCAGACCTTCATAACTCAGCAACTTGCCAATAGTCATTCCTTCTTATCCACAAGTTTCTCAGTTTATAACAAAATTGGTATCAGAGCTCCTTTTCCTTGGCCCTTCAAGATACTGACTAAAGAACATAACAGAGGGTACAAGATCCAAAGCTTTAGAAGAGCAGAATAGAAAACAAGAGGTACGGATTTAAGAACTCAACCAAGAAATGCAGGCTGCTCATAAACAATTAAAATAACAATTGGAAGAAATAATGGAATCCTTCATGACGAATATGGAGATCAAATTTAATTCTCTTGCAATCAAATTCTGCAAGGGAAATGATGAAGAACCAAATGTAAACAAGAGTCCATTACCTTCTTTACTGCCAACTCCAGTGGGAAGTAGAAGAAAGACAGATGCAGAATCTGTCAAGAAAGAAAACAATTGTAAGATGCAAGCCCCTAATCTCCCAAGAATAGAGCTACCAACATTTTCAAGAGAGGATCCACGTAACTAGGTAAGGAGGTGTCATAAATTTTTCATGATATACCACATTCCATTTTCTCAATGGATGGAAACAATAGAATTTTATCTAGAAGGAAGGGCTGAAATTTGGCACCAAGGTTAAAAATAGCAAAAGGAAATGTGGAGTGGGATAAATTTTCTAAACTCTTATGTCAAAAGTTTGGAGGTAAAGGAATGCAAGATGAGGTGGAAGAGTTCAACAAGTTACAGCAAATTGGATCAGTTCTGGAGTACCAAGAAAAATTTGAAGAATTATGGTCATTAATGCTCATAAGAAATCCTAACTTGTCAGAATCATACTTCATTTCTAGTTTCATCAGTGGACTCAAGGAAGAAATCAAGCCAATGGTCAGAATGTTGAAACCTGATACATTGTTACAGACTTTTGAAATTGCAGCCTTACAGGAGCAATCTTTGGAAATTGCCAACAGGGGACGAATAAGTACTTTTGGAGATAGGGTGAGAACTGCCACTACAAGAAATGTTGGGAAGGAGATAGAAGCAAACAACTCAGTTAACCAGCATTCAGCAGGGCAACAAAAGTATGTGTCAACAAACATTAAAAGAGGTGGTCCATTGCAGAAGATCACTCCTCAAGAAATTCAATATTGAAGGGATAATCATCTTTGATACAAGTGTGGAGAAAGATTCAATCCTGGACACCAATACTGGCTTAAAGGTTTGAACCTGAAATTGGCAGAAGAAGATGAAGAATTGGAACCTGTTAATACAGATCATGAATTGAAGAAGATGGATAGCAATACAGGTAAAACTCTGGATGTCTCACTTTGTACATTAGCAGACTCTCTATCCAGAAAAACCATAGCATTGCAGGGAATATTAAATAAAGCTGTTATAACTATTCTGGTGGATACTGGTAGCACCAATAGTTTCATTGACCATAAACTAGGTCAGGGATTGAAATTGAAGGCTGAACCCTCGACACCCCTGCATGCTGTCATAGCAGATGGAGGAATAATTTCTAGTTTTACTGAAGTCAAGACTGTTAAATGGAACATACATGGGTATAATTTTTCATTCAATTTAAGGGTAATCAATTTGGGTAAATGAGACATTATTTTAGAAGTAGATTGGATGTATCATTTTAGTCCCATAACCTTTGACTTCAAGCAATTACAAGTTAAGTTTTTCAAAGGACAAAAGGAAGTAATTCTATAAGGGAATATACAAGATTCCAAGATGAAGCTCATTCGGGGAAAGGATACTAGAAAATTCAGACAACAACAACTACAGATATGTGCCCCCATTGCTGTTAATGATGAGAAAAATAGAATAGAAAATCTTGCAGAAGTTACAGCGTTACTCAAGCAGTACGAGGATGTTTTTCAAATTCCCAATTCCTTGCCTCCTGAAAGACAACAGGATCACCCTATAGTGTTAAAATCAGAAGCACAACCTTTCAAATTAAGGCCTTACAGGTATCCACATTCCCAGAAGTCTGAAATTGAAAAGCAGGTGCAAGAGATGTTAAGCAATGGCATTGTGAGGCATAGCAACAGTCCATTTGCATCATCTTTTTAGTCAAGAAAAAGGATAATACATGGAGACTATGTATGGATTATAGGCAACTAAATAATCAGACTGTTAAGGACAAATATCACATCCCTAACATTGATGAGTTATTGGATGAGCTACATGGATCCCAAATATTTTCTAAAATTGACTTAAGGTCTAGTTATCACCAGATTAGAGTAAGGCCCCAAGATGTTTCCAAAACAGCCTTCCACACACATCATGGCCACTTTGAATTCCTTGTTATGCCTTTTGGTTTGACCAATGCTCCAGCCACATTTCAATCCTTAATGAACCACATTTTTCAATCACATCTCAGGAAATTTGTTTTGGTTTTCTTTGATGATATTCTCATATATAGTGCTGATCTTCCTACCCACATTCAAAACCTACAAACAGTTCTTTCATTGCTTAAACAACATCAGCTCTTTGCCAAACCTTCTAAGTGTATTTTTGCACAAAGACAAGTGGAGTATCTAGGACATGTTGTCACTGGAGAAGGAGTAAAAATGGAAGATCAGAAAACTGAGTGTATACTGTCATGGCCTGTCTCGAATTCTGTCAAAGCTCTGAGGGGGTTTCTAGGCCTAACAGGTTATTATAGGAGGTTTGTGAAGCATTATGGAATCATAGCAAGACCACTAAATGATTTGCTTAAAAAAAAACAGCTTCCAGTGGAGTGAAGATGCTGAGAAGGCATTTAAAAAACTTAAGGAGGCCATGATACCTGCTCCTGTAATGAGATTGCCAGACTTCTCAAAACATTTTATTGTGGAGACAGATGCTTGCTCCAAGGGTTGGGGCAGTTTTGATGCAAGAAGGGCAACCTATTGCTTTTTTAAGTAAAGCATTAGGACCTAAAGGTATGGGACTGTCTACCTATGAGAAGGAGCTAATGGCAGTAGTGATGGCTGTCACTAAATGCAGACACTACTTGTTGGGGTCACTTTATAATTAGGACTGATCACCAAAGTCTTAAACATTTATTAGAGCAGAGACTGACTAGTCCATTGCAGCACAAATGCCTTACAAAATTGCTGGGGTATGACTATGAAATCCAATACAAAAAAGGAGTGGAAAACAAAGTGGCGGATGCATTGTCCAGAAGAGAAACACAAGAGGAAAGGAAACAATTAGAATATGACATGGTGGCCATTTCAATTATATAGCCTCAGTGGATGGAAAAGGTGATACCGAGTTATGAAGGTGATTTGGAATGTCAGAATTTGATAGCACAGATAACTTTGCAACCTAGCAGCAGACCTGAATTCCAATATAAGGATGGTATTCTGAGACATAATTTGAAGATATATGTAGGGAGTGGTTCTCAGTTGAGACTAAAAATAATGCAATTTATTTATAATTCAGCTGTGGGAGGTCATTTTGGGCAGCAAGGTACACTTAGAAGGATTAAATCAACATTCTATTGGCCATCAATCAAGTCTTCTATGATTAAATTTGTGCAAGAGTGTGACACATGTCAGAAAAACAAACATGGGAATGTAGCTTACCCTGGGCTGCTTCAACCCTTACCTATTCCATCACAAGCTTGGACACAAATCAACATGGATTTCATTGAAGGCCTTCCAGAATCACAGGGCCACGATACTATATTGTTTGTGATTGACAGGTTCACAAAGTTTGGTCATTTCCTACCTCTGCAGCACCCTTATTATGCTATAACTATAGCTCATATGTTTTTAGATCACATATTCAGACTTTATGGTTTACCAGATGCTATAGTCACAGACAGGGATAAAATTTTCACAAGCTTGTTTTGGCAAGAACTCTTCAAACTGATAGGAACACAAATCAATTTAACCAATGCAAACCATCCTCAATCTGATGGACAAAGTGAGAGACTCAATCAATACTTAGAATGCTATCTAAGATGTATGACAGCAGATCGACCTGCCCTATGGTTACAATGGATAAGCTTGGCAGAATGGTGGTACAACACAAACTTTCACACAAGTATTAAAATGACTCCTTTTGAAGCCCTTTATGGATACCAACCAAGACATATTCCCTTGGGACCTTATCTAGATTTTGTAACTCCTGTTGCTAACAATTTCATCCAGAATAGACAAGTCATGTTACAAATTCTCCATGATCATTTGTCAAAGGCTCAGAACAGAATGAAGACTCTGGCAGACCTCAAGCGCACAGAAACAGAGTTCAAAGTGGGTGATTTAGTATATCTTAAACTACAGTCTTATAGATAACAGTCGGTGGAACTAAGGAGACAGCTTAAGCTTTCTTCCAAGTTTTATGGTCCATTTCCAATCACTGCCAAAATAGGTAAGGTGGCCTATAGGTTGCAACTACCTCAAGGATCAAAGATACATCCGGTCTTTCATGTGTCCCTACTTAAAAAGAAGCTTGGACCTGCTCAGACAACAATGCCTATACTGCCTTTATTGGGAATTGATAAGCAGGCAATTATAAAACCTGAGGCAGTTCTGAAAAGGCGAGTGATCCTAAGAAACAATAGACCAGTGACTCAAGTGTTAATAAGGTGGATTAATTTGAGTCTAGATGAGGCAACTTGGGAGGATAAAGATTTCATCAAAGCTCAATTTCCATTTTTCAATCCTTGAGGACAAGGAACCTATTAAAGGGGAGGACTAATTATAACAACTCAGGACATTGAGAAGAAATAAATAGCTTGTAAGACCAACAAAGCATAGTGAGGTAGCAGTATAGTGAGGTAGTTAGCAAGAATTAGTTAGAGGTAGTTAAGGAAGCTGAGAAATTGATATATGTACTGAAATAGCAAGAAGTGCAACTCAGACTTGATTGTGAAATGAATTGCCAATATGGTTTCTTCTCTCTCGTTTCTTCCGCCTTCCTCTGTCTTCTCCCTTTTCTGAACTAGCCGTTCTTCCTCTCTCTCTCTTAATCTCTCATTCCTTCTTTCCACTCCTCACTCAATTATCCACTCTTAAATACTTGTTAGATCTTCTTCAGAACTTAGCAACTTGCCAATAGCCATTCCTTCTTATCCACAAGTTTCCCAACTTATAACAGTTTCCTGCTGAGAAGTGAGGAGCATGAGCGTGACCATAGCCCACGGCCTCGACAACTGTACACCGATGTACACTATTGGGTTTTTAGTCCGAGGTTATTTTATTTTATTTTTTTATCACTTATAAGAATTCGAATTTCAACTATTTAATCCGGTTTGAGTATTATATGATCTATTAAAAATTTGACTCTCTTAAATTTTTTTCTTCATTCTCAAGATTTAAACCTAACACTTTTAGTTAAGAAAATAGAATATCCAACCGTTCAATTCAAAAAAATTTAATCTAAAGTTATTTTATTGGATCACATGATTTTTTTTTTTTAACTATACGATTGATATTCAGAATCATATGTTAATTAATTTGATTTGAACATTTATAGAATTTTATTAAGCACTGACTTTCTTAACATATTTTTATTTTATTTTTAAAATTTTAATTCAATTGGTTTTGGTCCATCCCTACCAGGAATGTATTCGATCCGAGTCAAGTCTGAATATCCTTGAACTCAAACTCGAATTCAAATTTTTTTATGATATTCAAACTTAAACTCAATAAATAATGAATAATTTGATTCGAACTCGAAAATAATTTTTATATATAATATATTATATTTAATTTAATTTTTTTATTATAATAATTTATTAATATATATAATATATATTATCAAGCTATTCGATAAATTTTTAATTTTAAAATTTTATTATTCAAATTCAATTCGATCGTATAATGAATTTAATTCAAATTCGACTTAAACACGATCAAAATTAAACCGTTAGTCGAGCAACTCAAATTCAACTCAATTTACATAACAACCCTAACCCCCACTATTTCCTAACCGCCTTTTTCTCTCCCCAATCATTCATGCACTTCAATTGTCAAAATATCACAATCATAAACCAATATCAAATTATTTCTTTTTATATCTACTATCTATATGAAAAGCTTTACAAGCATTCATTCAAGAGTGCCACATGGAAAGAGCCATGAGTTGGAGAACATTTATCGGATGCTCAAGGTTAGATTACATATATATATTTTTTGGTATCTTATCTTGGACACCGCCCGGTATCAGGGACATTGTCCCGATTAATCCGGACTGACCGCTGCAGTGGCTCCTTTCGAAAGGCGGGTCCCCCAACGGAACTCTCCATACACATAAGAGTCCGATACTCTCAGCGGGAGTCGAACCTGTAACACCGGATACGTCCGGATTTTTGATATGTATTCTGAGTGGCTTATTTGAATTTTTATATATTTTGTAGAATGGAGGAAAAATAGTTAAAGTTAATATAAGTGTAAATTTCTGCTCTTTGAGTCGTTTGAGAAACCCTTGTAAATACTTGATCGATAGTTTCTTTATTTTAAAGTTTCTAATCGGTAAGGATATCAGTTAATTGAGTGTTCGGTGATCAGTGTCTGATGGGATTTGACTTTTGTAAGGAAATTACCCGTTCAGTGAGGTGTTAGTGTATAGTGAACATATTCTTCAAATTTTGAATTTGTTTTTATCGATAGCCGATAATCACCGTTGCTTAGTGATGTACTGCACTCTCGGTAAAGTTATAGAATTGTTTGTCTGTCGTGGAATTGAGTTGATATGTCGTTTTTCATAATTTTTATAATTTTATATATACCCATCAGTATACTCAATATTTTTATACCATTCAGTATATTATATTTTACTTACATCTTTGATGGTAAATTTTTGTACAAATCGGTAAATGTTAAATTTTACAAAACTCATCTATAGTTATATTAAAATAGCTGTTCAGTACTAGCACTATAGATCCCATCAGTATTGTGTTAATCGATCGACAGATATTTAACTTTAATTTCCAATGTGTTACCGTTTGTTTGCAAACTATTGATAATCATCTTATTAAATTTTCATATGTTTCATCGGTACCGAATGATAGCTCCATTTTTTCCATTTTTCCAATTCCGTCAGTTGTCAACTTAGACAACATTTGTAAATTTTACTTTTTATTTTTTTAATTTTATTTTTTGATATTAATCTCGTTTTAACAATATTTTCAATATTGATTTTGAAATATCTGTCGATGACCACACTTTGGATATTTAAACATCGGTATATATTATTCCCATTAATAAATGCAACTGTTTAGACAAATTCTTCCGGCTATTTGTATTCTCCCGAATGCATATCTTGATTGACTCGGTCGATTGTCTCTTCCCACCCAATCGGTCATGATTTTCATTGTCCTGTGTATACACACATAAGCTTTGAAATTCCATTTAAACTCCACCAACATGCACCAACAAAGAATTGATTCCATGACTTTAGCAACATCCAAAAAGTTAATTGCCACTAGATTATTTAAATCACTTAATCACTTAAGGTTTCATTTATACTATATCCCAAAAAAAATTAAAATATTAATATATTTATATTTCTAAATAAAATCTACTTTTATTTTCAATTCCTCCCAACCCATCGGTAGACACATTGTCTCTAGCTGAACCCAATTTCTAGTACTAACTCAGTGTTAACTCTGCCCAAAATCCAAGAGGACATGTTGGGGCAATTATGTAAATTAAGAGTGAATAAAGGTTATTTGGTAAATATGAGAAAATGAGTTGGAAATAAAAAGAGGGATAAAGAATGAGACTCCAGAATGTTCACGTAACCCAACTTCATTTTTTCTCTCTAAACCATTTTCTCTTCTCTCCCTAAACTCCATCGATCCACTAATAAATCCAAGATTTAATGTTCCAAATTTCTCAACTAGCCCTTCAAAGTTAGATTCTAGTATTGATTTTGAAATAATCTAAGCATGTAGTATTGTCAAAGGAAGATTCGAATTTCTAGGGTTTGGTGAAATCTGAACGGAAGAGGGTTTCTTAGAGATAGAAATTAAGGTATTTTTATTTTTATTTTCATATCTCACTCGTTAGTTTATTTATCTAGATATTCACTTGGTTTTGGGAGAATATTTAGTCACCGAAAGTGAGAGAAAAACTGGGGTTTGAATGGTTCGGGTCTTTGTGTTTCACTTATAAATAAATATTGATGATTTTATTTCTTAATGAATGTCCTTTAGGAGCCGAACGGACTGATCGTGGTAAGACCATTGCCGTTGAGAAATCTGGGAGTGACTACCCTCTCGAATACTGTGAGTGAATGGACTGTTGTGTTTTGAATGAGAAAAATGATTTTTATAAATTCTTTTATAAATGATTTTTAAATGATTTTCTGAAATTATTTTTGTTTATGGGATGTCCTAAATGTGAGTTTGAATGCACTTGCATCCACTGTATTTGTGATTAAATATGTGCCACTGTTGCTGGAAATCACATTTATGAAAATTGTGTTATGGTTTGATAACCATTTGCTGAGTTTGTGGCACACTGGAAATATTTGGATGTTTATGAAATGGAGGTGCTGGTGATGGCAAATGGCTATAGTCATTCCTCCCACGGAGCGACCCGACGGGGTGACGTGGTTGAGGGTTTGTTTGGCAAGGGAGGTAGACGCGGCCTCCTGCGTCCCCGTCGTACTATCCGGATAGCACCCCAGTGAAGTACGAGTCAACGCCAAGGAAGGGGGAATTAGTATTTTGAAAGAAAGTGATTGAAAATCCCTTGGCGGGCTTCCATCCAAATTCGGCCAAACGTTGGACGGGAGTGTTTTCTTTAGGGAGACCCCATGATTTTGGAAAGTATGAAATTATGGATGCATTTCTTCTATTATGATCGGAATTGCTTGATGCTACTTATGAATTGTTTTGCTAGAAACTATTACTTTGACATTTCCATACTCACCACTCATTTACTGTCACAATATACAATTGCACTCCACTCACTGAGTATTTTATACTCACTCATATTTTCTCATCTTTTCAGAAGAAGTGTGGATATAGCAGCAACTCCCTTCTGTTAGATAGATTCAGCCGAGGAAAAGCTATTGGGATTTTTGTTGGTATTGGCTCTCCCTAGTTGCGAAGCTCTGAGACTTGTAGATGGATCCATCGGAAGACATGTCTTTTGACAAATGAAAATTTTATTTGTTGGAAATGATGTTGGAAAACCTAATCGTTGTATGTTTTACATATTTATATATATATATTTTCTCTAAATTAAACTTTTGTTAAAAATGTTAAATGTTTGATGTTTTGATTTCTTAGGTTGAATGAGAATATTTTTTTAACCTTGCGGGTCTTGGGGTATATGCTGGTGACTGTACGTATTCCTAGATCACGGGATGGTTGTTACGTACTTGGACTGCAGGTCGGGGCGTGACAGAACCTCGATCATGCTTAAGGGTACTCAACCCCATATCCAGTTGAGTCAACCCACGTTGATAGATCAGACTACATATGCAACATGTTAATTGTTTTCTATTTAGAAATTGCTACCATTCCTCTCGCCGTTTATGAGTTTTTCAAGATATAGCTTTTGACACTTGTTCCGTAGCTCCTGCAAGATAGCAATCCAATTGCAGACATGAGAGATTTATTTCTATAAATTAATCATTTTATTTTGACTCTATTTTTAGCCTTTGATTTTACAATTTCTATCTATCTACTCCAAAAAAAAAAAAAAATACACCTTCTGATTATATCAATAAGAAAAATATCTCACTCTTACTAGAACCTTCTCTTCAAATAGCAAACGCAAGAATAGCTAGAGTTTGGATTTTACAGCAATACTTTGAAGAATTGTTTTTCCAGCAATATTGAGTTTTGTAAAATAATTTGTAAATATTGAGTAATGTTTAGGAAAAAATTTTATATATTTTTATATTACTAAATACTAATTTTTTTCTATATTCATCATCATTCTTAGATAATTGAAAGAACCAATAATTGTGAATTTAATCGCAGTTCTCTTTTATACCTTTGTTTGGCCTTGAAAACGTAAATTCTTGGATAAGTAATCCTACTCCAATCTCTTAATACATGCTTGGTGTTATTTTGTATATTTTTAAATTACCAAATACTAATCCTTACCAACAAGTGTGAATTTAATCATAGTTCTTTTTACACCTTTGTATGGTCTTGAAAATGTAAGGTTTTGGGTAAGTAATCCTACTCTAGCCTTTTAATGCATACTTGTTGTTTGATTATTTGTTTGTGAGAAAATGGTTATACTTCTGACTTATGATCACTTAAAATTAATACTGTAAATTAATATCTATTGTTTGTCTTATTATTTATTGACATTCTGCAGTAATTAAAATTATCAATTTAAGTATGTAGCTTCCAATGATTGCAAAAAAATATTAAAATATTTTTGTAGCATCCAAACTTTAGTCTTTCCCAAATTCTATGCCAACTAAAACCTGACGAGTTCAGTTTTCTTTCATGTTACCCCACATCATCATTAAAAAAAAAAAGAAAAAATGAACAAAAAAATACAAAAGAATAAAAATGCAAAAAAAATTTAAAAAAAACAAAAGAAAAAAAAAATCAACATAGGAGGGTGCGCGGTGGAACCGTCCCTCCTATGTTGAACCTTTTATTTTATTTTGTTTTTTATTTTTTTATTTGATTTTCTTTATTCTTTTTTATTTTTTTATTTTTTTTTATTATTTTGTTTTTTTATTTTTTTTGCGCCTACTATGAGGTTTTCTTTTTTTTTTTTTATTTTGTTTATAATTTTTGTTCTTTTGTTTTTTTTTTCCATCTTTTTGTTCTTTTGATTTTTTTTATTCTTTTATTTCTCCCACACAAATATGCGGTGGTTGGTGCCTTTTTGGTTTTTTTTTTTTCCTTTTGTTTTTTTTTTCAATCACTAATTGTCTGGTTAATCATGTATTCTCACTTTCAAGATCTATCCAAAATTCTCATTCTCTCACCTAAAATTTTTACTCTCCCATCTCTCTTAATTTGCCTCTCTCATTTTTGCTCCTAAATTGTGATGATTTTAAGATAATTAATAATAATATAATGATAGTGAAAAAAATACAAAAGAATAAAAAAAACAAAAAAATAAAAGAATAAAACTACAAAAGAATTAAAAAAAAAAGAAACAAAAAATCATTTTGTTTTTTTATTTTTTAATTCTTTTACATTAAAGAATTTGACTTTTTTATTAAACGGGGTTTCGAACTTGAATTTTGAATATTAAATCTTAATAAAATCAGAGTCTTTAAACATTTCGACAATAAATAATTAATAATTTGACCCAATTTTTATTACCTTTTATAAATTTTTGTCATTCTATATTTTCTTGTAACATTTTAACACTCTTAACAAAATGAAAAGGAATAAACTTCAGTGAGCATTTTAAACCGAAGGGAGCAAAGTAATAAGTTTTAAACACAAAAGAGATAAAGAAATTTCCAGAAAAATTAAAAAATTTTACAAACAGGAAAATAGATGATTTTTGCTCTAATTTTAGAAAGATTTTTCCAATATCGATGAAGGTTTTATTACTGCTAGATTTTTACCCCAGGATTACAAATTATTATTCTTTTATTCAACACTCTAAAAATATCCAAAAACAGCTATCATCTTAGATGTACGGGCAATACATAAGCTACTGGAAGCTTGTCTTCCCTTCTCAGAGTGGACTTGGGAAAGTTCCATTCTCTAGCTCCTCATTCCATCTCTGAATCTGTAGAAAATACAGACCCCTTATCAAGAAGGATGATTGCATGTTAGAAAAAAAGGAGTTTATTGTAATATAATTATGAAATAATTAAAATGAAAATAGACTCCATGAATTACCCAGTCCATAGGACACAGTGATCTGTAGTATTTCGCAAACCTCTTACATTCTGGTGCATCCTTTCCCTCTTTCCGGATGCACATAAGTCAATTCTAACAGGTCATTGGAGAGATTATTCAATTGGAAATTAAAATTATTGCTATCAAAAATGGTCATCTGGGACATTTTTCTCTGGGTGCCCAGAAAAAAAAAATTATTTGAAAATATCAAAATTATTATGTAAAATCTAATACAATTGTAATAATGAGGGTTTTAGTGAAAGGAGAGAAAAAATGAAGAGTTAAGTGATGCTCACTGATGGTGCTCTACGTAGCAAACAAAACAGTGGCGTGTTTGGTTGGCATATGCAAATCATATATCCATCGGAGCTGTCTCCAATTTGATCTGTAATTATTAAAATAAATAAATAAATAAAAGAGGAAACAAAGAAAGCACTTCGTCAGAGAAAAATTAGACCTCGCGGTTTCTTCTTGGCCGGTTTAGGGGGAGCGTCTTTGATAGAACCGGGTTCATGTGGCGGTCGAGGAGGTTCCTGACCGGTTGTGACCTTGTAAACATCTTTAGCTCTTGGTTCGCCATATGGCAGCGTTGTGGTTTCTCCTATCTCTCTCTTCTCCTCCTTTTTCTCCTCTGTTGTTGACCTTCCCTCACTTTCTTCCATTGTAGCTACGAGCCCCCCCCTCTCAGTTCTCGAAGGTTAGCATGCTTGCAGGGTGTTATGAATGCCCGGAGAACACTTGGACTCATGAAGCCACGTTGATTTGGGAAAGACATACTTCATGACACGTACAGATTAGGAGGATATATTTTTCATTTTTCTGACTATTTTAAATGTGAATATGAAAAGCAAATTAACATCTTTTAAAAGGATAAACTACCATTGTATAAAATCAATTTATCATGTCAATAATGCACCAGTTTCAACAAAACATATTTTTCTTGAATATGGAACGATTAAGAGTTGTTGTACGAATTGCATGAATTCCAAATGCATAAATTACTACAAAACTTAGATTTAGTTACATTTTTTCGTTTCTTTTTCCAATGGTCCTATCAATTCCTAACTATTTTATTGCGTTATATGAGGTCGTTGGATCGGAACCGGTTTCATGATTTTTTTGAATCCTTGCTTTCTATAGAGGCACGAATGGATTTCAGAGGGTTAGGCCACCAGAATGATCTATATTTTTACTTAAATTTTGGTTGCTAACTCATTTTTTTTTTTGGTGTCCGGATTTGGTCCACCGCCTAGTATCTGAAATTTCACTCCAACTAATCTAAGCCGAGTCACGGTCGGATTTTCATTCAGAAGGTGCTCTCCCAATGTTGTTTTTACCACTATCAAGATTCGAATTCGAACACTTGGTATGAGATTTTAGTGCTACCGACTAAACATTGGTTTTAATTGCTAACACAATAGTAATATACATTTTCCCAACTCAAATATTAGTTACTAAGCATTCATAAAGTTATTTCGTAACTTATTAATTAATGCATAGAGAGCAACTGCGCCAAAATGAACCATTCAAGTTGTCATTTAGGGATAAATGTAATGCGAGCCCCCCCCCCCCCCCACCAAAAAAAAAAGCCATCTATATTAATTGTGAGATAATGTTAAAATTTTGGAGTTACTCTTGAAGGAACTTATCTGACATAATTAACTAAGTAATGCTCAGAAGTTACAAGTCGATTATCAAATGAAGGAGGAAGAGAATGTTATAAAAGCCAAGCCATCCCACGCAAAAGCTTTGTGCTTAAGACAATCCTCCTAGAAGTTCTTCTTGAAGAAAACCATACATACACAGTTCAAAAGAATGAAGTTCACTCTCCCCTTCATATTCATGCTCTTTTTGTCACGCCCCGATCCTCGGATCGACCACGCGACAGCCGCCGCGAAATCTCGGTATACGGGCAGAACCTCCCCATATACCGGGACTCCGCAAGGCTACAAAGACAGCAAGACAACAATTCTTTCTACACCAATCATCAATCATATAAAAACAGAAAACATCACATAACAAACACATGCAAGGACTCATCCGGTCCATCCCTGTACACACGAGCACACATCGGGGAGAGGGAACCTGTACATGCGCATTTACACATCAACACACAATCGGGGAGAGGGAACCTGTGCATGCACGGCACACAATATGGCCATCCAAGCCATTTCAAAGTTCACAGTATAAGGAAAGCACTTAACAAACAGGAAGTCCCAAAACATAGCCGTAAGATCTTACTAACACTCGCTTGAAGAATCAAGCAAACGTTCGTAAGATCCAAACGATATGAGTTGTCCAAGACTTCGTGAAATCGAAAGAAAATAATCATTCTCAATATTACAAACCAAATGTCCCACTCAAACATTGAGTTTTTACCAAAAACTAGGAGAGAAAGAAAGTAAACAACAACCACATAAGGATTCCATCAATACTTGTTCCTATACAGGAAACAAGTATCGATTAAATCCGTACCAAAAAGAATTGTACAAGTCTTCCCTTCTTCGGATTTCAATTCAAACCCAAAAATGACTATACATCTCGATGTATACCTACAAAAGCCAGTTGGTAGACCCTCCCCAAGCTCCAATCTCTGTCACAAATCTAATCTTCCTCTGAAAAATGTTAAAGAGTGGGGTGAGTATTATAAATACTCAGTGAATGGAGTGCAATGGCATGATTGTGTAATAAATAAGGGGTGAAAGTGGGGAATGTCAAAGCATACTTCAAACATCATTTTCATATCCAAACATTTCAGTAATTCAACATCATTTATAAAATATGCATCCATATCAAACATTTTCTCAGAAAATCACAAGGGTCCCATTGAAAACACTTCCGTCTCAGGGCGGCCAAACCCAGACGAAAGCCCGCAAAGGGTTTTTCTATCCAATGTCTCAAAACAAACCCCCTTCCTTGGCGTTGGCTCGAACCTCACCGGGGTGCAATCCGGATAGTCCGACGTGACAGAGCAGAGGCCACGTCTACCTCTCTCGCAATAAAACCCCAATCCACGTCACCCGTCGGGTCGCTCCGTGGTGGGAATGACTATAGCCATTTCTCTCGTGCACCATCATTTCACAATCATTCCATTTCAAACAATGTGCCATATTTTATCAATTCAATCCACAAATCATGCTACGAGCATTTACAAATCAAGTAATCAAGACAAATGACACAAATTCATGTAAAATCACATAGGATGCATTCATACTTCGAATTCTCATTTCAGACATCCCACAATCACAAATAATTGCATATAAATCATGTGAAAATCATTTCAAATCATTTATCAAAGAATTTAAAGACATTTTGCTTATTTACTACACAACGATCCGTCCACTCACCTGTAGGGAGGGTATTCACTCCCTATTTTCGAAATCAACTCAAAAAGACTCCCCTCGAGTCTCCAAAGGTCAACCTAGACCAATCAACACGAATCATCATCAATTAAGGCTCTATAAAAGGGTTTTCTAATTTCCCTTTTATTTAAAATAGCTTAAATTTACACAACCACGTTCTTACACTTTCATTTCATCAATTTAGGATCATTTCAAATCACCAACAACTTTAAATTTACAATATTCCTTAATTTTACCCATTTTCTCCCGAATTCCTTAATATTAATTTAATTCACGCCGATTTCCATTCAAATTCCAAGGAAAACTACATAATTCAGTCAAATATAACTCTAATACTATCTACGACCTTCTCACATGCTTCACAGTCCAATTTACATCAAATTCTAGACTTAACCTCAATAATTTCATACAAACACTTAGGGAAATACATTTCTTTCAAGTCTAACACATTTCAGAATATATATAGATGTAATTTCTAACTTAATTTAACAAAAATAATTCGAATTGCTTAAGGGATTGAAAATCCCTCACCTAGGGTTTCTTGATTTACAATCCTAGCTTCCAATCACCAGTGGATCAAACCTGTAATAAGTTCAATTTACAGCAATCGTTAGAATTCCACCTAACTAAGACTATTCAACCCTAGAATTAAAATTGGATAACCTAGGCTTACCTCTGCAGAGCTGTGACCTAGGGTTTTTGATGTCCTGCGGCTAGGGTTTTCAAAGGCTCTGTTATCATACGGCTAGGGCTTCTGCAAAGACTGCAGAAGGGTGGTGCTTGCAAAGAGCAGCAAGCACGAACGAACAGGGGGACAAAAAAAATTGTCACGCGCGAAGGGAGAGAGGTTGAGGACTCTGTTCGCGCGCGGAAAGGGAGGGAACAGAGGGAAAATCGTCTGCTCGTGCGTGGAAGAGAGCAAGAGATGGTGAGATTGTGATAGAGAGAGAGACCGAAAGATTGAGGGAGATAACGAATGAGAGAGTGAGAGAGATTTCGCGAGAGAAAGAGACAGAGGATGACGGTGCGGGACAGAGAGTAGGCGAACGCGGTGGTTCGCGGTGGTGGTTGCGGTGGTCACGATGGAGGAGCGATGGCGAAGGAGAGATGAGGGAGAGAGAGCGCAGAGCTCGCGAGAGAGACGAGGGAGAGAGCAGAGCTTCGATTAGGGCTATTAGCCCTAATCGATTTGGGGATGATGGGGTGCTGCGTTTCACCCCGAAACGCAGCATCTCCTCTTTCCCTCTTTTTTTTTTTTTTTATAATTAATACCTATATATATATATTTTTGTTTTTCTCATCTCATTGGAATTTGTAACACCGCATTTCAATTATACCTAAAATTTAAAATT
This sequence comes from Dillenia turbinata, assembly GCA_037126225.1. Taxonomy (NCBI): domain Eukaryota; kingdom Viridiplantae; phylum Streptophyta; class Magnoliopsida; order Dilleniales; family Dilleniaceae; genus Dillenia; species Dillenia turbinata. Next base: position 18,354,001 of record JBAMMX010000008.1, on the reverse strand, counting down.
TATACCCCAAAATAAAAAATCAATAAAATTAAAATTTCTATTTATATTATAAAACAAATTCCCAAAAACTCGGTGTTACACTTTTGTTCTCTCTTTCTTGTCCAATGTTTTGCAAGCTCACCCCTCATCGATCAGCTTTGCAGGAAAGCTTCTCAAGGTTCTATAATTGTGAAATACAGCTTTTGTGTTTCATCGCTTGCAAATGATACTAGAAGCGAAACAGCGAAGAGCATAGAAGAATTAGGGGGAATCGCAATTCAGCACACAATCTCATATGGGAATAGAATACAAACAGACGTTGCGAGTCAGTTAAAGAACCCTAAACTCAGCACAGATTTTAGAATTGCTTTCCAAAGTTGCTTTACATATTACTCCGACGCAATACCCAAGTTAGAATCTGCTCTCAACAGCTTCGGGTCCAGAGACTATCCCACAGCACATCAAAATTTGGTTAGTGCAATGGATGCTTCTACTGATTGTCAAGATGCCTTTGATGGTATAGGGTCTCCCACTTCTATGAGAGAGGACAGTTCTTATTTCTTTAGCTTGACTGCAATTCCTTTTGTACTGACAAATATTCTCGCTGGTTGAAATTGAAATGACAAAATATTTGCAATTTTATGGAAAAAAAAGTTTTTTAATTTTTTCTTTTTATAGAAGTTAATATGATTGCACCTTGCTTTTTTTTTTTTTTAAATGATCATGGATATAAAATGAAAATGAAAATCTTTTTTTTTTCTTTTTTTTTTTTTTTTTTTTTTTTTTAGTTTTCAGTAAACTAATCTTCTACCTTGTGAGTCCATCTCATGATCTTTGATGTGAAATAAAAATCTTAGCTAGTTTTTGGTAGATTGGATATAAATATATATATATATATATATATATATATATATATATAAAATTTATCGAAAATATTTTCAAAAATTTAAGAACCCCTCCCAGAAAACAAAAGAAAAAAAAATTTAGAATTGTGAAAAAAAAAGTTCATTGTTCGATTACGAGTTTTTAGAGTCCTGCACCTAACAAATTTAACAAATCTTGTGACTCTAAAATACCACAAAGACAAGTTGAGTTGCCAATTTTTATGTTTTGGTTTCATAAATTCTTAAGAAAAGAATATATTTTTTGTGCTAACAATTTATATTCTACATTTAGCCATAGAATAATTTAAAAATAATATAGTTTACATGCCAATGACTCTAATTTAAAATTATATATTCTTTTTTTTTTTTTTGAGATTTAAAAATCTATACATTGAAATGTCATCACTTACAAAATCTCAAAACTTGCCCGGTTTTGCATAAAATCAAATGAAAAAAATAAGTTTAGTGTATTTGATTTGAAATGTATAAAGATTATTATTTTTTTTTAAAAAAAAATCTTATACACCATCAAAATATAAAATATGTAATTCAATTAAATTTTCCTCTTTGAAACAATAAGAGGATTCAAAAATTATTATACATAAAATTACACTTCACTCCTCATAAGCACCTTTAATCATGATTATAACTTGAAAACTAATTCAAATGTGTACATACTTCTTTCAAAGAATTAGTACAAAACCAATATCTTTAAAGTTCTCAAGCAAAAAAAAAAAAAAATGTAAATATACTAAATATAGCAAATAACACTATGACCCATGATTTCTCATCTTCACCCATCAATCATTTTAATTTTAAATCATCAAAAGTAAAGACAAGTCTCTATCAAATGCTCATGGGGCTCCTTTTAGGGTTACTTAGAGTAGGACAATGTAAGAATTAGAAAGCAAATTTATATGGTATGCACTTGTGAATTTTTATTTTAAATTATTATTATTTTATTATTTTAGATTTACAAAATAAAGCATTACCCCCTCGCAAAATAAAGTAACAAACTAAATTAATTCAAGGGGATACGACACAAGGGTGATCTATGTTTTCACTTAATTTAGATTTAGTTGCTAACTCAATAGTCGTAGAGTTGTTTTGTCACAAAGTATACATTTTTGCCAACTCAAACGTTAGTTAATTAGTATTTATAAAATTATTTGGTAACTTATGAATAATAAGAGAGATCCAGGAAAAAAATGAAAAGAAACAATTAACTATTAACTTTGATCTAATGTTAAAATTTTGGAGTTACTCGAAAGGAAACTTATCTAACGTAACTAAGGGAGTGTTTGATTCGCATTCAGAAATCAAAATTGGAATTGAAATTAAAGATTTTGGGAATAGAACGAAGGAATTGAATCCAATACCCCCTGTTTGGTTCAATTTCTGAAACGAATATTATTATCATTGTTAATATTTTTAAGATAAAAATCATTTAATTGTCAATTTTACTTTTAAAATATTATCTTCCATTTAAAACATTTCACAATATTAATGCAGACAGGGTTTTAAATTATTCAACTAAAAATTTAAACTAAATCCATAATCGAAATTGTCATTCTCATTACCACATTAATAGTAAAAAAATTCTCATGCCTTGGATTATTAATATTCATCTTATAATTTCACAGTCACATGACAAATCTTTTCACGTCATCATAAAGAAAAAACTAAGACTAAAGATAAAAATCTATCTTTCTATGCACAAGAAGTTAGCTTAGCAGATTCCAACTCAACAGCGAACTTGAGAAAGCTGTCCTCTTCAAGTGCCATTTGAACAGGCAAGCATCCCAAGCCATTGCAAGCATCATTTCCTTCATCTCAGCTTTGAACTCTTCCAAATCCACAGACCCATTTGAGTCATGATCAAATTGAAGGAACAAAGAGCTATATACACTAGTTAACTCATCTGGATCTGTCTAAACATCATTGCCAAAGTGTGTCTGAATCACCCTCAAACTCTGCTGTTCCTTCAACGTCTCTGCATATGAAAGAAGCCCATCATTGTTAGTGTCAAGCCGTGAGAACTGGTCCTGGATTAAACCATGGAAGGCCTCTTCATCTTTCACAAAGCTCACAATTGTTGTACCATCCAACACTTACCCACTCATTTTCTTAATGTGGGTCAAGGAAAGAAGACACTTCCACACTCATTTTCTATGCGGTCTTTCTCCATGCTGTGTACACAAGGATCAACTTTAGATTGCAAACGATCCACTTCTCTCCCCTGCAAACTCCTCATGTCTCTCTCCAAGACCCAACTCCACAAGAAATCAAAAACCCATCACCAGAATGTGTACCAACCCAATCCTTACCACCTCAAATTCATATGGCCAAGAACTTCACTATCGAAACAGTTTGGGTTATCAAAATATTCTGGTTATCCAAAGTAAAAAGACTAGAAAAAACAAAAAATTATGGGTAATTTAAAAACAGCCTGGTTTATCTTTTTGTCGTGAACCGTTCACAAGTCGTAACACAAGATCTCTAGCCCCCCAAAAAACTAGGGTTTCAACTTTCACAACCTACTCACAAGAAAACCAACTAAAAACTAATCTCCCCACTGAACAGAAGAGAAGAAATGCGGGAGATATGATTCTGATCTCAAAGAGCTTCTTGGCCCCTAAAACAAAACAAGATATAAAAATTATAAAAAAGAAAAAGAGAGAGAGAGAGAGAGAAGAGAAGAACAAATACCTTTAGACCAAATACCTTTCGTTGCCTATCACAGAGCAAACAAAGAGATCTAATTAAATAGCAAAATAAGTACCTGGAGGCAATAGAACAAATACTCTGTTGTCCACTGAGAGAAAGAGAGATTGAGAGAGAGAGAGAGAGAGGGGCAATAGAAGTACCAGAGGAAATTGTTCTACGAGATCTGATTACATAGCAGTCATGGAAGACAAACCGGCAATGTTGAAGGAAGAGAAATGATGAAAGAAGAAAAAGAGACGTTGGGGCAAAGAGTGGCTAGGTAAATTTTTGGGTTTGTGACATGGGTTTCAACTTTCAACTGAAAATCATATTTTTATTTGGGTAGATTTCATTTCTAAATCTTTTTTCTCGTTCCGTTAATGTAAACAACTTCAAAAGTTTTAATCTTATTTCTCATTCTTATATCCTTTAACCAAACGCCACATAAATAATGCTATGAAGTTACAATTCAATTGTCAAATTAAGGAGGAAGAGAATGTTATAAGAGCCAAGCCATCCCATACAAAAGCTTTGTTCCTGGTGCCCATTTGGTAAAATTTTTTTTGACTTCTCTTTTACCAAACAAATTTTTTTCACCTTAAAATTAGTTTTTTTTTTTAATAAATAAAAATTTAAAAAGTAATTTTTAAATATATATATTTTTTTACTTTTCCTTATTTTTTATACGCTAACTTTTAAGGAAGTATAATTTTTTTTATTCTATTTATATTCTCACTTAAAAGATATGAAATTTAAAATTTGTAAATGTCATAAATTCATTTACTCTTACGTTTTCTCTTCTTCTTTAATTTTAACTTTTAACTTTTAATTTTTAATTTTTAACTTTATTTCAAAAGTCATGAAATAAGTTTATATTTAAAAATAAAAATATCAAACAACTTTTAATTTTATTTTAAAAATTATTAATTTTTAATTCTCTTTATAAGAAGAAAAATATTAAAAAAAAACTCTATCAACTGGACACATCTATCCTCCTAGAAGTTCTTCTCCAAGAAAACCATACATATAATGTTAAAATAGACTCAAGCGGGCCTCATTCTTTGGTCTAAAAATGACAACTCTTAACTACCCAAAAGGGGCCGAAAAGAGCCCGATTGGACCGTCTCCAACTGGTCATTATATAAGAGTATTTAGTCATTAATTTAATTAATCATTCAATTATTATAATTAATTTGATCAATTATTATATATTTGGTTGATTTAATCTATTATTAAAATTGATTTAATTTACCATTATAATTGATTTATTTAACCATTTAATCATTACGACTGATTTAATCAATTATTATATATTTAATTGATTTAGTCAATCATTAAGATTAATTTAGTCAATCATTATATATTTATAAAATTGATTTTATTCCAATTCCTTTCCTAGTTGATATTTCCTTTTTTTTGGGTCAAATATTTACATTCCTTTTTTCTTTCAAACAGATATGTATATATACGTGTGTTATATAATTCTCAAAAATACAGAAATAAATTCAATTTTCACTTTTCTCTTGTCTTGGCAATCTTCTCATCTCTCTTATAAAGGGCAATCTTTTTTCTTCTTTTATAAATGTTTTCTTTCATCAATTAAAATAAGATTTTTTTTTTGTCTTCTTTCAATATTCTTACTCCAAGTTATTCAAAATTCCAACATACGCAGTGCAAAAAATGAAGTACACTCTCCCCTTCATATTCACGCTATTTTGTTCTCTCTTGCTTGTCCAATGTTTTGCACGATCACCTCTCATTGATCAGCTTTGCAGGAAAGCTTCTCAAGGTTCTATAATTGTGAAATACAGCTTTTGTGTTTCTTCATTTGCAAATGATCCTCGAAGCAAACGAGCGAAAAGCATAGAAGAAGTGGGTGGAATTACAATTCAGCACTCAATCTCATATGGGAATAGGATACAAACAGACATTGCTAGACAATTAAAAAACCCTAAACTCAGCACAGATTTTAGAATTGCTTTCCAGAGTTGCTTTACATATTACTCCCATGCAATACCTAAGTTAGAATCTGCTTTCAACAGCTTCAGGTCCAGAGACTATCCCACAGCACATCAAAATTTGGTTAGTGCAATGGATGCTTCTACCGATTGTCAAGATGCCTTTGATGGTATAGGGTCTCCCACTTCTATAAGAGAGGACAGTTCTTATTTCTGTAGCTTGACTGCAATCCCTTTTGTACTTATTGGAATAATTTAGAATTTATGATACGAAGAAAATAAAAATCACGTGAGTGAATTTTAAAGAGTTGATTTCCAAAAAGTCATGTGAGATATCTTTTGGCATGCTAATAGAGTCTGAATAATATATTGCTTCTATATATAGATAGTCATATTATGTATTCAAATAAGAGTGAAGAGTCACCCTAAAAAAGAGCGAAAATTTTATGTAGTGCTATTTATAATTATCTTTTGAAAACTCTCTTTTCCTAGTATAACCTTGAGTATTTATTTGGAAAATCCTTATTTTCATTATTTACTCTTCTTCTAAACAAAATTCTCTCATTTTCTCTTTCAATAAAGTGGTTTCAGAGCGAGGTTGAGATTGTGCTTGGATTGATGTTGTCTCCTAAGATCAAAAAAGAAAAATTATTTGCATATGTTAGCATCTTCGGATTTTTAAAGAAAGACAAAAAATCCGTTTGGAAATCTCCAAGTTTGAAGAAAATATAACCTATTAAGAAGGTGTGAGTCATAAGAAGAACTCAGAAAAAAAGTTTTGAAGAATGGAGAATAAAGAGTCTACTATCATTGTGATTATGCAATTTAAACCAATACCAAGGAGTTATTGAAAAAGTTTGTAGAAAGACAAAAAAATCCGTTGAGAAATCTCCAAATTTGAAGAAACTAGAACCTGTTAAGAAATTGTGAATCATGAGAAGAACTCCACAAAGAAAAAATTTTTGAAGAACGAAGAAAAGAGTTTACTATCGTTGTGATTGTGCAATTTAAACCAATACCCGAGAGGAAAAGTTAAATTTGCCACAAAGTTTGATCCAGATCATCCACCAGATTTTATTGTAAATGTGATATTTGAAAACAACTATGTAAGGCATGAACAGTATGGATTCAATGCATAACAAAGAAAGATGCTAAAAATGAAACGGTTCTACTAGCAATAAGGCAATTAAAATGGGTTTACAATGTTGTAATTAAAAATGTGAATGAAAAAGAATTGTATGAAGTCAAAAATGATTTGAAATGATTGAGATAAGTTTATGAAGAATTAAAAGACAATTTTAATGAAGTCATGGACGAATTGCAAGAATTGAAGAAAAAGATAAAAGAAAAATGAATATGAAGAGATCAGAAACAACGAAAATGCATTGGTGATTTGAAATTAAAAAATAAAAATTTTAAATTTTAAATTAAGGGGATTAATGCTAGAATAATTTAAAATTTATGACATAGAGAAACAAAGAGTATATGACTTAATTTCAAAGAGTCGTGGAGTGATTTCCAAAGATTTATGTAAAGTGTCTTTAGCATGCTAATAAAGTCTGAATAATGTATTAATTTTATATATAGCTGATCATGTTATGTATTTAAATAAAAGTTGAGAGTCACTCTAAAAAAGAGTAAAAATTTTATGTGGTGTTATTCATTATTATCTTTTGAGAACTCTCTTTTTCTTGTATAATTTTAAATATTTGTTTGAAAAATTCTTATTTTCATTATCTGCTCTTTTTCTAAATAAAATTCTCCCTTCTTCTCTTTCCAACGGTACTGACAAATATTCTCACAAGTTGAAATTGAACTGACAAAATATTTGCAATTTTATGAAAAAAAATGCTGTTTTATTTTTTCATTTTGTAGAAGTTAATATGATTGCACCTTGCATTTTCTTTTTTTAAATGATCATGGATATGAAATGAAAATGAAAATCTTTTTTGGTTTTCAGTAAACTAATCCTCTACCTTGTGAGTCCATCTCATGATCTTTGATATGAAATGAAAATCTCTGTTAATTTTTAGTAGATTGAATTTATATATATGTATACACATATATAGGTTTCATCGACAATATTTTCAAAAATTTAAGAACCCCACATAAGTAAAAAGATTTTCCAATTGTGAAAAATGTTCATTTTTCGATCACGAGATTTTAGAATCCTGCGCCTAACAAATTTAACAAATCATGTAATTTTAAAATATCATAAAGCACAGTTGAGCTGCTAATATTTATGTTTTAGTTTCATAAATGCTTAAAAAAGAATATATTTTTTCGTGCTTACAATTTATATTCTACATTTAGCTATAGAATAAATTTAAAAATAATATATTTTACAAAATCTATGTTTTGAAATATCATCACTTACAAAATCTCAAAACTTGCCTGTTTTGCATAAAATCAAATGAACAAAGAAGTTTAATGCATTTGATTGGAAATATTTAAAGATTTTTCTTTAAAATGAAATATTATATCATCCATGATTTCTCATCTTCACCCATCAACCATTTTAATTTAGATTGTCAAAAGTAAAGAAAAGCTCATGGGGTTCCTTTTAGGGTTACTTAGAGTAGGACAATATAAGAATTAGAAAGCAAATTTATATGATATGCGCTCTTGTGAAGTTTTACTCTAAATTATTATGCTATTATTTCAGATTTACAAAATAAAATAACAAACTAAATTAATTCAAAGGGCTAAGGCACAAGAATGATCTATATGTTTTTACTTTATTTTTATTTGTGAACTCAATAGTCGTGAAGTTGTTTCGTAACGAATTACACATTTGACCAACTCAAACATTGGTTACTAAAAGCATTTATAAAATTATTTGGTAACTTATTAATTAATTCATAGAAAGCAAATGTGCCAAAGTGAAATAATCAAGTTGTTGTTACTTAGGGAAAAAATGGAATGAGAGGGAGCCAGGAAAAAAAAAAAAGCTAATTATTAATTTTGAGTTAATGTTAAAATTTTGGAGTTACTCTAAAAGGATCTCATCTAACATAACTGAGTAATGCTCAGAAGTTACAAGTGGATTATCAGATTAAGGAGGAAGAGAATGTTATTAGAGCCAAGCCATCCCACACAAAAGCTTTGTTCTACCAATCCTCCTAGAAGTTCTTCCTGAAGAAAACCATACATACACAGTACAGAAGAATGAAGTGCACTCACCCCTTCATGCTCTTTTGTTCTCTCTTGCTTGTTCAATGTTTTGCACGCTCACCTCTCATTGATCAGGTTTGCAGGAAAGCTTCTCAAAGTACTATAATGGTGAGATACAGCTTTTGTATTTCATCGCTTGAAAATGATTTCAAATGCGAAAGAGCGAAGAGCATAGAAGAATTGGGTGGAATTGCAATTGAGCACTCAATCTTGTATGGGAGTAGGGTACAAACAGACATTGCTAGTCACTTAAATGACCCTAAACTCAGCACAGATTCTAGAATTGCTTTCCAGAGTTGCTTTAAATATTACTCTGATGCATTACCTAGGTTAGAATCTGCTCTCAACAGCTTCCGGTCCAGAGACTATCGCACAGCACGTCAAAATTTGGTTAGTGCAATGGATGCTCCTACTGATTGTCATATTGCCTTTGCTGGTATAGGGCCTCCCAAATTTGTAACAAGGCACAATTCTGATTTCTTTTACTTGACTGCAATTCCATATGCATTGACATGAATATTGTCTTCACAGCAATTTCTACCTTGTGAGTCCATCTCATGATCTTGGATATGAAATGAAAATCTCTATAACTTTTTCAGTAGATTGGATTCTTTTTAATAGGATTTTTCGACAAGATTTTCATAGATCTTGAGAACCCAAAAAAAAAGAAAAAAAAAAGATAGAATTGTTAGAAAAGTTCATTGTTCAAGCATGAGATTTTAGAATCCCTCGCCAAACATATTTAACAAATCTTGTGATTCTAATATACGAGTTGATTTGAAATTTTTATGATTTTAATTTCACAGTTTTTCAAGTAAAGAATATATATATTTTTTGGGTAATAGTTTAAATTCTACATTTAATCATAGAACAATATTAAAAGTAATGTATTTTCCATGCCAATAACTCAAATTTAAAATAATATATTCCTTTTCGGTTTGAATTTAAAATCTATGGTTTGAAATGCCATCACTTAACCAAATATTATAACTTACCCGTTATGCTTAAAACCAAATGAAAAATAAACTTAGTCCGTTTAATTTGAATTATTTAATTTTTTTTGTAAATAAATTGTTATACAACAAAAGTAAAATACATAATTCAATTAAATTCTCTGTTTGAAACAGCGAGAAAATTCGATTCTTAAAATTACTATACCCATAATAAAACTTTACTCCCCATAAGCACCTTTAATCATGATTATAATTGGAAGATTAATTCTAATTCTATACACTTCTTTAAAAAAAAATTAATACCAAACTAATCAACCATTTTGATTTTAAATTATCAAAATTTAAAAATATGCTCGAGCAAATGCTTATTGGACTCCTTCTAAAATTAATTAGAGTAGGACAATATAAAAATTAGGAAACAAATTTACAGGTGTACAAGGGACAGATTAATTGTCACAATTTCTTTTCTCCGACTTAGAGATCTAGGTTCGAATCCTTATGTAACCAAAATAAAAAACAAATTTACATGGGACACACAAACTCCCGTGGAGTTTTATTTTAAATTATTATAATTATTATTTTAGATTTACAAAATAAAACATTACTCCTACGCAAAATAAAGGAACAACTAAATTAATATATTTAATTTTAGAGAATGAAAAATTGAATTAGACTTTTTAGTGCAAGAGGACTCAATATAAATGCATTTAAACAACTATAACTACTATAACCAATTGTTAGCTCAAATTGTAATAACAAAATAAAAGGACTAGTTGGGTTAGTTGAACAATCCATCTACAATGTGTATAAATATCTTGTTGTAATTGGAATGCTCAGACATGAATGAAATAGGTTCTCTCTTTCTCTTACTCTTTGATCTCTCTCTCTAACTCTATTTGTATCTCTCTTCATTCTCCCTCTCTTTCTTTCTCTCTCCCTGTAGCTTCTTCTCTCTCTATCCCGTTTCTATCTCTTTATATTTTTATCTCTATCTCTATATCTCTCTCTCTTTCTCTCTATCTCTCCCTACCCTCTCCTTCCTGATCAACCGACCAAGCTTTCCAGTTAACTGCCACCATCACATAGCTAATTTCCATCTTCCCCAGTCGATTGCCTCCATCACCTAATCAATCGATTGGGGTTATGATAAATTAGTATCAGAGTTAACATTTTCCAGTGAATTTTTAACATCAAAGAACGAATGCAAGAATTGGCCATAAAAATCAAAGAAGGTCATCTCCAGTTGAAACAAAAAATAAATAAAATCAACCAGAAAATTGATGAATAAAACCGAAAATTAGACACTTTTATGGCAAATTCTGATGACAAATTTAACACCCTCATGAAGATACTGTGTCACGCACTGACCCGCAGGTCCGAACATGCGACAATCGCCGCATGATCTAGAAGTACATGCTATTGCCAACACGCACCCCAAGATCCCGTGAGGCTATGATAATACCATTTTTCAATAAGAAAATACCAGTTTGCATAATATTTTAAAACCAAAAATATAATAAACAAGAAGTTGTTCAGTGTTTCAAAATATATCTTTCAAGACATAAGATTTTTACTTTAGAAAAACATGAGGAAAATATATTACATTAAGAGTTTTCAAAAGTGTCCTCCGATGGGTCTGATTACATGCCACAAAATCCTCATCAAGAGGGACCAATACCGACGGTCGGTCCCAGATAGCTCTTTTTCTCAGCTGGCCCTAGCTACCGATCAGGTGATCTGTCTCTACACTTCCTCTGAAAAGGGATAAGAGGAAGGGTGGATATAGAAATACTCAGTGAGTGGAGTGCAATGACATAGCCGTGTAAATGAGTGAGTGGTGAGTGTGGAAGTGTCAAACAATATCTTCAAAACATATTTTCATTCCAACAAAATATCAAGTGACCAATCAAACATTCATATTAAGAGCCATAATTTTTCCACAATACAAAATACACTTTTCCATCAACCTAGGGTTTGCCTCAAAATCTCTCCCCCGATGGCTTGGCCCGGACCATTCGGTGACCCGCCAAGGGATTTTCATTACCATCAATCATAAAATATCAACCCTGACCTTGGCGTTGGCTCGCGGCCTCTTCGGAGGTGCAACCGAATAGTCTCGAGATGGACTTGGGGGGCATCTCTCTAACGCCGCCTACCCCCTCAAGTCTACCAAGCTCTCCACGCCGTCCCCTCGAATCAGTCCATGGAAGCTTAAACTCGACCGGTCATCTCATAATTAGGTGCTCACACCCCATACATGCACCATGGGGGTTCAGGCTAATACCCCAAAACCAATGCATAAATCATTTTTCAAACATCATATCATATGCCATATAAATCATCAAATTTCACAGTTCATAAATCCAACAAATATCATTCATAAGAAATATTCAGTATATCCCAAAATAAATCTCATGGCTTAATCAAAACATTTTTAGAGACACTCCACAATCATAAAACATTTCATAAAAATCAAGTTAAAAAAATCATTTTAGAAAAATGATGAAAAATATTTCTCAAATACCAACACAACAAACCGTCCACTCACCGTTCTCAAGGAGGGTAGTCACTCCTAAATCTATCTACGACAAAGGTCCTGTCCCGATCAGCTTGTCCAAACCCTATGGGATATTATCATAAAATCAAATTCATTACTACCGATCATCTCTCATCAACCCAAGAACCCTAATATCCAAATCCAAGATTTTCTCTTATTTATTGTGACTTAAAGATCTCCTAAACGCCAACAAATAAATGATTAAATAAGACAAAACTTGGGTTAGAAAATTATATTACTTTATTGGTGTCTCCAAAAGTCCGTTCGATTTGAGTGTACTAAAATCCTTGATTTACAGCGCCAAATCTTTAAGCTTCTTTCCAAGATCAAGACCAAAATCTAATTTTTTGAAAGTTGGACGAGTAGTTTAGAGACCTTGCTCTAAAGATTTTGTGTAAATCGATTGAGGTTTGGAAAGAGAGAAAAATGGTCTAGAGAGAAAAAGTGAGATCTGGGTTTTCGTAGGTTCTGGAATCCACTTCTCTATTTATTGCCAACCAATTTTCAATAATTATTTAGTGGTCATTTTATATTCCTAAATTGCATAAATACCCTGGGTCATTGAGAAAGTCATCAAATAGCTTTAAAATACTCAAACTTGTGTTCTGCTGAGGGGATTTGTTCACTGTTCAGTGCCGAACGGGAAAAGATAGATATTAAAATTTTTTTACAGGAAGTAAACCAAGAGAGATGATAATTTTTGAGATATTTTTAAAATATGAGATATAATTTAAATTTAATGAAATATAAATGTATGGTTTGGGTAGCTTGTTGGTAGTATAACTTTTTGAAAAGTAACTTTGAGAGCTTGGGTTTAATTCTTCATGCATGCAAGTGACGAAAATTATTGGAGAATTAAATGAAATTCAAGCTTGTGGAAACATCGACCAAAGGCACGAAAATTGTTGGAGAATTAAATGAAGTTCTTGTGGAAACATTGACTAAAGGCATTGACCGAAGGCAAATTGAATTCTCAGGTGACGTCCACCAAATTTAAAGGCTTCAATTGTTCGGTTGTGGAAAAGAAGGAATTAACCGATGGCTGGTAGAATAAATTCTTAGTAAAGGTAAATGGACGAAGGACCAAAGGAAGAATATGGGACAAACTTTAACCGATGGAAATTTTCATACACTGACCGAACGGAATGACAACCGATACATAATTTGAAAGGTGACCGATAGATAATTTGAAAGGGTGCACCAATAAGTTTCAATTGAATTTTCAATGCAACATGAGTGACCGAACAAGAAGACAAGAATAGAAACCGAATGGCTAAATGAGCACCTAACAAGAAAATAGAAATTTTGATAAGTACCGGCAAGTATGGGAAATTTGGAGAGATTATACCGAACAATCAAAAGATGGTAAAGAAGTCTCACCTTACCAATGGTGCACATTATCGATCATAGATACACAATACCGATCAGTAACAAAATAATCTAATTCCTAGGCATCTCATAATAAAAATAAGATGGGAATTCAAAATTTGGTGTCATCAATCGGGTGAGGTAATATTGTCAGATAATATGAATAGAATGTCTTATACCGAACAGTATATAAAAATTGGGTATACCGATGGATATATAAAAATTATAAAATAATAAGTCTATCCAAAATTACAACTTCCTCTATTTACCGATGGGACCTAATTGTACTGTACCGATGATAGGGAAATATACCGACAGTCAAATCATTTGTTTCACAATATACCGATGGGCTCTTACTATACCGACGGGAGTTTCAATACCAACCGGTGACTAAATGACCAACAGGAGTTTAGAAACTTATCATCGACAAAGAATTAATATACCGAATGCTACGACCAGGAAAATAATACCGAACAGATATATACTTCATCTTCACAATACCGATGGGTGTCTCATAATTATCGATCGACAGATGATTACCATCGACTACTGACTGAGAAACCAAAAATTAGAGGGACTGTTCACTGAACTTAGATCTCTACCGAACACTAAAATTTCTCTGAGTACCAAACAGTTAAAATCCACCAAGTACCGATTGTCGAACACTCAAATAACCGACGGCTCTGGTGATCAGGACTCCAATGATCAGTAAATTTAAAAATTTTAAAATCCATCAATTAAGTGTTTTAAAAAGTTCTGACCATTCTGAACGAAAAAAAAATTCACATTCTTGTTCCCAATAAATTATTCTCCCATAGTTTCTCATATATAAAAATTTTCTGATTGTCCATTTAAAACAAAATCACAATTCTGACGTATCCGGTGTTACATGCTGAACAAAGATAAAACTAAAAAAAAAGGGTATTAATACACTTTCTGAATTTTTCATTTTACCTACTTCTAGTGTAAAAAAGAATTCAAATAGTAGCAAAATAAATCGAATATCAGAAGAAATAATGTCAAAATTCATGGAAGAACAACTGATGAAGCAAGAAGTTAGGGTGTAGGAATTTTGTCTAGGAGTGGATGGAATACATATGCAATTGGAAGAGGAAATGGAGGCAGAACAAAAAATCTTCATGGTCAGTACTAATACCTTTGTGAAGATGTTGTTGTAATGATAAAAGTTTACAATTTCCACTACTTCTAACTCTAGTCAATAGTAGAAGAAATGTAGAAGAAAAAGTATCTAGAAACAACTATTTTTGTTTTCTTTTACTTGAAGAAATTGATGTATTAAAATATGTCATTCACGTCCCCAATGTTTAGAGACTAGATAAGCCATTTGGAAAATTTAAGAAACAAAAGCGTGATGAGATTGAATCAAGTCGAGGTGATATAACTGATATTATTTTAGAAGAAAAAATGGAAGATAAAGAGAGATACAAGATAAAAAAGTAAAAAATGAAATACAAGAAGAAGAAAAAGGGGAGGAAAAGGAAGAAGAAGGAAATGAATGTTCATTTCTACTCTCTGCTCTCTTCCTTTCTTTCTCTCTCTCTTTTTCTAAACCCCTCTCTCCCTCTTCTTTCTTTTCCTTCTCTCTAACACTCTTCCCTTACTCTCCTTCATCCCTTCTCTCCATCTGTTAATTCTTGCAGGTTGTCTTTCTCATTTGCTGGAAGTCCTAATCTCAGTAATTTCGCTATCTACTTGCTCCATTTTGATCATTTTTCTTTCTATTATGAGTTTTTCTTCTTTTTTCAATTAAGTCTATTACCAAAAAAAAAAAAAATCTACTGCTAAAAGCAATGAAATTGACACGTCCCGACTCGCAGGTTCGAACACTCGACAACCATCACGTGATCTAGAAGTACGTGCTATCGCCAACACGCACCCCAAGATGTCGCAAGGCTATGATAATACATTTCCAACAAAAAATACCAGCTTGCACAATATTTTAAAAACCAAAGATATAATAAATAAAAGTTGTTCAGTGTTTCAAAATACATCTTTCAAAACATAAAATTTTACTTTAGAAGAAAACATGAGGAAAATACATTATACAAAGAGTTTCAAAAATGTCTTCCAATGGGTCTGACTACATGCCACAAAATCCTTACCAAGATGGACCAATACTGACGGTAGGTCCCGGATAGCTCTTCTCTTCGGCTGGATCTAACTATCGATCAAGTGATCTGTCTCTACACTTCCTCTGAAAAGGGATAAGAGGAGGAGTGAGTATAGAAATACCCAGTGAGTGGAGTGCAATGATATGGTTATGAAAGTGAGTGAGTGGTGAGTATGGAAGTGTCAAACAATAATCTCAAAACAGATTTATATTCCAACGAAAACATCGAGTAGTCATTTAAACAATTATAGCAAGAGCCATGATTTTTTTTCCAGAACACAATATACACTTTTCTATCAACCTGGGGTTTGCCTCAAAATCTCTCCACCGATGGCTTGGCCCGGACCATCCGGTGGAACCGCCAAGGGATTTTCATTATCATCGGTCATAAAACATCAATCCCGACCTTTGCGTTGGCTCGCGGCCTCTTCGGAGGTGCAACCGAATAGTCTCGAAATGAACTTGGGGGGCATCTCTCTACCGCCGCTTATCCCCTCAAGTTTACCAAGCTCTCCACGCCGCCCCCTCGAATCGATCCGTGGAAACTTAAAACACTAAACCGGTCATCTTATAACTAGGTGTTCACACCTCATACATACACCATGGGGGCTCAGACTCATGCCCCAAAGCCAATACATAAACCATTTAACAAATATCACAATATGTGTCATAAAAAATAATCTCATAAATCTAGTAACATTATTTTTAGAAAAATTCAACAAGTCTCAAAATATATTATCAAGTGCATAATCTCATGGCTCAAACAAAAC
This sequence comes from Dillenia turbinata, assembly GCA_037126225.1. NCBI lineage: Eukaryota > Viridiplantae > Streptophyta > Magnoliopsida > Dilleniales > Dilleniaceae > Dillenia > Dillenia turbinata. Next base: position 18,337,521 of record JBAMMX010000008.1, on the reverse strand, counting down.
ACAATTTTAAGAACACTCCACAATCACAAAACAGTTTATAAAATCAATTTAAGAAAATCATTTTACAAAAATCATGAAAAATATTTCTCATTCACCAACACAACAAACCATCCACTCAGTGTTCTCAGGGAGAGTAGTCACTCCCAAATCTGTCCACGACAGAGGTCTTATCCTGACCAGCTTGTCCAGACCCTATGAGACATTATATTATCAAGATCATCACTACCGATCATCTCACATCAACCCCAAAAACCATAACATTCAAATCAAAATTTTATCTCACGTCCGTTGGCTTAAAATCCTCCAAATCCAAATCCAAATGATTAGAGAGCTAAATAAAGTAAAACTTGAGTTGGAAAAATTATATTATATTGATTTGTCTCCAAAGATCCTTCCGGTTTGGATCACACCAAAACCCTTGATTTTCCTCTCTTTGTGACTGCACTAAACTCTTAGACTTTCCTTAAAATTCAAAACTAAGATCAATCTTTGAAGTGTTCATGTGTAGTTTGAAACCTTTGATATAGAGATTTGATGTTGATCGATTGGGTTTTGGAGGAGAAAAGAAAAGAGAAAGATGAAAAGAGAATACTCTAGAGAGAAATGAGAAATGCCCTTTCGTAGGTTCTAGAATCTCCATTCTCTTTTTATTGCCAACCCATTTTCAATAATTATTTAGTGGTCCTCTTATATTCCTAAATTGCATAATTGTCCTGGGTCATTGGGTAAGTCCTCAAACAGCTTTAACACTCAAATTTGTGTTCAACTGAGGAGGTGTGTTCATTGTTCAGTGCCGAACGAAAAAAGATAGATACCAAAATTTTACAGGAAGTAAACCAAGAGAGATGAAATTTTTTTGAGATATTTTAAAATATAGTATATAATATAAATTTAGTGAAATATAAATGAAAGCTTAAGTTGCTTGGTGGTTGATTATCTTTTTGCATAGCAATCGATGGGAGAATTTGCAAGTGAGTGTTAACATGTTTGGTCCATATGCTCGGTGGAGGGTGAAGGTGACCGGACAGGTGCAAGCATTAACCGATACAAGAAAAAAAAAAGAAAATTTGGAAATGAGTACCGAACGGATAAATGGAAATATATTGTACTGGACAGCCAAAAGGTGGTAAAGAAAATCTCACGTTACGAACGGATGGTGGAAATGAAATTCACAAGTCTGACATTACCGATGGTACATATTATCGATCGTAGATTTACATTACCGATCGGTAACAAAATAATCATTAAAAATTTTATGGGCATCTTATAAAAATAAAATAGGAATTCAAAATTGGATACCACCGACAGTTAACTCATCTTTTTCACAATGTACCGATGGTGTAATTATTTCAATACTGAATGGGTAAGATAGATGATAGAGTTAGGTACCGATAGAAAAATATTTAGACACAAAAATGTACCGATAGGTGTATGAAATGAGGGATTACAAATTCTATCTTCTACTGTACACCTAGAAATCTCATAAGCTCAACACCGACGGGTTCTTACAATACCGACGGAAGTTCTAATACCAACCGGTGGCTAGATGACCAACAGGAATTTAAGAATTTATTACCGACAAAGAAATAGTACACCGAATGCTACGACCAAGAAATAATACCGATGGGGTTTTCACTTGTAAAATAGCAGATGGTCATTACCGACTACTGATAAAGAATTCAAAATCTAAAAAACTATTCAACAGGACACTAAAATTCTACTGGATACCAAACGGTTAAAATCTACCAAGTATCGATTGTCGAACACCCAAGTAGTCGATGACTCTGATGATCAGGACTCCAATGATCGGTAACATAAAAATTTTAAAATCTATCGACTAAGTATTTAAAGGATCTCTGACCTTTCTAAATGACAAAAATTCACATTTTTATTCCAAATAATCATTTTTCCATATTTTCATAAATATAAAAATTTCTTATTTGTCCATTTAGGTGTAATACTGAAATACGGACTTGTCTGGTGTTATAGAAATTGTGTCTTCTTCTCTCTCTTCTAAACCACTTCCTTTCTCTCTCTATTTCTCTCCCTTTGTAACTCTCTCTTCTTCTTCTTATACTCTTTTTCCTTTGTTTCCACATTTTTCAACTTCACAGTCAACTGGCTAAAATAACCCATCAACCATTCAACTCAATAGTTGACTGGTTGAGATAACCAGTCAACTGTCTCATGAATTGACTCATCAAGCAAATCAACTTATCGCCCTATCTTCATTGACATGCAATACTTCAGTTGTTTCTACACTATTTTTTCTTTTCACCCTTGACAACAAGGAATGCTTTAAAGGGGCTAGATATAAAATGAATGCAACTAAAGCAGACTTCTGAAAATCAAATACAATAGTTACAATAACAACTATAACCATTATAACTAATTGTTGGTAGCTCAAACTGTAGTAACAGAATGAAATGATTAGTTAGGTTAGTTAAACGACCCATTTACAATGAGTATAAATAGCTTGTTGTAATTGGAATGGTCAGACATGAATGAAATGGGTTCTTTCTCTCTTACTTTGTGATCTCTCTCTCTAACTCTCTCTTCTCTCCCTTTCTTTCTTTCTCTATCCCTCTAGCTTCTTCTTTCTCTATCCCCCTTTCTATCTCTCTCTCTCTCTCTCTCTCTCTACCCTCTTCTTCCTGGTCGACCAACCAAGCTTTTCAGTCAACTACCACCCTCACACAGCTAACTTCCATTTTCCCCGGTCTGCTGCCTCCAACCTACCTTCAGGCTAGGTTGGGCCGGGACCAGTTTTCATTTTTGTTGGTACCCACTCTAAGCTTATTTTTTTAAATAATTAGTAGAATTGTACAAAAATTCATCAAAGTGCTTGTTTGCTTTTTTTTTTTTTTTGGGTCTTGTTTCAAAAATAACAATTGCCAATTGAGAAAAAAAAAATATATATATATATATATATATATAAGAAAAAAATTCAAACTAAAATTTTCTTATAAAACACTTTTAAATTATTATTACTCGGAAAACCTGTTAGAGTAAAAATTAAAATTTTTACAAAATGTGTATAATCACTTCTTCTAAAATAGTTTCATCCCAATATTTTATTTTCATACAAAGTATTTTATTTGAGTGGTTTTCACTCTACTCAAACTAAAATAAATTAAAAATAAAAAAAAAATCTGAATTAGTAAAGTTATTAGAATTTTCACTCTACTTAGTCATAAAATATTGGGTGGCTTAATTAAATAAAATTCTTGTTCCTTACTCCATTTTCCCCCTACGTAAGCTCTATCATTGCTAAAAAATAAAAAAAAAAAAATAATAAAAAAAATCAAATCTCCTTCCACCAAATCTAGGAACTGATCTCAGTCGCCCGTTAAAGATAAGCATCATCCTTGCTGATTAATCTTCACCATTGATCATTTCCATGAAAGGAAATCATCCTTCCAAAGTAAGTCTTTCCCTTCACTATTGTTTTTGGCATCCCTGCAAGACAACTTAGCTTAAGATGGGAAGGCTTCGATGGATGATTGGCATGGAAAACGAAAAAGGGGGAATAGCATTTGAAGAGGCATTGAAAGAGAGTCGGTATTAGTTTCGGGGGAAGGGGTGCCTTCTCACAAAGGGGGATTGCTAGAGAAATAAGTAAAGAAAATTTCTATTCAAGATTTAAGAGTTGGTCTATTTTTGGAGGAGTATTACCAGCCCTTTCTTTTGTTGATCGAGGACAAGAAAATGTTTCAAATTTTTGGGACTCAACATTTGTGCACTGTAACCAGAGGAAAGAAGATCAGAGAGAATTGAAATATGTGTGATTTTGGGTGAGTAACCAAAAAAATTATATACATAATATAATAACTTAAAAGAATATTAATGAACAGTTAGTACTGTGGGTAAGTCGCTGTGTCTTTTAACTAAGATTATAAGTTTAACTCGTGACTTGGATATGGAGTCAACTACGTTAGGAGACTCCTACCCCCTAAAAAGGATCTCAGTCGATTAGTCGAAACCAAATTCCGGACACCGGGTGATACACTACTAGAAAAATGGGTATCGACGACGGAAAATCAGCGATGAAAATTTTCGTCGCTGAAAGTCACATTGCTAAATTAGCGACAGAAAATTTCCGTCGCTAAAAAAATCTGTCGCTATTTCAATCACTAATAATCCGTCATTAATCTGTTAAAAATTTATTATTTTTTTTAATTATTATTAATTACCGACGGATTAGCGATAAAAATTTTTTCATCGCTAATCTGTCACTGAAGTGAGTAAGGGCATACCCAAATGCCCGAATCCGGGTGTCCGACCCAACCCGACCGCCTGGCCAACCCCGTCCGCACCCGGCCCCCACTCGCCCTTGCCGCTCGCCCCCCGCACCTGGCCCGCCCGCCTTTAAATTGTTTGAAAAATGCTCAAAAATGCTCCTATCCAGGTTCAAACTTGAGTTGAGAGAGAGATATTGAGAGTTTTAACCACCATGTCACCATCACTTTTGTGTTATTAATTTATTTTTTTTCTATTTCTATACTTTATTTTTAACTCTCAATATTAAAAATATAATACCCTAATTTAAAAAAATATAAAATTTTATTTAATAAAAACACAAAATTATATTTAATAAAAATACAAAATTATATTTAATAAAAACACAAAAAATTACATTTAATAAAAACAATAAATTATATTTAATAAAAACACAAAAAATTATATTTAATAAAAACAATAATATTTAATAAAAACACAAAAAATTATATTTAATAAAAACAAAATATTATATTTAATAAAAACAAAATATTATATTTAATAAAAACACAAAAAATTATATTTAATAAAAACAAAATATTATATTTAATAAAAACAAAAAAAATTATATTTGATAAAAACACAAAATTATATTTCATAAAAATAAAATATTATATTTAATAAAAAAATTACATTTGATAAAAACAAAAAATTATATTTAATAAAAATACAAAATTATATTTAATAAAAACACAAAAAATTACATTTAATAAAAACAAAAAATTATATTTAATAAAAACACAAAAAAATTATATTTAATAAAAACAAAATATTATATTTAATAAAAAATTATATTTGATAAAAACAAAATATTATATTTAATAAAAACAAAAAAAATTATATTTGATAAAAACAAAAAATTATATTTAATAAAAATACAAAATTATATTTAATAAAAACACAAAAAATTACATTTAATAAAAACAAAAAATTATATTTAATAAAAACACAAAAAATTATATTTAATAATAACAAAATATTATATTTAATAAAAACAATAATATTTAATAAAAACAAAATATTATATTTAATAAAAACAAAAAAAAATTATATTTGATAAAAACACAAAATTATATTTAATAAAAACAAAAAATTATATTTAATAAAAACACAAAATTATGTTTAATTAAAAATTTATATTTAATAAAAATATAAAATTATATTTAATAAAAACAAAAATTTTTTGCGATAGATTTAGCGACGGAAAAATTAGCGACGGATTTTTCCATCGCTAAATCCGTCGCTAATTCTTGCATCGCAAATCCGTCACTAATAGCAACGGATTTTTTTTTATCACTAATTTTCGTCGCTGAAAGTCTATTTGCTTATAGTGATAAACAAACTCCAAGAACACAAAAAAAAAAAAAACTTAAAATGATGTTAATTCTATTTCACTTTTATGTAAATCAATGTAATAACCTAAGATGGTTAATTTTTTAGACAATGAGCCATGCAATAACTCATCCAGAGGATACTCCCCCATGTCCATGATATTCGAACTTGCCGGTAGCACTAACGAGTTTTAATTCATAACTAGTGAAGCCCAATGGTATTAATACGTCACTCGGTCGGTCCAGTTTAGTTTATCCGGGATTCATTAAGGCAATTTGGCCCATAAAATTTAGTATCCTGTCACTAAACTCACAACTTATTAACATATGTATAAAGTATACACACGGAGACAGACACACAAATAGACATACATATATATATTACCAACTTAATACAATAGAAAAGTCTTTCCCTTCACTATTGTTCTTTTCTTTTTTTATGCTATTTTCTATTTAAGACAACAACAATGCATAGACCATTTTAAGCATAACCCAGCTCCCAAGACAACGAACCTAAACCTTCTAAGAGAGTCAATTATAGACTTTTTTCTAAAATAAATTTAATTTTTAATGATATTTAAAATATTGCATTGATGTAAAACCTTCTATATTGAGTAATTCATAAACTATTAATATTATTCTCCCAACTCAATCCAACTCCAACGGTACTTATTTTGGAAAAAAGTATTAGACAAGGCTAGCTGCTAAAACAAATTATTTTCTATATATTGCTGATTACTTAAAAAGGCTCTTCCTATAAAACCCATGCACATTGACCATTTTAACACATTCGCTTCAGACAGAGAATTAGAAGGTGCCAGAAATGAAGTCCTCCCAATTTTTTCCCTTGGTGCTTCTCTCTTCTCTCCTGATAGTTCCATGTCTGTCAAATAAAAATCTTATTAACGATATCTGCAAGAAAAATAAAGATGTGAAATTTAAGTTCTGCGTGGCATCATTCACGTCTGATCGCAAATCGCAAAATGTAACGACGGAGAATGAGTTGGGTGTGCTTTCTCTTCAGCATCTCATATCAAAAGCCTCCATATTAGGTTCAAGATACTCTATTCTGGCAAAAAAATATCCAAGAAAAGATTTGCAAGAATGCTCTAAAATCTACTCACAGGCAATCCCCACATTGAAAGAGGCACTCGACAGCTACAAGGTGAGAGACTACCCCACCACAAATATTAAAGTGAGCGCAGCATTTGATGCTTCAGCGGATTGCGTTGAAGGATTTCAAGGTGGAAATAAAGACCCTTTGCAAAGGATGAACTCCGCCTTCATCAAGTTGGCCAAAATTTCTCTTTCCTTCGTTGCTGTGGATTCTCCGGCTCTCTCCAAAACTGTTTCCAACTCCAGAAGTGTGGCTTCTTCGGCTGTCTCAAAATCTGGTGTGAACCTCACAAGTGTGGCTTCTCTAGTTGTCTCAAAACTTGGTTCCAACCCCACAAGTGAAAAGAGCCCATTGGAGTTGGGTGCAGTTGCTGTTCAGAACTTAATATCAAAAGCACAAGAAATAAACTCTGCCATTTCCCAACTTCAAAAGGACAAAAAAGCTAACGGAGCTGCCAAAGAGGCCCTAAAATATTGCTCAACCGCCTACTCAGGTTTTGTGAAACATTTGACGGAGGGCCTCAAAAACTACCAAGCCAAAAAGTACGACGACTTGAAGTCTACAATCGACACCCTAACCCTCGATGCAGAATATTGTGTAGATGAGTTCAGTAATCAGAATTTAGAGTTTCCTTTGATGAAGCAACAAGGTGAATTCACAAAGTTGGCCGATGTTGCAAGTGAAAGGATTAGTTCTCTTCCCGAAAATTGATATTATCCCAACCCAAAAAAATGTTAATGATTAGAATCACGGTGAAATTTTTGAAAATTATCCCTCTTAAAGGGGCCCTCCAATTTGCTCCACCACCTTCTCAACATTTGTAGAGAATCTGATAGAGGGACTCAAAAGCCACCAGTAGAATCAGTATGACAATTTTGAATTAATAAATTTGATGGAGTTTATTCGGTACAATTTTAAATGATAAAATGTTTATACGGTACAATTTTAAGCATTTGCAGATTTTGTCATCTTAAATATTAAATCTTCCGGTCATAATAATGGTATTCCAAAAAAAAAAAAAAAAATCAGACATATTACAGAACAATTGGAACTCAAATGGAAATAAACAAACTCAGATGACTTGAAAATTGATGACTATGAACTAACCAAGACTTGCATAACCCGAGATTATAGCCAAGAGAAACTGCAGACTCAAGCATACCCAAGTTTCAATATATCCATTCAAAATCAAATGAAATCTTGGATTGCATAGAGCTGCAATATGACATTTTCTGCCACGAGAACCTTGAAAATCCTGCTATTTTTCTTATTTCCCATTTGTTGAACACTTCCATTTCTCAACTTATCCTCATCAAAAAGAGAATAACCCGGAGAATAATCCTCAATAATTTTTCGTCTCCAGAGATTCCTTATCCTAGCTCTAAAGAAACTTGCGAAAATTTAGCCAAAAAGATGGGGCTGTCTATTGTATTAAGGTGCTTACATGCAGAATGTACAAAGCTTGAAGCAAGGGGCCAGGTCAAACCAAAAAGGAAAGATGACACGGGACAAGATCTCTCCAAATTTGCAGATGGTGTGTTAGGTTAAAAAGCCGTAATGTGGTCGAGTTTATAGTCAAAAGGGAGGCAATCAATCCACGAAAGAGGTGCGTGAAGGAACCATTCAAGCCTCTTACTGAGGATCATGCTCCCGCACCCCTCTGCCCACGCTACCACAGCTACCGTTTCTTTCTCTGGTTTAAAGTATTGTGCTATGTTGTTAATAAAATTATGTCAATTCTGATTTTTAACTTTCATAGGTGTGTTATTTTGGATGAAATAATCAATATGAGAACCACAAAAACCCTTGCCGCTATTTCTCTCTCTCTCTATGATCCTTTTTACTTGTAAATACTTCCAAAACTTGAGTTTGCCTTGGCGGTTGCAATTTAAACCAATATTATATATTTGGGAATTTTGAAAAGTAAAGAAAATATTAATTAGAAGAGAAAAAAATATGAAAAAATTATAATTTTTTCTTTATTTTATTTGAGAGTTTTATAAAAGAACAGAAAAGAAATTGTATTTATTGAGAATAAAAATTTTTATTTTTAATTTTTAAAGAATATTTTTAGAATATAAAAATATTTTAACTTTAATATTTTCTTTTCTTTTTATTTCTTTTCACTTTTGGGAGAGAAAAAATTTTAAATTGAAATCTCTTTAAATTCTTCATTTTCTCATGTATTAAAACTTTTTAAAAAAGAAAATTATAATTTTCTCTTATAATTTTTTATTTTTTCTCTAAATCTTTCCATCCAAATAACAGATTTTGTTCGAAATTATGTTGTTACGAGTTATATGTTAATTTTTTTCATTCAAAACTTGTGTTAGAAACCTTCCTTTGTTGTGGGTATATAGGATGACAATAGAGGAATTTTTTTTTTTTTTTTTTTATATCCTAATATATATAAAGCGGGTAAAGGTTTCGTCCTCCAAGTTGTTCGTCCTCTTCCTTTTTTTTTTTTTTTTTTTCCTCTCCCTGTCCTTTGTGGGCCCCCATGGCCCGCCACCCTCTCTGTCTCTCTCTCTCTTCCCCTTTCTCTTTCTTCCTCCCTCACGTGTATTCCCATCCCTTATATATATATATATAACATTATTTCTTTTTTTACCACAACAATTTTTTTAACTTCACTCACATTCCTTTTTAAGTTTTTCTTTCTTTCTTTTTTTCATTCACATCTAAAACCAAATATATATATATATTTAGATAATTGAATACTAACGATATCAAATTAAAATTAAAATATTTATAAAATATTAAATTATTTATATAAATTTTATATTAAATATTAATTTTGATAACTTTAAGATTAAAAATAAAATATTACAAATTTAAAATATTTAATTCTTACAATATTGATATTTTTATTGTATTTTTGACATTAATATTTTTATTTTGAATTTTATACTTCTTATATTATTAATTTTACTATCATTTAAATCATTTTTTAGCATAGATTCCATATTTTTATTTTATTTTTATCATTAATATTTTAATTTCATATTGTTATTATTGAATAAAAATAAAAAATAATATAAATTGAGTGAGTGGCATAATATATTTTTCTATCGGGTATTTTTTTATTTGTCATTTATTTACAAAATCGCACATATTTGTTTTTTCATTTTTTATTTAATAATAGTAATATAATTTTTACAATTTTGAGTTTATATATATTTAATATTTACAAAATGTTATGGTCACCATAATTTGGTTGTTCTCTGTTTTTCTACAATTCTATGTTTTGTTATTTTCCTTAAAAATAACAGAAAAATATTATAATCTATCAAACTTCAATGAAAATTTTAAGAAAAATTGAAATTAATTGAAATAAAATTATATTGTATTTTTTTAATACAATAATTATATAACAATCATTTTAGTTTTTAATAAAATATTTAACGTTTATATATATAATTTTATATTTTTTATGAAAAAAAATTTCAATTTAACAAATGTATATTATAAGTAGAATAAGATAAAATAAAAATATTTTTGAATAGATTGATTTATTATGTATTTGAATAAATTTTGTTATATGTTGTGCTGATACTCATGTTTCAAAATAAAAAATTCATTAACAAAAATCTCCGATATGATTAAAAATTTATTGAAAAACAAATTTGTTCATTTTTAACTGCTCGATTTCAATATAATTATAAATTTTAAATTGATTTACTAAAATTAATTTTAAACATTCCCAAAATATTCAGTTATTTCCCAATTTTTATAAATTATTAAAATAATTTTTTCATAAAAAATTTTGCAAAAAAGGAAAGCTATTTAGTTAGTAATATTAAATAGTTGATATTTAAAAATTAAAAATTTATATTTAACTATTTTAATTTTTATATATATTCAAATAATTGAATACTTATAATATTAAATTGAAATTGAAATATTTATAAAATATTAAATTAAATATTAAATTATTTATATAAATTTCTATTAAATATTAATTGTTATAAGTTTGGGGTTAAAAATAAAATATTACATATGTAAAATATTTAACTTTTATAATATTAATATCTTTATTTTGTTTGTAGCGTTAATATTATAATTTGAAATTTTATATTTCTTAAATTATTAATTTTACCATCATTTAAATCATTTTTAGCATTAATTTCATATTTTTTTTATTTTATTTTTATCATTAATATTTTAATTTCATTTTTCTTAAATCATTAAATTTAGAATTTGAAAATTTCCATCTTTCTTAAATTTTAATCATAATTTTCAATATCATTAATTTTGAACTCAGCTCTCTCTCTTTCGGTCTCTTCTCTTTACTTGAAAAAATACCAATACAGATTGGATAAATATTTCAATTGTTTATGAAATATTTTCTTTCATTTGATACAAAATATTTTAATAGAAATATTTTCCTTTAAATTTTTATGAAAAATTTAGTTTAAAATTTTTGCTTTCCTTTTATTTATAAATATTTAAAATTTTTTGTTTTCTTTTAATAATTTTTCAAACTTACATTTTTTAACCTTTTGTTTTCTTTCTTTTTATATGCAAAAATTTTTTATGAAAAATTTATTTTTCTAATTTACAAAATTTGTATTTTATTTTCTTTTAATAAAACTTTTAGCTTTTTATAAATATTTTTCTTTAAAAATTTTTACTTTCTTTTAATAATTTTTCAAACTTACCTTTCTAACTTCTTTTTTTCCCTTTTCTTTGTAAAAATTTTTATATGAAAATTTTATTTTAAACTTTTTATACAAAATTTATTCTAAAATTTTTGCTTTCCATTTTTTTTAATGAAATAGTTGTAAATTAAAATTGAAATATTTATAAAATATTAAATTGAATATTAAATTATTTATATAAATTTTACAATATCACCTTATTTGTTTTATAAGGGTTTTCAAAAACAAAAAAAAAATGGTGTTTTATTCTTTGGGAGAAGTGACCAACTAATGTAATGCATTATTTTCCTACTCAGGTATTCCAAAAAAAAAAAAAAAAGAACCTCCACTCCACCATCTTTTAATTTATTAAATGTTATGTTTTTTATATTTATCTTTATGTGAATTTTTATGAATTTATATTTCTATATATGTTTTTCTTATTACCATTTCATAAGTGTTATTTAGTTTTGTTATCTAGCCCATGTAAATTAAAACTAAAACTTGTGTACACTTACATATTCTATTTTTTGTATGCTTCAAGCCCCAATATTACTGTTAGAATATTATATTTTTTTATATAAATATTGTCATTAAATATCATTATTTTTTAAATATGATCATCACTATTATTTTTTTTATAAAGAGGTATAATCAAGTGATATCGAATTAAATAAAGAAGAATGAAAGTAGAGAATCTCTACCACTTAAGCTATCAGTGTAGAATATATGATTATCACTATATTTAGTTACAATAGTATCACATAAACAATTTAATAGTATAAGAAATAATTGAATTCAGATATTGAGATATTTATAACTGAAATAACTATTTATACAGTTAAAAAAATATAAATCACATTTTTTGAGTATCCCGTACACCAACGTGGGCTAAAAAACTAGTGCATATATATATAGACGGCAAAAGAGTTTCTGAATGGGTTTTTTTTTTTTTTTTTTTTTTTTTTTCTTTGAAACATTGTTTTTTGGTATGGTGTGTGATCAATGTGATATAGAGGCTTGGAATACAGGTGTCTTGGCATCTCGGTGCTTGAGAATTATATGAATTTCTTTACTCAAATCGGTTTAAGATATATGCAAGATGTTTGATTAGACAAAACTGGCATAAGCTATGAAATTTAAAGAGGTCATGGGCTGTTGTTTTTTTATTTTGCTACTGTGCAAAAACCTATCCTTCAATCTAAATTTTATAAATACAGTTGTGGTATATATATATATATATATATATATATATATATATATATATATATATATATATGCGAATTATGTTTATCATTTATTAATAATGTTATTGACGCGTTCACAAAAATTTAAACATTAAATCTTGAAAAAAATATTTAAATAATAGCTCTTTACTATTCAGTAGGGGTGAACACGGACCGGATATCCAATCCGAATGCCCCTTATCTAATCCGATTCGAATATTTCGGATCATTATATTACTCTGGAGAAAACCTTCAGAGACCATAATATTTTATTCAGTGTCTCTATATTTTATTTTATAATTACTCCGGAGGAAACTTTCCCGGACCATGATATTCAAACTCGCTAGTTGCACTGAGGACTTTTAATCAAAAGAACCGAAGCCTACGTTCTTCAGACATTATTTGGTTGGGCCAATCTAAGGTTCTGTAGGATTCATTGAGGCAATTTGGCCCCGTAAGTAGCTTTTTCATGTATACATTAATATATACACCTACCTTACCCCAAAAAAAAAATTAATATATACATCTAGAGAGAAAAAAAAAAAAGGACTTTTTCCAGTAATATATATATAAATTCTTTCTTTTCTCTATTTTTTATTTTTAGGATAATTATTTTTTAGTTAATGATATAACAAAATATATAAATTTACTAAAAAGAGTTAAAGAATGATAAAAAGACAGAAAACTTCTACCATAGCCAATTATAGACCTTTTTGATATTTTTAATATTATTTATAATTATTACATCGGTGTAAAAACCTTATATTGAACAGTCAAATAAGCTTTTAATACTTTTCTGTCAACTCAAACGAACAATTCTTATTTTGAAACAAGAATTGGACAATGCTAACTTGTTAAAACAAATCATTTTCTATATATTGCCAAGTAGTTAAGAAAGCTTTTCCTATAAAATCTATGTACATAAGACCACTTTCAAGCATCCTCTTCCAACTTACAAGGTGGTGAAAATGAAGTCCTCCCAATTTTTTCCCATTGTGCTAATCTCTTCCCTCCTATTCATTCAATGTCTCGCAAACGCGAATCTCATTGATGATGTTTGCATGAAAATTAAAGATGTGAAATTTAGGTTTTGCGTGGCATCATTCACGTCCGATCGCAGATCGCAAAATGCTACGATGGAGAATCAGTTGGGTGAACTTTCTCTTGAGCATCTCATGTCAAAAGCCTCCATACTAACTTCAAGATATTCTATTCTGGCGAAAAAATATCCAACCAAGGAATTGCAAGAATGCTCTAAAATCTACGCAGAGGCAATCCCCACATTGAAGGAGGCACTCAACAGCTACAAGGCGAAAGACTATCCCACCACAAATATTAAAGTGAGCGCAGCATTTGATGCTTCAGCGGATTGCGTTGAAGGATTTCAAGGTGAAAATAAGGACCCTTTGCAAAGGATGAACTCCGCCTTCATCAAGTTGGCCAAAATTTCTCTTTCCTTCGTCGCTGTGGATTCTCCAGCTCTTTCAAAAATTGTTCCCAACTTCAAAAGTGGGGCTTCTTTGGCTGTCCCAAAATCTGGTCCGAGCACCATAAGTGGGGCTTCTCTAGCTGCCTCAAAAATTGGTCCCAACCCCACAAGTGGAAAGAGCCCATTGAAGTTAGGTGCAATTGCTGTTCAGAACTTAATATCAAAAGCTCAGGAAATAACCTCCGCCATTTCTCAACTTCAAAAGGACCCAAAAACAAACCCACCGGCCAAGGACGCCCTACAGTATTGCTACACCTCCTACTCAGGCTTTGTGAAAAATTTGACAGAGGGACTCAAAGGCTACGAGGCCAAACAGTACGAGAGCTTGCAGGGTACATTGGACACCTTAACGCTTGATGCACAATATTGTGTAGATGAGTTCAGTAATCATAACTTAAAGTTTCCTTTGATGAAGCAGCAGGGTGAATTCGCAGACTTGGCAGATGCCGCGAGTGCAAGTATTAGTTTTCTTGGCGAAGTGTGATGTTATCTCAATAAAAAAGTGGTTCATAATTCGAATAACAAAATCTAGTCAAAGCTTGGATGCAAATGTTACCTGTTGAAATACTTAACTTTTGTGCCCCAATTATTATTTACTATCATTCCATATCTTTTGGGTCCTCAGTTTGTATCTCTTCCTTCTTAATTTGAATTTAGCATGACTTCGATTTTTACGTGGGTATCAAAAAGTATTTGCCCAAAATCATTCAAATTCTTCTGAAATATTCAAAATTTGCCTAATATGCCTTGATAGAAAATTAGACGATGAGTAGCATTTGAGGCAAAATAACACTACAAAATAGCCCACATGGGACAAAAGTGAAGACGGCAAAAGCCTGCATTGCAAAAGTTCTCAGCAAGTATAATATTTGGTCGTTAATTTAGCCAAAAAGCATTTTAGTTGCTAATTTGACAATAACAAAATCCGAGTCCAATTTCACCACAAATCCAGCGACTGAAAAGGTCCCCATTAAATATGTAAATTTGATAGGTATAACTAAATAATAAAAATATTTTAAATTATGATCTTAGGCTACGTGTTAAGGAATTTTTACATTCAATTTAAAAAAATTGAAGGGTATTTTTTCTAATTTATATATATATATATATATATATATTTTAAATGTTAAGTTTACATGGTAAATCTATATATTTTTTAATTTTTCAATAAAAATAGTCAAATTTAGGAATTATCTTTTTTTGCATAAGGCATATCTTTTCTCATTCATTCTTTTGGGCGCTTGCTGGAATTTTTACCGATGAGAAAAAAAGTAAGAACTTGATCAGAAGAAGAAAGGCGAAATCTGGCATTTTCGTTTTCTAAGAAAGTCTATGCATGGCTTAGCAGTTACGGTGTTTTTTTTTTTTTAAATAACCGACAATACCTGAAATCATATTCCTATTAATCCAATTCAAACATTATCAAGTCAATTTAGGAGAAAGTTCATCCAATATAGTTTTTTTCATTTTCAAATTTCAAACTCAAAATTTGATTAAAAATTGTAACACTCTTACCTTCTAAATTAACTGTCCATTGATTAAAACAGCGTTATTATGAGCATTATAGCACCATCCGTGACCACCCCTATAATCTGGAAGGAGCATTCTTGGTCATAAATACTAAATTCCCAAAAAAAAAAAAAAAAAATCAAAATAACACCAGCCTTAGAGCCTCTGTGTTTTTCTTTTTTGCTGGATTTCGTAAAGGAATTTTAATAAACCTCAATATCGAAGAAAATCTTCTATTTTTATTTTAATCTAAATTACAAGATCTTAAAATTTTGCGAGATTCACCTAATTCCACGAGTCATAAATTCTAAAATATCATCAGAAACATGTTAATTTGACAAATCTCTTGATTTCTTTCTTCTTATTTGATTTTAAGAGGACGTATTTTGTGTGTTAACAATTGTTATTTTGAATTTAATCCATCCAGAATTATTAAAAAGTATGTGTTTTATATACTAACAAATCAAATTTAAAACCTCATGTTTAAAATGAACTCACAATTTTTTTAATTAGAAGTATCAATTGACACGAGAATAAATCCAAAATCTTACGGAGTATAAGAGTAAATGGTAAACACTGCCATAACTTCAGAAGGGACAACAGCCTCAATGAGCCATCCTCTTCCATTCAATGGTAGTACAAGTAGGGATGACAATATCCGTTTTCGATCCAACGAATATCTAAAAAATTCGATTCATTGTATTGAGTTTTTTTTTCTAAAAATCAGGTTAAGATCAAATTAAGATCGGATTTTAAAATTAAAGTAGTTGGGTCGATTCGGATACAATTTTAGATTATAAATAGTTCGATCCGATTCAATCCGATAATAACTTATAATAAAATAAAATTTTATTTTAATATAATATTATTAAATAAAATAAAAAGATTTTTAAGATTTGTTATAACTTCTAAATCTCATTTTCATTCTTGAATAAATATTATTAAATTAAAAAAAAAAAAAGGTATTAGAACATGGTTTAAGTCGGGTATGGGTCGGTTTAATATCGAATCAGATCGATTTTTTAAAAATATGTAATATGTCGGGTCAGATCAGATTTCTAGAAAAATCCGTGGTGTCGGATATTATTTTTTATTTTTTAACTCGAAAAAAGTTAGGATCAAATATAGATATTAGAGTTAAAATTTAAGATCAGAAATGATATTAATATGATCCGAACTATAATCAATCCATTGTCATCCCTTGGTACAAGTAGCCCCAAACGCACATGCAACAATTTTTTTTTTTCTTTTTCTTTTTCTTGATAATAAACCCTCGACCCTTCTGGGTATATACCATCAGCCTCTTGGATCTCTATATTCCATTCTTCAATATGTTATAATGAATCTCTTAGATCTCTATGTTAGTCAATATTCTTTTTTTTTTTTTTTGGTTAGGCTATATTCCGTTCTCTTGGATTTGATATAAGTGTCTCGATGTCTATTAATCTCTTCTTCACATGTATTATGATCTCTTCTATATATATATATATATATATATATATATATATGTATGTATTTATATTGCAGTATGAATATAATTTATGAATAAAATTATGATCTGGAATTATATTTCTATTAATTTAGTTCGAGCGTTATTGAGTCTAATTTAGGGATGAGATCTCTCAATATAATTTTTTTCATTATCAATTCTTAAGTTTCGAACTCAAAATTTAATTAAAAGATTTAACGTCGTTATTCACAAAGTCAACTATCCATCGGTGATATGCTTCATTGTTGAGACCATAAAACTCAATCTAGCACCCAATTCATCAACCGTGGGACTTTAGTCCATATCGTTCAAGTCAAACCATATGACTAATACTACAGGACTGAGTCTAATGGTCGTATAGATTCAATGTGACCGTTTCTTCCACTAAACCATAAAATTAAATTTGTTTAACTATAAATTAAATTAAGCAAAACTCGGTATTTGAAAAAATTCAAAATTGAAATAATATTAATAAATAGCATCTCTTATTTGGGCTTATGGAAGCACAGTTTATATCTATATGATTTTTTTTTCTTTTTTTTCTTTTTTTTCCTTTTTTTCAAGTACCAGAGTCACATTTCCTTTGTCCATGGCATGGTGCCCAAGTTCCACTATCCCAAATTCTGAGTTCCTTTTTCTACCAAATTGATATGTTTAGCACCTCTCGTGTTGCCTGTTTTATGCCATCCTTTTTTAGTTCATCCAGTGAAGATACTAGCATGACTCATTAATAAACAAAAATTTTAACAAAACAGTTTTCCTTCTGAAAATAACAAGTATCTTGACCCAACATATATTGATCTAGTAGATAAGTCACTAGATCCATCCAAGAGATCTCGAATTCGAGTCTCGGATAGAGCAAATATGTTGAGGAGAGTTCTACCTCCTTCGAGGATTTCAGCGGCTCGACCCGGATTAGTCGAAGCAAAACTTTAAAAATCGAGTAATGGACCAAGTCCAAGGGAACAAAGAAAAAAAAAAACATCTTGTTCTTTCCCATGTTATCTTTTTTCTTCCTTCAACCCTTCTCTTTTGAGAGAAATAGAAAGACTATTTATTAGGTAAAATACCACAAATTTCATTAAAGTTGGACGTCGTGGCGCCTTATGACTGTTCTCTTTTTTATTTGATTAAATAGAAAATTCATGGGTTTCGAGCTAACCATCTTATGTCTGTGTTATTTTGATTGTTTTTTCATATAACAAATATGGAAAATTAATACCATATTTTGCCACTCATAACACTTCTGTTATTTTAATTATGTTGTGCCCAGGATCTCAATAAGTCAAATACAACTTTGATTGTACTTACATCTCGAGGAGTTTGAGACGATCCCATGTCACAACCTTATTGGCCTTTCTAGGAAACTTCCTTCTTAACCTTCAAGGAACCTCTGATTGCCTATCTTCATCATGGTCGAAGAGCTATAACAATGTGATGCCAAATCTCATACCTCCATCCGCCTCCAAAAAATGCGGCAGTGCTTCTTTCTCTCCTCTTCTTCACTTTTGCTATTCTTTTTCCTCATTCTGCAGCAAAACCCTTCTCTAATCAATGCAGTTGAGCCCAATTTAGTTGATAAAACCTGCAAAAAATGCATAAACTCGACCGTTAGCTACAACTTCTGCTTAACATCTCTTCAAGCTGTACCAATTAGCAATTACTCAAATCTCCCAGGCCTAGCTCTTATTGCAATGGAACTAGGCATCAAAAATTGCACCACCACAATCTCAACCATCAAAAAGCTGATAGGAAGCAAGTATTTTGATCGGCAAAGCTTGGAGGATTGCTTGGAATTGTACTCGGATGCAAGCGTTGTACTCGGAGACTCCATTAGAGCTTTTCTCTCCGGGCTTTATGAGAGTGTCATTAGATGGTTGAGCGGAACTATGGTAGCAGCCACAGCCTGCGAGGACCAGTTCTTGGTTGCGGGAAATCCATCTCCATTAACAAAAGAGAATTACAGCCTGATTCAGTTAACAGACATAGCCATTTGCATCACTAAGTTGATTTCACAAGGTCTAGTGTCTAAACCAGTTACTACACTGTCAGATGGTCGCCAAGTCAGAGAAATATAACCTGTCTGAGTTGCACAATTCTGCTCTCTGCATTATTCACTTGCGATCTGCAGGTCCCTTTTTGTCAAAAGTTCTTTGCTACAAAGAATAGCAAATAAAATGTGTCACATCAACGTTCATGATCTTCGTTACTTTTCCTTCCCCCAACATTTCAAATGAACGTAAGTTGTTGGGCCTGGCGTCTGTATTTCTCATATCTACTGCTGTGAGGCCTCCCACATCGAAAGATGCATATTTGTAGATGAAAAGAAATTAGGATTTGATAATAACAAGAATGAGGGAGATTAGAGTACATGATTCGAAAACAATCATCCCATACAACTACTTTAAACTATGTGCCCAAGTAAAATGGGAGAGAAAAAAGGGCAATCAAGATGTGCAACAATTTAGCACATGGTGCTAAAAAAATGCACGCAGAAAACAATTTTCTATGTAAAAGTGAGGCAACATTGGCAGGGATTGTACAGGCAAAGCTTGAATCCAATGAAACAAGGCACAAATTTCTGTACTATGGTCACGTTAATAGAATCAAAATATGGGAGAAGACAAGTTCGCTTCCTCTTCCATTCTTTTTACAACAGTTACAAGTGTGCTATGGGCCATCCCCTAAAGTTTCCAGCTCATTCATTTTCTTGGGTTATACAGGCACCCTTTTTCCACGATACCGATCGAAAAGCTGCACAAAGACATAAAAAGGATAATTTCAATCCACAAAATTGATCAGATAATTGTCCAAATGTAAGAGATTAGCAGATGATAAAAAATGGGGGTATGAGTAATGCCTGCAGTGTATCACCCTTTCAGAACTCCTATTCTGCCACTTTTTACACGACTATTGATCTTCCTTTCTAACCTAATTACCATTTAACACCATAAAAGATCCTATTGTTGGTAATACCATTGTCCAGATCATACTCAACTGCTGTTGGAACTAACATGTATAATCTTGAATTACTCCAAATTTGGTGAGTTCCATTTTTATAATTTTTTATGATAAAAAGGGAGAAGATTTAGAAACCTAAGTACCATCATATTATGGTTGATCTCTCTTTTGGTGATCATTAGACTTAGATACAGGCTCATGCTAATCCCCAAACCTATAATTTAACTTCTGGACAGGGAGAGAATAAATAAAATCCAATGGTTCACAATGCAGTACAATTATTAAGGATTGCAAATCATATACACGTTTACCACATTCAGATTTAGTGCTTCCACAAATTTGGGGATTTGAAATACTCATATTTTTCCTCTTTATTTTCATTACATTTGTCAATAAAAATCTAAAATATAAATCAAAACAAAAAAAGATTACACAAAGGCCAATAAAGAATGAAAAATCTAAAATATACTTTTAATTTTCTTATTTGAGAATTCCAGATCATGTATGATTTGAATGTCACTAATGTATTAGTCAGCATCATGTAATTAGCAGATTTAGATCATTATTTTTTTAGCTTTTGCAGCATCCTTCTCTCTTTCTCCCTATTTTATGGTTCTTTGCATTATCCTCTCATGCTCTTCCTTTTGCATTTGCTCTCCCCTTCCCTCCTATTGACATTACATTAGTTTACTGGCACTGCAATTTTATCACCAACGTGTAAACAAACCAAACATAGGTAAATAAAAAATCTTTCATGTTTAAGTTTAATGAAGTATTCTCACCCACTTCCTGGGAAATACACTTGAACACATGATATAAATCAAATTTTAACCTTTAGATTTATCTCCACATTGAGGGGGAAAAAAAAAAGGAAAAATCAAACATCAAACATCAATAACAAGTCCATAACAGCGAAGCATTTGGCAAAATCCTTGAAAGGGTTAATTTAATTAACTATTAGAAGATGCATATCCAATATAGAGGTAGCACAAATTGGTTCTTTTAACAAATAGACAATAGAATGTGCACATACCGATCTAACAAATGGCTGCTGAAACAACCAACCGAGAATAGGTATCTTTTGCAGAAAAACTGCGAGAGTTGGCCAGAAACCACTGCACAATATATCCTATCAGCAACAAGGATCAGGAAGCATCAAATAGATAAAGATAATTCCAACAAACCTGAAGAGGATAATGAACCCGTATGACTCCAAGATCATGCCAAGGATAGGCCATCCTATTAGGACCAGGAAGAAGCCAACACCAAAGGATATTGTTCCCTGAGCAATCAAGAAAAGATTTGAAATAGAAATATTAAGGAAATTCCAGCAGAGCACAAAGGACCTCCAAGGATACAAACCTTATAATTTTGAGGTTTCATGAAGAACTGCATAGTAGATTTCAGCCCAATGGTTAATGTCACCCCTGACAAGAAGAGTATCTGATTTAAGTACAAGAAAGAAATGAGAACATGTCAAGGGGTGTCACAAATATATATAAATAAAAAGTGAAATAATGTGCCGGGGGGAATCCATGAAGAAAGTGAGATCAAAGTGAAAATTAGAATGAAACATTCTACTTACATTTCCCATTGCAAGCAATCCCTTATCAAAGAGAAACAAAATTCCAAGAAATGAAAAGAAGATTCCAAATCCAGTCAGTCCTATCCCAATCTCTGTTACATAGCATCATTGAAACTAACTAGGTTAGATATATAAATACATATATATATATGCACAGTAATTAGTATCAAGTTTTTTGCATTTAAAACTTTCAAGATACACTTAGAAGGCAAAACACAGCAGACTGTATATCAAGATAGACACTTCCCTGACTTCCACTCAAAACTTTCAGATATAAATATATATATTTATATATAAGAATCTAGTTAAGTTCTTGGGCCTAAAAAAAGTATTATCCTCACAAACAAAAATTCTTGCACGCTACATTAAGACCAGGAGAGTCCATGGATCTCCTAAAATGACTAAGAAACTATTCAGTACCACAATGATACTTACAGTGAATGCTTTCTGGGGCAAGTAAGAAACATTCAGAATATATATTGGAAAAGGACCACCAACCCAGAAAGGAATGTAAAGCTGATGCTAATATTGCTTTACAAAATCTGGGTTAACCAAATTTACAAGATACCCACAACTTTTGCTAAGGTAAATAGAGTATGCAGATATCCAAACATAATTGCCATGAAATCTTTCCAACGAGAGGGGTTGACAGGTTAAAAGCATGACCCTTTATAAGAGCTGTATCACCAACATGAACCTAATGCTTCAACCTGATATTTATTTTACAGCAAAGTGATATCTTTCAGGAAAAGGAGAAACTCAATTTTAGCATTGAATAATTGACATAGCCTTTTTTAGAATAAAATTTCAAACAAACCAACTACCAAAGCTCAATAACTAAGAAGTTCATTAATCCTAAACTAAGACAACAACTTAGTCCCTGAATTTTTTGTTCCACTATTTGGTCGTGAAATTAACTTCTAGTTCTCCTCAAGGATAATTGACAGCAAAGATAAACAACACCCATTGTTTCAATTGAAGCGAACTGGTCATGATTCTCTGTGTTTTGCTGTTTTATCTTTTCTCATCGGAAAAGATATTTATTAATAAGACAGAGAGGGAGTTAACACTACCATGCAACCCTTAAGATTACAATGCCAGAGAATCTACAATTCAGCCATGACTACAATGCTCTTAAAAGATTTTTTGGACGACCAAATATACAAACTTCTAGGAAAAGTATCCACAAGACTAAAGGAAGGGAATCTCCAACCCATCACAAACTCTTCTATTTCATCCCCTCCGGACAAACTAAAAACACAGCTACAGAAAGCATTATAAAAACTATCCTCCTTGCTGTACAAAATTTCAATCCTCTGCAGGTCCATAACTTGCTCTCTATAGAGCTCAATGTCATCCACGACGTATCCATAAAACAGAAGACCTTTTCCATAAACCACAAGTACAATCAAAATGGAGCAGCAAATGGATGATGGTCTCAAGCTCTTCTTGCACAAAACACACCTATTATCCTTTGCCAGTGCAAAACAAACTTATCAGAAACTTCGTAGTGGTTCCTATACGGACATGGGAGATTAAAAGGAAGCTTTTCGCTGCCTCCTTGTTCCACATGCATTTGACTTGTATTTTGGGTAATCGGTGGGAACAATCAATTACTCCAGAAGCTTGGTCAATTTGAGTATAACTTTCAAACATATCTTAGCGATGCCTCTCGCATACATCTCGGCCCTTCACAGCTTAAAGCTGGTTCCACACGAGTATTAAATGAGGTTAAAGGAGTGTGGTAGCTTTTGAACTCACATTACCATGTGAAACAACCAACTACTCCAAAAACTTAAGCCGATGGAGTAGGGTATGATTTCTTTTTCCATATCTTATCAGATCTTTAAGACCTTCCAACAATAATGTGTACAAACTTTTCTTTATGGATTTTACGGGCAGATTAAAAAATAATCTAAAAAAATGATTGTTAGAGTAACTGAAAAGTTTCAGCATGCTTTTGTGAATTAGCATCAGATCCTCGATCCTTGACAAAGTCTTAATACCTAACTAATCTTTATACCCTTGCAAAGTTCAGGAGTGTTGTATTAAATTTTTATTTTAATAAGTATTCATAAAATTTATACCTAATGAATATAACTAGGCTCAACTCAACCCAACTACACATTTACCCTAATTTAGTTGAGGTTGATTATATGACTATTTTTTTTTTCCTTCACATCTATCAAAATCCATGTGACTGGTTAAATTAGTGGTTACCATATCATATTTTATCACTTCTTCTAAAGTTTTTCTTAAATTTTTATGTTGTTCTTCGTGCATCTTCAACTTGTATACTATGATCTCCTCTAATAGGAGCAGTAAGTGCCCTTTTCTAAACATGTCCATCACTTCTTCTAAAGTTTTTCTTAAATTTTTTTGTTGTTCTTTGTGCATCTTCAACTTGTATACTATGATCTCCTCTCATAGACGCAGTAAGTGCCCTTTTCTAAACATGTTCAAAGCATCTAAATCTATTTTTCTCTCCTTTTATCTACAAGTCCGGCTAGTGCAAAGTTTAATCTAACATTTCAATTCCATCTATTCTTATTACTCCATTCATCTATTCTGACATTCACAACTCTGGGTACTCATCTTCCGTGTATGTTGATTATCTCACTCACATCCCTTATTTTTACTGATTATAAATAACAATTTTTTAAAATTCAGTTGTCATATGTGAGATTTGCACTTTGTATTCATTTTACTAGTACTGTAGATTAGGTGGTGAATTCAAGATTAAAGGTGAGGAAGGGGAACGGATCGTAGAAATAGATATATAGAGAAAACCTATGACCATGTTTGTTGAGATTTCTTATTATACATCATGGGTGAATGGTTGGCAAAGTAGATCTTGGATAAATGTTCTTTTTTCCAAGTAGATGGCAAGAATCACTCGAGTTTCTTTTGTTTAATAGGTCTCCAACAAGTTCTTTTCATTCCTATAGAAGCTCAAGGCAAAGGGGACCCCTTGTGGCCTTTTCTGTTCATCCTAGTGTTGGATATTTAGAGTAAGACACTGTCCAAAGTATCA
Organism: Dillenia turbinata; assembly: GCA_037126225.1. Classification (NCBI taxonomy): domain Eukaryota; kingdom Viridiplantae; phylum Streptophyta; class Magnoliopsida; order Dilleniales; family Dilleniaceae; genus Dillenia; species Dillenia turbinata. The sequence goes on along the minus strand of JBAMMX010000008.1, from coordinate 18,312,862 downwards.
GAGGTTGGTGGCATGGTGTTTTAACATTGGTGCTAGGGGAGAAAGGTCAGTGAAGGTTTCTCTTTGCCTGGTCGCTAACGATATATTCTCTGAGATGCTGTGGTGAAGCCAATCATTTTATTAAAAAGTACTCTTTTTTTTTTTCCTAAAATAGTTTTGAGTTAAATGGTTTCAATTTTCGAGCTTGTTCCAGCAGCAGTTAATGTGGCAGGAGTGTTGCTATCCGACATTTCGGGGTTCCCATTATGGTGTTTACCCTTCATGTACTTGAGTGTACCTCTAGAGTTTAGCATAAACATAAGTTTATTTGGGATAAAGTGGTGGAAAGGTTTGAGAGAGCTGACAGGAGAAAAATGTATTATTTTTCTAAGGGGGTAGAATTAACCCTACAAACAATACTCGTTCTAATTTCTCAGTTTACTTCTTGTCTTTATTCTTGATTACCTTTTCAGTTGCCAAAAGGCTAGAGTCTATTCAAAGAAAATTTGAAGTAAGCAGAAAAGTGTGGTAAAAAAAGTACATCTTATCAACGTGGGAATTAGATCCTTGGTAGACTTCAACAAAACTTAGCCAGGAAAGTGAATGCAGGAATTCATGGGTGTGTGAGTGCTACATACTCTGCAGGGACCTTATCAACATCAAATAGGGGAGAAAAAGTTTCTGGCTCATATGGTGCCAGGGTTGTGAAAGGAAATTATGGGTGGCTGGGACATTTTATCCAAAGGATAGGTTTCAAGGTGGGGAATGGAAGGCAGATTTTCTATTGGCATGATGTGAGGTGTGATCCCTTTAGCCTGAACTGTTTCCAAAGCAATGCCCTTTAATCCAACAAGAAGGCTTATGTCCTGCTTTCTTTAAACAGGAGTTAGTGGAATGTGATTCTTGAGAGGCAAGCTACTGGTTGGAAGTTGAAGAGTTTCTTCTTGCGACATAAGTTGGTTGAATGTGCATCTTTATCTCAAGGTAAGGAGGATGTGATAGTTTGGAAGTGTGGGAATTCAGAATGTCAGGGGTAAAATATCTTATAGGAAAAACAGGAAATATCTATGGGGGGTAGGAACATGAAGTTCAGCCATCTGGAAAACATTAGCGCCTACAAAAATGGCTTTTCTGGATGAGAAAAAACTTAAAGAGTAGGATTTCAACTCAAGAGCATCTTTAGTAAATGGGAAATAATCTAGCTAATAGGTATCCATCGTACAAGATGGAGTGAAGTTGATTGATCTTTTGCTTCATTTTTCATGGATTAGAGATCTGTGTGGTGTGGTTTTCTCCATGCTTCAAAAAAAAAAAAAAAACAAAAAAAAAAAGGTTGCCTGGAAAAGATGCTTATGGTAAACTGCAGGGTAGGGCATGAAGAGTTTTATTGCATTCAATTTCACATTATCCACTAAAATTTCTTCCCATCCATATCTGTACTTGGTACACCGAATTCTTACTTCTTGCTCTCAAGTTATCACAAACTAGCAGTTATCAGTATCCATGCTAACATCAAAGTCAATGATTCAAAAAATAAATAAAAAATAAAAAAACAAAAACAAAACAAACAAAACAAATTTAGGAACCGAGGAATATCCATGATTGATTAGGATAAAATTTGCAAATCTCACTAATTTGGATCGACCAAAAGCACATCTCCATAATTCCAGAAGTGAGAATTCTACCAGAGCTTTTTGGCAACGCAAAACAAACCGTTTTTTTTATTATTTTTTTTTAATCACAAGATTTATAAAATCAAATATCGTAAAGAAATTCCACTCACTTTTCCGGTCATTCATTTCAAAGGAAACCATTGTTGATCTGTATTAGTCCGAACAAATGCAAAATCCTTTCTGCAGCATAACAATCATCCATAAGATAAATCACAATTGAGAAATTAGGGTTTCGAATTAGCAACCGGTGGACGTGAGATCTGTGAAATTACCTCGGCAAATTGGAAGAACAAAAATTATAACAAACAACTGCTTCAACTCCTGCAATTAAAGAATATGGAAAAATATACATACATGATCAATTCAAGCAAGAGAGAGAGAGAGAGATCTGAAACAAGATTTCATGCGGTTTTTGGTCTGAAAACCGAAAGAGATGTCAGCAGATCTTGTGAATTTTTATAAATTGATCAATTCGTTGATAAGAGCAATAGAGAAAGAGAGAGAGAGAGAGAGAGAGAACCTGCAAGTGCGATGCAGATATGATGAGAAGAAGAGGGAAAATGAATACGGAGAAGAAATACCGGCGATCAACGCCTATATGCGTTTCTCCTTGTGAGCCAAGGAATTGAATCTCCAGTGAGAGAGAGAGAGAGAGAGAGCCTCACAGGCGGAGAGTTGAAAACAGGGCCCAGATATTTGGTTAAATTACAATCCAAATCCATAATTTAAACGGTTTGTCCATATTAACCCCATTGTTGGAATTTATTACGCTTCCAGCGCTTGCCCTTTTGATGTTAATCCATGCCTTGCCATGACCAAGAAAATCCAAGTCCACAAATTTTAAAATCCAGTTTATTTCATATCTTTTTCACTTATTTATAGATGAGTTTAAAATTTTTATTTAAATTTAACTTGTTTAAACAGGTAAGTTAATTATATCAAAAATTTTAAAAATAATTGTAAAAAATCAAATAAATAAGCTAAATTATATGCCCCCCGGTGAAAATGTGAACCAATAAATTTATCCATAATTATTTTAACTATTACAATTTTGTGTTATATATATATATCCAAAATATTTAAATATTCAAATATTTATAAATATTTAAATAAATCTAAAAATATTTTATTACATATATATATAATTTAATTATTTATGAAATTGTCCTTTAAATATTTGAACTTCTAGTATTTATATATACTTTAGAATATTTATTTTTAATTTATAAATATTTTAGAATTATTTATTTTATATATTATTTATTAAACTTTAATATCAATTATTCTTTATTATAATTTCATTAAATATTAAAACTTATATAAATTATTCTGCCCCACAAGAGAAGAACCTTTTAAGTAAAATTGGCAAATAATTTTTCACTTAAATTTAAATTTTTTTATTTTTTTACTTTAACTTATAAACAAAAAATATGAGTTTTTAACACAAAAAGAAGTTGGGTAACTCTTACAATTTTTAACTTTCATTTAATTAATTAAAGTTCCTTATTTTTCTAATAAGAAGCCTATAGATCTAAAGTTATCAATAGATACAATAATCAAATGAATTATAAAATTTTAACTTTTTTTAAATATTTGTTAAGAATTTTCTTTTTTTTTTATTTGAAATCATATTTTTATTAATTTAGTTTAAACTTTTAAACAAAAGATCCGTTTAAAACAAAAAATGAAGGCAGCACAAATTCAAGAGATCAAAAGGGAAAGTCCAATCATAAATATTTGTGCATAGGGATAGTAATTACTACATGATCAAAATATATAAAATTATATATTTATCTTTATTAATATTACAAATATTTATTTTAGTATTTTAATTTATATTTTAAATTATCAAAAACATAAACAATGACCTAAATTTTTATCTTTTAATTTAATCTATTTTCATTTTTTATTTTAATCTTTAAATTTAAATATTCTGTTATTATCGTTCTCCACTATAACTTAAAATCTTTTTTAAACCACCTTTTAATATCGGTGAGTATAACATTTTTGACGTAAATTTACTTCTAGTTCAACTATTAGAAATGATAATTTCTATAATCACTTTAAATTTATTATTTTATCATAGTGGAAATTTCTTATAATACAATTGGAAACAACATTAGCACAAGAGACGAAAAAAAAAACTTTAAATTTTTTCTTACATAAAAAAATGGTGAATTATTGTCTATTTTAAATTCAAAATTTGTATAAAGAATTTTTTTATTAGTTAAAAGAAAAGACAATAATTTTTAAAATTGAGTATAGTCACATGAATTAAATGAATCTTAAATTAAATAAATCAAAATTCATACTATATATTTTGATTAATTTTATTAAAAATTATGATATATTTTAATCAATTTAAATAAATATTAATTAAAAGCAATCAAAATATGTTAATTAATTCAATTGCTTCCAAACTCGTCTAATAATTCAGTCGGTTCATACGATGGGACCCGACCCTGAACAAACCGAAAACGGAGAACTCTGGACAGCTCAGCTGCAGTCCAATCGATTCAATTGAAAACTTTTCTCGTTCTCCAAAATTTTACACATCGATCCATTCTCTTGTTGCAACTGCAGCGGATTCATCTCCAGGGGAGAGAGAGAGTTGCGTGAGAGAGAGATTTTGAATTGGAATCGTCAATCACGAATACCTTTCTCTCCTCTCTCTCTCTTCGCAAAATTGGGGTTTTCTCACTCTAGAAATGGCTCCAGTTTCGGCACTCGCAAAATACAAGCTTGTCTTCTTGGGAGATCAATCCGTTGGCAAAACTAGCATCATCACTCGCTTCATGTACGACAAGTTCGATAACACCTATCAGGTAAACCCTAACTCTTTCTCAATCAGATCGCTCCTCTTCCATTATTGAATTTGTTAGGCATTTTGGATCTATTCTTCAATTTCTGCGCATTTGCCCCCGATCCTTTAGGTTTTCGATTTGATCCAATTTCATTATTTTTTAGGTTCAATTGCTGATTTATTGTTCTCCGTAAAGATCTGATCTTATCTGTTTCAATTCATTTGCGCCTGATTTGGTTGCTTTGCTTATGGTGACATGTTTGTTTTCTGAAATTTCAATTAAGACCGATATCTATGGATTTTATAATTTAGCTAAGCTTATTGAGGTCCTCTCGGTAATGAAAACAGTTGAGGACCAAATTCGTGACTTTGATGTCCTTATTCTCTGCTCCCAATTTGTGAAACTGCATGTCTGATAAGGAGGGTAAATACATTTTTTTTTCATGGTATCAAAGATAAGTTAAGGAACCATTAGAATTAGATCATGTATGAGCTATTGTTTGCATTTATCCCTAAAACTGTACTGCTTTTGGGAACCCCTGTATTTTTTAACCAAACGTGCATTGACTGTTATCTAATCATAGTCCTGCATTTGGATCTGTGATTATTTAAGGTTTTTTTTTTTTTTTTTTTGGATACTTATGTACATATCTTTTGCCAAGATATAGAATAATGCAACTATATCAGTTCTGGTGGGATTTGATGTTTGTAAGACCTTTTATTCTGAGATGATAATGATTCCTTGTATCGTCCAAGTGAAAACAAACTCTAAATGATGTTTTTTTAGAATTTTGGGTCCAGTATCAGAAGCTAATTCTTAAATACAACAATGCCCGCAATGTGTAAGTATTTTTAAAGACCAGACCTTTTTTTTGGTTTGTGATGGGAATAAATAAGCTATCTTTCTAGTACGGTGCCGAAAGATGCATAAAGGGGTTGTTTGAGAGGGCAGTAAAATGAAATTCGTGAAGTGGTTTAGGACTGAGAAAACTTTTAACTCCGTATGATTGTTACTCCCTTAAACTAATTATGGATGTAGGATACCTGAGATAGGACTTCTAATAAACTGTATTCGAGATACTTGTAGGCAAAGTGTAAAAAGTGATGTTTTTGTAGATAGGAACAAATAAAATTTATGAAGGTCTGGTCTCTTGTATCTCAATAGTTAGTTGCAGCTTCTTCCATGAAAATTCAAAATTCTGGACAGTAAAAGACGCAAAGATGGAAGAGCTGGAAGTGAAGCCGATGACATGTGAAGAAGTGTTTGCTTACAAAGACTTAATTCTGCAGATTTGATCTATTTACTCAAATCTAATTCAATTCAATATTCTAATTATTTTTACTCCATGGAGTTGCATTTGTTCATAAAATGTTGCTAAACTAGAAACATTTTTAAGATATAATGATCTACAACATATTTTTCATTTTACTCAAACTATATTTTTATATTTAAAATGTAATTTGCAATTTTTAAAGAAATTTGTAATGTAGGAATAATACCGATAGAAGCTGTATATGAATGACACTTCTCTAGCTAAACTAAGAGCATGAACCCAAAATATAAAGGATGCAATAAAATTAGAAAAAAATCTCAAATAAAATGAATTCTCTCTCTCTCTCTGCCTTCCCGCCTTTTTTTTTTCTAGACAGATTATTTTTCTCTGTCTCTTAGAAGCTTTTATTTTTTTAAAATTCTTTTTCCATTATTTTACAAAGAGCAAATTCATCCCTTCCATGCTTGGTGTAAGACTTTCGAACTAGATAATAGATCTAAGGTTGAATGATATTGGCCACTTTAAGCCATGTTTAAAAAAATAGAATTTTGCAACCTTTACAGTCCTCTGCATTCTGAGACATACAGTACATTACCATCAATTTTAACTTATCCCAAGATTATTGATAGCAAGATTTCTTGAACAAACTGTATTCTTACAAACAAATGTAACTTTCCTTTGAGCTTTACAAACTGATTGTCGTCTTGACTTGATTTGTTTGATGAACACTGAGAGGAAAGCATCTGAAAACACACATTGTTTGGTACCTGTTACCAGTGCTGTTAAAGTCTTTGCCCAACGTGAAAATGAAAGAGAGCCAAAAAAAAAAATTGATGTGAAAGACTAGAGGAGTGATGATGACATTTAAATTATGATTAACAACCAAAACATGTTTAGACTTAATTTTAGAGTAAAGAGTTGAGGCACTTTTTTTTTTTTTTTTTAAATTCTGAATGTTTAATCTATAAAGGTGGCTAGATTATGAGTGAGCTACCTATCCAGTGGATTCTTCTGCAGTGTATTGGTGGAGGAAAATATATCTCTTTATCTTTTTAGTTATTTTTGTGGATGATATTAACAGAGAGAAATTATATGATCCTTTGGGAGAAGAAGTCCATCCATGCATGTATAGAGTGTTGACGTGATCGTAGAATAAAATTGAGTCTCACTTTTTCCTTAACTTCATCCATGCCTCATTGGAGCCCTGATCCATGAGTGGGATAAAATTGAGTTTATCTATTTGCAGCTATGTGGATTATAAGCATATCAAAAGTTGGATCTTTGATTTCTTGTATTTTAATTGGTGAAATAGATTGGTTACAATTAAGAAAAACTTACATAAGCTTAATGAGGCCAGGTTGTTGAGGTCTCATGGTGCCTTATGCCATTCTGGCAACCATTTTGGATACAGAACTTACTGGAGGAAGGTGGGGATGATGTCAAGTCTGCATGGCCTTGATTGGTGGGCCACACAATGTGCTTTGTGTGTCCCTGTCATGTCTCTATGCATATCCAGTCATGATATAAAACTTCCAAGTTCCAATTGGTCTCGTAGTGGTTGCATACGCTATAAATTGGACATTTTTTTGTGGCTTTACCATGGTTTATGAGTGCAACACTTTATTAATAATGAATTCAAGGATGTCCGCATTAACATCACATGCAAAGAGATAAATGCTCTGAGCTTTACCTACAGAGCAATTGGGACCGAGTATAGAATAAGATGATTATTTAGCAGACGAGAATGGGTTTGGGCCAACTTAGAACATGGCCATTGCAATATAAAGGAAACTCCGGTCATAACCTATGCTTTTGGATTTTGTGAGAGATAATTTTTCTTTTTAGGTAATTTGGGTCCGATAGCTATTTCCATCAGAGGAGATCTATGAGAATTCTCCTGTGGTTTATTTTAATACTCTCCAACAAAATTTACATCTAGGTCTTTCTTTCAAAAAGTCTAGCTGTCAAAAGAAATGAATGTAAATCGAGTTTTGGTTTCTGCAATTTGGATCTAATAGCTATTTCCATCGGAGGAGATTTACGAGAATCCTCATGTGGTTCATTTTAGTACTTTCCACCAAAATTTATCTGCCTTTCGGGCTCTAGGTCTTTCTTTCAAAAAGTCATGAATGTAAATCGAGTTTTGGTTTTTGTAATTTGTAGATTCTAGTGTTTAAGGTAGCATATTCAGCTACTCACAGTGAATTGCCAATAAAAGGCGTTGTTCAATTGAGTTGAGAACCTTGGCTTGGTTTTTTTAATCTCTCCTTCACCCTATCTTGTGTAATCTTCTCTCTCTCTCTCTCTCTGCTTTTGTGTGTGTGAGTGTGGTTGTCTTGCTATTGGAGGTCATTAAGTACATTCTGCATCAATACTTACTAAGCATTCCCTTTACACCCTACTTAGTTATCATTGTGTAAATAAATAAACATGTATTGTCTTTTATCTCTGACCATTAATTTTTGTCCTATCCAAAGAAAAAGAAAATAAAAACCAATTTTGATCATTATTTTAGTATATCAGGAAAAATTTACACACCAAAACTGACATTATTGTCTATTACATGGAACAAAGAAATTCCTTCTCGGCTCATGTTTTTGAAGTATTAACTTTCAATAGATTTTAGGAATAGTTGTTGTGGCTAAATGTTCAGTCTCGTGTGCCATTATCCCTCGGTGCCATTGAATTGTTTGGGCAATTGAAAAGAAATTGATATTCTTCTAAAGGCGAAGGTGTGGAGATTGTTTGCATTTCTTTTTCCTGGATCTGCTTTTTGGGTTGTTCTTGCCTTCTTTTCATGGGGCTTGTCTCATTTTGCACTGGCTAGCCTTTTTCCTGTGACTGGTTTTCAAACTGAATGTCTTTTGGAGTCCACTTGAGTATTTTCATAGATAGTCTTATGTGGGAACAATTTGTTTTGCAATTAATGTATCAATATCTTCATGCAATAATTTTTCGTTGCGCGTTTGCATGCCATTAATTAGTTGGCTTCCTCTGTAGGTTGTAGTGTTGAGCTTCTTGAACTGCATTCCATAAGTTTTAATCCGCTTTTTTGGGTTTTTCAAACAGGCTACAATTGGCATTGATTTTCTTTCAAAGACTATGTATCTTGAAGATCGAACAGTACGCTTGCAGTTATGGTACGAAAGATTTAAAGGCATTTAAGATCATCCTTTGTTCTATCTGCAGCAATTTTTTTTTTTGTTTTGGTTTTTCTCTCTCTCTTCTGTTTGGGATCTTCACAGAAGGGTCATGCCTTAGACAATTTGTGTTGGGAGACAAGCCCACTCCACTGGGTTAAAGGGCCTGTGATAGGCCATGCGATTTTAAGGCTTAGTATATATGTATCTGGCATTATGCATAACTGTCACACTTTTTACATATGATTTATTTGCTTAATTTTGTTATCTTTTGCAATATCCTGGTACTACAGATGTATGTACTATATTTCCTACTGTGCATTTGTTTTCATTGAATGGGTTGTTAATAAATTATCCATAGAATATATGTACCTGTATGTGTGGATTTCCTGTTTCTATATTCCTCTTAACAGAAGAATAGTATTGCTGGGATGAAATGGAGACCGTTAAGTATTATATTCACATGTTTCTTTTGAAACTACAAAGCAATACTTGTCATGAGTCATACATTACATTTTTCTCTTGGCAGAAATTATGCCATGTTGAATTAGTTCATGCTCTATATCGATGGCTTCATCATTTCCAGCACCACTCTTTTAGTCAATAAAGAGTTGATCCAGCGTCTTTTCCCAAGAGATACACACAGGCTACTAGATTGAAATGGAAGATCCGGATCCCGTGATCCCCATTGCTTCATATTATTATTTAGTTATGAGTTCTCTTTGTGAAGCTTATGTTTTCTTATATATTTACAGGGATACAGCTGGGCAGGAAAGATTTAGGAGTCTCATCCCAAGTTATATAAGGGATTCTTCAGTTGCAGTCATTGTATATGACGTTGCAAGTATGCTATTCTTGAAATTTCTTTTGCACTACATTATGCCTTTCCATCATCTTATTCTATTTGGTTTTGCTTTCAGTAGCACTTTCTATTAGTGCCACTAAGCTAATTAATTGTTACCTGGAGTATCCGTTAAATTTAGATTTTTATAATCCAGATGCTCATATTTAGGACTGCATGGAATGAATTTGTGTTTCTTATGGCCTCTTTGCAATTTATAGCCGCACTTTTGGAAACTTGATTGCTTAACACGAGATCTTACCCAGTATAGTGTTTCCTAACATGTTAGCATGACTATCATTTAGGTCGACAGACTTTCTTAAACACTTCAAAATGGATTGAGGAGGTCCGCACTGAAAGAGGCAGTGATGTAATTATTGTGCTTGTTGGAAATAAAACTGATCTTGTGGACAAAAGGTAATATGGCTTATGGTGCATTAGTTTGTTTGGCTTTATCATGTTTTTCCAAGTTCTTTTTTGGTGAAGATTTTGTTCAAGGACTTCTGCCCTGGGAATAGCTTTCATAAACTTTAACCCATGTTTGGTTAACTTGCTGGCTTAGGTTCAAATTTTAAACTGCAAAGGTGAATAATATGAATGGAGCTTCTGTTTATTGACAAGTATAAGGTGGAATCCTTGGGGTTTCTTGCATGCTAACTTTGCCTTTAGGATGCTTAGATCTTTGTTTTCAAAATGAACCCAAATATTAGAAAAGCTATAGATGAGACAGATCCAAAAATGGGAGAATATTGTGTCAGGTTGGTAAAAATTGCCGAAAGGTCCTTGTACTATTCTGCTTCTTTTTCTTTTATTGCATCCCCCTTATGGTTATTCATATTAGCCATGATACTAAACCAAACTTACCTTGATGATTTGGTGATGAAGATCACTACTGGCACATGTTAGGCAGACTGGGGTGTTTGCTGTTTTCATTAGCGACTTATGATGCATGCTCATACATGTTTGTCTTTGCTCGGCAATGAAAACCAAACGGTTTTTTGCTCATGCGTGAATTGCCTATTGAATGCTCAGGTTCTTTTTTTTTTGGGTTATTGCGAGTAGGGTTACACCTGCCATTGGGAAGGTTTATTTTATGTAACATTGGAAACTATGGGCCCCACCTAAGATATGTTTGGCTTACATGTCTCATTCTTCCACTGTGGTCAAAATCTACCGGCGTGCTGGTCAGATTTTGGACAATGTTACTACCTTACCAAGCGTGCCACATGGCCCCTTAGATAACTATCATCAATTGCTTGAACTAACTCAAAATACTCCTGACCAAGGCATAGAAGTATCTGACTTCAGGATCTCAGGTTAATTCACCACAGACAAAAATATAAGAATTTTTTTGGTTTATTTTCAATCTACATAGATTTTGTCTTATTGCTATTGCTGCCTGCAAATATATGTGATTTGATGTCCAAAATGCTCTGTTGCACTTTTGTGTGTGAATGAAGTTTGGTCGTCTTGCCTACCCTTAACTGACATTTTTCTTTTTGGGGATTGATTTCACAGGCAAGTCTCGATAGAGGAAGGCGAAGCTAAGGCTCGTGACTTGAATGTCATGTTCATTGAAACTAGTGCAAAGGCTGGCTTCAACATAAAGGTAGATCCTCAATTTGCCATGCATACTTTGTTGTTTGTCATTTGATGAATGTTGAACACAAACTAGTAATGAAGACTTCTCCAGGACTGACTTACTGGTTTTTTGAAATTTTAACATCTGCCTTGTTTCCCTTTAACACCTGTTTGCCCCTGTCACAAAAGAAGGCTGCAACATAGCCTTGGATTGACCTTGAGAAGGAATATATAATGTTGCTGCAGATAAATTAAGCTTTAAGCATACAAATTGATGGTGTCCCCGTTTACCATGGGAAATACACTGGCTTGGTGGGACAACTTATTTATATTGATGTATCATTTTCCCAATACATATTAGGATGTCTGGAAACATGGATCATTAAATGTTTAGACTCCCACATGCACTTTGAATATTATCACTTGTCTATGTACTCTACTCTGGTATCAGTTAATGGTTTTAGATAATTTTCACATTAGATTGCTCCATGTTGTCATTCATAACTGATTGTCTCAAGTTTTAATCTAATCAACCGATTCTTTTTACAGGCGTTGTTTCGGAAAATTGCTGCCGCTTTACCTGGAATGGAGACACTTTCTTCGACAAAGCAAGAAGACATGGTTGATGTGAATCTCAAGTCTACTACTGGAACCGCATCCCAGTCCCCAGCTCAATCTGGTGGTTGTGCTTGTTGATGCACCCTTGTATCCAAGATGCATTTATACCAACTCCATTTGGGTGTCTGTGTAGAGTTCTCATCTTGGCCATGATCTCTTTGAGCTTTGAATCAGAAACCGTTTGTCCATGGGGAACTTTAGACATTGAACAGGTCAGACAAAGAAAATGATCTAAGATGGTTAAGGATTTGCCATCCTTGTTTAGATTTGTCAGTCTGGAATATCTGTCCTAAGATCAAATTGAACTAAGGTGGATTCGTGATTGTAATCTTTGTATTATCTGGTAAATGACTGCCTGAGTTCCTCATGTCCCTTTTTGATGTGGGCTTCATTATGTACTTGCTTTGAACTTAAGCTGGTCAGACTCCACAATGACTGCATATTGGAATGCGTGTACTTAGAATGCAAACTATCACTTCGCAATTTTTTTTTTTTTTTATTGGTGGATTTTTCTCATATATTCTCGTGATTGCTTAGGTGCTAAAACCCTTCTGAATAGAGTCAATTATCTTCAGTTTGATATTTCTGTTTCTATTATTGCTTTCCCTTGTGTTATATGTGAATATGTATCCCGCCAGAGTGAAAAGGGTGAACGATGAACGGAGACACTGGCACAAGGGTGAACGATGAATGGAGACACTGGCAACAACTACGTTATCCACACGATAATGCCAGTCACACCTGTTGAGAAAAGTCTTTGTTTACTTGTCCACATAGATTGAGGCACTCTTTTCCATGAGCTTTTTGGATTAGAAAAGGTTGGAAACCATGATTCATTGTTCTTAGATAATGAAATTTGCAGAAAAAGGGGGCAGGGGGTGGGAGACCAAAACATTTCTTTAGTAAGATTAAGTGGATTTGCAAAAATACGTGCCATAAGTCAAAGGAGAACTCTGTACCTTGCTCGTCTGTCTTCCTCTCAAAGTTGCACCATCGTATGTTATCCATTGTCATTTTCGGAACCGACACTCGGGGAGGAGGCGGCAACGTAGAAACGCACAAATTGCAGAGCTGATGTAGTGGACAATAAATTTTATATTTAAAATTTAGGAACTAGAATTTTCTTTAATTGAGTCTGATAATATTTGGATCAAATTAGTTGAAATATAGTTGATTGATTATTTAAAAAAAAAAACATACAAATTAGAAGCACTTTTTAATATTGCGCATTTAATATCATATTATCTCAATTTTATTTTTTTTATTAACAAACGGACAAAATAAAAAGAAAATGACATTTACCATTGTTAAAATTTAGTGTGTTTTGGTATAGTTTTTTGTAAATTGACCACATTCAAAATCAATTAAAATTAATGTCACTATCACAGGAATTTTGTAAAATGACAAATTACATTTCATATACCCTCTTTTATAGAATTATGGTATTTGAAATTTTGTAAAACTAAAAAAAAATCATCATAATTGTTCATCTTAAATTATACATTTATGCTCCGAATCCATTTACTAAATATATTTATTTTACATAACTTCTTCCTTTTTCTTGTTAAAGAAGCACATCTAACTTCTTCCTTTTTCTTGTTAAAGAAACACATGAAATATATTTAGCTACAAAAGAATCAAGTATTGTTCTTCTTCTTCTGTCTTCTCTTCTCTTTGTTCAATGTTTTGGGGACATAAATCTTATGAATAAAGCTAGTGTAAGAGATTGTAAGACTTGGTGTGAACATGAAGTTCAACTTTTCAGTATCATCAGATCCAAAAAGCAAAAATGCAACAAGAATTGAATAGTTGGGTGCAACTGCTTTTGGGCACTCTATTTGAAAAGAAGATGCCATATTTTCATAAATTTCAAAAAAAAAAAAATTGTTTAAAAAAATATTAAATATTGGCTCGGCCCAGATTGGAACATAAACTACTCTCGTATCTGGTTGGAAGGGATATATCAACAAGTTGGGCTTCTTAGCTATAAACTTTGAAGACTATTTCATTGGATGGGAGTTCATAAGTTTTCCTACCTCATGTTATACAAGTCTCTAAGTAGCTTGGCTATCTAAGTTTTCAATCTTTACGTACGAGAAATAACAAGGCTGAATGGAGCTTTCCTTCTGGGATCAGTGAAACCTTCATCACACATCTTCCTGATGATTGCTTCTATTTCATTTTTCAGCAGCTTGAGAAACGTGTTGATCGTGAGTCATTTGGGTTGACTTGCCATCGGTGGCTACATATTCAAATCAGAGCCGTGGTTCATTGCATTTTGAATGTTCATTCAATCAACATTTCTTCTTTGTCTCAACACAACATTGACATTAAATCCTTTCACTTGCACAGGCTGCTTAAACGTTTCCAGTAGCTTCAATCCTTGTCGCTTTCTGGGTGCATGGAGTTGATGGATTCTGGCCTAACACAGCCGCTATTCTATGGTGCAAAATTGAAATCACTTGATCTGGACTGCTGTTTTGGAATCACAGATTGTGGACTTCTATTATTGCAGCTGGCTGTCCCTCATTGATACTTATTAGTCTTTATTGCTGCAATATATCTGATATCAGATTGGAAACCTTGGCTAGTTCCTGTTCAGCTTTGAAAGAAGTGAATCTTTCTCACTGTTCGCTTATAACTGACCGTTGGGTGGCCGCCCTTTCACAAAAGTGTTCGCAGCTGCAAGCAGTCAGAATCTCAAACTGTTGAAATGTAAATGGTGTTGGATTTCAAGCTTGTCTAGAAACTCTTGCATATTTGGAAGCTAAATCCTGCAAAATTGAAAGAGAAGGGATTATGGGCATTGTAAGTGGAGGTGGACTTGAGTATCTGAATCTTTCCAGTCTAAGCTGGTCTCTTTCTGAAGCCAGTTTTGCAGCAATCGGTGCTGGATTTGCTACAAAGCTTAAAATCCTAGACCTTCGATTGTGTAGAACAATTACTGACGAATCTGTCATGGCTATTGCTAAGGAGTTCCCTTTACTCCAACAGTGGAACTTGGCACTATGCCATGAAGTCAGGATATCTGGTTGGCAGTCGATAGGATCAAACTGCAATAACTTGGAGAAACTACATGTGAACTGTTGTCAAAATCTTTGTGACCATGGACTGCAGGCTCTGAGAGATGGATGCCAAAAACTTTCTGTTTTATACATGAGTCGGTGCCATCTGATCACATTTACTGCAATTGAGTTGTTTGAATGTTCAAGAGCTGGTGTAAAAATCAAGGAAGATGAAGTAATGGATATTGCTCCTGAGTGGGCCTTTAGTCGACAGTGCGCAACGAATATCACTATGGAGATGGAGCAAGAGAAGACAAAGTCCAACAGGGTGATTAATGAGATTTGACTGTCACACCTCAGAGTTCCAATCACAGTCCATAAGCTGCTACTTGATGCACAGAGTATCCTTCTGTTCTATTTTATTCATCTCCGGTCTCTCTCTTCAGGCTTATCTTTTTATCTTTGGTCCTATTCTGAAGGCAATGTTTAGTTCAGGCTTTTTTGTGGGGAACATAATTCTTCAAGGTCTTAATGACTGTACAGATTAGGAAAAGGAAGTGAAGTCTGATAGGTGCAGTGTGCATAATTACATAGAATGAACGGTTGATGATGCTTGTACTAAGAGCTACTTAAACTGAAAATGATCTGGTTCCTTTGTCTTCCTTGTAAATTGTCGTTGCAGTAAAGAGTCATGTCTTGCATACTGAGGAAACAATGACGGATGCTGATTATATCACCTCAATATAGATAGCATGCCTTATTTTTAGGGCCATGCATGGACCTTCCTTTGACATTTGTACTGACTGGCTGTTTCTTTTTCTTTTTCTTTTTCTTTTTTTAAATTTATTTGATGGTGATTGAGTCACGCAATTCAGGCTTGGCTGGCTTGGCTCTTTCCCTACACATCAACTCCTGGCCCTAGTGTTATGCAAGATTTGATCTTAGATGGTACTCCATCAGAGTCTAACTACACCTACACCACCAAAATAAAGGTTGGTTTTTGGTTCCTTTGCAGCTTCACAAGAAATTTCGGACCAGGAATGATAATGCAATTGGTGAATCGCCTGCTGATACCTTGCTTCAAGCTCGCTAATTTTAAAATTGAGAGAGAGCACTTCTCATACATAAGCTTGGTTGCTCTACCAATAAGAACTCGACTTTCAGATCAAGTCTCAATTGAGGCATCTTTAATACAGTTGAGACTCTAAGGAAGTATGTTCTTTTTCAGACAGGGTTTTTCCAGACTCTCCGGCCCTCAATCCGCAACGTCTACTGTTTCATGTAAGCTGTGCATATGATACTTTCGTCTCTAACACAAGAATAAATTACACATCAATGGGCATTTGTCCACCCAAACGGGCACACTCATTGGTCACAAAACTTAATTTGATAAGGTTGAAAGGTTGAAGCAAAGGCCCTCTGAAGACACAAACCGATACAAGACTAATAAGCACAAATCCATGAGAATCAGAATCTCAATCGACATCAGCCAAAAAAAAAATCTATAGAATATAAACCGCCTTTTACATGTGCCTTTTGTATAACTGTCCTCCCATGGTGTCAAAAGTCTTCTTTTCACCTGTGGATGGTTTAACATAAGCTGCCTTCACCTCTGTAAGAGACCCAGATCATGATCTGGTTGATTCAACACTCACCCTAAAACAGCATACTTCCTTAAGAGTCTCTTCAAACTGGAGTTCACAGACTCAACATAGAAAACCTCAAGACTTGCAGAGCAATTTGTCAGCAAATTCTAGCAAGCCATGTTGAATTCTGATTGTGCTTCATCAATTTAACATTAAAGCTGTAAATATTTCCTACTTTTATCTCTGCAATTAAATTCTTCTAGTTGTCCAGATACTTAGTCCCATAACATTTGAGGTGGTGTGGTGGATCAGTACTTGACATGACCTCCAATAGAGTGATCGTTGTTTCATTGACCAAACCTTGAATTTCTTAGCAATCATCAATGTCGCCATCAAAAATTGACACTAACTGGGGGGAAATCCTGCCTTTGAGGAAAAGCTTCCATCAAGAATTTCAACCCACCAAAGACTGAATACCTTTTTCAAACTGCATAGAGGAAACCAAAGTTTTAGCTGTCACGAAGATGAGTGTTTTCAATGAAGATCATCACATAAATGAATCCCAGTAATCTACATTGTCAATCACACCAAACACATTCCTTCTCAGAAACTCTACCATTCATGCAAGGAAACCGTAGGCAACACCTTAAAATGACAATATATTTTTTCAGAATAAGAAAACCTTGTTGCATCACAGAATGGAAAGAGTTTAAAGAACCTCAAAATTACATGCATCGTACACCATTTCAGAAATTGTTGAGTAGGGTCATACAAGTAAGGAGATCATAGCTCAGCATGCATCTGCACGGTCAATGGAGAGAAAAGTCTACAAACTGGAGCCTCCATATGGTTCACAACAAATAATAATGATTATCATATCCTTCCAGCCGCAAAATCCCTAACATAAACATAGTTAAACAAATAAGAAAATCATTCACAAGTATCATTCTGCACAAAATAGATCTTCTATTAATTTCTGATACAAGCTTAGGATCTTACCTCTGGCACACTACGTTCCCATAGACAATGTTATGCATAACAAGTGCTATTGCTTTCTCCTTTACCTGCACAAACAACATTTTTCAGAGAGTATCATTTAATCTGCCATTTTTCCAATCAGAAAATTTACATTAAAGGCCCAAAAAAAAATTCACATTTCCTTCCAATTCGTAGCCATAAATATGAGAAATCACATTTGACTTTCCGCAGACTTTAAATTCTCAAGCTAAATTAATCTAAATCAGAAGCATGGGCAGCAAGGGAACAAAATCAGCTTCTACAACCGATAACATCTTTGGTAGTATATGAGTACACTAGAGAAACCACAGCAAGGGAACAAAATCAGCTTCTACAGCTGATAACATCTTAAGTAGTATATGAGTACACTAGAGAAACCAACACATGATTAGGCTAAACAAGTCAAAGGAATATAACTCCTTTGCACCATATTTCTGGGAAAAAGCCTTGTCCAAGAATATTTCAGAATACTTGTACAATACTTGCAAGACACACCACTTCTTAGCTATGGCCACATCTTTTAAATATTTCATTTTCAATGAGACACTCCTCGACACTTCCAAACATTTAAACAATCATTCAATCAACACAATGATCCATATATTATTTGAATTATAATTAAGATACATGAAAGATAGTAGAATCAAACACAAAATAAAATTAGATATGCATAAGATGAAGGTATAAATAAGGTTCTAGAAATAATAATTAGTTAAAGTGTGCAATATCATGCGATAATTAGTTGCTTTTTTCTTATTATCTTCGTATGTAGCCCTATAGTATGAAACACATAGTTTACACATGTATGTCCAAGTTGCATCCTGTCCTATTGTCTAAAACTTCACCACCTCATTGTCTATGTTTTGTGTTGTATCCGAATTTCCTGCGTCCCATGTCTGTGTCCACATCAATGCTTCAACCTTCATAAAGGGATAAACACCATTACACGGGATCATATCGTTAAGGAAGCTTGTCCTTTAAGCATTCATATACTATCCAGATATAAGCATGACAATTAAAAGCATCCAGCCAATGATTAGGATAGTGATATTTAACCCAGCCTAGAAAAGCACTTCATGGTCCAAGCATGGTGACAACAATAAATCGATCAGGGAGATGGAGAGACTGAAAACTTCATGGTCTAAGCACTTCAGAAGCATAGTAACAGCCACAATTAGATCCCAGGGGATACCACGTATGCAAACATGGAAGAAAGCAAAGACATAAGATCTCATTTGCAGATATAGCAATGTAAATAAAAGTTTGTCGCAGGAAAATGGGTAGAGAGAAGATGATTGAGCAGATATGTTTTACAATCAATAGACCTGAGTAGGATGAGATCTTTCCAACAAAAGAAAGTTGAATTATTTAGAACTAGTAAGGATGTAAAATATTGAACCAAATGTGGTGTTTGTATTCTGCAAGCAATTAAGAAAAAGTTGAAAGAAACTTTTAGAAGAAAAATTAAGGTTTCATCAATAGTTCCCTCATAAAAATTCACTCTCCTTCCATATCCCACTAGAATCTCCAAAATTGGGGGAAAGTGTTCCTTTACCTTCCTTTACTAGTTAAAAATTCACATGATAGAAGTATATCTCATCATTTTCCCCTCCCTTCCTCTTCTCTCCCAATCCCATCCCCCCAATGCCACTCAATTCACAACAAGAAAATGACAACAGTAACATAGTTCAAGGACCGTACTTACTCTATAGTAATAACTAAAACCCACTTATTTTTTTGTTTTTCTTATTTTCTCTTTCAATTTAAATTTCGTCAGGCCATAACAAATTTGATGCAGTATCGTAGATCATTATGTGCCTTGAATTTACATTTTCAATTATATGCAGCATCTCTAGCCATATCCTGCACAGGACCTGTAAGACTCGCGCTAATACTCATTAGAGCCCACAGCCACATATTAGAAACACAGAAGCAAATCAATGGTCAAACTAGAATCCATAAGGGACTGGAAATAATTAGGGCCCTCTTAAGAACAAATTTTGTGGAGAACTTTGTTCAGAAGATATTCCAATCAACATTTATATTAGTATCCAACAAATATAACAAATTAAAAAGCCAGACTCCAAAAATTACTATAAGGGAAAGGGATGTGTTTATACTATAAATTCAAGCAAGAAATATATGAATCAAAACCGAGAGAAAACATGTAAAACCTTTAGGCCAACTCCCAAAGCTATGGGCCAGGTGAAAGTGTGATCTCACTTGCCATGAACATTAGTTTTGTGCGAGAACCCATTGGAGCAGCCATAAAGGGGAAAAAAATAGAAAAACCTATCATTCATTAAACTGATCTATTTTCTACATGTAAAACAAAAACAAAATTACAAAAATAAGAAATTATAAAGGGATGAGAATGAAGAGGCAGTGTCCTAAACCTTTTTGAACTTGCAAAAAATTAGAGTGAAAAAGAGGAATGGTCTTTCAGGACTTGAGGGATGACATATGCTGGCAACAGAACTTGAAGCGGCACTGCCAATCAGGACCACACCCACCCAGTTCTCACAAAGGCACTCCCAAAATAAAAGTATAACAAACCAGTAGTTCTTAGTTCTTACATTAGTTGAGCTCCACTTGTGTAACCTGATATGCCCTTTATTTCCTCTTTACACTATTTAACTACCAATGAATTTCAAACTACATGGTAAATGATACAAGACAAATATGTTTCTTAAACTGGACAAACACCTTTCATGATTTCAATATTACATTGATAGTCTGGACCTTACAATGTAGAGAAAAATTCAACTTTTCTGTATCAGTGATCCTTATCTTAAAGCAAGAAAGAAATAACTGTTTTCTGAGAAATGTGATCTTAGAGTATCCAGAGTTCGGAGTTGAAAAATTACAACAAAAAAATAAGAGAAGTTACACTGCATAAAACATACTCACATTTGTACCGCATGAAACCCTACATCATTGTCCTCTTCTTCATTGGTCCTTTGATCAACGCTCCCACTGGACAATAAAAGTGATTCTTTATCATTTTGCATACTATTTGCACCACTTGTTCCCAAAACCCGATCAACTAAAATAGCATTTCTTTTATAGTTCCAAACAAGCATTGAAATGTAATCTTGCGGTGAAATAAGACCCTGCTCTCTAAGGCAGCTTCTTTGCTCCTCAAGTGTCTTTGGATCTTCCAGATTTATATATTCAAGCAAAGCCTTCTCATGATCAGGTCTCCAATTAGTTGGGAAAGGAGTATAATCAGTCTCAGGTACAAGAGACATCCGAGTATACTGAAGCCCGTCAATTGACTCTACAAGACCCATCCTTAGCAAATTATGATACTCTGGTGACTGCCCCTTTTTCTCTTTCAAAGGTCGACTCAAGTTCCTTGCACCAATCTTGTAAACCTTCGCTCTAGATCGCAGCTTATATTTTGCAGCATAAAGCTTTGCAAGTGAACCCCTAATGATATAAGAACAGAAGTTTACAACTTTCTTCCGATTGTCAGCGTATCGATACCATTCAACCACTGTGGACAGAAACTTGTTCATCTGGGCATTTGTGTGAGCCTGAGTTGCATGGAACATTCTGAAACAAGGCTGTGGATCTGGATCCTTATCCCCCTTGAGAAAGTTTAACTTCCTAAACTGCTTGATGCATTGTTTCAAACTAGCGGTGACTGACAAAAGGGTGCCCACACCTTTCTCACTGATTATTTTCCCACCAGTGGCAGTGTACCTAAGAGTGGGATAGACAACTCTTCTACACAATACATGGTCAAGAAACATAATGCCCTTTGTTATATGTTCAATTGGAAGACTCTCATTGTCAAGCTTGAGAAGATATTTCTGATCACAGAACTCAATCAACTGCTTTCGTAGGGTTGCTGCATCTGCTCTTGGACCCCTAACTCCAATCAAAATGTGACCCCCATAACGAACATAATCCATTTTCCTGGTTTTATCCGGACCACTAGTGGGTACAAATTCAGGCCAAGACGTATTTCCCTGTTCAACCTCCCCTTCTGGACTATTCCATATGACATCACTCTTTGAAGGCAGATAAAACTCCTTAATTTTACCCTCCATCCATTTGTCCAGCTCATCAAGACAGATATTGGCCAGAAGAGGACTAAGGATACCACAATGCCCCCAAGAAGGAAGTTTCTCTGCCTCCTCAGGAGCAAACCCAAAGAAACTCTCCAACCAATACGGATCAGGCTTTGGTTCATCCTCAGCCAACACTCTCTTCTTCTGATACTTTCTCTTCTTCTTCTTCTTCTTTTCCCCATCAATAATCAGAGTTGTAATAACAGGCGTGACCAATGCAGCCTTTATCAAATCAATCACCTTCTTGTCCCTCACATCCCTCATCAAAGCATTCAACACCATCCCCACCTTCATCCCATCCAAAATTGTACTTAAATCCCCTCTTATATACCACAAATACCCTGCAAAACTCCTCCTAATGACCCTCAACACGGTATGCGCAGTCCTTCCAGGCCTAAATGCAAACGACTTCTGTGAAAACCGACTCTCATAAACAGGCTCCAAAATCATAAATAAAACCTCCTGAACAATCCTATCCTGAAAAGGGGTTGGCTGGGTAGTCGTCAAAATTGTCTTAATCTTCCTCTTAGAAAGCGAACCATAATCGGTCTTATCCTTAGGAGACCTAATATAAAACTCCAACCTGGACCCCCACTTAAACCTGGAATCCAGAACAGCATTCCTAAGAGCTAACAAATCCTCCAACGCCGACCTCTGTATCGAACTTTTCGGCATATAAGCACCCATTTCATCAGCACAAACTTTCTGATAAGCCAATACCCACAACTCAAAACGCCTAAGATAGCTACTCAGATTGGTCACAGTCTTCTCAGGTTCTCGAAAACTCTCAATCCACATTGAGGAACACACAGCAACCCCATCTTCCTTGATTAGGTTTGATGGGTCATCTGGGTCTGTACGCACTCTACGTGGAATGCCCATGACAGAAAAACACCGGAATAGCGCATACCCGTTTTGTGTATGAGCGAAGAGACTTGATCTTTGGTGGAATAAAGTGGAGGTGTGCCTATTAGTTTCCACAACTAATTTGTGAGCAAATATAGTTAGACGACGGCGCATTTGTGCTCAGTGAGTAATTTTAACAAACAGATGGTGGACGAACCACTGATAGGCTTTTGAAAATGCACACGGATCGTTGATGGTGGAGAGAGAGAGCCGAAAGAGAAGCGGCGACAGAGAGAGAGGGGAAGGAAACTGTCATCTCGTCACGCATATAATAGCGGCGATCGCAAAGAATTCACGGAATTTTCGATTTCCATATTGGCCCTTCCACTTTTCAATCAATCTCTGTCCGGAGCAAGAAGAAAAATGGCCGAAGGATTTCGGAGGCGATTTAGAAGAAGATTTCGCTTGAGTTATTGTCCATTAACGGCGAATAGGGGAGAGACAGACGGCTGAGAGAGAGAATCAGGGAGACCTCACCTGAAAAGCTTCAATTTGTGTGAATTTTAGGGTTTTTCTAGTCCAAATTGGGTTTATGAATAAAACTTTTTCCCTCCTTTCTTACAACATAAATCTCTCTCTCTCTCTGTTTTTTTTTCAATCACTTACCGCATATATATCAATTTATGAATATCTTTTTTTATATAATTTAAATAAATATTTGAGGCTTTTATCCATGTACAGCAAATTTTAAGCTGGCGGCTGTGCAATAAAAGAAAAAGGGGGTTAAAATATAACTCTCTTTTTTATATTAACAGTATAATTTGACGAGATAAATATGAAATTGATCCAAAAAATTAAAAAAAAATTCTTACAAAAACTTTTGGAGAAAAAAATTCGATTTCTAATTTAGGATTATCATATTTTGAAAACTCGATCAATATTATTTATGTATTGTTTAAAAATTGATCGAGTGTTAAACACTCTACCAATACCGTTCAGACTAGAAGTTAGTCAAGTTTTGAAAACTCAATCAATTATAAATAGTGCATGAACAATGTTGATCAAGTTTTGAAAACTCGACCATCTTAAATAATTTTTCAAATATAATTACCCTGGGTTAAGGGTTTTTTTTTTTTTTTTTTTTTGTTAAATCTTTACATTTCTCTAATTTGATGGTTAATATGTTTAATAACTTTTTTCAAATAAATAGATCCATTTTCTAGTCGTGACTCTGATTCATTAAATAATTATATAAAAAATAGTTTTTATTAAATAATTCTAAATTCATAATCTAGAGGGTAAATTTTATCATAATAATAAAATTGTTTTTTTGATAACCTCAAAATTACAGATTCAAAATATATAAATAATTTTTTTACAAAAATATAAAGGAAAGATTTCATATATAAATATATATATATATATATATTTATACTTCCACCTGTCTTCTATTTTCACACTAAATCAAGAATTATTTTATGTATCGAGTGAGTTCTTAACTCTAAATTCATAACCTTTTATGGGAAAAAAATTTTCTCATAAATTTTTATCTCTTTTTTAAGTGGTTTGACAAATAATTTTTTCTTTTTAAAATTTACATTTATCGTGTGGCCGTAAATGGAGCAAATGTTAACTTAATTGCAGGTTACAATATAGGGAAAGGGCAAAGAACTTCTTTGCTACTAAACTAGGTTAGAATCACCAAATATTTAATCTACTTAGAATTTTTTTTTTTTAAAAAAAAGAAAGATAGTTCAATTTCAATAATAATTCTGATTTATTAAGTGATTATATGATAAATTCTTTTATATAGTTCTAAACTTACAAGATTTTTATTGAACATAAAAGATGATATCTTTTCATCTTTTTGTTATCTTTATTTTTATCCTCAATTTTGTAAGGTAGCATTTGAAATTATTTTTGAAGCAAAGGGATGGATACATGATATGCAATTTTGATATCACAATTTGGAACAAATATATCTTAATCGAGTGTTGTATATAGTGTGAGCAAACATCTTTCCCCACGAAAATATTTTATATCACAAATTATAAACTAATTTATCTAAATTGAACAAATCAAATCAAGATTACGAGAATATTAAAAATTACAAAAATATTAAAAATTTAAATCAATGAATGGAAAATAAAAGAAAAGAAAACCTAAGACGTCAATTTTATCTATTTTTAATCTTTCACCTGACCAAATTTTTTCAAATATCTTAAATTTACTGATTAAAGAGTTATTGTTGATGATGATAGATTTCTCCAAAATTAGAATCACCTAATGGTCATACAATGAAATCTTTAATTCGACTAATAAAAAATTAATGGTCATGCAATTTTGATTAAATCAGATTACATTAAGTTTTGTGAAAAAACTATAATTTAGGGTTTTCCTTAAAATTCTATACACAGAATTAATCTTCTATTGATCTCATAACTCTATGTAGATTTTATTGTATTGGGCTAATCTCCTATAATTATATTGATTATGCATCTATTCAATCTCAAATCATTAAAACATAGGGTCCTAGAACATTTAAAGTATTAAAATAATAATAAAATCTCATCACATAATAATTATGCCAATAAAGATTTAAAGGAAAAAAATAAATTCAAACCATGTTATTAATTAAAAAAAAGAATCTATCGAGTTTTAAGAATAAGAAAATTAGCTAGACATATTAAAGAAAAATAAGAAAAGTAAAAAAATATTATAACTCTTTTGTGCCAGAAGGAGATGGAGATCATGTCTTATGGAGGCGGCCACTAGAATTAGTCGTGTCCTCAAGGTTTCTAAAGATATGTGGAGATATTTCTTATTTATAGAACTAAAATTCTAATGAGTTGTGGGTTCCTTAAAAACTTCGTTTTTTTCACTTTGACTTAAAACTTTTTTTCCAAAATTTAGAAACTTCATCCTTATTCATGATTTTTAACACTGTAACAATTTATTTCTAATTTTTGGAAATCTTCTCACCTGAATTAGTTTCTAAACTCTTCACAAGATTTGTAAGTCTTGAAGTCTAGTTTCTAATGCAACAAGAATCAGTTCAATCGGACATCGAAATAAAAAGATATGCTCAAATACTTGTTATTGTCTATCTAATCTGAATTTCTTTAAATAAGTGCAAAATTAATCTAAATCAAAATTCACAAATTTAATTAGTACAATATCACGAAATAAAATTTAAAACAGTCCTAAAACAGTTTAAAAATTCATAAATAAATACTAAAATAATATAATTCAAGTATATAAAATTATTACTATTAACACAAAATTAATAAAAAAAAAATCATGTTTTGTTTGCAAAGAGGGAAATTTTGATAAATCTTTTTTTCCAACTTTGTTTTCATGTATTTTCAAAATTTTTCATCTCGTCTTTTCTATCATGTTCTGTTTGTTTCATCTCGCTTGCTTTATCTCTTATTACAAACTGAACACTGTCTAAGAAAGTGTCTATACTTAGTTAAAATCAAAATATATACAATAATTAAAAATTTTATAGTTTTAATGCCATATTTTTTAAAGTAATTTGAAAAATTTTGGAACCTATTTAGAGTAGAAAGATCTTTAAGATTTCCATTTGGAAGCCTAACTTTAGCCATTCCGTCCTTATAAAACAAATCAAATCTTTTGTATATATGTAACCGTATACTTTCATTATCCATCACACAAATTTGTTAAAAAAAAAAAAAAAAACTTTTTTTTTAATTTATTAGACCTTTCTAATATACCAAAAAAAAAAATAGTGGCTAAAATAAGAAAAACTATGATTACTAAAAATAACAAATATTCAAATTTGTTCAAATCTACTGCAACGATCACATGTTTAAGTGATAAGGAAGATGAGGGTGTGAATTAAAAATTATAATTTAATATCAATGGACAGTCAATTTAATGGATAAAAATACTATATCTCTTAATCAACTCTCGGATTTGAAACTTAAAAATATATAATATTATGTTAGGAGTACTCTCTAATTTGAATTCACTAACGATCGAACCGGATTAATTAAATTATAGACCTAAATACTGATTGGTTATTGTTGGAGTCGATTTTCGCCCCACAGATACTTGTTCTTCCGACTTGAGCAGGAAGCCGATGGTGGTGGTGCTCTACGGTTCTTCACAGATGAAAAATCTGTAAAAACCCCACCAAAGTTGGCCCGGCGGGGGATTTTGACGCTCAAGCCAGTATGAGCAATAAGATAAAAACTGATAGTAGTCGTAGATATCATACCTCTGTTGCATGAGTTTGAGCATGAAGGTTTACCTCTGTCGATGTATGTAAATGGGTATGAAACCCTCATCTGAATGACATATAAGATTGAGTATAGAACCCCCCTCTGAACGATGTGTAGAACTAAGTATAGAACCTCTCTCTGAACGATATATAGAACTAGGTATAGAACTCATATCTGAATGATGTATAGAATCGTCTCCCTTTTATGTGTCAAAAACTGAGTCCCCCTTGAGGATTATCTATACTCTGTATTTATAACCTTCTTAGGGGTATAGGAAACTCTAGTTTTCTTTTGTTTGAAATCTTTCAAAATGATTAGAATTGTAATTAAAGATTTTTAAAAGATTTAGACTTCCTCAAGATTTAGGAAATTTTAGGACTTTATGAGAGTCCCCGAAAATTATAATTCTGCAGGAAGATTTGACCTTGATGATGATTGTCTTCCTTATTAGATAACCATGCATGATTTTGGAGACCTATTGAATAGGGTATCATCATTTGCCCCCACTCCTAATTGCATTTTGAAGAAATGGCATTAGGAGTAGAGTGGTCTGCAAGAGGTATCCCAGAAGACCAGTAGGTCAAGAGATCAGTAGGTCATTAGACTGAGAGATCAAATGATCGAGAGATAGAGTCATCGAGAGACCGAGTCTTTGGGTGGTAGATCGACAGGTTGAGTGATCGTGAGATTCAGAGGTCGAACGATCGAGCAGATACCAGACTGTCAGGTTGAATGATCAAAAGGTTGAGAGACCGTCAAGTTGAACTATAGATCAGGGCGTCATAGGCCTGTTCGGGGAATTAAATCCTATCGGTAGATCGGGACAACATGGGCCCGTTCGAGGAGTTCCGTCCCTAATTAATGACACATACGAACGTTACGAGCTGGGCGACTTAAGCCCTCCGAGTGATAGGAAATCTTTAGATAAAGGAGACCGCGTCTACCCGTCTGGCGAGTTCTATCATTTATTGATGATGCGTACGAACAATAGAAACTGGACGACTCAGACCTTCCGAACGATAGGAGTTGGACGACTTAGGGTCTCCGAACGATAGGAGCCGCGTGATTTAGGCCCTCCGAGCGAACGACAGGAGTTGGGCGATTGAGGCTTTCCGAACGAACGATAGGAGCTTGACGACTAAGACCCTCTGAACGATAGGAGCTGGACTACTTAGGCCCTCCGAATGATAGGAGTTGGGCGACTCAGACCCTCCGAATGATAGAAGCTGGTCGACTCAGACCCTCCGAATGATAGGAGCTGGACTACTCAGACCCTCCGAATGATAGAAAATGATAGGAGCTGGGCGATTCAGGTCCTCCGAATGATAGGAGCTGGGCGAGTCAGGCCTTCAGAACGAACAATAAGAGCTGGGCGACCAAGACCCTCCGGAGGATAGGAGCTAAGCGACTCAGACCCTCCGAACGATAGGAGATGGGCGACTGAGACCATCCGAACGATAGGAACTGGGCGACTCAGGCCCTCCAAACGATAGGAGCTGGGCAATTAGGGCTTTCCGAACAAACGATAGGAGCTGGACAATTCAGGCTCTCCGAACGATAGGAGACGATAGGAGTTGGGCAACTCAGACCCTCCGAACGATAGGTGGGGGAATGGAGAGAGGAAGTGGGGCATATGGAGAGATGATAGTGTTTTGTTCTCTCATTCTCATTCTCTTTTTGTCTATGGATAGGATAAATGGGGATAATCATGGGTCATTATGGAACTTGTTCTTTTGTTTCTACTATTTGGAATGTCGTTTGGGTTTGTGTTGGTATTTTCTTTCATTTTTTTTTAACGTTTGTTTTGTTTGGAATTTTAACGGTTGGTCTTTGTATTCTTGTTGATTTATTCCGGTTGGGGAGGGTGGTGTGTTGAGACGATTCCTCTATCTTGAAGGTTTGTGTTTGTCAAGATTTGTTTTGTTTTGCTTGTATTTTGCTACTCTTTAGATTATTCTGTATTTTTTTCCTTGAGTTATTGTTGAGAAGAGTTGTGTGATCATGAATAAAGACTTTTTTCTCTTTTTTTTGGAGTCCATGTAAATGAGTTTGGCGTAATCGATAGTATTTGTGTTTTTTGGTTCTTTGTATGTGCAGGAAACTCGAGCTTTACTATTCGTTGTAAATGATGGTTTCAAATTTTAAGGAAGAAAGAAGTATTTTGCCATATCTGAATTGTAAATATGAATTTATATTGATTTTACAGGTGTGTATATTATTTTTGGAGTCTCTCAAAAAATAACAATGGCTTCAGATATGTAGAGAAAGAGGGTTTTATTACAAAACTACTTAATATTGTGGTTTGGATATCATGCAGAACTGCTATTGCAAAGCTATGGAACTACATGTGATTCTCGTACTTGCAGGAGTATATGTTATTTTTAATGTTAAACCAGATTTTATTGTATTTGTCATTATTGTGAAGAAGTCGAGGACCTATAAGTTTGATAAAAAAAAAAGAAAGTATGGATTTTTTTTTTTGTTTGGTTGTTGCTCGGTTGATGGATGCCATTAGCTTTTGATTATCAGAAAGTGTTTCTGAATTCTTATAATTTTCATTACAATTCCACGCTGAGGTGAAAATGTTAGAACTACACGGTCGTGGAGGAAGAATAATGAATGACGTGTGGCTTTACATAAAAGCTCTGTCTTACGTAAAGAAATGTTTAGGCTTTAGGCTCTGATTGGATGTGCATAGATTTGTTTGGTGTTATGTTAGGTAAAATATTTCTATTATATGTATAAAATATTTTGAATGTTCAAATGTTAAAAAAATAATAATTTAAGAATATGGTAAGTAAAAAATATATATATATCATGAGCATGTTAATCTCATGTCTTTTTCTTAATCAAACCTGTTAAATTAAATTATTATATGAGTTCAAAGCAAAAATTTGAATGATATTTACATAACTTATCGTTTGCTTTGCTTTTTCAACCAAGACGTTGAATCTATTTCAGTACAATTTAGGTTGTCAGAGAGGAAATGAAGAAGGTTGCAATATTATTCGTTCAACATCGTTTGTCTATCAAAGAAATCGACAAGACAAAAGGGTGTCAGAGAAGGGGTGAAAAGAAGAGATGAATGACACATATCTAAATTTGAGAGAGAGAGAAGGAATTGCACCTGTTATGTATGACAATGGGTAACTCATGGAGAATTAGAATAGTTCTATATAACTTAGTTCTGTTTGACTACAGAACAACATTGCTCTTGGACTAGGTACTTGAGGGATTTGGTTTTCTTTGTGTTTCGTACCCTATTAGTGACTATTAAAGATGTGCATAGTGTGTCATGGGGTTGGGGAATAACATATGGTACAATGAAGAGGGATGATTCTTGGGTACTATGTAGCGTTATTCTTGGTGGAAGGTGATTTGTCATTGATGACTTGGATATATAATTTGTTTATTTTTCATTATTGTTATTATTTTTTTTATTAAACGAAAAAAATTGGGGATTTTTTTTGTCTTTTTAAGTGGGTACTGAGAAACTTTCATGTACCAGAGAGCTTTCATGTATCGGAGAGTTTTTTACCGGGGAGTTTTCACTTTTTTTTTTTTTTTTTTTTACGGGGGAGCTTTTTATCAGGAACTTTTGAGAGAGAAATGTGTTGTGTATCGAGAAGTTTTCATGTATCGGGGAGTTTTTTACCGGGGAGCTTTTTACCGAACAGTTTTTATATTCTTTGTTTTTGTACCGGGGAGCTTTTCTCTCTCTATATAAGTCGAGCAAATAGAGAGAGGAAGATGTTCTGTACCGAGGAGTTTTCATGTACTGAGAAGTTTTCATGTACCGAGAAGCTTTCATATATCAAGGAGTTTTTTAACGGGAGCTTTTCCTATTCTTATTTTTTTTATCGGGAGGAAGGTGTTGGTGGAGAAGGATCACATGACAAGCAGCCTTAAGGTCATCCTCTGTCCTTGTAGATTCGACATGCCCAATCTCTCTTAGCATTGCCACAACATCCTTCAGGGTTAGACGCTCGTCAACGCAAGTGCTGATGCAAAGGAAAGAAACTGCAAGCGTTTGGAGCATTTCATGCATTTGTGGGTCAGCTCTTCCTCTCAGTTTCTGATCGAGGATGTTAACAGGGTCATTTTTGCTCTGCAAATGCTCTCTAACCCATTGAACCAAGTGTGCACCACCCGGCAAGGTTGGATCCAATGGATGCCTTCCTGTCAGAACCTCAAGAAGGACTACACCAAAAATTTAATTTTTGTAATAGTAAAATTTTTATACCAACACTCAAAAAGAGTAATAAATACTAATTTTTTTTTTCATTTTTAGAATAAAAAAATTTTTTAAATATATCTTTTTGTTATTGAATTATAATTCAATTGATATTTTTCATTTCTTTTAAAAGATCTCAAATTCGAGACTCTTATATATAAAAAATAATATATGTTTTCTTCTTTTGTGTAAGGAGTATATTATATTAATTCTTAATATTATTATAAGAGTTTTGATATGCAGATGGACAAATGACCATGGAGATTGGTACAGCATTCCAAGTCCATGCATTGTAATCAATCACTGTCCTCGGAAATTTCCTCGTATAACTTACCAGGAATACACTTATATCATTAAGAATTATGAGTGTGGAAACATTCACTTTGTTGATCATGTTTACCTGTTTATGTTTCCGATCACCAAATTATTACCTTAACAATGCTTATGAAGCTGCTCTCTCTCTCTCTCTCTCTCTCTCGTGTACAATTTAATCTTTCTTTTTTCTGGAAATGCATATTTCAAGTGCCAAGAAATGGTTCATTTTTACTATGGCCAAAACTAGAGATATTAAAAATGAGTCACTGAAAAGGGTCGAATAAAATATATTAAATAACAAGATCCTGCAGAACATAGACAAACAACAAAAACAAATTGGACCAGAAATGCAATATTTTAAGAAAAATCTAGGTTCCCAAATCTATTATACACCACTATTTGCTTCAATGTACAAGCTATCTAATTTTGGCATGTTGATTGTCTAGAATAAGTGACCATTTTACGCTCTGACTGACAGCAAGGTTTGTGTACCCTCAAGATTTTACTAAATACCTTGAAACCCTAAGTTTGTGTTATAGAGGGCCTATTAGCGTCCTTCTCAAGCATCGCCTTTTACCTCCCCAGTACTGATTACGGTCTCATTCAGCAACTGAAAATGAGAAGGAGAAAAAAATTAGTCACTTTGTCATAACCATGAAGAAGAACAAAATTGTTTGGATGTAATTTATCATGTAACAAAAGTTGAACTAATATTAAAATTAATCAGATTAATGACTAGAGTTTTTATAAAAAAATTAATAACTTTTTGAAAACATGATGTTTCCAAGTAAAATTTTTTTATCCTAGAGAAATGCTACAAGTGGAATAGGACAGGAGACTTTCAAATACCAAGGAGTTTTTTATCGAGAAGTTTTCATATTCTTAGTTTTTTTTACGGGGGAGCTTTTTGCCAAGGAGTTTTGGGAGATGAAAGTGTTGTG
Organism: Dillenia turbinata; assembly: GCA_037126225.1. NCBI lineage: Eukaryota > Viridiplantae > Streptophyta > Magnoliopsida > Dilleniales > Dilleniaceae > Dillenia > Dillenia turbinata. The sequence continues at coordinate 18,280,680 of JBAMMX010000008.1, read as the reverse complement.
TAGGAAGGAACTTTCATGTACTGAGGAGCTTTCATATACCGGGAAGTTTTTTACCGGGGAGCTTTTTATCTAGAAGTTTTCACATTCTTAGTTCTTTTTTTTTTTTTTTTTTTTATCGGGGAGCTTTTCTCTCTCTATATATATATAAGTCGGGTAAATGAAGAGAGGAAGGTGTTGTGTACATAGGAGCTTTTATATACCGGAGAGTTTTCATATACCGGAGAGATTTTTAGCAGGGAGCTTTTTAACATGGAGATTTCATATTCTTAGTTTTTTTTTTTTTTTTTTTTTTTTTTACCACGGAGCTTTTATTGGGAGATTTGAGAGAGGAAGATGTTATGTAACGAGTAGCTTTCATATACCAGAGAGACTTTTACCGGGAGGTTTTTAAAAAAGAGCTGAGCTTTTAACCGATGAAAGAAAAGTTTTTTTAGTGTATTAAGAGATTGTTTAGTCTACTAAAAATAAACTAAAATGTTTAGTTAACTAAAAATTAATCAACTAAAGGATTTGTTTTAGTCAACTAAAAAGTTTAGTCAACTAAAAACTTGAAAGACAAAAAGGTTCTTTAGTCGATTAAAAAATGTTTATAGTCGACTAAAATATTTTTAAAATAAAAGTATCATTTGACGAGGAGAGAGAGAAGGAGAAGGGTAGAGGGTGAAAAAAAATGAAAAAAAAAAAAGAAACCAAAAAAAGTTAAAAAAGGGTGAAGGATAAAAATAGTTTTAAAAAAAAATTAATATTTTTAAGAAATATTATTTTTAAAAAATGCAAAAAAAACCATTTTTATTTATACTTGTTTTTAATTAAAAAAGAAAAAGAGGTCATATTTTTTTAAAAAAAAAAAAAAGCCTTAGTGGAGGAAAAAAGTAAAAAAAAAAAAAAAAAAAAGAAACCCAAATTTTTTTTAAAAAAAAAGGTCAAAAGGTCAAAAAGAAACCGAAAAAAGTTAAAAAAAAAAAAATGAAGGGTAAAAAATAGTCTTAAAAAAATTTAATATTTTTAAGAAACATTATTTTTTAAAAAAGAATTTAAAATATTTTAAAAAATATTCTTATTTATATTTTGTGATATATTTAATAAAATATTTTTTAAACATTTATGATATTTTTTCAAAAAAAGAGGGAAAAAAAAACAATATGCCTTAGTCAACTAAGGCATGATATCTCTTTTTTTTTTTTTAGAGAGAGAGAGGATATATGTTAATTAATAAAAAATACTTTAAAAAAATTAATATTTTTAAGAAATTGTTATTTTTAAAAAACATTTAAAAAATATTTTTAATTATATTTTGTGATATTTTTAATAAAATATTACAGATATTTAAAAAAAATTGTTTAAAAGAATATTATTTAATATTTGATAATTTAATGTTTCAATGAGAGAATTTATAAAACTTTTTTATTTATTTTTTATTTATTTTTTTAAAAAAATATCATTCATTTTTTTAAAAAAATTTTAAATTTTTTAATATTTTTTAAAGAGAAAGATAGTAAAAAAATCAAAAAAAATCAAAAAGAGGAAAAAATTCCTTAGTTGATTAAGGGATGTCTTAATCGACTACGACATTGTGTTTTTTTTCCCCTAAATGAGAAGAGAGAGAGAGTGAGAAAAAATGTAATTAAAGGAAAAAAAATAATAACAATAAAAAAAGTCTTAGTCAATGTTTAAATTTAATGAAAAAAAAAATGCAATTCAAATATTAAATAGGGTTTAACACTGTTGGAATATTATAATTTTTTTTTTAAAATTTTGAGTTGCCCATGAAATATTTTTTTTCAAAAAAAAATATAAGTTATAAGTTTTAGTAGTCGATTATTTAGTCAGCTAAAATGTTTAGTCGACTAAAGATAAACTTTTAGTCGACTAAAAGCTTTTAATCGACTAAATGCAGTGTATAATCGACTAAAATTATTTTTTTAGTCGGCGAAAACTTATAGTTGACTAAAGTTTTTTATAGTCGACCAAATTGTTTTTTTGTTTTTTTATAATCGACCAAATTTTATATTGTTTCCATATTTCCCTAATATAAAGGCATGTCTCTGTCAATACTCCTAACAACTTTGTCTTCATCCTCCAGCCACGATGCACGCTTTGGTCTTAACCCAAAAGCAGACCTTATTGCCTCTTTGATGGCTTCTGCACTGCCATCAATTCCAATCCTTCTCGTGTAGTTCCCCCACTTGACTGATATAACTCGTCCACTCAAAGAGTTATTCTCCTCAGTTGCCAGAAAGAAGTAAAGAAATAGATTAAAATGGTTTCTTAAAACAAATGGTTTCTTGAAACAAATAGTTTCTTGAAACAAATGGTTTCTCTCTCTCTCTCTCTCTCTCTCTCTTTCTCTCTCTGCTCGAAGATGAACAACGAAGACGACGACACAGTTGCTCTTTCTCTCCCGGATTCGACTTGTCGGGGATGTTTAAGGATTCAGAAAGATGTGGTTTTGGTCGGGAGATCTTCGTCTTCGATGAAGAGCCGGAGAAAATAATAAAGAAAATTGAGGAAATTGCGATGAAGGAGAATTTGACACCGACAAAGGGCAAAAACTGGGGAGTGAAATTGGAAGGGAGGAATGGTAATTTAATTGTGGTAGTGGATGTTCACCGGCTAGCTGGTGGTGGTTGAGATCAGGAACAGAGAAGGAATTCCAATGATTGGGTCCTCCTCATCGAGTTTGGGGATTTGGAAGACAAACTGAAGCCACAGCTTAGCAGTCTGATTTGCAAGACCGGAAGCACAAGCAGCCGGTGAATGAAAATTCACCAAAAAAAAATAAAAAAAATAAAAAAAAAAACAGATTAGGAGGAAAAAATGAGCAAAGTGGGCGAAGGCTAAACCATTTTTCTACTTATTTTCTCTTCATTGTTGTAATGATATTTGTTCTTTCTCTCTCTATCATCATGTACTTAATGTGACAGACTCGTAATTAAACAATAAAAGTTTTAAAAAAGAAACGAAAAAAAATGAGAAATTGCCGGGGTTGATGTACATTATTTTTGGCCCGGTAATGTGAACAACAATATTCGTCCTCTCTTTTTCTTTTCTTCTACTTCACCAGTTTTTTCCTCTGTTTCTTGCAGATGTTTTGCTTTTTCCTCTAGTACTTAAACAAAGTACAAAGTATTCGTAGTTCTGCGACGACGAATCCCTTTTTCACATTATATAAGGTATTATTGTTTACCGAATAATCTTCCTTTTCTCACGACAAATATCAATAAATAACATATTGATTTTATTTACTCACAATTCTTAATTCTCAGCTACTGAATCGCCAAACTCCCTGATTATTTCCCAACAAATTTCTCCTTGCCACACCAAAAAAGCTTATCAACAAACCAACAAAACTATTCAGCAAGGAAACCAAACTCTTTTTAGCAAACAAAGAAAACTTCCCGGCACACTGAAAAAGCTTCCCAGTAAATAAAGAAGCTTATATATTCTTTTTTAAAAGAATATCAAACACATCTCTTTGTGTGCCATTTTTAGGAAAATATAATCATTAAATTTTTGTCATCTGAAAATTAAATTCGTACTATATATGATCTCCATGAATATTGAATTGATGACGTGATCATATCAACATTTAGACTAAAAAATATAGTATACTTAATATGTCTTATAATTATCGATTTCCAAGGAAGCTTCCAACCAGATCGGAATATACAATAAAAAAAAAGTTTGGAATTTCTAGGATGCTTGAAGAAAAAAAAAATAAAAAAAGATGAATTGATTTGTTATAAGTGGAATATCAATCGGTTATTCATTTATATTTTAAAGGACAAGAGAGATAGCTTTGTATAATCATTGGTATTGTAGTAAAATTGGAAAATGCCAATTGAGTGTAACATAGGATTGAGTATTATCATTATGTTGTTATAAAGACGAGAAAGAGAATAGTATGTGACAAAATTGAGGAGTTGACGGGCCATTAAACTATTTTGGCCTTTTTTTTATATACATCATGTTGCCTAAATTTCTCCAAAGAAAATCGACTGCTTGAACATGAAAAATAAACAAATCTTGTGATGGACATCTCAAAAGAAAATGATAAGTATCATGTTTGTGTGCTAGTAATGCAATCTAACAATAAGGAGAAGATAAAGTAATGAGTATAGTTCTCGTGCAAGAGCAATGTATCATCAAAGACATTACCTATAAAAAAAATATCATTGTTTTATAAATAAAAAACAATTACATAAATTTCAAACAACTCAACAACAAGACAAAAAAGGAAAAAAGAAACAAAAACAATTAAGGGTGTAAAAACAAATCTTGTGAAATAAAAACAATTACATAACCAATTTACTCACTAAATTCTAACAAACTCAACAACAAGACAAAAAAAAAAAAAAAAACTTATCAATGGTGTTCACGTGAACACCTTTGTGTTCTCTCTCAACCCAAAAACATCACAAGTCTTTATTTTCTTCTTTGTTCATAACAAGACAATCCTCTGACCATCGTAGCATCCTTTCCCAAGGCCAACATGACATAACCCAACACTTCTTACACTTTACACTTACACAGCTCGTGAATTATTATTTTAACTCAATATCAATTCCGAGCAAAGCACAAAAGACTTTCTTTCATCCTTTAAAATTCCCTCCACACTACACTCCCAACAAATCAACCAATCCCCTTTCTTCCTTTTCATTCAAGCATTCTACAAGTTCCTCATTCTTATTCTTTTTCATCACCGAGAGTTTCTCAACTATTTCCCAACAACAAAGATGCCTCCTAAAACCAAATTTTTCAAAAAAGACATCACTACAACTCAGCATTTACCATTCGATTACAATAAGTTTCCATCCAAGCAAAAAAGTAAGTTCTTTGAAGAATCCTTCTCCAATAGAGGCATCAACCATGACCGTCTAATAGAATGGGATTATTTAGATAGTATTGGATTGAGATACGGTGATTACTTATAGCAAATATGTCCTAAATGGATTATACGGCCAAATAAATATATTCATGAGCATGCGGTTAGACTCTTTTACAATAATATGGAAGACATAGAAAACTTGCACGAAAAACAACAAGAAGATGGACAAAATCGTTTTACTCATTTTAACATTAATGGCATTCAAGTACCATGTACATTTATTATCTATCTTTATGGAAAATGCATAGAAGTAAATCCTAATGTCATCTGTACATAAAATAATTTACAATTTATTCTCTATGAAGATTGTGAACCACACTTGCCATCTAACTAGTTGGAGAATGCAATGATTGTTTTACATAATCAACAAATGATCGCCGTAAGTACAAATGCTGCAAATTTAGGATTTCATGAACGCATTCTTCATTTACTGATAACACATGTCATAAAACCCAGAGGAGAAAATCATGCAACAATCTTGCCCGAAGATTTTTGGTTAATGTCATGCATCATCAGAGGATGCAATCCCAACTTGCATTTTCTAATTCCTTATTTTATGATTTCAATTCGTAAGTCACAAAGAAGATCGAATTTATCCTATGCTGACATGATCACCAATATTCTGTAAAGCCGTGAAATTTTTTTGCCTAGGGAAATCAGAATTGAACTCAACAACAAAAACAGTATCAACGCAGCTTCTATACGGAGAGCCAATTGGATCTTTTAAAGAAACGTGTGGACACATACAGTGAAGAACATGCGCAAGAAGACAATGTGGTCATAGAAAATGTTCACGAAATTGATAAAAATTAAATGGACATGGCTAAAAGAACTACTCCACAACCTCCTCCTTCATTGAATGAATTCTTTGATAGGATGCAAGCCATAGAGACAAGAATCATAGATAAATTGGATGCCCGATTTGATGCTTGGCACAGTCATTTTGATGCATGGAAAACAGATGTCGATCAGACCGACCATAATTTTGATTACAGACTCAAAGAGATCAAAACAAAAATGTAGCTTGTTCACTTCATGATATCTTCTGACCCTAAACTTCCTCTGCCAAAGAAAAGGAAAAACGAAAAATGAGACCCAAAGTGAGAAAATAATGAAATATTTAACTTTTCAAATCTTGAAGAAATTTAGCATTTGATGTACCTTTTTTTTCTTTGTCCTGCTCTTTTATTCAATATTTAAATTTTATTTTTACTATAAAATCTTATATCTTGTGTGTTGTGATTAAACGTGTTTCTCTTATTTACTTGCAATTAGGTTAAATTAAGTTGTTAGTCAACTAAAAAAAATATCGAATAAGAAAAAAAAAAGAAGATTTACTTGAATAAAAGATTGGTCGACTAAAAAAAAAACTTTAGTCGACTACATATATTAGCCAACCAAAAATATTTTTAGTTGACTAAAACCCTATTTTAGTATAAAAAAAAAAAACCTTTAGTTGACTATAAAAAAAATTAGTCAACTAAAATCTTTGGTCGACTAAAAAAAGAACTTTAGTCGACTAAACATTTTAGCGAACTAAAGAATGTTTTTAGTCGACTAAAAGCTTTTAGTCAACTAAAACCTTATCTTTAGTCGACTAGAAGTGTTTGGAGGTTTTAGTCGACTAAAATTTTTTAGTCGACTAAAGATATGCTTTTAGTAGACCAAAAGCTTTTAGTCCACTAAAGCCTATCTTTAGTCGACTAAAGCCTATCTCATCTTACACACTGGTAGGATTGTGGAAACCATCTTATCAATTGAACATGTTTCAACTTCATAATCAGAGCAAAAACTTCGAAACTTGATTTATCAAGTTTTAGTACCATAGAGGGGCAAATGGCGAGAACAAGTCAAGAAATGGATATGGCCACCAGAAAAAGATACAGGCATGAACAATCCATTGGAAAATAACATAGACACAAGTCCACAGAAAGAAGTATCCAATTCGAAACCATGGAAACCACTGGAAAAGTAAAGAGAATTAGGGTTTGTTCATATAGAATAGCGAAAGCAAGGTAATTCAATTTGGAAAGAAGTTATTGCCACTCACCAAAATCCTGCAGGTTGGCGGTCATTATATGGTTCATTTGGGCCTAAGTTCTTTATCATGTTAAACCTATTGGAATTTTCTCTACTTGCTTTATTTGTGTAAGTGCCTTGCTCTGTATCCAACTTGCCATGAGTAACTCTGCACCGCAAACTCTATTATGATACTGGTAATAACCGTACATTAAGAGCAAAAATCCAAGCTGCAAGTATAGGTGAGAATCAGAGGCAAGAAAAAGGAAAAGAAGGAACAAAAAGAAACATATAATCAAAAGTAACACAATAAAACGAGAGAAGGCTAGGGCATACCCCAAAGTAGATGGTGACCAATATAGAGGTCCATCTGTTCAATAACAAAACAATCACAAAGAAACATCAATCATCATTTCAGAATATCTACTAAAACTAGCCTTAAGCTTTTCTTATGATCAGATACATATTTAGAACTCTACACTTATGAATTCAAAACTAATGATCCAATCCATCTTTCATAGAAGCAAATTTGGCTCTTTCTATGCATGAGTTCAACTGATATATTTGAGGTCATATCAGAGAGTATTATTACCAAACTCAGAACTCAAAAGAGGATTAGCCTAAGTGGAAGGAAGCTTACTGTGTGTAGTAGTAGAATATGCTGACACCATCCGCAACTACGGTAACAATAAGTAATACCAGAAGCACGAAGAAACATATGACTCGAAAAGCTAGCAACCAAGCTGGATGAATTTCTTTCAAACATGATCTCCAAGTTTCATCCTCGACAAACCATGATTCCTTCTTCCTTCTTTCTTCTTTCCTTCTTCCTCCATTATCAATCTCATGGCCCAATAACCCCATTGTGAGCCTAGCATCACCTTTCATTTCAACCCAAACTAATTTTTATCACAACTCAAATTAATTTTCATCATAATTCAAATCCAAATCCTAATATAACAGAAATCAATCATTCATTCAATTTTTTCACTGGGCAGATCACCATAGTTTTCCTTCCAAACTTCGAGCTCTACACCGCGCAACGCACGGTGTTCTCCTCCTAGTGTAATTCTTATGTGCCAATTCCCCCAGCCACCAGAACCCCCCCGGCCCAAAAGAAAATGCGCGCAAAGAAAATGATGCGGCCTTATTAGGTTAGGTGCCCCTCGCTATGGTTCTATTAACAGTTATTATTTTCTTTCAAAACTACCCTATGCTCAAATTGTTCAATTTAGTTTTTAGGAGCATACTAATACTAATAAAGTCATTTATGTATCATATTCTATCAAATAAATGATTGACACATTATAAATAATTAAAGAAATAATCACTAAAATTTAAAATAATTAAGTAAAGTAACACTTTGGATCCTCAATTTCTATTTATCAGCCACAAATATTTGACTCCCAAATTAATTTCAGTTTGTTGAGGATTCACAGACCCCACAAAAGCACCCCATTTTTGACACAGTCCTCACCAAACTTGTACAGCTGCGTGGCCAAAATCTCAAGCTTTTCAGCAATTGGCTGCTCAAAAAAATACAATTCTAATGGCCGCAAAAATTTTTCAAACTAAAAAGCATACGAAGTTTTAATGTCGAGGACAGTACCATAGCACATGTTTCAGGTGAATTTTGATCAAAATAATCGATGTTGAATATAAATCCAACTATCTCTCCTTTATTGTTTTCACCGGTATTTTGAAATCCAGACCAGATCGGTCAGTATAAAAAATAGCTGACCCAGGTTTCCCCACAAGACCAGACTATGAAAAAACCGGTCAAAATCTCGATTGGACCGGCTGAACTGGGATTTAACCGATCTGGTCCAACCCGAATTTTTTAAAGTACAGAATAAAAGTGAAAAAATTGTGATTGTCCATGCTCAAACCCACGACCAGAATAGATATATCAACAGCCTTTTCCACCACGCCACATATATAGGAATTATGTAAATGTCATATAACTTTATATTTATTTATTATTTCATAACAACATCATCCGAGTTTTTGATCCGATCTGATCAATTCAACCCAGTGACCCATTGACCCCTTGATACGACCGGTTCGTACTCCGATCCGGGTTTTAAAACACTGGTTTTCATAGCTCCACAAGCCACAAATAATGGCCACTGCACATTTATCTTGCGACCGACGCCCTTTTCTCGCACCCTAATACGGGTGTTGATTGAATAGTGAAAATACTGAGTCTTCTCAGAGTAAAACCGGAAAGGCAAAATGCTGAGCTTATTTCTTCCTCTTGGTTCCCAAGATTAGATCCTGACATAAAACTACCTGTGCAAAGTTGCCAAATAAAAAGGGCAGTTCAATATACACCGACTGAGAATACCCTTTTAGTATACGTCCTAAAATCAGAAAGAGGATTTTCTCTTGCTGATTACATCCAACATGGGACAGAACATGGATGCAAGGATGTTCTTGTATATAAATCACACACTATAGTCCAACAAGAAAATTTAGATAACCACTAGACCATGGATGCATTTACAATTGCGTACTTACTTTCAGGTCTCCAACATTCTTCAATACTTTCGATTCCAGACAGAGAAGCTTAAGCAGCTGCAAGCAACACTTGACTTTCATGAATAGACAATGAGAATGACACCAAAAGTATTATAAGCATCCATGATTAAAGAAACATAACATAAATTATGGATCTCGTGTATGTATTCTGAATATCGCGTTTGAAATTCCACTATCATAAATTAAAAAAAAAAAAAAAAAAAAAAAAAAACCCCTTAAAACTCACACTGCAATTAGCAATCAAACTTTATCCACAGCTCCAAACTCACACTGTACTCAACAGTACGAGTATTTTCCATTTTTCCCGGGATTCAAAAGATTGATCAAAGCAAACATCTGCAGACATGATAACATGCAAAGAAAAGCATGTAAAATGGGGTGGGAATCATCTGCCACACCCCCCCGGAGGGGTGTTTAAACGTCCTTAGCCATCTAGATAACTAGACAGGCAGGCAACTGGAGCTTGATGAGTCTAAATTGTACACCAGTCGAAGAGTCGAATATTTGACAGCAAGTCACTCATCTTTAGAATAAGCAAAATCATGAACCAGGGACAGGATAGATATGGTAACAGAAGCAGTTCCCTGTCAACATATTGGCAAGCATATGAGCAACTGAGAGCACAAAGACATCAATTCAAGAAAGAAAAGCCCAACCAAAAAATTGGTCTTGAACAAAATTTTCAACATGCAAATAAAAATTAGGCACAGCCCTCAACAACTCTCATCTTATGAGTGCTACACTTATTCGTTCACAGTTCATCAAAATATAAGCTAATCATGAAGCAGCAGCATAAATATGAAGTAGTGCTTATTGACAAGTATTGAAATCCAAAGGCTGAAGCAAATCAAAGGAGTGAAAGGGCTAAACAAAGAGGAGGAAATTTTATCAATTCATCTATTTTTAGAAATCAGTCTTATAAAAGTATAAGATGGCATTTTCCAAGAGGCTTATAGCACTTATTAACAAGAAACAAAAAACTGTAAGGCTAAAACAACTTCTGAAATGCGTAAGCAGGGAATTCTCAATGGGAAAACATCCAACCCTGAGTTTTAAATTGAAACATCACCAAGCAAAAAGGTGAGAGAAGAAGAAGAACAAGCACAAAGTTCAACGCAGCGCAGCAACTCCATCAGCACTCTTCCGTGCAAGCTTAGTCCACTCAGTATGGAAAGATCCAGGACGATCAATCCGCTCATAGGTATGTGCCCCAAACAAGTCCCTCTGTGCCTGGACAAGGTTAGCAGGAAGCCTCGCCCTCCTATAAGTATCAAAGTAAGCAAGACTAGCACACATTCCCGGAGTACTAATCCCAGCGGATATCGCCAACCCCACAACTCTCCTCCATGCCGCCTGCCTCTGCACCATTTCCTTAGCAAATTCCGGGTCAACAACCAAACTCGCCAAATTGGGATTCCTCTGATAGGCCTTCTTGATCCTATCCAAAAACACAGCCCTAATAATACACCCACCTTTCCAAATCCTAGCCAGTTCCCCCAAATTTAAATTCCAACCCTTCTCATTACTCTTTGCCCTCAGCAAATTCATCCCTTGAGCATAACTACATACCTTCGAGGCATACAATGCTTGCCTCACATCATCAATCAACCTCTTCTTATCTACTCCAACCCTAGCAGCCCCCACATCCTCCTTCAAGCCTGCCTCCTTCAAAACCCCAGCTGCTGCTTCTCTCTCCTCCTTCAATCCACTCAAGTACCTACAATCTAATGAGGCTGCAATCGTAGGAGCCGCCACAGACAACTCTGCGGCTTGCTGCACAGTCCATTTTCCAGTCCCCTTCATTCCCGTCTTATCCAAAATCTTATCCACCAATTCTCCATCACCATACTCATCCTTAACCTTAAAAATGTCAGCAGTAATTTCAATCAGGAAACTCTCGAGCTCTCCTCTATTCCACTCATCGAAAATCTCAGCCAGCTCCGAATTCGACAACCCTCCAACAGTTTTCAAAACATCGTACGCCTCCGAAATCAACTGCATATCACCATACTCGATTCCGTTGTGCACCATTTTTACGAAATTGCCACTCCCACCTTCTCCTATGTAAGTCACACAGGGTCCATCCTCGACTTGGGCAGCTACTTTCCTAACAATGTCTTCGATGTTCTTGTAAGCCTCGTACGACCCACCTGGCATCAACGAAGGACCATTTCGCGCTCCTTCTTCGCCTCCAGAAACTCCCATCCCCAAATATAGCAAACCCTTTTCATTTGCCTGCTGAATTCGTCTCTCCGTATTCTCGTACCACTCGTTGCCGCCATCGATGATGCAGTCGCCTTGGTCCATGTGTTCCGACAAGGTTGCTATGGTTTGATCGACGGGGGCGCCGGCTTTGACGAGGATGATAACGGATCTGGGCCGTTCGATCGAGAGAATGAAATCGCGGGGGTTATGGTGACCGGTGAGGGGAAGATGACCTTCGTGTTTGGCTCGATCAACGGTTTCGTCGACCTTGGATGTTGTTCGATTGTAGACGGAGATTGGGAATCCCTTTTCCGCGATGTTGAGGGCTAAGTTCTGACCCATCACCGCCAGCCCAGCTAGCCCTATGCGCGAGAGAGTTGCTGCTTCCATTAGACCTTTTGTCAAAGAGAGGGAGAGAGATGTGGCTTTAGAAATGACGGGGTGGCTGTTGGCGAAGTGTGGTTTAGTTTATAGGGAGACAGGGAGGGGTTGCAAAATGGTAGTGATGGACTCGTCGAGGGAGTGAAAGGGTCGTGACCCTGACCGAAACCCGAAAGCTAGGAGGTGTCGTACACGAATACCTCGATGACTCCGATAAATAGACAAAGTGCAGAGCCAGAGGGCCAGGTCTTTGATCGAGAGGTACACTGTGTTCACCAACCAAATATCGGAGATGGCGCCCTTTCGGTCTGACGTGGTCCGATATTATTGGTCTGTCAATTTATTATTTAGCTTACCGATTGGTAAACGGTGTTTGGAAAATTTATTTTTTTAATTAAGAATAAATATCTAAATTAAAAACAAAATTTGTCTTCTATTACTACAAAGGAATTTTAAATTCTTATAATATTTATCTAATTTTTAGTATGTAATTAAATTATTTTTTATTTTCATAAGTTTATTTAAAAAAACACTTACCGTTGCGAATAATACATAATGTTTTCTCTCCCATAAAATTTGTTTAATCAATTTCAAGAATCAACTGATATTTTTACTCTTAAAAGGATGCTAAGTTTAATGTGTGTGTCCTATTTAAAAATTGATAATAGATTAATTAAAATTAAATGAAGTTTTGGATACAAAATTATTTCTATAATGATGTCTTTGTTTTTTTTTTTATATAAAAATTGATAAACTCTTAAAATCCTATTTAAATAAAAGTCTTTTATAATGATAATTTTTTTTCTATTTTAGTTGTACTTGTAAAATATTTTAAATATTATAAAATTCTTGGACTAAGGTAGAAAAATTGCAATCGGGAGGAAGAGAGAGAGAGAGAGAGAGAGGAGAAGCCAGCAAATCTAGGGTAAACAATAGAAAAGAAGCCAATTTTTCTTTTTTCTTTTTTTATAATAGAAGGATAGGAACTAAAAGATTGAGAAATAATCTCATTGTGTTGTTTCTTCTATTTTTTTTTATACAAAAAAATATAATCAAATAAAATTGAATTAAAAAAAATAAAATAGAAGTGGAAATATTCTATAACTTGAACTGTCTACGAAGGATGTTGTAATTTGTTTCTTTTGTAAATAATGCTTCACTTCATGGATGAAAGTAAAATTAGATGACATGCAAATTCATTTATTAAATTTTAGGCAAATTTATTAGATTAATTCAGAGAAAAGATTGTTAAGATATAAAATAATTAATAATATCTCCCTTCACTTATTTAAGTTTTAAAATAAATTATAATTATACAAAATATGAGAAAGTGTTAAAGTGAGGGGTGACGAAATCGAACCATGTCAAACTACTTCTTGCACTCGCCAAAGTCCCAACCATGTATCTAAAATTTTTCACCTGATGAAAAATAAATATATTTTTTTTTTTATCTTTATTTGGTAGAAATGAAAAGAAAAAAAAATTAATAATACTTTTTTTTATTTAATTGGAATGAAAAATAAAAAAAAAAATATCACCTTTTTCACTATATGCTCTTATAAAATAATATTTTTAATATTTCTCACCATATAATTTTTTTATTTTTAATTTGAAATATTTTTCTAAAAATAAATTTTTTAAAAAATAGTTATTTAATATATTTTCTTATTTTTTATAAATTATTTTCATTATTATTTTATATTAAATAAAATTAGAATATTAATGTAAAAAAAGTAAAAAATTAAAATTAGAAAAAATAATTTGTTAAATAAAATTGATAAAAAAATTAAATTTTATTGTTTTATCTTAAATAAAATTGAAATAGAAAAAAAAAATAATGAATAATTTCTTAAATATTAAAGAAAAATAAGAATACATTTGTCTAAAATTTTTATTTCCTTTCATTTCTGTCCATTTTGAGACGGAAATGATTTCTTAAGAGGGAGAGGGAGGGATTACATCTCATTTTTGTTTCCCCTCTATATTTTTTTCTTACTAAACGACTGAAAAGTGTTATTTCTTTTCATTTTTACTTTATTTTTCTCTTTTCTTTCACTTTTCACCTCAACCAAACTAACTCTAAAACTTACTTGCACCCCCTCTCTCTCCACCATCACCTTTGACCCGTTACTTATTGTATGAGAGCTGATGAGACATGATCCAAATACCAATCGGTGCGATATCCAAGTGCCAAAAACCCAACAAGACACCCATGGTCCCAAAGGGCTTTTGAACCACAAACATATCGATCCGAACAACCCAATCGACGAGTAGGTGCATTTGGTAAGACCAAATGCTTACCTCTTTTATCTAATCGATGACTAGCAAATACTAAATGAACCGAGTACTTCAACTCCTAATTGGTAATATTCAACTGAATTTTATCTTAATTAAATTTCTTATTTTAATATGAAACTTATCTCTTGGATAAAGAAAGAATCCCTTGAGAATCTAATCGATAAGGGAAAAAATTTTCCTGTATAATTCAATTTTTTAAATGATAACGACTTCAAATCGTGGACGCTTGGGATTCTAGATTCTCGGATCATTTTACAAGGAAATCAGGATTGTAACGTCTCGAAATCATACGACTCTAACAGAACATCATATAAAAACTCTCAATACATCAAGCAATATAAGTCTTCTAAAATACACATAATACATAAAAGTCATGGGGAGGTCTGTCCCCCATTCTTCTCTATCGGTTTTTCTATTCGAAAACCCTCTTTCTGATTTGAGTGTCAAAATTTTCTTCTCCGAAACACCTTCCGGTGGTCTTTTACAGGTTTCAAACTTTTTCATTGAGTATCCGTTCGAATCATAAAGACCGAATCTATGAAATCAAGACCCACCTCCAACATGAGCCGAGCCACAAAGTTAAAGATCAACTTGGTTAAAAATCTTCTATACCAAAATAAATAAATATTTTTTTGATGAAAATAATTAATTAAATTTTAAATAGCCATAAAGAATCCCATTGTGGTTTGGTTAACACTTCTGACTTTGTTGCAAGTCCATCTACTTTAGAATTTTGATTTAAAACACCGCACGCATAAATGGATCTAGAAATAAAGGATAAGCAGCGCTTGCCTTGTACTTTGGCAGGGGTAAAATCATAAATGCAAAGGGTTAAAATAGGAATTTCATTTAATGAAAAGTTTAGAGAGAGGTGAGGTAGCCTCCTCTTCTCTCAAAACATTACCTTAATATTTGGCCATCTAATTCTAATTAAATCACAGAACTAAAGGGTTGTTGTTCGAAGAGAATAAAAATAAAAAATTGAATATAAATTCATATATTTGTTTGAATTAATTAAACGAAAATGAAGACTTAAAAATAAAATCTCCCAAAATAAGGATTTATAAAATCTAAGTAAAAATATCAAATTTGTTAAATTCATACTAAAATTTTTAATTTCAAATCCAGTTCTGATTTTCAAATATGTACCAAATGTTCCCAAATTATAAAAATTATTTTTATCGGTAATGGAATGGAAAGGGTGATTTGGGAATGAAAATTTTAAAATAAGGGTTTTTGAAATTCAAATAAAAGTATCTATTTTATTAAATCCACATCAAAATTTTTGATTTCAAATTTAATTTCGATTTTCAAATACAACCAAACATCCCCAAATGGTAAAAATTATTTTTATCAATAATGAAATGAAAAATAGAGATTTGGAAGTGAAACCCCAAAATAAGAATTTGTGAAGTCCAAATAAAAATATCAATTTTGTTAAATTCATACCAAAATATTTAATTTTAAAACTATTTCTGATTTTAAAATATGAATCAAACATTCCCAAATTATAGAAATTATTTTTATTGGCAAGAATTTCTTTGATGGGAAATGATAATACAAAACCACAATCCTTAACAAACCCAAAGATGATTACTTTGTCATAATTAGAAGTCTACTTGAAAAGAGGGAGAGGGGAAACGGGCCGAAGGAAAGTGATGATGAGAGGAAATCTAGTTTAACTTATTGTTATAGATCTACGTGATGGATTCAAATTTAATAAGAGAATTCAATTTAAAAAGATCGATTTATTTGGTGAAAGAGTTTATTGAACTTAATACTATTCTATGATTTCTTGTGGATCTAATATGAGATTTGTAACATTATTCATCCCTTGAGATATCGGATATCTATAGATGGCTCTCACTCTGGACTCTTCACAGTACCAGGTTGCTTTAGATGACTCTCACTCCAAATTTTATCAAGACCAAGTAGTTCTGATATTAATTCATCATAGAAGATATGATGAATTCATAACGCGGGAGAAATAGAAGAATAGTAACAGGGTTTGAAAAGAGAAAACCCTAAACTCTCAAAAGAGAAATATCACTCTAAAAAAAATATTATTATTCATGAATACCAAAATAATAAAACACATAAGTATTTATAGGGAATGTAAACCCCACAAATTAAGAAATTATAGAAACTAGGAAACTAGAGAAATATAGAAACTAAAAAAATTAGGAAAATAGAGAATTATAAAAACTAAAAAAATTAGAAAAATTAAGAAACTCCAAAAATTAGAAAATTATAGAAATTAAAAACTAATGGATCTCTTTCCTTTTTTATGAGCCACTTGAATAATTTTTAGAAAGTTATCGTACATCAGTCTCTCCTTCCTGAAAAGAACTCGCCTTCGAGTGATACTTTCAACGTCTGCATCCATTTCCTCAACTCTCTCATTTGGTTTTCTTCTCCAAAAACTTATGTTGAGCATGATAAATATCAAAACAACTCCTATAACCATATAATCATAGTCAACATCAAATTCTTCTACTCTACTCACGTGCTTGTCTAAATTAGACTGATAGTAAACTTTTCTATTTGCTGGATCAATCTTGAAATATTCAGCTTCCGAATAAGAAATATCTACATTCTTTCTAGTTATGTTATGAATTGATTCTATGACGTTGCAAACTTCCACCGTACCACATGTAACACTTGGTAGCAAAATGGTGAATTCTAAATAATTATGAGGTACTAATATCAGAACTTCATATGATGGATCTTCTAGATTTTTCAAAAAGCTTGTTTTAATCCAACCAGTATCAAGCACTACTACTATCTTCTGTATCTCAGCCTCTAATGAAATAATGGTTTTTGCAAACTGTAATGGTTTTGGTGAGCCAATATCTGTCATACCATGCAATGAGTTTGAATCTGCACATGAAACAAGATCACCCTCACTGTTTTGAAAGAGACCATTCTGTTTTGTATCTTCTCGTTAGAGATTAGCAGCACTTTTCTACCCACTAGGGTTTGTACTTTTTCGTCTTCTCCATCTGGCTCGCAGATCCTTTCTTCCTCATCAGCAGATCTTTGATCATTCTCCCTTTCATAGTCGGCAACATGAACTTGATGACGTTGAGAGCAATTGTTAGACTTATGCCCAACTTTCCCACACCTGTAACACTTATCTCTCATCGGTTTTGAATAATGGTTTTTGTTAGTTGGTTCCTTCACATGGTCCTTCTCTGTTATATCTTTTTTTACAGGTTCAGAACTAAACCATATATTGACTCTCAGGTTTGCCCTAAATACCTCCCTAATGGATTTACGGATACCTTCACTTCCGTAAAATTCCCTAAACTCTATTGATTCGGCTCTATGGGCCATATTCTGGGCTTTACTGAGGGTTAGAATGATCTGACAGTCAATTTTATCATAGATTGTAGGTTTCAACCCATAAATATATCTTGCTACCTGTTAACCTTCAGTCTCCATTAAATTATTTCGTGCCGATAGTCGTAAGAAATCTGTCGTATATTCAGTCACAGAATTTTACCCCTGCACCAACGTCTGGTATTGATGGAATAAAAATTGATCATAATCTGGAGGAAGAAATCTTGCCATCAATATCTTTTTCATTTTTAGCCAAAACTTTATTGGTTGTTTTCCCAAACACTTTCGTTAAATCTGAGTTTGTTCCCACTACGAAGAAGCTCCACCTTTTAATCAATAAGTCACGAACTTTACTTGTTTTTCTTCTGGAATCTCTGCAAAGCCGAAAAACCTCTCAACTTCTGCTACCCAATATAGAACATTTTCGATATTTAAATTTTCATTGAATGAAGGGTTATCGACTTTCAATCGGAACTCTTCTTGTCGATATTAATGAGTTGCCATTGAATTAGGGTTATGATCAAAAAATTGAGCAACCTCCTCGTCTGAAGAATCATCCTCATTGGTCTGAATCCTACGAGGTTGTTGTGGTAATATGGGATTGAAGTGAGGTCCCTAAGCGATTCTCTTGACGCCACCTTCACCTCCTATATTACCCTGGTTTGATCGCGATGTCTGCAATTCCATTTTTGCCTGCTCTATTCGTGATTCTACCCGCTCCACTCGAACAGACAAAGTTTGAAATGCAGCCGTTATGACTTGCAACTCTCTGAACACGTCAGAATGAGTACTACCTTTACCGGTTTGGTTGGCCATCGCAAGGGAAAGTTTTGACTCTGATACCACCTAACGCGGGTGAGATAGAAGAATAGTAACAGGGTTTGAAAAGAGAAAACCCTAAACTCTCAAAAGAGAAATATTACTCTCAAGGAAAAATATTATTATTCATGAATACCAAAATAATGAAACACTATAAGTATTTACAAGGAATGTAAACCCCACAAATTAAGAAACTATAGAAACTAGGAAACTAGAGAAATATAGAAGCTAAAAAAATTAAGAAAATTAAGAAACTCTAAAAATTAGAAAATTATAGAAATTAAAAATTAATGGATCTTTTTCCATTTTCATGAGCCACTTGAATAATTTTTAGAAAGTTGTCCCACATCAATTCAAATTTAATAAAAAAATTAATCTAAAAGATCGATCTGTTAAATGAGAGAGTTTATTAAATTTAAATATATTCTATATTTTCTTATAAATTCAATATAAGATTCGTAACACTCGTTCGGTTGGATGGTTGAGCCTAAGATGGACAACAAGGTCCAATTCCCTTTCAATTTTACTATTGGCAAGGATAATTAGAAAGCGAAGGGGGACATTCCCCTTCTCCAAGGAGATTTTCCTTTCTCACAGCCTCTTTGTCCATCCAAAAATAGAAACTTGTGATCGATTGTTTCTAGGCATATGGAAGAAGGGAAGGAAAAGGGATGATGAGAAGAAATATCTATCCAAAGAATGAGTTTCAATTAGTTTATTCAATATTTGGTATTAAAGATTTTAATATTAAATTTTGTTTATCTATCATTAGTAAAATTATATCTAAAAATAGCGTTACTTATTATATAATTTAATTATATTTAAGAAAAAAATATAATTATTAGTATTGTTCTTTTGAATCAAAAGCAAAGATAGTGGGTGAAAAGTGTTGAGACAATTAAAAGTTTTTTACTTTTAATACCTTTTGTGAATCAAAGAATTGGGGTTGCAATGATCAAATTCTTTCTTTGCTTGGAGCTAGCACCATTCCCTCTATTATGAGTGACCCCTCAACTTTTTTGTTGTCAATTTTTGTTATCAAAACTTTAGTGTCTTAATTCAGTAGAGTGAATTTAGGAACAATATCAAAATTCGATATAACTAATAAGATTTTATATGATTTTTCTTATTTAGTATGTAGGAAATACCAAGAATTGGTGAGCCTAAACATGCTAAAAAATATCATTTTTTTTTTTCTATCACTAACCAAATTAGGGAGATTAGGTGAAAATTCTTATAAAAACACAAACATATCCTTATTTATACTTTAATATCCTTAATCTACTTACACACCTATGTTTATCAAGTTAAAAAAGGGAAATACCATCCATCAATCCAACAAGATTCTTTTTTTTTTTCCCCAAAATCTTTATTTGTAAATTAGTTTTCCGAACTAATTCCATGACACGATGATTGTAGAGATGCTATACATGAATAATTATTAGATGATTATTGAAAATTTAAAATACTTA
Organism: Dillenia turbinata; assembly: GCA_037126225.1. Classification (NCBI taxonomy): domain Eukaryota; kingdom Viridiplantae; phylum Streptophyta; class Magnoliopsida; order Dilleniales; family Dilleniaceae; genus Dillenia; species Dillenia turbinata. The sequence goes on along the minus strand of JBAMMX010000008.1, from coordinate 18,260,715 downwards.
TTTCATATATTATAATTATTGCTATAATTTTCTTAGACTAATGGACAATTAATTTAGTGAGAAGAATATTGTATTTCTTAATTAAGAATTTATATTTGAGATATAGGAATAGAGAAAATGATGTTGGGAGAACTCCCCTATAAAGGAACCTGACCTGACAGTAACACGAATCAGATCAAGGCATGATTTTGGATAGTAATTGACAGATCTACTCCATGACACCGAAAGGTTAATTTTTTTTTCTTTTTTTTTATTGTCCTGTAACCCAATCAAGTAATTATAGAAATTATAATATTTTTATTTGAATGTTGTTGATTAAATCAAAATGCGACAGCCCATTATATTGGTTTTAACTAATTAAATATTATCAAAAATCATTGGTTTTAACTAACTAAATATTATTAAATGTTATATTATTGTGTATCACTATTCCTTCATTCATTTCAAGATCCATAGAATTCAAATTCCAACGTTCAAATGCTAGCCAAGGGCAAATGGGACAATTTATGGATATTCGGCGGTTGAAGCAGCTGCTGACGTGGCATGATATCCACAGACGGACACTCCGGTCTCAACAAACAACAAATTAAAATAATTACTAAAAAACAAAATAAAATCGAACAGAGAAGGTAAAATTCAAATAGAGTCATGAGAGTTTCGTTTCAGTTTCAAAATTTGAAAACTGGTAGAAAATAAGTAGGGGATTGAGAAGGAAGAGAGAGAGAGAGAGAGAGAGAGAGAGAGAGACGTAAAAATTCAGTCGCTTATCTTCATTCTGTATCTAACTTTGCTCTTCTCACTTACTCTCGCTCTTCTTCATTGCATAATTGTTTTGGGTTCGAAATCTAGGGTTAGTGAGATGGCGTCGATGGAGAGCTTGATAAGTATGGTGAATCGAATACAGAGAGCGTGTACTCTCCTTGGCGACTATGGCGGTGATAATGTTAATGCTTTGCCTACCCTTTGGGAGTCCCTTCCTTCCGTTGCTGTTGTTGGTGGCCAGGTTCTCTCTCTCTCACTCTCTGTTTTGCAGTGTTTAATGTGATATTTGATTGTGATTGTTGTCTTCGGAGTTAGATCTGTTCCTGTTTGTACTTTTATACTCCTTTGCTTTGCTTTTCTTTGTGTAGTCTGGTGCTCTGCTTCTCGGAATTTTGATTTCCGGTGATTCTTCTTTAATTCCTGATGGTTGTGTAATGATTGAATGTAGAAATCACTCTGTTATTTTGTATTCTCTCTCCCTCTCCCTCTCTCTCGCTTTGAGTTTTGCTTCATTTTGATAGTGACATTGGAGCGTAGAGAGGTTATTCGCAGATTTTTCTCTCTTTTCTTCAATAATAGGTTTCTCTGTGTGCGTGTGTGTGAGTGAGTGTTTTTTTTTTTAAAATTTAAAATTTTTCATGTTCTTTGTGGTTGTAGAGTTCTGGAAAATCCTCGGTGTTGGAGAGCATTGTGGGCCGTGATTTCCTACCTAGGGGTTCTGGTGAGGACTTCTGGTTTTTTTTTTTTTTTTTTTTTGGTGAGAATTCCTGTAAATAATTGATATATCTACATGTATTTTTTTTTAATGAATTTGTTCTGAATATAGGGATTGTGACTAGGAGGCCATTGGTATTGCAACTGCACAAGACCAAAAGCGGAGTAGAGGAGTACGCTGAATTCCTTCATTTGCCTAAGATAAAGTTTACGGACTTTGGTATGCGTTGCTCCTTTTGAAGTTCTCTAAAAAGTACTATTGAACATTCGATTTGATTTAGCTCACTTCATCTCTACCTAATCAGTCATTACCCATATCTTATCCATTTCCACCACTCACTTGTGACAAATCTTCGCTTCTTCCATGATTTACCCTTTCTGCACAGACACACACAAGAACCCCATTCTTATGTGCTTTGTTATCTTTAAGCATTCATGTATTCATCCATTTTGGGGCATTTTTTTCCCCTTTTTTCTTTATTCTGGGGTAGGGGCATTTGCAACTTTTGAGGACTTCATTTTAATTTCTTTGCTATGGTTCCTGTGTTTTACTTGGAAGGTCTCTCATTAAGTTGTTGCGTTGTGTCCTATGTGGTAAACATCTATTCTCTAAAGGTGCTTTTAATCTCTTGTGATATTTTTAGGAAGGTGTTTTGAGAGGGAAACTTGTCCTGAAACTATCTCATTGTTGTAAATTGATTAAATCTTGTTATTATATTTAGAACAATAGAATGTGGAGTCAAATGTGCTCTTTGGCAGCTCATTTCTTGGTACAAAACAAAAGCAAAAACCTTGTATACCTTATTAACCAAGAGGGTTTGTTGGTTCAAATTGCTCTTGTTTCTTTGAACACCTCAACCATTGTGACCAATTCCTACTCTGACAATGTGATACACAGTTCTTAATGTAAAATATGCAGATATTGTGCATTTCATTAACATTCTTTAGTAGATGAACTTGGTTAAGAACTTGTCCTTGGAGTTATCATGCTAGTATGCCTCCTGTTTTTTGTTTAGATGCAACTTATTGTCTTTTATGCTCATGCTGTATGCCCAGAAAATTAGAAAGCTAGTGCTTTTTGCACCGTCTGCGTAACTCAAAGAATTGGTGATCTGTCCTAACCATTACCTTCTAGAATTGCGGTTTGGTGCTTTCAAAATATTATGCTGTGGCAGAATGCGATATTTAGTTTTTATCTAGCAGGCCTTGTTTTGTCATTTTACATGCATGAGCTTTATCTTTTCTATGCACGATCAAGATTGATCATTCAGCTATTTATTCTGCCATGCAGCTAAGGTTCGCAATGAAATTCAGGATGAGACTGATAAAATAACTGGAAATTCCAAACAAATATCACCGGTTCCCATTCATCTCAGCATCTATTCACCCAATGGTAAGTCACAGTTTACTCTCATGCAAATTTGACGGGGGCCATATGTGGGGCATCTCCATGCTAGCATTGAGAATTTGGTGGCAACATGACATAAATCCTGCAACCCTTTTATATGGTGCATGTCCATACTATGCACTTGACATAATGGAGGGCAAAATATTTTGGTTTTGGTTTGTTTTGGCTCTCTTTTGCCAAACTATCGGGATTTGTGTGATTCATGACTTGCAAAGATAAAAAATTTTAATTTTCTTATTGTAAGTCTTGGGCCTTTACTGTAGGTGAGGCTTGAAAGAATATATTCAAATTGTTACTTGTGCTCATATTTGAAATACTAAGGACTTAGGCTCTAAATATACACCTCAGGCTCTAAAATTACATGTGCATTACACACACGAACTGCTGGATTTTCCTTTTTCTTTCTTCCTTTTGGGCTCTTTCTGAGTTCCTGATATTTTATTAAAAGTGCCTTTTTGTACTCCTGCAAATTTGGTTGACCATTCAATACTAGTACAGCATGACTTAGAATCTCAACAGTTTGATCATACTGCATAACTTCATTAATTATTCTTTCTATATGTATTCATTCTTCTGTGACCAAATTTCATGCTTTGTTCTAATGAACAGTGGTTAATTTGACACTGATCGATTTACCTGGTCTAACTAAGGTTGCTGTCGGTATGTTTTTCTTCTCCTTCAGTTGTCAAATTCTCTGGCTTTTCATTTAGGTTGTGACTTGATATTTTCTTTCGTTAACAGAGGGACAGCCAGAGAGTATTGTTCAAGATATTGAAAGCATGGTCCGCTCTTATGTGGAGAAGGTACTAGTAACTCATCTGTTTTGTCCTAGGCTGTCTAGTGCAAAACAACTATGTAACACACACTGATTGGTTCTAAAAACATATGTTATTAACATCATTTGTGTCCTTAGAGAGGTTGTGTTTGCATCCCAATAAGCTTAGGCAGCTAATAACTGACTTTTCTCCAGCTCATGTCATGATGTTTGCTTTTTTACTTTCCGTGACTGAAGGTGGGAAGTATATATATTAGAGTGCATTATGATGGATATTGATGCCTTCTGTTATTCAGTAGGACAAACTAGCTTTGAATTTTTTAACGAAGAAAGTACGAAGGGATGACCTTCCTTTTGATGTGCTTCTTCTTTTGCTATTTCCCTTTCAGTTATGTCTTTACTTTCAAAATGCTTTCTACTTTGACATATACTGTTGTTTGACTTGCAGCCTAATAGCATCATTTTGGCCATAACCCCTGCCAATCAAGATATAGCAACTTCAGATGCCATCAAGCTTGCTAGAGAGGTTGATCCTACAGGTGCTTCTGCACGCTATTTATTTAGTAGCATTGTCACTGCCATAGTTTGTTCTCGTTGAGAATTCTTTTCCTCCTTGTTTAGGTGAAAGGACATTTGGTGTTTTGACAAAACTAGATTTGATGGATAAGGGAACCAATGCACTTGATGTAAGTATGGCCATTCTTTTTTTTTTTTTTGGGGGGGGGGGAATCTTCATGATAAGATTAAACTCAAGTTTCTGTTTAATTTAAAGCATTTACTCTGGCAAGTTAGGCCTGAAAAATAATGTTCGGTTATGAATCATCCATGGTTTGTTGAATCCTTTTAGAGCTATGTAACCACATTAATGTCCTTAATGTCTAGGGTTAGGAGTGGAAAACGTGACATACCAGCTTTGCCCATCTTTTTGACTAACCTTTGAGTCTACAATATCAATCAATGTAATTACGTGCACCCGTTTTCATATGTTTTAACCAATTGGTTTTTTATCATCACTCGAAGCCATGCTACTTGGCTAATGTGTATTTTCTTACTGTCATGTAGTATATATACCATTTTCACACAAAGTTGTGGTATCTCACATTCATGTTCAAACTTGTTAGACTATATTTGTCCATGTCTGTCACATTCTTGCATACAGGAAAGGTTTCCGGTGTAAAAAACCATTTGGTACATACATTATGACAAGGACTTGGAACTCGGTATCTGACTAAAATCTGAGAACTATTTTTTCCATCGAGGAGCATCTCTATAAAAGGCTTTACTGTGGTATCCTTAGAAATACTTCTGCTTCGTGTTATCTTCCTTCAGAAAGGCCATGAGAAATTTCAAGGATATTAATTGTTGAATGAGAAAAGATGGTTAGGTTGAATATAGACTTACATATAACACGGGAGAGAGTCACACTTTTATATTAGTTATAAGTAGGATCATCTTCATTTTGTTAAAATGGCTGGAGCTTGGTGCTTTGTGCTGGAGTTAATAGTGCTTCATGAAGTCTTTTGCATTATATGTTGCTGCAATTGCCATGTACTTTTAATCATTAGTTTCCCTTTCTGGGGCATATCAGTATAGGCCGCAATATTAGCATCCTCGCCCCAATATTAGCACCCTCATAGTCCTCCATGGGCTAACATAAGCAGATTATGTGTTGTGAATACAACTGTTATTACTTTCCCCTGAATGTCTGCTTGTCCCAGTATTGCTGAATTTAGGATTAGCACAGTTCTCTCCCTCAAATTCTTGCATTTTGTTGCTTTCTTGAAGGTTCTGGAAGGAAGAGCTTATCGCTTGCAACACCCGTGGGTTGGCATTGTAAACCGTTCACAGGCTGATATCAACAGAAGCGTGGACATGATTGCAGCCAGGCGCAAAGAACGTGAGTATTTTGCAAAAAGTCCTGACTATAGCCATTTGGCCAGCAGAATGGGATCCGAATATCTGGCAAAGCTTCTTTCAAAGGTATCAATGTTGTTTGCAAAATGAATCTTGATGCCTGTTTTTTAAACTTTGCTTAATGGGTTTCTTTAGCCATGAAAATAATGATAGAATGATTTTTACTTTGAGAATGTTGATCTCAGCACTTGGAGTCTGTGATTAGAGCTCGGATACCAGGCATTATGTCTTTGATTAGCAGAAGCATTGATGAACTTGAAGGGGAAATGAACCATCTTGGTAGACCTGTTGCTATTGATGCAGGGGTAAGAGTGTTTTCAGTATCAGATAGATATAGAATGTATATTCTCAGCCACAATAATTTTCTTCTGTATTTCAGGCCCAGTTATACACTATCTTGGAACTTTGCCGTGCATTTGACCGAGTATTTAAGGAGCATCTTGAGGGGGGGTGAGTCTTGAACCTTGATAGGCAAGCGCATTTCTCAAGGATTCTGGATATTTTGCTTGGCTTTGAACCAAAGAATGCTTTATGTTACATATCATTCCAACTAAGGGTGTTGATTGCTCAAATATTTTTTTTTTTTTGAAAATATCTAGGATTTGTTTTGGAAGACTTGTCTTTGTTTGCACTGGTTTAAAACGACCGGTAGATTTGGATGTTTTATGCGTGGTTTAGTAAAACAAGCTTTTCAACATTTTGTAGCATGTGCAGGAAATTAGGGTTTGAAAATTTTGTTCATCTGAACTGCGAGGATGAGCAACCTGATATCACTGTGTTACGAAAACAACATTTGAATTTGACATTGGTGTATCTTCATCCTAGACTAAAAGCCATCTCTAGGGCATATGAGAATTTGAACACTTCGTCCACCACTTCATGATGTAGGAAGGGCTGGAGAGGAATTTCCATCTGCTTTAGGAAATGATATTGGAACTAAATATTTCATTTAGTCTTTTTCTCTCTCTCAGGCACTCCTATTTTGAGAATCTGGTTCTGACCCATTCATTTTAAATTGAACCAAATCCAGTTTCGGATTCATTGTCATGCACATTTGGAGCAATATTAAATTGCATTGAGATGGCTGCACCATTAGTAGAGCATATGTTTGGATTATTGTGGCTTTTTTTTTTTAAAAAAAATTCTCTCTAAGATGACATACACTTCTTATCTCAGGCGCCCTGGCGGTGATCAGATTTATGTTGTTTTTGACAACCAGCTTCCCGCTGCTTTGAGAAAGCTTCCATTTGATCGCTATCTTTCACTACAGAATGTAAGGAGGGTGGTTTCAGAAGCAGATGGATACCAACCCCACCTAATTGCACCTGAGCAAGGCTATCGGTGTCTCATTGATGGGGCACTTAATTATTTCCGAGGGCCAGCAGAAGCTTCAGTGGATGCTGTGAGTTTCTCTGTTTTGGCTGTTCTGTCTCCTTGTCACTACCATTATTATGGCAAACTTCCATACTGGGACTAAGTACAGCATATGACGGCTGCTCTCTTTGGAGTGTAAATTTAAGTTAATAGGTTTGAGAATGTAGTTATTTTGGCTTCCTTAAATTACGGAGCAGTAGAATCAATTTGAAGCTGGTATTTTGATCATAATGACAACCACATAAAGGTCAGAATAGTCTTTCTTGGGATATTGACTTTTAGACCTATACTTGTTTTGGTAAACTTATAATAGACATTTTAATATGTAAAGATATGCTGTACTTAAATCTCTTTGAACCCAAATTCATAATAATTGAAATTTCTATTGACTCAAACAACGATGCAGGTGCACATCATTCTGAAGGGTCTTGTACGTAAGTCAATTGGAGAAACTCAGGTATGAAAGCTTGCTATTATTCTATCAATAAATCAAATTATAAATAAGAAAAGGGTTGATAAGTTAATGATGTACTTAATTTAAACAGGAGCTAAGACGTTTTCCAACCTTACAAGCTGAAATTCTTGCTGCGGCAAATGAGGCATTGGATAGGTTTCGCGAAGATGGTAGGAAGACAACCTTGCGATTGGTGGAGATGGAGTCCTCATATCTTACTGTAGATTTTTTCCGAAGACTCCCACAAGAGGTAGACAAGGGAGGGAACCCAGCAGCCTCTACTGCAGACCGCTATGGGGAAGGACACTTTAGGAGGATAGGGTCCAACGTGTACGCTTATGTTGGAATGGTCTCTGAGGGACTCAGAAACTCCATTCCAAAGGCTGTGGTCCATTGCCAAGTTAGGGAAGCAAAACGGTCTTTACTTGATCACTTCTACGTACAACTGGGGAAAAAGGAGGTAGCTCTCTCAGTCTCTCTCTCTCTCTCTCTCTCTCGTGTGGTTCAAGTTTCTGTGCCTTGGTAGGATCTCCCTGGTTCAAACTATCCGGCATCTTAATCTGATACAATCGTGCATGATTTATTTGTCCATATAGTTGAATAAGCATATGAGCTGGGGTGGTTCATGTGGCTAACCTCATGTGGTTGGGATGAGTTGGGACTAGTTGAAGAATATTGAAAGCATTTGAGTCATTGGACATGCATATGGGCATGCATCAAAGCTGGAACTGATTTAGATGTTGCCCTGAGTTTCTAACCAGCTTAAAGTCCCATTCATTTTGCTAAAATTCAATAATGTATGTCCTTCTGCACTTTTTACTAAAAGAATAAAGATGAGATCCTGGAAAATTTATATATTTGTAACATGTAAATGGTGATTAGTCAACAATTATGAGCTTTTCCTTTATGTAGCTCTAAAACTTTGTTTCTTTTGCTATTCCAAGTTAGGTTCTTAAATAATGTACATCTTTTGTTTCTCACATAACGTATTTGTTACTGTACTGGATTTGATGATATGAAATTCTGTGACGAGTGCTGTAGTTTTTGCATGAAGTACTTTGGAAGTACCAATGGGGACAAAACACAATCTACCTTTGCATTTTCCATCAGATCATCTCCCATAAGATTATTGTTTAACAAATGGTGACCCTCTGCAGGCCAAGGCGCTTGCGCAATTGTTGGACGAGGACCCGGCATTGATGGAAAGGAGGCAACAATGTGCCAAGAGGCTTGAGCTATACAAGTCGGCAAGAGATGAAATTGATTGTGTGTCCTGGGATCGATCGGATGCCCATTGACTCCTGCTGGAAATGGGATGTATATAATCCAGAGTCTGTCATGTAGTTCATTTGGTTCTTGCCTGCCTATTTGATCCATTTGAAGCATGTCTCTCGTTATGCTTGTTTAATGTTGTACTCTTTTAGTCTGTTCGGCCATTTCTTTTGGTCGGAATCGGTTAGTTTGGATTCAAATTTTCATGCTTTTTGTTGCTTCGAGCACAGATTCATGTCTTACTACTCATGACCACCTGATGTGTGCGCCATTTGATTGCCGGTCTGGATAGCACCAGCTAAGGATGGGAAACCTGGACCCGATCTGTCCAAACCACGCCAAACCCTAATGGTTCAGGGGTCAATGCACATTTGGGGTCAACTTGCCCGTGCCCAAACCTAAAATAAAATTTTCCTATCTTGCCCCCATATCAGTATTAAGTCATCAAAGGTAGAATTGATAACGAATTGTATTGATATTGTTAGTAAATTGGATGTGAACAGGTGAACCGCGGTTATGGTGCACCAAAATCTCCCCATGATATGAAATGCAGAACCATGTTTAAAGGCAGGACAGGGATGGTAGGGCTTATCCCTAGCACCAGCAGCTGAAATTCCATTTGTCGTTCACTCTGCTTATAATGGATTGGCCAGAGATTTCCTTGCCCTACGCATTGTCAAGCATGACAATGCATGCAAATTCGGGAATCATGTTAACTTTTGAACCTGAATAGCATTTGATTTTTGAGGTATATTTTCAACATAGAAATTTCCTTTTCTCAGATCAATCAATATTATTTTTTTAAAATAAAATTAGAAATAGCACAGATATAATCAGATTCGATCATCAATCAATCAATATCATACTGCTGCAAAATTATTCAAGCCACTCCTGGGCTGCTATTGAAGTCTTGTTATCAGCTACATTGATGAATTGCTGAAGGTTCAACGGTTTGTATTCCTCATTTCGTATCAAGCTCCTCCAAAGCTGCCCACAGTTTCGGATCTTCATAGTCTTTAATGAGAAATGCAGGACCTGCTTCCACAAGTATGTGCTCAGGATTTCCGGTAGTTAAACCCACAACAGGCATCCCAGCAGCCACCCCAGCTTTTATCCCAGACACAGAATCCTACATACATAAAAATATCAAAATGAAAGGAGGTATATAAGATGTGCACGATTTTCTTGAAGATAAGTTTGGACCATAGGACAGCAATAATCACATAAATGACAAACCTCAAAAATAATTGTATGGTCTTTGGATACGTTGAGTAGATCAAGGGCCTTCAGATATGGGTCTGGGAATGGTTTTGCATGCTCACATTCACTTCCAAGAATAACAGCCTGAAAGAAATCAGAGAGCCCGAGAATAGAGATCATTAGTTCTGCATTAGGTCTTGGAGCATTAGTAACAGCAGCCCGCTTCAGACCTCGATCTTCAATCCATTTCTTCAACTTGTATAGGCCAGGAACAGGCTTCAACTGCTCAGATGCCAGTCTGTTTTATGCACTTACATGAGTTACTTGTACAGAAATTAAAAATATAAAAACTTGGTCAAAAGAAGCTTACTTTCGGAACATGGCTTCCTTGTCGACCAAAAACTGTCTGGCACGCTCGAAATCCCAATCAGGAAAGAGGCTCCTAGCAATATCATCATTATGTTTGCCGGCAATGTTCTCAACAAAAAAATCTTGGTCAACAGGAACGCCACCATTGTAACCAATCTGTTAGACATGAAACAAGAGTAAAACCTTCTAAATTATTGGGATGTCAACTCATGATTGGAAACTTTACATTGCAATACTCTATGCCAACTCGGTGAGAATAGCCATGCATATAACATTCTCTCACTGAAATGAGATTACATGAACCCCCTCAAGGGGGGAGGGTGGGTAAGCAAGATCCAGAATAAAGGGATGGACAGCGAAGTACCGGGCAAAAGAGGGGGAGGGGTGGCGGATTACATGTTATCAACCCAAATGTGGTCTGTCCCCCTAAAAATCATAACCCCCACTCTCTCCCTTCTTTAATTTCAAGAAAAAAAATGTTCAAATAATTTCAAAATATAATCCCAAATGTTGTTTGCTCCCTAAGAGCTGAATTTTCACTCCCAATGAAAAAAAATTTCAAGCTATGCCTGTAGCCTAAGCTAGGGGAAGAAGTCCTACCTCCTGAAGCATTTCACGGAAGGCATAATAGTGAAGAGGATCTGAATCACATAATGTTCCATCAACATCAAAAAGTACTGCTTCAAGAGGAGCTTGTCCAGAGAGTGAAAAATTCCTGCTCCATGGAACAAAGGCATAAGGAACAGATATTTGATGTTATCATGCAGTCAATAAAAGATCACCACAAATAAGGAACACTTTGATTTAATTACTAAGATTGGAAGATGATCTAAATGCAGCATGCGAAGTAGCACTTGTATTTCAATGTCCATTTAGCATCACAAGTGTGAAGATGTTGTCACAGAAGGGATCTATATCTCAATGGCAACTTAGGAATTCTATCTCAAAATGTGTCGATCCGTATTAAGTTAAGACATGTATATATTTAACAGGTGACGGATTTGCAAGATTGTAGCGATTCAGCCCCAATCTCTTACACATTGACATAGAATGCTTACTGATATAGAGCATAAAGTTACTTATCCAAAGAAAAAAGGATAGAGAGAGAGAGAGAGAGCATAAAAAAATACAGTGTGGTGTTCTTTATTCATCATTCTTACAGAGGTTGAATCAGAACTGACTGCTGGATAAGTCAAAAAACACAAATTGAAGCATAACGATGATCACTCAAAACATTCAAATGGCACAATGAACAAATATACCAATTGCCCAAATTTTTGGTTCCACTTGCTTCGAACAAGAGACGATAACAAAATGATAAAGTTCACGGGTGACCGGACGGACGGGAATGTATGACATACACAGGATAAATAAGAAGCACAAGGACCATGCAATCTCCAGGATTTAAATAAACAAGAGGATAAAACCTAGAAAGTTCACTGAATTCTACCTTTCAACAAAGAGAATAAATCTTCAACAAAGATGGCAAACAGTCTTTAAAGTGTAGAGAATTGGTTTGCACTAACTAAATACAGACTCGAACCATGGATAAATAGATGTAGTATTATATGATGATAATGCAGTCATGCACATCTCACAAATGTGCATCAAAAAATAACATAGCCCTAGTGAATATGATGCATAGCATTGGAAGTCCTAGTGAATATGATGCATAGCATTGGAGTGGTTTATAATGGCGAATCATAAAAATGCCGGCTAAACAAATGCTTCATAAAACTGCAATAAAGATATGAAGAATTAAGCCCATCTAGGCATCAGGACTATTTCTAGGATTCATTGAAATAAACTTCCTATGTATCCCCCTTAAGAAAGAAGACTGCAATAAACTGATTGAGACTCTCTCTCCCTCCCTCCCTCTCACACACACACACGCGCGCACAGAGCATATGTATTGTTAACGTTTCCTATGTCATAATTTAATATATGCTATCGAGTGTCCAAGCCTATCACACAAAACAGATCTTAATTCTTCCGAGTAAAAATACGTTCGCTAAGTTTAACCTGCGCATACCTCAAATTCAAAATATTTGCAAAAAGGGGTCGAGAAACTTCATACGCATTCCATTTCAAAGAATTCAAAATGTTCATATACCACCAATATCCGGAGAAAATAAAAAACAGAGGATTCAAAGAAATTCCAATTGCAATATTATTTTTGCCCAATTACGGACTTATTTGGATGCACCCTATACGACCACAAGAAGAACAATAATGATCGACAAAATTCAATCAAAGCGAGAAGTAAGAAGATGCATAAAAACCCGAACATTACATTTAGGAAAATAAATCAATAAACCCAATAAAAACTAGAATCCACATGCAAATTAAAGCCAACCCACATCAAATCTGATATCAAATATTAGTGGAAATCAAAAATTGACGAAAAAATGGAAAACGAAGATTACCTCTTGACAGGGTTTTCACCTGCTGAAACTGTCATCCTTGACTTTTAAGAATCCCAAATAGATCTCCTTAGTAATTGTCTTAGGGAGACAAAGTGGGAAATTTGTTCTTCTGAACCGACTCTGAGAAACGGGTGTTTCAGAGCAGATCATATATAGAAGAGGGGAGAGAGAGGGGGAGAGAGAATATCCACGGGGAATCCAGAAAAAGAGCATGCGATGTTCGACAAATGGTGCGATCAGTGTCGCCAACTGGACGGTGGTCAGACCACCAATCTCGTATTTTGCGGTTCGGCCCCCGACCTTAACATCCCACAACCCATATTACGCCAACACAAAACCAGATCGTGAGGCGAGCCGAACGAAACTCCACCGAGTTTAGTAGGGGAAAAAAAAATTCAAATTTAAACTGGTCCAAATTTTAATAAATTATGTACAACATCAGTTACGTAGAGAAATTTTTAACTATGACCTTAAAAAGTAAACCAAAAAAAAAAAAAAAATCTTTATTTAGGGTCCTTTAAAGCATATTTTTAATTTTGAGAGTTTAATCTGACTAAATCAATATAATATTGATATAGCTTATTTTTTTTTTATTATTTATGTTTAAAACTCCATCATTTAAGATTATAATTTTAAAATTATTATAAAAAACCATGTCTTTTCCCTTTATCTCTCTCATCTCTTATTAGATTGAGAAAATGGGTTTCATCCAAGCAAAATAAATTTGGTGAATGTGACCATCAATGATTAAAAAGCCTTTCAAAATCCTCATTTAAAATGGACTCTTACGCTTATTAATAGTTTTTAAAGGTCCTCAAAATTAGATTTTTTTTTTATAATTTTTTAATACCATAATTAGAGTATCTAGATACATGATAAAAGCTCTAGTCAGACCCTTATAATGAATTTATATACGTTTTGTTTATATGATTTATTAATATTTAGTTGTATGTTTAAATTTTTAACTAAATAGACAAAGTCAATTGAAAGGAGTATGAGTTAGCCAAATTTGAAAAATTTGACAATTATATATATATATATATATATATATATATATATATTTGAAGTTGTGTTATTCAATTCCAAATCTATTTATTAGACTATGTATACTAATTTCCTATTAAATCAAAATAAAATAGTATATTTTATAAAATATAAAATCAATCAAAAGCTATCAATCCAAAGATACAAAATCAAAATTCTTTGCTCATAATAATCTCATACTTATTTTTCTAATATTCAAGAATAATATTATATAAATTAAATGGGTTAATAATTAGATGAATCAAATTAGAGTAGAATCTGTATGAACAAAAAAATGTATATAATTTTTAAAATTTAAATAATTTTAAATTGATCAAAAATATTTTTCAAATCAAGGAAAAAATTTTCTAAAGTATATTAAAATAAAGTGTCCGATAGAATTAAATATATTTGATTTTTCGAGTGATTTGGTATATGTGGTATTATTTTATCCTTGTTTATCTTTGTTGCGATGGAAAAGAGTGGCAAGGAGGGCGTATCAGCAAATAGTTGATACAAAAGGGCAAATATGCAAAATAGAAAAGTGGATTGCCCAAGCAAATGTCTTACGCAAGTATCCCTTTCGTCGTGGCATTCTGGTAATTGTGAGGGTCCTGAAAACCGGGGGAAAGAACGGTCCAGGTTCAGACAGAGAGCGCCGTACACTTGTCTGCATCAGATGCCTTGTTTTTCTTCATTTTGCAGGTTCATGGTTTGAACGAGGCCTTTTGTTTTTGGAAATTCCAGAATATGCCCCCACAAATGTAAAGATGCTTTGCACTTGCACAAGTTGACCAAGGAACCCTCAAACCAAAAAAAAAAAAGTGAAGTAAAGAGACTAGTCAAATACACCTGAAGTCTACCTTGGAATATTTTTTTGTTTGATTTGAAATGTATTTAAACTAATATAAAATTAATTAATTTTATAAAAGTTGTTATTTTTTTATAGTCGAATAAGATTTTTAAAAAATTTATTCTGATTCATTCGATCGGTATATTATTATTTTATATATTTAGATGTGAAATATAATCATAATTTTTTACAACATAAGTACCATTTAAAATCATAATATCTAAAATAATCCTTTTTTATTAAATTAATCAAGATGAACATAATTTGGTTTCTGCCCTGATTTTTTGTATGTTTATCTACCTTTTGAGTTTGTTATATTGATGAAAAATTATTGGTATTAGATACTGAACATTAGATGTAAAATTTTCAAGAGTTGTGAAAAATTAATAGTAATAATATAAATTAAATATTTCATGATTAGTGGAGCCTTTCATAATAATACTAAGAAGAGGCAACAATACTAATTGAATCTTACCACTCTGGAAAAAAAAAATGAAGAAGAGAGAGAGAGAGAGAGAGAGAGGAAGATAAGTATATCAAATAAGGGTGTAGACCACGGCAAAGAAGAAGTCCCAATGAGCCAAAGGGATGTATGTTTGTGTTGAAATTGAGTTTTGACTCTACAGATTTTGATCATTTTGACTCAGACGGTTGTTTTGAGAAATGATTTAAAACCTGTAAAATACCATCGGAGGGTGTTTTGACAGAGGATATTCCGATACTCAAATCAAAAATAACGGTTTTCGATTGGAATGAAACAAATTGAGCATTGGAGAGAGAGAGAGAGAGAGAGAGTTGAGAGCCCTATGGTTCTTTGTGTGCCAAGTGTCAAGTATCAGGGAGCGTACCTGGCAAGAGCTTATATATGCTTGTTATTTAGGAGCCATATATATCTGGAGTATTACAACTTTAGTTTTCTTGTGAGAAGCTCTGAAAATCTCGAGATTTCATAGTTAAGTATTCTCAGGAGATTTGTGATTTTCATCACTTAGGAAATTTAGCAATACAAGAAGATTTCTTCCCTTATCGATTAGATTTTAGAGATTTCCTTCTTTATTTAGGAGATGTGCTTCATGACCAAATATGAAACGAAAGTTAATACGAACCGTGGTCAAATATTACCTTTACCCGATGGGAGTGAATGATAGGTCCCTCACTGGGGCTATCAGTTGCCATGCGGGGAGGAAAACACTTACTGGATACCCAAGAGAACCGATCAGATCACTACCTATAGAGGTTGGTCACGGGACTGAGTCGGGTTTGCCTTTCAGGGAGATAAATCCCTTATCGCTGATGCCTCTAAGTATAAAATCGTAGGTTTTTGAGACCTGGAATGCTACTTCATTGGACTTTCGAATCGTGTCCCATCATTTGCCATCTACTCGTGGTGTAGTTTCGTGAGAAAGACATCATGAGTAATGATTGCTCATTAGAAGTTGGGAAGGTGCAAAACCTTTAATTCCATATGCACCGCTTCATATAAATTGTCTTTAATGCACTTCTTAGGGCACGAAGTTGAAACAAGTCATAAATGAGCACCTTTCTCTCTCGACCGTTTCACTTTCCCGAGAGCGTCAACATTTCTGATCTTTAAACAAGTGTCGCTGAAATAAATGTTTTGTGAAGAGTTGGAGAGATTTAAACCCTTCATTCATTACACATGATTTTTATTGATTCGTTTTGTCTGTTCAGGATTTACGAAGATCTTTATCCCGTGGCTATAAATAGGAGTCGTGTGATTCTGTGTTGATTTAAAAAAAACTTGTGTGTTTTTACGTCTGCAACTTCTTTTTGCTAAGAGTTAGTTTTTTTGTGAGCTCTTTCGATGGCTTGTCTTAGGTCGTAAGGCTTAGTAGTATTGGTTGTTTCTGCTAATGCAAGGTCTCGTCAAGAGTAGAATTGCTAATACGAGGTTTCATCATGTCGTTCGATATTTGGACACCATGATGGACTTTGTTGAGGTTCTCATCGAGGTTCTTAGCCTTAGAGGGGAGTTTCACATATGCTCCCGCTTTGGATTGAGTTAGTCATCTGGCTCGTCTTTTCTCAAGTCGGGTGACTAGAGGAGTCGATTGAGTATAGGGAGTTGTGTTTGATAGAAGGTTTGAATTCTGATACATCATCACAGTCTCTTTATGACCGTCTTATTCCCTCTTCAACCCTTTTTTTCCGTAATCTTCTTGTCTAAGTATGATTGCGGAAGTTTTTTGGAATTCTTTCTTCTGTTTTCTTTTTTTTACTATTTTTGTATTCTCCAGTTGTGGCGTTATGGCCTCTTTATCTAGAAATAATACTGTAACCTTTTGATATATTTTTCTTGATATAATCGGTTTAACTCAGGAACTTGTAAACTGTAGTTATCAATGTAATCTGATATGTATTTATAATATGGAAATAAAAGAAGAATTTTATTTTACATACTTTTTCGTCTCGGTTTCTTGTTGAGTTTTTACCAATGGTAGTCATATGCCTAAGTGAATAATGCGGTTGGTAGGATGAGCATTTGGTAGACTTGTTGGGTATTTCTCTGCATGGAATTTTTCTCTCGTTTCATTCGTTAGAAATCAACCCATAAGAAGGGTCATGTCTGCCTGTCCAGAAGTTACATCCCTTTCTACATTCAATAGCAAACGATAGGATGAGCCATGCCTACCTGTCTAGAAGTTAGATCTCTTATTGAGGCACGTTATGTTCGATGGGAAACACCCAATAGGAATAGTCCGTGCATTCTCGTCTGGGAGTCAGGTCCTTTATTGATGGTACGTTACATTCGATTGGAAATAACTGATAGGAAGGGGTCGTGCCAACCCGTCTGGGAGTCAAATCTCTTATTGATGACACGTTACATTGATAGGAAACAACAGATAGGAATAGACCGTGCCTACTCATCTGGGAATCTGGTCCCTTGTTGACAACATGTTACTTTCAATAGGAAACAACCAATAGGAATGTGTCGT
This sequence comes from Dillenia turbinata, assembly GCA_037126225.1. Taxonomy (NCBI): domain Eukaryota; kingdom Viridiplantae; phylum Streptophyta; class Magnoliopsida; order Dilleniales; family Dilleniaceae; genus Dillenia; species Dillenia turbinata. The sequence continues at coordinate 18,243,214 of JBAMMX010000008.1, read as the reverse complement.
GCCTACCCGTCTAGGAGTCAGGTCTCTTATTCACAGCATGTTATGTTCGATAGGAAATAACCAATAGGAATGAGTCGTGCCTACCCGTCTGCGAGTCAGGTCCATTATTGACAGCACGTTACGTTTGATAGGAAACAATCGATAGAAAAAGGGTCATGCCTACCCTTCTGGGAGCCAGGTTCCTTATTAACGGCACGTTACGTTCGATAGGAAACAACCGATAGGATAAGACCGGTAGGAAATAATTAGTAGGACAAATTGAAGGGAAAAACTTAGAAGCCTTACTCGGTGAGAGACTTTTCCGACCATGGGAGACGATGAGATTCACTGATAGTAGATACATAGATTTTTTAAGTTTCAAGTTCTAGGCATAGCCGATCTGTTTAGGTTATTGAGACGATAAGTCTTCGGATAAATTACGGAGCGTATCTAATAGAGATCTTTCCAATTGGGCTCTAACTTGCCCCCGGGTAAAGGTTGGCCGATTGCTTTCACTTTCCTTAGAACCAGTTTATCGGGTTTGAATGTTTGGTTCCTAACTCTTCGATTGTAATACTGAGTCATTTGTTATTGGTATATGGCCATTCGAGCAAATGCAGATTCCCATAATTCAGGGAGTAGATCCAATCGTTCTCGTAAAGCAGGCTCGTTTCATGCCGCATCATATTAAGCCACTCGAAACAAAAGGATTCCTAGCTCCACAGGTATGACGACTTCACTCCCATATGTCAAATTGAATGGTGTTTCACCGGTTATCCTTTGGAGTGTAGTACGGCATGACCAGAGAATATTATAAAGTTTTTCTGCCTATCGTCCCTTAGCCGCATCCAACATTGTCTTTAGCCCCTGTAGGGTCGTTCTGCTAGTTATCTTAGCGAGTCCATTGGTTTGTGTATAAGCGACCGATGTGAATCGGTGGTGAATCTCCAGCTTACTATAGAACTCTTAGAAGCCCTTGTTATCAAACTACTTTCCATTGTCAGTGATAAAGACGTGGGGTGTGCTAAATTTGGTGATGATGTGAGTTCATATGAATAACTGGGCTTTAATTACGGCTATCTGGGCCAACGGTTTAGCCTCCACCCATTTGGTGAAGTATCGATAGCCATTGCGAGAAATTTCTATTACCCAATTGCTGGCGGAAACAACCCTAAGATATCTATTCCCAGCTAAGCGAACGGCCAAGGTCTTGCTATGGGATTGAGCTCGGTGGAGGGTACTTGAGACATCGAAGAGAAACGTTAACACTTGTCACATCTCTTGACGTAATTGTTAGAGTCGGTTTTCATGGTCGGCCAATAGTATTCTTGGTATAGGGCTTTGTGAACTAGATTTTGGGCTCCCAAGTGGTTGCTGTATATTTCTTTATGGATCTCTCAAAGGACATAGTCTCAAACTTTATGAGTTAAGCACCTCAAGTACAGGTGAGTGAAGGGCTTCAGGTAAAGATTCCCATTGATGATCGTGTAGTGGACGACTTTTCATTTTAGTTTTGCCGCCTCCAATGACAAATTCGATAGATGATCGTACTTCAGATAGACCTCTATGTATCGTTCCAACTGGTAAACTGGTATGTTGCAAGGATCGCTTCGGATTCATCGATGTTGGTGTAACACCGACACTGCGGTATTCGTACAAATATATTGTTCCTGGAATATATATAAAATATTCATCCGTTTATATATATATAATTTTTTTTAAATTGCATTGATTTTCGATTTTTGGGGTTTTAATTTAAACTTTTGGTATATTCAATTATTAAAATAGAATAATAAAGTATATATAAATATATATAAATATATTTTTCTTTTCATTTATTAAATTAGTTATTGCCTCATTTATTTATTTCCAAATCTATCCAAATATATAAATATAATAATAATAATAATAATAATAATAATAATAATAATAATAATAATAATAATAATATATTAAAAAAAAATCGAATTAGGGCTCAAAAGCCCTAATTCTCTCTTCTCTCTCTCTCCTTCTTTCTCTCTCCGTCTTCTCCTCTCCCTCACCGAAACCCACCGCCGCCTCTTCCGGCCTTCATCGCCATCTCAACCGCCCACCGCCGCCGTGAGCCGCCGCCTATTCCCTCTCACCCTCTCTTCGGTTCTCTCTCTATCTCTCTCCTTCTCTCTCTCGGCTTCTCTCTCTCATCTGTGAGTCTCTCTCTCCGCCTCTTGTGGATTCTCCGCTGCTCGCCGCCCCTTTTCGCCACCACCCACAACCACCGACACCCCTCTCTCTCTCTACTTTACTGTCTCACTCTCCTGTCACTGTTTCTCTCTCTATCCCTTGTGATTTCTTTCACGATCTCATCTTCGTCTCCCTCTCTCGATCGATTACTCCTCCGCCGCGCACCCTCGCTCCGACCACCGCAAGTCTCTGTGTCTATCTCACTGTCTCTCAGTCTCCCTCAGTCCCTTTCGCTCTGCTACTCCCTTCTCTCTCGATCGCTCACCCTCGGTGTTCTCTCTCTCCATTTCTCTCTTTCTCCTTCGATTTCCTCTCTATGTTTCACTTTCTTCCCTTCACTCGCTCGAATTACTCACTGTTCTCTCTCTCTGCCTCACAGAGCTCTCTCTCGCTCTGTTCCTTGTCTGTTCGCATGCGGGCTGCTCTCTGTCGAGAGCTTTGTTGCAACCTCAGCTAAAGCCCAAACCACAGTCATCAACCGACCCTCGAAAACCCTAGGTCGCGACTTCTTCACTGCAGGTAAAGGTTGAGTTGGTTGTAGTTCTAGGGTTTTATAATTAGAATTAGAGTTGATTGCTAATATCGTTTCAACTTGGAAACATTACAGGTTTTAAACTAATTCGACTGGCGAACGAAAACTACGTTTGCGATCCAAGAAACCCTAGGTGAGGTAAAATACTACTTATGTCGACACATTTGGATGAATTTAAAGTAAATTAGAGTAGGAGTGTATTGCATATGTTAGGATGAATGTTAGAATAAATTTAAAATGCGTTGTTTGACATTATATGTAATTAATTAGGTTTAATAGAGAATTTTATACGAATTGGGCTGTTAAGGATGATAGAATCATATTGAGTTGATTAGAATGGTTTCTCTTGAAGTTTAATTTGATTTATGCATGAGAATAATTGGAAATTTGGGATTTGAGTTTAAGAATTTATGCAGTCTTTTCATTATAAGTTGTCCTACATATAGGAAATCAAAATACTATTTCCGTATGATGAAAATAGACTTAAATACCTTGAAAATGACATATGGTTTGAAGAAATCGAATGAGAATTGAAAAGTGTATGAATTTTCAAAGATTTTTCTAATTTATAGGGAATTTATGTATTTAGACTTGTTTTCGATTTTTGAATGATTTTAGGTTTGAATTTAGTTTGATTTTGATTTGGTTATTTACTTATAAATGGAATGAAAATTGATGACATTAGAGTTTATTCATAAATTGGAGAATTAAGGTTTGTACAAATTTAGGAAAAATGATAAACCCTAAGAATAATTAGAAATTTGATGATTATTGTGATAATTTGATTAGGTTGATCTTGTTGGAGACTCGAGGAGTCGAGTTTGGTTTGATTGTGGAAATAAGGAGTGACCACCCTCCCTAGAATGTGAGTGAGACCCTAATCTCTTGCATGAAATAGTGAAAATCTGATTTTATCTTGTTTTTAAACAAAACATGCTTTGATATCTATTGATTCGACGTGTGATATTAAATCTCAAATCTGTTTTGTGATTATTGGAGTGTCGTAAACTTATGATTTCTATGACTATGCATCCATATTTGAATGAAATGAAATTGTGCCATGATTTGAAAACTTGAATGTTTTCTATTCTATCATTGCATCGGTTGTTGATTTGACATGATTTTGATGAAATGTATTGGCACACGGATTTGAATCGTTTTGATGAATTATGTGGGTTGGATGCCCACTAGTTTTGTGTTGATATGATGTGATTGAGTCCCGGTGGGGGACGGATGTTCTTGATTGATTCCGTAGCTACGAAGGGCGTTTTTAGAGGCACGAGTTGCCCGGATACGCTTTGGCCAGAGGTATCCGCAAACGTCATGATTGCGATATGTATGGGCCCGGTTGAACCATGTATTGGGGAGGTCTGTCAGCATAGGCGGTCTAGCACTGAGAGTTGCTTGTACATGATTGTGATGTTCTGTATGGGTCCAGTTGAACCGAAAGTGGAGGTCCGTCAGAATAGGCGGTCTAGCACTGGGAGTTGCTTGTACGTGTCAACGTCGGGGTAGAGAGTAACTTTTAAACATTTATGCATAACAAAACCCCCGATACGCCTGTCCTTGGTCATGGTTGACCCTTGCCAGGATTCTTTCGGCTTGCTCTACGTTATACTTGATATACTTGATTTTTAAATAGATGCATATATGTATGATATCGTGTGAATGATTAAATGAATTCATTTTATCGAACATATCATGATTTACTGAAAAATTTGAATTATTGGTTATGAATGATATTATTTGACACTCCAATATTCACCTACACTATTAGTACTTGAGATTAATCCCCTCACTTACTGAGTATTTTTTCCCGAGTACTCACCCCTCCTCTCTCCCTCCCCAGACAGGATTATTATTGTGCCGGAGCGACGCTTCAGATTTTGGAGATTTTGATGGATTTGGGTAATTCACGACGGTGAGATCAAAGTTTAATTTAAAAGATGAATTTCGTATTTTATTTTCGACCCTGCGAGGTCTTGTTGAGGTCCGTAGTTGACCGTGTACTTAATTTGGGATGACTGTAAAATTTATGTATATTTATTTGCGAAACTCTCGTATTTCATTTGTATTGAGGCGATTGTATGTATTTGAATGTTACTTGGAAAAATTATTGTAAATTTGCATAAAATTTAGGTCCGCTCGGTGTGGCGGCTGCTCATGCTCTAGTTGGGCATGACAATAGAGGTCTGTGGCTAGATTTGTTGATAGATTTTTATAGCCTTGCGTTGTTCTGGATGTCGGTTATGGGAGTTATTGGTTTTGGAGAGGCCGAGATGGCCATTTGTTTTATTTTCAGGATGATTTTGAATTATACAGGTTTAAACAGGTTGAATTGTACATGGGAGACCTCCAATTTATGGGGAGGTTCTGCCCAATTTTCTGTAAAAATACAGTCGGCATCCAGGGCAACGGGCGGCTGTTCACGATCCCGGTTCGGGGCGTGACAGTTGGGGTGCGGTAGGCTCTCGATGTAGACTGTTCCGTTAGAGGCAACCGAGTTTGAACTAGCTAGTTTAGAGAGTGTGTCGGCTCGTGTGTTCTCTGATCGAGGGATTTGTTGAATGTCGACTTTGTCAAGTTTACTCATTATTTCACGCAGTTTGCTCAAATACTTGGCCATGATTAGATCTTTAGTCTCGTAAACCCCTTCGATCTGTTTGACAACAAGTTGGCTATCGGTGAATACTTGAACACTTCGTGTCCCCATGGTTGTTGCGATTCGGAGTCTTGTCAACAAAGTCTCATACCAATCTTAATTGTTTGTGGCCTTGAAGTCGAAATGAAGAGCATACTCTGCATTAAAATTGTCTGGCCCCATCAATATGAGCTCAACATTGCCTCCGATGGAGTTTGATAACCCATCAATGTGTAGTGTCCAATCAAGTAATGACCATTTTTCATGGCTATCTGTAGGCTCATCTTTGGCTGGAGCAAGGAGGATGTATTCAAGAATAAAGTCTGCTAGGGTTTGGCATTTGGTCACGAGTCTCGACTGGTATTAGATGTCAAACTTACCCAACTCCACACTCCATTTGATGAGACGACTAGAGTTATCTCTTTTTTGAAGGATCCGATTCAGCGATTTATCGGTGAGTAACACAATGATATGGGTCCAAAAGTACGGCCGAAGGCGTCTAGCTGAAACGACTAGAGCGTATGCTATCTTCTCGATCAATCGGTAATTGACTTCAGATTCTTTGAGTATTTGGCTGATATAGTAGACTGACTTTTGTACGGTTGACTCTTATCTTATAAGGACATAACAAAGTGTCCGATTAGATATAGAGAGGTATAGGTATAGTTTCTCACTAGAAATAGGACGAGAGAGCAGTGGGGGTGACATGAGCTATTTTTTAAACTACTCGAACTTTGTTTAGAATTCAGGCATCCAAGCAAACTTTTAGGATCTCTTCAAAGTGTCAAAGATAGATTTGTATTTTTCTTCTATCTTCAACATGAATCGACTTAAAGTCGATATCCTACCGGTGAGGCGTTGTACCTCCTTCAACATCTGGGATGACGACATGTCCAGTATGACTTGTATCTTTTGAGAATTTGCCTCAATCTCTCGGTTGGTGATCATGAAACCTAATAATTTGTCAGATGCGATTCCAAAGGTACATTTTGTCAGGTTCAACAGCATGTTGTAACGTTCCAGTGTCTGGAAAGTTTTTTCGAGATCAGCAACATGGACCTCTATACTAGTGCTCTTGATAAGCATGTCATCAATTTATGTTTCTACATTCCTGCCGAGTTGATCCTTGAAGACTTTATTGACCAATCGTTGAAAGCTTACTCCAGCATTTTTCAAGCAGAACGACATAACCAGATAGTAGTACATGCCGAATTTTGTGATGAAACTTATTTTTTCCTCATCTTCCGATACCATGCATATTTGATCGTAGGCAGAATAGTCGTCCATGAAACTCGGGAGTTGATAACCCGATGAGTTATCCGCCAGCTTATTGATATTAGGAAGTGGATAGTTGTCTTTCAGGTATGCCTTGTTGAGATTGGTGAAGTTCGCACACATTCTCCATTTACCATTGATCCTTTTTACTAGAACGAATTTAACGAACCATTCAGGGTATTTAATTTCATGGATGAATCCGACCGTCAGCAGCTTTTGAACTTCTAGTATGGTTTGTTAGTATTCAGGGGCGAATACCCTATTTTTCTGTTTAACTATCTTGTATTCAGGGCTGACTGTTAACTTATAGACTATAGCTGAAGGGTGAATACTTGGTATATCCTCTGGAGACCAAGCAAAGACTTTTGAAGATCGCTTTAGACAGTTGGTAATCGCTTCTCGCAGGGGTATTGAGGTTAGCCCCTATGCGAACGGTCCAGCTAGGGTCACTAGTTAAGGGGGACCTCAATCACTCCTTCCACAGGCCCAGGCTTAGTCATTGGTTCGACATCGTCCATGAACTCTAAGGTGTCGATCGGAAAGTTCTCTTGTCCACCTTTGACTGCAAGAAGAGCATAGGGGTTGAGGTTGCTATTGAGGGCAGCGATTCCTTATGAAGTTGACGTTCATATGTGTTGTGCTGGGTAATGCCTCTAGTTCGTCCAGATTAGGGAGATCGAGGATAGTATTGTAAGATAAAAATAATTTTACCACGTGGAATATGACTTTAATAATCGTATGGTTGGGAGGAGTTCCCAAGGTTTCATCAAGAAAAATAACATTTTCTGGATAGATGCATTCATTAGAAAGTCTTTTGAGAGAGCAGGTTGATGGTTAAAGATGGGAGGAATTGAAACACATTCACTGAAAGGCATCCCAAGTGAGGAGGTCGCAATCTGCCCCCTGATCAATGAGAACTCTTTTGACAGTATAAGATTCCACTTCGATGATTATGACTAAAGGGTCGTTACGATCAGAATTGACTTTGACTAGATTACTGTCGTCATAACTAATGATTAGCATTTTTCTCTTGATGGCCGCTATGTTTGGAATTGAGAAGAAAAATGGATGATACGCTTGTTTGGGGAATTAGCTTGTTTTTTCTATGGACGATGCCATTTTATTATAGGTGAGTTTTGACTACACAGATTCTGTCTGTTTCGACTCGAACGGTTGCTTCGAGAGATGATTTAAAACCTGCAAAAGACCACCAAAGAATGCACCGACAGGGGAGGCTCCGATACTCAAGTCAAAAAGAACGGTTTTCAATTGAAATAAAACAAACTAAGCACTAGAGAGAGAGAGAGAGAGAGAGAGAGAGAGAGCTAAGAGCCCTATGATTCTTTGTGTGCCAAGTGTCGAGTATCAGGGAGCGTACTTGGATTTTGGCATGCCAAGGGATTATATATGTTTTTGTGCTTTAGGAGTCGTATGTATCCAGAGTGTTACAACTCTAATTTTCTTTTGAAAAGATTCGAAAATTTTGAGATTTTATAATCAAATATTCTCGAGAGATTTATGATTTTCATCATTTAGAAAATTTAGCAATACGAGGAAATTTCTTCCCTTATCGATTAGATTTTAGAGATTTCCCTTTCAATTTAGGAGATGTGTTTTGTGACCAGACAGAAAATGAATGTTAATACGAACTGTAACACCGAAATGTCCGGTGTTAGAAATTTTGTTAAATATCTTTATAATATAAAGGAAAATTTTAAATTTTATTAATTTTCGATTTTGGAGTATTAAATTTGAATTTTAAGTATATATAAAACGTTATATCCGCGATTCGTAGTAAATCTCATTTTTATGAAATTTAAAATTTAGTGAAAAGTGAGTATATGTGGATATATATATTTGTGTATGTGTGTGTATATATATATATGTGCCCAAATTGGTTTCCAATCTCTGCGAAGTGATCCCTTGTTCCCACGCTAAGCCTCTCTCTCTCTGTTTTTTAATATATATTTATATATACATAGTGGAAAGGCGAATTGACAAAAATGCCCTCAAGACCTAAATGAACACTTAACAAAAGGGCAGGGTAAAATGGTAATTTTACCCCCGTTTGTTGAACACTCACAGAGCATTTTTTCTTCTTCCTCATTTTTCCCTTTTCTGCGACAATAACTCTTCGTCTCTCTCTCGTTCACCTGTCCTTCCCCCCTCTCGTTTAATTCTCTTTGCTTCCTTAAAAAAAAAATCATTTATTTTTCTTCCAAATCTCTTCATTTACTCTTCCAGAAACCGATTATCTTTGAAAATGAAAGATTAAACGGAGAAAATTACATATTTTCACAAAGAGAAAAAATTAAGATTTTTGAAACCCAATCTCAAAATTTGATCCGATATCAAAATCAAGATAATTTATTGTCCCTAATCTTAGGTCTAGTTTCATTTTTACTGAATCATGAATTATTATTAAAATTTTTTTTTTAAGATTCTGTGAAGAACCCAAAAACCTTAGGACATGAATAGTGAAAATTTAGGGAAAATGAGAGTGAACATTCTATTGACGTGTAAATATATTGCAATTGATGAGATTAGAATATGTATTCATGAATTGGAGAAATTAGGGAAAATTGATAAACCTTAAAAATAATTATAAATTGATGTTATAATTGTGATTGTAGATTTAGGAAAATCAATTGAGGATCGAAATAGGGTTGCATTGGAAAACTTATAAAAATAGGATGTGAATACCCTCTCTAGATGTGAGTGGATGACTATGTTTCATATGAATGAGAAATTGCTTTCAACCATGATTTATCAATTGAATTTTTTTTAATGAGTTTGTGAAATGAATTTATAAATGTTTTATGATTGTGGTGAGTCTTGAAATGGATTTTGTGACAAATCCATGACTCTTGAATTTGAATGATGATTTATTCACACCATATTATGATTGAATACTCATATGAATTGTGAAATGTTACTCTATTTTATACACTGAGTATGAATTGATTTTGAAATTGAATGTGGTAACGTGGTGCTGGAAAATAAAACGATTATAGTCTAAGTCTTGTCACGGATCGGGCCATCGGGGCGGCGTAGTTAAGGTTGGTTAAATTTGATTGGGGGTAGGTGGGTTGGAGAGCCTCCACAAGCCGCCGGATAAAGTGGTAGCACCCCACGGAGCTCCGGGCTAACGCCAAGGAAAAATGGGATTTTATAAAAATTATGGAAAAACTTTTGACGGATCCTGCCAACGGCCATTGATAGAATAATGATTTCGACACACCCCAAAATTGTGGAAAAAATGAATATAGACTGTTTGATTTGATTATATGAGTCATAGTGGTTTAATATGAATGATTTTATATGAATGAATTTCTTTATTGCATTAAATTATATTTGATACATGTATTTGACATCACCACTCTCACCTCTCATTTATATACTGTATATCATTGCACTTCACTCACTGAGTATTTAAAATATTTACCTCTCCCTTATATTTTTTAGCGGAAGTGTAGGCTGATGTTAACTCCTAGGGCGATACAAAGATCTTTTGTGATATTTTGGTAGGTTGTGGATGAATACTCATTTTTGGAATTAAGATCATGAAAATCCATAAAAATGAAGTTCTGTACATTTCATATCGTTTGAATTTTATTGATAATGGCTTGTTTTCTTCAGACAAATATTAATAAAATCCATACGACTATAATTTGAGATTTCATTCATTTTAATTGGAAATATTTTTGGAAAATGCTTTATTTGTATTAGGATATTTGGATTATATTTATAGATTTTGATATTTTACTTCAGATTTGTAAATTATGGAATAATTGAGAACTCTGAATTGGCTGGGATGTCCACACTGCATGTATGCATGTACAGGGATTTCCCGATTGTGTGCCGATGCATACATGTGTGTATGGGGATGGGCCGGATTAGTCTCTTACATGTGTGTTGTATATATGATTTCTTATTTTGATGAATTTTATGTTTCAGAAGATTTATTGTACAATTGGAATGTCTTGCGTTATTCCGGTATATGGAGAGGTCATGCCCGTATGCTGAGATAACGCGATGATTGTTACGTGCTCAACGGAAAAGTCAGGACGTGACACGAACCTTGGTCAAATGTTACCTTTACTCGATGGAAGTGAACGATAGGCCCCTCACCAGGACTATCGGTCGCCATATGAGGAGGAAAGTAGTTATCGGATACCCAAGAGAACCGATCAAGTCACTACCTATAGGGGTTGGTCATGGGATCGAGCCGGGTTTGTCTTTCGGGGAGATAAATCCCTTATTGTTGATGTCTCTAAATGAAAAATCGTGAGTTTTTAAGACTTGAAATACTACTTCATCAAACTTTAGGATCATGTCCCATCAGTTTGTTTGATGATATTTAGCCCTATGCTCTATTTTCAAAATGTTTCAAAATATCTTCTTAAGAAAAAATGCGGATGGAAGAAGTAAAAAAAGGAACATACTTCTATAATATTTCATTTGTATAGAACGAGTGGAGTGGGACCAAGGTATATGAATCTCTCTCTCTTTTATTATTTTAGATCACTGTATTTAAAATTATATTTTTATTAATCTGATTTAAGTATCTACAGGAATCTTATTTAGAGGATGACTCTCTTAGTATAATTTTTTTATTTTTAAGTTTTGAATCCGAGATTTGATTAAAAAATTTAGTATTTCATCCCATTAGATCAATTATTTGTTAGTATATATTAATCTCTCTCTCTCTCATATGAATTAGCCCACTTGCGCAATATGCAAAAAGTAAGAAAATAGAGGGGAGTGCAAAATTGAAATGGTCAGGGCAATGGGCAAATCTACAGACACTTGAGTTTTCAAAATCATCAAACCCCCCCCCCCCACTTTCAAAATATAATATAAAATAAAATAAAAACTTTAGCTACACTTCCAAAATTGGCAAATTCTTGTGCTTAAAATCTTCATGGCATGCTTCCACCACAAAAAGTGATGCTTAGACAGAAAAACTGTCTATTTTTCCTACAGAGGTACTACACCGCCACAGCAGTCTCATAAAGTGGATAACTTTATAATAGGCTGGGGGTGGTCTCAAATAGTCATTAATTGTAGATTGAAAAAACAGTAACCTCCTCATGATCAAGCCTCTAAATCTCCAAATAACCTATTCTATAGAAAAATCATACACGAAATTACCTCCTCTTAAAAATGTCTGTGGGGGTAACCAATACAACAGACCTCCCTCAAAGAAGAAGACGTTTTAAAGAATAACGAGTACACTACAATGGGACCTCTAAAGCAATAGATGGCATCATTATCACTAAAAAGAACATCACAAAATGTCTTAATCTTTCAAGAATGAGAATATTAACAATAGCAACTTGCCAAGTGGGGGCCTTCAGCCCGAAATGGCATCCATGTCATGGCTGATGTGATTCAGTGGATTTCCCTTATTCCTGTCATCAAAATTTTCCTTTCAGCATGATCAAATTCTAGCAAATAGGAATGCCAGAGTTAAGAGGTGAACAAAATTACATGCAATACAGATTTGCTTTCTAGTCACTTCAAGGTAGAACAAATTTCACCTTCACACAGTTTCCTAGCAGCTTTCCGTATCAGGAAATTAGATCTCTAATGTGATCAATGTGATCATAATACAAAGTGGGGAAAGAAATGGATTCCTAAAGTATGAAATTCTTTTGGTGCTAAAATACCTAACTGAGACCTTTATTTGCCTCCAGCTCAAGCAAGACTATTTTGTTTTTCCTCGTTCAAAGTTCTTGATTTTTGGTTTTAAACCACTTGCTATAATCTTATCTCTCTCCTTCTCTCTATTCTTCAAATTCTAGTCACAAACGTACGTAAGCAAGACAACAGCATCGCTTCAAGTCAGCCAAGGATGAACAAAAAAAGTTGCGGCCAAACTACAATCAACAGCAAAAGAACGTTATGTCATTGTCAAATTAATCTGCATCAATTCGTCCTAACAAAACTATCCTTTATAGTAATCCTTGACATTTCATAACAAAAAAAAACTTTATCAGCAAAGAAATTGAAAAGTAATAGCAAAATAACTCTTTCTGCTGACCTCGTAACAGGCAAGTAAAAAGTTGGAAATAGAAATATGGCAAAATGGTAAGGAGAAGATGCTCTCTAACAAGTAATCTGAACCAAGCATTTCTAAGTCCAAGAAGGTTGGTAGAAAAATGCATTTTTAACTATATCTTATAGAATGTCAAAATTTGTAAGTTTTACCAACTCAAGGTCTACCACAGGTTCGCTATAAATACATGAAACCTGTTCATAGTCATGCATTGCCTCTTCCTCTTCTTCACGTTTATTGCTTCCACTTCTTCGCTTGTAATGGCTTACCCTCTTCTTCCTTTGTTTCTTTTTGCTTCTTTCCTTCTTTTGCAGACTCCCTCAGATGCTGCAACATGCAGTGATTGCTTTGTGCAATCTCGTGCAGCCTATTACCCAAATTCTGATGAACAAGGAACAGATAGTAAGAATTATAACTATAAATATTTATCTCACTCGTGTATCCTTTAAGACTAATTCATGGTTAATGTTTTACAGCGGGGGCATGTGGGTATGGCTCATTTGGAGCAACAATCAACGGTGGAGATGTATCAGCAGCATCAGATCTCTACAGAGATGGCGTAGGCTGTGGGGCTTGCTATCAGGTGAAGATAATGAAGATCTTTTTCTCTTTTGTGGTGATTGGAAGTCTTTTTTGGCATTTTTGTTTTCTGATTTTTTTTTTTTTTGGTTGCCTCAATAGGTGAGATGTACAAACAGCAACTATTGCTCAGATAATGGAACAACTGTAGTCATTACAGACAATGGTGCTGGAGATCGGACAGATTTTATTCTAAGCAGGCATGCCTTTAGTAGAATGGCTGAGACAACAGACGCAGCTGCATCACTACTGGCACTTGGTGTGGTTGACATAGAATACAGACGGTAAGGAAAATGTAAATTGTCTATATACTGCAAATACATGCATCTAAGGTAGTTCTTGGTTTGAATATGGAAGTAGCAATCAAAAATTTCTCCATCTGAAAAAAGAAAAAATAACCTTCTAGATTAAGCCATTTAATCTCTTCTCACAGTCTTGTATTTCCTTTTAGAACTTGAAACATTCCTTTGGTTGTTTACACTTGAGTAGAAGTACCCACATTTCTTGCTTCAACTTCCAACCTCATACACCGAACTCTTTGCTTCTTAATTTTGCCAAGCGAGCACTAACCAAAGTGCATACAGATAATGATTGCTGCTGACTTTCTCTCCCTCTCAGTGTCTCATGCAGTTATCCAAACAAAAACATCACATTCAAGATTGATGAGAATAGCAACTACCCCTATTACTTGGCCTTTGTCATATGGTACCAGCAAGAAAAGAAGGATATAACTGCAGTGCAACTATGTGAGGTGAACCTTTTCTTCAGTCAAATTTATAAAATGATCAAAAATAGATTATAAAACCTCATGTTTGTGGTCCCATAAACCAGGGGAAAGCCGGTACAAATGCATGAGAAAAAGATCGAGAAAAATTTTTTATCTATGATGTAGATTCTATGGTGACTGTTACGGATGAAATTGATTGTCTTCAATTTCGTTTCTACAGACTCAAAATTTTTCTTGCAAGCTCTTGGATAGGAGTTATGGGGCAGTATGGACAACAGTTTCACCCCCAAGTGGACCACTATCTATTAGGATGCTTTTCAGCGATGATGATGGAGATGAGACATGGGTTGTCCCGGTTAACAACATACCTCAAGACTGGAAAGTTGGAGCTACATATGATTCAGGAGTTCAAGTGAACTAAAAAGCCAAGCATGCCCTATTGCATTCTTTATTGTTCACACATGTATCATTCAAATAAGTCCTTTACTTCATTTGTTATGTCGTCCTCTTCTTTGGTTTTTAACTTAGATTTCATGTGTATTTTTTTTTCCCGTCTTTGGGATTTGTTCAGAGATAAGTATTTGTGTAATCATTTTATTGCTGACTATTAAGTTTTCAGAATTTGATTCGTTTTCTTTCATTCAAGTCATATTCAAAATTTTCAACAAAACTTTGGGTACTTTTCCACAAGTACTGATAAAAACGGGACATGAGGCCCCATTGTTGTCCCCTCCCCCAAAAAAAGATGGACTCTAAGCCTTGTCTAGATGGCTGTTTCATCGAATAGTGATGTGACACAAATTTCATTCATCTAATGGTAGTTTTAAAATGGCTTGGATGATGTAGAAAACAAATATTCAACTGGGTTGAGGAGAAGTTTCTGCCAAGTATCAACCTCAAACAACCTCTAATTTTAATGTGTTTTAGGTTTAAGGGACAGAACCATAAACATATAAAAATGAGGAGTCCATATCACTGGTAATGAACGCATGGATGAATACAAGTTGTGTGAAGGCATGTTGGAAAATTCATTTTCAGTTTCTATCAAATATGAATGTAATCTAAGAATAGCAATATATATATATATACACACGCACGATAAAATAAAATAATTAATGCTACAAAATTTATATATGCTTTGAAAAAGTAGATACCCTTATATTTTTAAGTTCTATAGCTGCGGGATGTCATTCACATTATTACATTAATGTTGAGTGAAATAAGAGTGACTTAATACGTTTGACTCATGCTTTGCCAAGGAAAGGCGAGTAAGAGGACATTGTTGAGCATGATGATGAAGTGTATGTGAAGATATTGAGAGAGGGAGAGAGAGAGAGAGAGAGATGGAGGGAGGGAGGGAGGTTATAGGCAGGTTGGGCATATATATGATTGGATCATGTGCTGATTATTCAGCATAGAGTGAAGGCACTTCAGGATCTTGTTAGCCAATATCCCTCCAACAAAGTCATCCATAGGGCATCACATTCTCCCACTATTGTCAGCTTGATTATTGAATACAATATAAGTAAAACAACTCTGCTAAATTTTGGTTTCATACTAGCAAATCTTTAACAAATGGATTCGGAAAAGGTTACGGGAAAAAATCTCAACTGCAGTTCTGGGGAAAATGATGATCAATGTTTGTGACAATTCTTGTCTAATGCTTTTCGGACAAGATGGTACTCCGTAAGGTTAAAAAGAAGGGGGTCTTGTGATAACCATGATTGTCATAATTCCCCATTTGACTTTGTCCAACTTCAAAGGTCGATCAGGGTTTTTGCCCGTCATCTATTAAATTTTACTTTTTAACTCGCGAGAAAAATATGCAATTACAATAAAAAGATAGAAATGATATATTCAGTATCGAATCTCTCACATTGTGGATCTAGGGAGGAAATACCTAAAAAGCATTTCCCCTTGCCTACAAAACATGCAATTACAATAAAAAGATACTTTATTAATTTTTTATGTTAATTTATGAATTGATTTTAATTAATTAACTTTGTAAAATTAATTAAATTTTTTAATTACATTTAATTTTAATTTGTTCCCTTTCTTCTTCTTCCATTCACTCCCTCTAATTCTCCCAGTTTCTTTGAAGTTTCAAACAACTTAATACAATTTCATTCTCAGCACTATCAACGCCCCTTTGCCGCCACCAATTTCATCCTAATCACCAAAACTGCAAAGCCATTTCTAATATGTCTCTCTTATTTTTGCTTCAATCCTCCTTATTTCCACTCCTGAACCTAATTTCAAGGCCAATTAAAGTTTCTCTTCCTCTTCCTTTGTTTCCCGTGCTTAGTTGTCGAAAACTATGGTGTTCTACGGGGCCACTGAGACATAAACAAGAGAAGAGGAGCTATGATGGCCAATTACAATGCATCCTGAGCCATTTCATGCCTCCGCTGGGCAAGGAATTGATCACCTTTCTTTGTAAGGGAGGTCAGCTGAGCAGAATTAAGCAAGTCATTAGGCAAATATCACCCAGTAGTAGCATTCAGATATTGATGTCAAAAGCCAAAACTTGCAAAATATTAAGACCCACAAAGAAATAAGAGCGAATTGAGTCAAATTGATTGTAATACAGATCAGCATATGGCATTGAGGACATCCCACTAAATGTTGGTAAGGTTCCGCTCAATTGATTGTTCTCAAGCCCCAAATTCCACAACATAGAGCGCTTGTTGAAGTTCTGGGGAAGAGTACCTTTCAAGCCCAAGTTCTTGGCTTGAATCTGAGTCACTTTGCCATTAGAAGGTGGCTTAGCCATCATTGTAGGTTGTCCAATGTCCCGGTAAAATCTTCAACCAGATGCGAAGCGCATGCTGTTTCTCAGTACCCATGTCTTTAGGCATATTAACTTGAAAGAAGGAATAGACGCCTCTCTCATCCATTATCATCCTGCTTGGTTGCTTCTGAAGCTCTAAAGTCCATTCCAGCACAGCTCTACAAGACACTTCCATTTGAACAGCCATTCTGCTCAACATGGAGTACACCACGTTCCTTTCATGAACGGAAACATTCTCCACAAAAGATTCAAAACTCAACCCTCCAGAGTGAAGCAGACTAGACCAACTGCTTTCTGTAATCCTTACTCTTTCATCATGCACCTTTCCCTTTCTACATCATCCCATTGCCCTTCTGAGGCATATAGACTGGATAATAGTACATAGGGACCAATATCATCAGGATCGGTGGCGGAGCCACGCTGAAGAGTGTGGGGGCAAAAAATCATTAAATTTTATATATTAAATAAATATTTATCCTCACGTAAAAAAAAATTACCCTTACACTAAAAAAAAATTTGCCTCCATATAAAATAAAAATTATATTTATAGTTTAAAAATAAAATATTTTAATTTATAAAAATATTTTACCCCACAAATTTCGGGTTCTGATGATCTGGATACATGTCTATCAACCGCTTTGCCACAAACTCTCCACTTGAGTGAGTCTGACGGGCAGAAAGTAGAGCTCCCCACAAGGCTGGCCCTGCTTCCATAGGTATCCGATTTATTATTTCTTCCGAATCTTTTGTCAAACTAGCCCAACAAAGGAGATCCATCGTGCCCGTGCATCATTTGGCTCTATTCCACTCCTCTTCGTTCCTAAAACACTACAAAAAATAGCGTTTTTGGAATGAATTTTGTGATAAAATTTCGTGAAAAATTCATCAAAAAATAAATTTACAAGGAATTTAATGATGAAAAGAAATTCATCCCTAATAAGTCGTCGCAAACATTAATGACGAAAATTTTACAATTTGTTATAAATTTTAGGAATAAATAATATTGTCACAAATTAGCGACAAGTTTTGGTATGAAAAAATGATTTGTCACAAATTTTGGGATGAAAAAGGATTCATTGCAAATTTTTGCGATGAAAATTTTTTCATCCCAAATTTTGCGACGAATATTTTTTTGTCGTAAATTAACAACGAAAAACAATTTATCGCAAAAATATTTAGCCACAAATGTATTTTTCGTCACAAATTTTGCAACGAATTGGTGATAAATAAATTTGTCGCAATTTTTGCAACGAAAAATTATTTGTCCCCAATTAACGACGAATTTTAAAAGATAATTGAAAATGTTATATAAAATAGCTTCAAAGGGATTAATCACAAAATTAAATAGATTTGGAATAATGTTGAATTTACTCACAAATTATCGGTTTGTGGCAAATTAGTTACCAATTTAACGATAACTCTTAGAAGTATTCTCTTATTAGCGACAAATTTACAAAAAATTTTATTTGCTACTAATTTTACGACAAAAAAAAATTTATTTATTGCTAATTTTGTGACGAAAAATTCTTTTCGTCACTGAATTTGCGAAGAATCTGGTGTTCGTCACTGAATTTGCGACGAAGAAATCATTTGTCGCTAAATTTGCAACGAGTACATTTTTCGTCGTTGAATTGGCGACGAAAATATCATTTGTCGCTAAATTTACGATAAAATGATATATTCATTGTCACGTCCCGATTCTCGGATCAAACACGCAACAACCGCCGTGTTGTCTCAATACACGGGCAGAATCTCCCCATATATCGGGACTCCGCATGGCTACATTACTGAACATTAAATCCTCCGGTACACCAATCCATCAAAGACAAGAAAAAATAATTAAATAAATAATTATATATATGTCTAGATATATACTTACACTCTCTTTTTACTAAAATTTAAATTTCATAATAATGAGATTTACTATGATTCGCGGACACGACATTAGAAATATACCAAAAATTTAAATTTAATACCTAAAAATCGAAAATCAATATAAATTTAAAATTTTTATATTTTATTATAAAGATATTTACAAAATATCCAACATTGATTTTATCGGTATTACATTCATTGCAAATTCAGTGATGAACATAATTTTTATCACAAAATTTAGCGACCAACTGTTTTTCATCGTTGATTTTACAACAAATATTTCTTTTGTCACTAAATTTACAACGAATTTCGTTGATTTTGCGACAAAAACAAAATTGGTCCCTAATTTAGTGACAAGGTTCAATTTTGTCACAAATTTAGGGACCAAATTTATATTCGTCGTTGAATTGATAATGAATTTTTTTTGTTGCAAATAGTGTCGAATGATTTTTTTATCGTTAATTTCATTATGAATTTAGGACAAATTTTTTTCAACTCTAAAATTCATCCCTAAATCCATGTATTTGTGTAGCGGAACATTTCTGGGGCTTTCTCTCCATGCCCGTGCATACCATATCATTCTTACTCTGTCATTGCATTGAGGATATTCCTAGCAAGATCCATGGCCCCACATTTTCCGTACATCGTCGATAAAGCCGTCAAAAGTAACACATCAGGTTTAATGTTCCTATTATTTGTTATATGGGAGTGAACCACTTTTCAAGTTTTAGACTTTGCACAAGCTGAAAGAATGCTTACATTTGTCTCAGAAGTATTCCCCGGGGCGTGCATAAAGAGCCAACATGGTGTTCCAAGAAACTACATTCCTACATCACATGCCATCCGATCAAACTTATCTCTAGCAACCGAGACTTCTCCTATCCTACCATATCCGCCAATCATACAATTCCACAAAACAACATCAGTAAATGGATATTCCTGAACAACTCCCCTGCAGCCTCCATACCCCCAATTCCCACATAACCCGCGAGCACTGAATTCCAACTAAACATATCTCTCTCTTGCATTTTATCGAAAAGTCTACGTGCAAAGCCTACTTTCTACATTTGGGTCATCGAACCTCACAAAGCTTCTAATTATAGTATTACATAGAAAACATCAGGTTCTTCAAAATGATCAAATAACAAAACAGAATGCTGAAAAGTGAGAGTTGAAGAACTAAGCTTCTTTATGACACGACTTGCAATGAGAGTGTGTTGGAAGAGACCTGAAACTATAAGCTGTGTGTGAATTTGATTGAATTTATCGGGTGGCTCAAAGTGAGAGTGAAGACTCCATTGTTGTACCTGGAAATTGATGGAATTTGAAATGCAAATATTTGAATGGGCTTTCATGTGAAATGATTACTGTCTTGAAATTATTATGTCCTCACAACATTGCTGGGTTATGTTGATCGACAAATTCTTTTGGGATATGTAAGTGGAAACAGAAAATTAAGGCATCAAAATCTCAAATTTTTTTTTTTTTTTTTTTTGTCAATGATGGAAAAATCTGAGCTGAATTTTCTCAATGGTGGGAGGAGATATTTATAAAAAATAAAAAATTGTAATTATAAGATATCCTTTCATTTAAAAAGTATAACGAATATGTCATTTTGATTTTAAAATAATAACATTTTAATAAAAGACACAAGTTTATTTAATTTTTAAAATTGTATCTTTTGAATAAAATAATTTTTGTTTGGTATATAAGGAGACTCAAACTCGAGATTTCAAAATTAGGATGGGAAAAAGTGCTACTCGACTTACAGCTCATTGCTTGAATAAAATAATTTATTATAACTGAACAGACACTGTCTCTTGGTTGAACTCTCTAGGTCGAGCAACTAAGTAACAATTTCTTTATTTTCTAATACACAATAATTGTTTTTAAGATGAAAATCCCAATTTTTCTCTAATATACCATTTCAACAAAATTCAAATAATTTTAAATTTGATAGATTATAAATCCATCGAATTTTCTTTAATGTTCATAACATATTACAAACTGCATCTAACATGTTGATCTCTGCAGGTTTTGATTTAAGTCGACAAAAAAGTTCTGGGCATATTTTGGAGAGATCTTTTTGAGTTTTCGGAAATTTGTCAATAGAGTGCGAATATATCATAATGGTCCATCGAGAGAATTTGAATCCAAGGACCCTTTTTTTTTTCCCTCTCAAATGCGAAGAGCATGGTGGGTATTACTGTGAGGAATTGAACAGGAAAAACTTCCTTTGTTACTTTTTAACAACATGTAATCAGTGTTTTTAAACTTGGACTGGATCGACCGATTAAATTGGAAATCGGACTGGTAGCCTGTTCGAGTTAATGTGCAAAACCGATTTTTAAAAAAATCGATCAAAACCCCGATTGGATCGAAAAAGGGGTTGAACCATACCGGTCTAACCCAGGTTTTCCTTATTATCCCAAAAAATATGAGAAAATTATTGCTCTTGGATTCAAACCTGGATCCTCTTATGAAAATCGAAAAGACTTCATCACTGTGCTACCATATATTGTTTTGTAGTATTATATTTTATATTTATTTATAATTTCATGATGATGTCATCCGGATTTTTTATCTGATTTAACTGGTTTGGCCTAATAACCTATTGACCCCTTGACTTAGTCAATTTATACTTCGATTCGGATTTCAAAACACTGCATGTAAACAGCAAAAGGGTGCATTTGGGTTTGACTTGGTCTCGTTAGAATGAATGAGTAATCTAAGGCATGATGCATGTGGACGAGCTCCTTTGGTTGCCACCCGAACAAATATCTCTCCCTGCAAAACAATGCAGAGAGTCTCAACATTCTTCTAGAGTGAATTATTATTTATCGCTATTACTTCGTATAAAATAAGATAATAAAATTATCATGGACCCTAACGGCAATCTCAACATTCAAAGTTAAATTTTTTAATAATTACTTTGAAAATTTAAATAAAGAAATAAAGAATATTTGACTAAGTTAATAATTTAGTAATTTATACAATTAATTTTATCCGGTAATCAATTATCCAACTAATTCAGTATGAATACTGTGATATTGATTTTAGAGATGGGCCTCCCCGCGCTTGTTTTTTCAATCCCAAAACTCGAACATAAGACTTGTTAAAGGAATCTAGTATCTACTGCTAAACACACAGGATATAGATATAATTTATGCAATTGATAGTATATCAGTATTAATAACTTTTTCATGGTCCCAAGGAAATTAATTTATCCAGATTTAACAATGATAGAAATAATTTAAATTTTATAAGTATAGAAAATTGAGTTCTTTATTTTCTTAAAATAATTATGTAAAAATTCCGTATTATTTTTATTGCCCTCCTTAATGATCATTTCAATTTCTTCCTAATTGTCGAGAAGACAAGGAATTCTCTTACATATTGATATGTCATTAATAGCTGGTGCGCAATTTTAATTTTACTAAATGCAGTTATTTATGATCTCACGGTTTCTTTTTCCTCGTATTTACAGATTTTGTGCATATATACAAAGGCGTGTTGGCCTCAATTAAGGTATTCCATAGATGCTCGAAACCAACAAGGTTCTTTTTACGATGCGGACTCTCGTAACTCTGAAAGCAAGTCCAGTCTTTCACGTAGGGTATGCTCATTTTGCCTAGCGTCGTATTGGGTCACCGAAGCGAGTGAATTCATATCTCCACGGGTATGACCGCTTCACTTCTATATGTCAGACTGAACGGTGTTTCACCTATTACTCTTCGGGGTATATGCGATATGACCAGAGGATACTGTAGAGTTCTTCAGCCCACTGCCCTTTGACATCGTCTAGCATTGTCTTTAATCCCTGTAGAATCATTTGGTTAGTTATCTCAGCCAACTCCTTGGTCTACGGATCAGCGACTGATGAAAATCGATGCTGAATCTCGAGTCTTTCGCAGAACTCCCAGAAGCACTTGTTGTCAAACTGCTTTCTATTGTCCATGATGAGGACATGCGTTATGCCGAATTGAGTGATGATATGAGCCCATACAAAGGACTGAACCTTGGCGGTAGTGATCTAAACTAGAGGTTCAGCTTCCACCCACTTGGTGAAATAGTTAATCACTATTATGAGGAACTTCCGTTATCCTGAGGCTGGGGGGAACAGCCTGAGGATATCCATGCCCCATTGAGCGAATGGCTAGGGGTTGGCTATAGGATTAAGTTTGGTAGAAGGCAGTCGAGGCATTGAAGAGAAATGTTGACACTTGTCGCATCGCTTTACATAGTTGTCGGAGTCGACCTTCTTGGTTGGCCAATGGTACCCTTGACAAAGAGCCTTGTAGACTAGATTTCGAGTGCTTAGATGATTACCACAGATCCCCTCATGAATTTCTCGGAGGATATAGTCCCCTTCTTCAAGAGTTAGGCACCACAGTTATGGATTAGTGAATGATTTATGGTAAGAGATTCCATCAATTATGGCGTCTGTGCAGCTCTTCTCTTTAGTTTCTTCACCTCCCTCGGTGACTCTGGTAGGTAATCATGCCTAAAGTATTCTTCTATAGGATCTTTGCAACTAGGGGACTGATCGATGGAGAGAGCCTCTGTGGACTCATCAATGCTGGGATATGGCAAGCTTTTAATATATACCATTTGGCTAGAGGCGACCGAGTAGAACTGGCCAGCTTCGATAGAGTATCAGCTCATGCGTTCTCTAACTGAGGGATCTGCTGGATATCAACTTTGTCTAGTCGTCCCATTGTTTCGTACAATTTACTTAAGTATTTGGCTATGGTTGGGTCTTTCGTTTCGTAGACCCCTTCGATTTGTTTGACAACCAACTGGCTGTCAGTGAATACCCTTACGTTCCATGCCCCATGTCAATGGCAATCCGAAGGCCTGTCAACAAGGTTTCATACTCTGTTTTGTTGTTGGTGGCCTGAAAATCGAACCGGAGGGCGTATTCCGCCTTAAAATTATTCGAGTCCACTAGTATGAGCCCGACACCGCTTCCTGAGGAATTCAATGACCCGTCAACATGGATGGCCCACTCTGGGATCAGCCATTCTTCCTGATGGTTAGGAGATTTTTCTTCGAGCATTGCCAGCAAGGTGCATTCGAGAATGAAATTTGGCCCTTTATCATTGGTCGTGGTCGATACTATATGTCAAACTCACCCAATTTCACGCTCCACTTGATGAGCTGACCAGAAGTGTCTCTTTTCTAGAGGATCTATTTTAGCTGTTGGTCAGTGAGTACCACGATGGTATAGGCTTGGAAGTACGGTCGAAAGCGTCTTGCTGAGACGACCAAGGCATATGCTATCTTCTCAATCGATCGATAGTTAATTTCGGATTCCTTTAATATCCGGCTGATGTAGTAGACTGACTTTTGGGCACCGGACTCCTATCTCACTATCACAGAGCAGAGCACTTGATCGAAGATGGCGAGGTATAAATAAAGCTCTTCCTCGGGGACGGGCTGTGAAAGTAATGGCGGCTCCATCAGGTATTCTTTTAGTCGTTCGAAAGCTGCCTGACATTTGGATGTCCACTTAAACCGCCGAGTCCTCTTCAATGCATCAAATATGGACTTATACTTCTCACTAACCCTTGACATCAATCGGCTCAGAGCTACTATTCGGCTGGTAAGGCGCTACACTTCTTTTAGTGTCTTAGGAGGCGACATATCCAATATCGCTCATATTTTCTAGGGATTGGTCTCTATCTCTCAATCGGTGATCATAAGCCCAAGAATTTTTCGGAGGCGATCCCAAAGGTACACTTCGTCGGGTTCAACTGCCTATTATAGCATTCTAACATCTAAAATGTTTCTTTAAGGTCTGCAACATGAGTTTCTGCAGTGATGGTCTTGACTAACATATCATCAACATAGGCCTCAACATTCCTACCTAGCTGGTCTTTGAAAACTATGTTGATCAATCGTTGGAAAGTCGCTCCAGCGTTCTTTAGATCGAAAGGCATAACCCGGTAGCAATATGTGCCGAATTCGGTAATGAAGCTCATTTTCTCTTCCTCCTCCGGTATCATTCTGATCTGATTGTAATCTGAATAGACATCCATGAAACTAAAGAGCTAGTGTCCCGAGAAATTGTCTACGAGATTGTCGATGTTGGGAAGTGGGTAACTGTCTTTTGGACACATTTTGTTGAGATCGGTGAACTCCACGCACATTCTCCATTTGCCGTTGGCCTTTTTTACCAAGACAATGTTGGCTAACCACTCGAAATATTTAACTTCACGAATGAACCCAGTCGCTAATAGCTTCTGAACTTCTTCATGTATAGTGCTCTGGCGTTCGAGAGCGAATACTCTCTTTTTCTGTATCACTGGTTTGAAATTAGCGTTGACTGTTAGCCTATAGGTTATGACAAATGAATCTATATCTGGCACCTTTTTCGAGGTCCAGATGAAAACTTTGGAGTGTTGTTGTAGATAGGCGACTAAGGCCTCTCGCAAGGAGGGTGATAGGTTGGTCCCTACCCGGACGGTCTGATTTGGGTCGTTGATCTCAACCATTTCTTCACTTAGTTCGGGTTTTGATCTCAGCCCGGTGTAGTCCTTCAGTTCCAGGGCATCGATCGGAAAATTTTCTTACGCATCTTAAGCCCCAAAGAGGATATAAGGATCAAGATCGCTATGTATGGTAATGACCCCTTGTGGCGTTCTAAACTTTACCTTCATGTGTCTCGTGTTCGGTAACGCTTCTAGTTCATCCAGGCTAGGTCTTCTGAAAATGACGTTATAAGAAGAGAACAGTTTCATCACATGGAACTAGACATGGGCGGTCGTGTGATTGGGAAGTTTTTCGAGGGTCATGGAAAGGGAGATAACAGCTTCAGGATAGACATGCTCGTTCGAAAGTCCCTTAAGGGAACTGGTAGGTGGCTGAAGCTGAGCCGAATCAAGGCCCATTCGACAGAAGGCGTCCCAGATAAGAAGATCACAGTCGGCCGCTTGATCGACAAGGACCCTCTTCATGACATAAGATTCTATCTTGAGGGTAATGACTATAGGATCATCACGGTGGAGATCTACCCCCGTCAGGTCATTGTCATCAAAGCCTATGACAGCCCTCCTCCGCTTGGCCGGCTTTACGTCGGGACAAATGGCCATAGACGTCGACATGAACTTTCGGTATATCAGTCTGTTCTCACGGACGACGCCAATCTGTTGGAAATGAGTTGTGACTCCATAGATATCGACTCCTTGATGACTCGAACGGTTACCGTCGATGGGAAATAAAATCTACAAAAATCGTCGAAGGGTGTTCCGGCAGAGGAGACTCCGACGCTCAAGTCAGAAAGAGTGATTTTCGAACGTAAAGAAACAAACTGAGAGCTTAGAGATGAAGAGATTCCCTATGATTAGTGTGCTCAATATGTAAGGGTGAGAGAGCATACTTGACTTGGAGGGTTTAAGAAAATCTTACACTTGATAGAATCGTATGCTTTATGGGCGTTGTAACCCTATTTTTCTTACGGAAATGATCCGAAAATTTCAGGAGTTCAATATTGCGAAATGATAGCGATGTTTATCGTATGGGAATTTTCCTTATCCGTAAGATTCTGGAGATATCATTTTTAAGCAGGGAATCAAAGTCGTTGGGTATTCTAATCTTTCCTTAGGATCAATAAGGCCATTAGCTATCGGTCGATTGTTAGGCCAATGTGGAGCCTTCGGGCTTGTTCGCTCGGTGAACCAAGGGTTAAGTACCCGATCGGGGAGATAAATTACAAATTTCGTTCGATAGGCGGGACGACTAAAGCCTTTCGGTAGATCAAATGAATAGCCATCGAGAATAGTCGTTCGATAATACTAGATTATGTCTGCTCCTCAGTCGGTAGCTATTAGGTCGCTTAGCTCGGGGGGTAATCTCTTTTGTGCTATGGGCCACCTAGGCTTGGGCCCCTTGATCGTACCTTTGATCAAGTATTAGGCTACATCCCATCAATGGGTATTACAAAGAGGAACGGAGCATGGAAAACACCCTTTTACATTTTAGCTACATGTAACCAGCAAAATGATGCATTTGAGTTACCTTTGGTCTTGTTAGAATGAGTAATCCAAGGCATGGTGCATGTGGACGAGCTACTTTGGCTTGCCAACGGAAGATGTCTTTCTTGCTATTAAACAACTTTGGGAGTCTCAATCTTAAAAATCGGAAAAAAAAAATTGTTTTCAAATTGGTGGTTGTTTATCTTAGATAATATATTTTTTAATTGTTGGTCCCTATGTAATTAAGAAGGGGGTTGAATTAGTATGTTTCAAATTTTAGATTTTATTTCACTTAAAATCTCAATTAAATCTCTCTCTCTCTTCTCTCTCTCTCTCTTCATAATATTAAATTCCAGAGAGAGAGGAACAAAGAAGAAGACAAGTCCAGAATCTATAGTCAAATAATATGAATTATACAAATGTAAGTGCAGAAATTAAAAAGTAGAGATAAAGAGATCAATCCTAATTTATAGTGGTTCAATCTTATGTTTACGTCCACTCTTTCAACTCAGCAAGTCAGGGTTTAGTGATAGTTAGTTTTTACTATTCCACGAGAGTTACAAGTTTGAGTATAACTATTTGTTGATAATCTGCACCTTCAATTTTGAAGATAACTTAGTCCAATAAGATTCGATTCTAACTCTCATCCAACTAAGCTATCTTCTCAATCAAGTGTTCCTCATCCCCAAACTTGTGAGACTATACCATACAAAACAAATACAAAAACAATTTCAGCAAAACAATCTCTGCATGATAAATACTTTACCAGGTTGTTCAACTAGTCAATTTTCAAATAATAATAATATAGTGATAATTTAAATTGTGGTATGTTTAGGATAAATAGTAGTAATATAGTAATAACTAATAATAATATAGTGGTATATTAAATTATGATAAATTTAGGATAATTAGTGGTAATATAATTGTAATTAATAGTAATAGTAATATAGTAGTAATTTAAATTGTGATGATAACTAATATAATGATATCGTAACTTAAATTATGGTAAGTTTACCATAACTAGTATAGTAGTAAGTAATAGAAATATAATAGTAACTTAAATTATAGTTACTACTGCACAATGGTAAGAAATTTTACACAAAGATAAGAATTTTACTGATTAGAATTATTAAATAAATATAGATCATAGAGAGAAAAATGTGAGATGTGACATTTTTAACACAAATTAACCAAAAAAAATGTTAGGAAAAAAATCAAGCACATGTGCACAATGTAGAGAAAAAAAATGCAACCCTCTTCCTAAAACAAATAATAAAAAAGTCACTTCAAAAAAAAAATAAATAAATAAACAGGTGCGGTCTACCACGCACATGTGCGGTCACCGCACCTATGTTTTGCTTAGATTTGTGTTTTTTTTTTAACACTCTTTTTTAATTTTCTTTTTTTTTTTTACTCTCTTTCTTTATTTTTTCCCCCTATTTAGTCAAGACATTGTTTTCCATTTAAATGTCATTTTCCCTAAACCCTTAAAACATATAAACAAATAAAAATTAAATACACAAATAAAAAAATTATCTTAAAATTAAAAAAATATATATTTTTTTTTCTTAGTCCTCCGTCCTTCCAAATTCAGAATCATTTTACTTCTAATTCAATTTATTTAAATTTTTTATTAATATTAATGTTATGATTTTTCTATTTTTTATTGGAAATTGATCATGTAGATTCTATGATTGTTTTTCCATAAAAGAAAAGAAAAGATGAAGGAAGAAGAAGAAGAAAGAATGTGACAGATAATCATATTACATCAAAATCAAATTCGATAACGTGTAGTTCATTTGAATATTACATCATAACAATTCACATAAAATTATAAATATTAATATTAATTCAAATATTGTAATTACATAAATTGATAAATAAATAAATAATATTATATGATAAATAATATTAATAATTACATAATTAGCCATAAGTCAGTGATAAGTAGTAATAAGTAGTAATAAAATAGTGGTAAGTCAGTGATAAATAATGATAAGTTAGTAGTGAATAGTGATAAATAGAAGTAAATTAACGATAAGTCAATGGTAAATTAGTGTAAGTAGTAGTAACTAAGAGTCTACCACGCGCCTTTGTAGGCGACTGCTCGACTTCACAAGTGACCGTGCATACTGTGTGGTAGACTGCGCCTGTTTAAACATTTTGGTTTTTTTTTCTTTTTACACTCCTTTTTTAACTTTCTTTATTTTTTTAACTCTCTTTTTCTTTTTTTTTTCCCTGCCACACTCTTTTTTAACTTTCTTTTTTTTTAACTCTCATTTTTTTTCTTGCTATATTTTTCCTTGCTTAAAATATATAAATAAATAAAAATTAAATATACAAATAAAAAATTATCTTAAAATTAAAACAAAATTATTATTTTTTAATAATATTAATTTTATGATTTTTTTATATTTTTGGTAATATTAATTTTATGACTTTTCTATTTTTTTATTGGATTCTATGATTCTTCATTTTTTCCATTTTCTTTTCTTTTGTTAAAAAAAAAATTATCAAAAATTTATTTTAATATTTTTGCTTGGCCTTTTTAATAATAATTGATTATTTACAATATTAAATTAAAATTAAAATAATTGGTGATATAATTTTAAGTTGAAATACTGTGATTCAACCAATGTGTATGGTGATATGTCTATTTTAGAGTTAGCTCCAACCATCGGATAAAATATCCAATTTGGATTGATAACATGGCGAAAAATGAACTAATTTTGAATTGACAACGTGGCATGTGGTGAGTTTTGAATAAGTTAAAACTAAAACTAAAAGGCATGTAAAATAAAGTGTTGAAAAAAGGGCGAGAGACAAAATATTTAAAAATATGGGTTTTGAAATTGTCTGTGAAAAGAAGGCGATCAATATCTTTTAAAATAATCAAAACTCTCTCATTTTCTCTCATTCCCTCAAAAGCTCTCATCTCCTCCCCAAACTCTCAAAATTCACCGAAAAAACTATTATTCAACCAAATATAATTTTAACCAAAACTCTCACTCAATCAAAATCTATATTATATTTTCAGCATCCAGACTTATTCAAAACTCTCACTCAAGTTTACTGAAACTCTCTATAACATATATTTAAAATGACTTTGTAAAGTTTCATCACTCTGTTGAGATGAGCATGCAATTTAGTTTAAAGAAATTCAACCATCCAAGATATTATCCAGATTTAAAAATAAAATAGGGGTAATTACATTTTTTCCTTTTTCCCCTTCTGATTTGACCAAAAAGTACATACTTCCCTGAGTCATGGGAAAAACGATTTTATTTGTTTATTATATCTTAAATGTAGTGTATTGATTTTTTTTTAAAAAAAAAGTTGTTACTTTATTGTTAATGGATTAATTTTTGTATATATTTTTTTTTATCATTAATATCTTATATTGTAATAATACTTATTTTTGGGTTGTTATTTTGGATTAACATTTGTAATGACAGTGAATGGTACGTTGATGGTGAATTTGCATTGTGATAAACAAATGACCATGTGGATAAATTGGTAACATTTTCTAACAATTTCTAACATATAGTAACCGATGATAAAAAGTAATAATTATGTTGTAACATTTCCTAACAGTAATAACTAGGTAGTAACTGACAATAAAATATAATAATCAGATAATAACATTTTCTAATACATATAGTAATCTGGTAGTAACCTACGATAAAATGTAAACATTTCCTAACACATATAGTAATCATGTAGTAACCAATGATACAAGAGAGTAACTTTACCTAACATTTTTCTGATCGACAATAAAAGTAACTTTTCTTAACATTTGTGTAACCAAAGATACAAGGTAACATTAAAATCACAGCAAACTTGTGAGACTATATAATACAAAACAAATACAAAAACAATTTTAACAAAAAAATCTTTGCATGATACATATTTTCCTAGATTATTCAAGTAGCCAACTTCTAATTCTAATATCTCACTCCCAAGATATTGAAATGGCTCTATAAAAACATACTGAATATTCTCTATATATTGCACTTTAAATTTCAGGAAGTATACTTACTAAACTGCTTACTATCGTGAAAATATATGACTGTAAAGTTGGCTTTCCAACAAATTTTACTGTTGTAAAAATCTGGTTTAAGTTACTAAATTTGTGTTTGATTTTTTCTATCATATCTTCTAATTTTTACTACTGTAATTATTCAAGTTTAAATTTCAATAATCACCCTAAAATGTGAAACTGTCAAATTTGAAAACCTTTGGTTGATGAAGAAGTTACACTTAAGAGAATACCTTCTAAAAACCAGCTTGTTACTTCTGAAAATTTTACTTCAAATTTTGAATTTGAACTTTATCTTTAATTTGAATCTTCCAAGCAGTTTGATCTTGATTAAACCATTTATGCATGTTTTAGGATTAAGTACAGTTCCCAATCTGTACTTAATTTGTTGAGCTAAATCCTTAAAATCACAATAGCTCATATCTATCCTTAAATTCTGATTTTCAACTATTTCTATCCATACTGCTATGCCAACATCTTCTATATAGTAACTATTTTCAAATTTTCACAAGAATTTCTATAGAACTTCAACTTCTACATGTAGAAGATTGTATTATTTCAAAAACAAATATTTTAAAAATCTGCATATTTGGTAAAATGATTAGTAACATATGTAGAGTTTTGTTATAATCAAAATGTTAAAATTCGATAATAATTTTCTTAACATTAATATTTGGTTAAAGAAATTTGACAATGTATTTTATCGAATCTTAATTTTCATATAATTTGATTTATAGTTACTTTTGCTCATTATAAAATGAAAATTGGAGCATCTGAACCTTTGATTACAATTACATTGTTATTTTCAAATTTGGAAAAATTTAAATGTAATACATCTTAATTTTCAGTTATACTAAATGTTATATTACCATATAAAAAGCGTTATTTTCTTTTAAAATTAATATTTTAAAAATTTTGAACCAATTTCAAAGTGCATTTCCTAATTGTAAAATTAAACTTTGTGCATTTTCTTTATATAATGTATAATAAGGATACCCAATTTTTTAAAACATGATCTAAGACAGTGGTAATGAACAATGATTCTCTATTCCTTTCAAATTAATTTTCTCTTAATTCACAAATTATCTATGAATACGGTGAAGACAATCATGGGATTTGTGGTTTGCTATCAACGTTTGGGCGCTTGTGACCTCAGGAGAACTGATTGCTGCAAAGAGACCCAATGGAATTGGAAGATGTGAAGTTAAATATAGTTTTCCAGTATGCGATTGCTACTTCCATGTTCCCCATCACCGCCACCAAAACGATGCACTGCAAGCAATGGTGTCTGCAGCTTCAAGCAGTGCCCAGAGAATTGTTTTGATGCCAAATGTGCAGCCAAATATCCTGGTGGTTATGGTACTTGTGAAGATGTCATTCACGCTCGATGGTCATTTTTTTGCTAAATCATTGTACCTTTGTTTGAGAACTTTTTTGGTTGGCTTCTTAGACGGGGAGACTCGAGACTTAAAACTCAGTTGCAACATGGTGGTGCAATATGGTGAGAATGTATAATCAAAAGATTGTTCTTGACGCATAATGGTCTTTGGGATCTACCCCATTTTGGCCATGACCATGGAACAATTATCTTTTTTTGTATATGTTGATTTATTAAAATCAGCACAAATCCTCAACCAAAATTAGAATATTATAAAGATTTTCCCAAAGCACTTTTCCAAGCATATCGCAAAACTAAAACCCCATTTGGGTATGATGAAATGCTAGAGATGAAGAGCTCTAACCTTTTTGTGATACGAACTGCAGCGGAAGTTCGTGTTGAACTTAGCGCCCTAGAGAGGTTAACAAGGCGATGGCCTTGAGTGACGGGTCATCCTTTGACAAATACTTTTTTTCTATTATTATTGGGCACAACAAGGCTAGGCTCAACAATTAATAACAGGCTGAAAAGTGATATGGAGTAAAATAAATAATAATTTAAATAGAATACATTTTCACATTTTCATTGTTTGTTGAGTAAAAAAGAATAACCATATAATTCTCTGAAAAATTAAAAAATGAGTGTAGATATTTGACACTAACGGCTTATCCGATACACAAAATGCTCCCGACTTAGTTTAAGGATAGGAGAATGGTGGATGTATATGTACGTAACATTCTTCTTGTATTTTGTAAAGAAACTATTTTTATGACCTGAATCCATGATTTTAAATTCACCAAAAGAATAACTCCGTTGTTGCGTTAAAGTTCACCCTCAGTGAAGATATTTGACACTCTTTATTGGAAAAGTGATTAATTTCTGATGATAAATTCAAACAATAGAAACATAGGGAGAGAATAATTTTAGAGATGATGACTTTATTTTTTATATTATTTTTCTATATACATAATAAATTAAATAAACTAGATTTTTACACAAATTGGGATGTATACGTAAATAAAAAAAAAAAAAGATTTAATGTCAAGTTAATCAAATAGCGTAAATATATTGTGATGTTTGAGATATTATAACTTGATATATATAAAAAGATGTGAATTGTCAATTATCATGAGAGGAAAAAAAGTGACAAATTGATTTCTGCTGATAAATTCAAACAATAGAATGCAACATATGAAAGAATAATTTTAGAGTTAATGATTTTATTTTCTTCTATATTGGTTTTCTATATATATATATATATATATATAATATTGAATAAATGAGGTATTTACACAAATTAAGGTATGCATATAAAAAAAGGTCTAAAGGCAATCAAATATATGTCTACATGTTGTGACATTTGAGATAACATAAGATAACATATACAAAAAGATAATGACAATAGTAATGGTGACCTTATACGTTACCATGTGTATTTTTTGAGAATATTTGCTTTTTATAATCCTTATAAGACATGTAAATGGTAAAGAGTTTTTTATTCAAGTATCTTCTCTGAAATCTACTTTTAGCGTTTGAATTTTTGTAAGCGTGTGTATTTCTGTGATTTTCGCGAGACTTATATAACAAAAAATTATTTACTTTTCATATGTTAACACACACGTTAAATATGTATGATAATAAATGTTTTATAAACACCTATCTAAACTCTCTATAATTTATAACAATTTCTAAATAATTTTTATTACTCTCTTTATAATTATCTATTTTTCACAAACTCTCACAATCTTTTTCTTTCTAAAAAGTGTCGATTCTTTTTCTCTCAAAGAATTATATGTAATTATCTGTTAATTTCTAGATAATTTTATGTAATTTGTTGGGTGACTATCCTACTCTTTCCAAATGTTGAAATAAAAGGAGACAATTTTGATATTCAAATTGAGTTTATAGTGAAATTATTCATTTCAATTTTTGTTTTGAAAAATCAAAAAAAAAATTTCTTTGCAAAGAGTATTTCCTAAAATGTCTAGGGATATAAAAGTAATAATAAAATCATAACCCTTCATCGCAGGATATAAAAGATTATAAAAATATATATATTAATTTCTTTGCGACATAAAAAAAAATATTACTTGTTTAGTGTGTGAGAAATAATAAAAGTCTTGATGAAAATAAAATAATTCTTATCTACTTTACTTAGATTAGAAAAATAAAATTATCAACATATGGACTATTGAGCATCATAACAAGATATATTTGATTCTTTCCTTTCCTTTTCGATGATAAAATCATAACCCTTTATCATATATATCCATTTTATAAAAGTTGCAATATTAAGATTTGAAAGAAATATGCTCACGTTTCTTTCTTAAATTTACAAACTCTCTCTCTCTCTCTCTCTCTCTCTCCCTCTCTCTATATATATATATTTTTTTCCTTCAAATATATATATATATATATATATATATATATATATATATATATATCTCTATCTCTATCTCTCTCTCTCTCTCTCTCTCTCTCTCACACACACTGAGGCTGTAAAAGTCCTAAAATTTAAAGATGGCCAAGCTCGCAGCAAGTTTGTCTGTTATACTTCTGCTGTCTTTTGCAATGGGTAAAAGATCTCTCTCTCTCTTACCATATATACAAAGTTTTTGTATAAATTATCCATGAAATGTCTGGTTTTTTTGTGCAAATTCTATTGCCACATACACATCAACTCTAATCTTTGCTGCACAAAAGATATGGAACCCTATATTTCTTGTGTGTTTATATTTGTACATGCAAACTAAAAACATTTCGAGCATCATAAGGCATATCAAGACATATTTCGATTGTTTCTTTTTCTTTTTGATGATAAAATAATAGTCTATCATCACAGGCTATTTGCTAAGATCTTCTGTTTTTGGCAAGTATCATGCATTCTTACTTTACATTATATAGGTAATTTTACAAAAATGAATTTTACATATAGAAAATCATTTTAAAATAGTGTTGGGTTTAATTTAAGAAAAAAAAATTGGTTTTTGAAGAGAATAATTTTTCTTACATATTAGAAAGTAGTATGTTAAAATTTTTCCAAATTTAAAAAAATAATATTAAAACTGTAATTGTAATGATGAAAAATAACAAAAATTTGTTTTCCGAGGTGGGGTTTGTTCATTTTAGATAAAGCATATTTTAATTTTGTTTTCTAGTTAAGGAGATTTGATAGTGCATTTCTTTTCCCATTTAATTATTTTGATAATGAGAATTTAAAAAAAAAAAAAATTGATCTATAACAGTTTTGCATTGATTTCTAATGTTGCATATGCTATATTATGTTATTTTTTTTTTTTTTTTTTTTTTTTTTTTTTTTTTTTTTTTTTTTTTTTTTTTTTTTTTTTTTTTTTTTTTTTTTTTTTTTTTTTTTTTTTTTTTTTTTTTTTTTTTTTTTTTTTTTTTTTTTTTTTTTTTTTTTTTTTTTTTTTTTTTTTTTTTTTTTTTTTTTTTTTTTTTTTTTTTTTTTTTTTTTTTTTTTTTTTTTTTTTTTTTTTTTTTTTTTTTTTTTTTTTTTTTTTTTTTTTTTTTTTTTTTTTTTTTTTTTTTTTTTTTTTTTTTTTTTTTTTTTTTTTTTTTTTTTTTTTTTTTTTTTTTTTTTTTTTTTTTTTTTTTTTTTTTTTTTTTTTTTTTTTTTTTTTTTTTTTTTTTTTTTTTTTTTTTTTTTTTTTTTTTTTTTTTTTTTTTTTTTTTTTTTTTTTTTTTTTTTTTTTTTTTTTTTTTTTTTTTTTTTTTTTTTTTTTTTTTTTTTTTTTTTTTTTTTTTTTTTTTTTTTTTTTTTTTTTTTTTTTTTTTTTTTTTTTTTTTTTTTTTTTTTTTTTTTTTTTTTTTTTTTTTTTTTTTTTTTTTTTTTTTTTTTTTTTTTTTTTTTTTTTTTTTTTTTTATATTTTTTTTTTTTTTTTTTTTTTTTTTTTTTTTTTTTTTTTTTTTTTTTTTTTTTTTTTTTTTTTTTTTTTTTAAAATCCCTCTTTTTTTAATATATTATACATACATACATACATATATATATATAAGTTGAAATTGGGCACCCATTTTAAGATTAAGGCCAAAAGAGTCATAATTAATAATGAAATTTTATTCCTTCCAAGTGCATTCTAGTGATCTAATCTTTTCTATTAATCTGTAAATGATCTACGAAATGCAGTACCATCAATCATGGCAGAGGACTTTTTGAGAAGAACTTGTGATGTCAGGTGCAAGGCAAAGCATCCCGATGGAACCGGAAAATATGAACTTAAAGATGGCTTTCCGGTATGTACTTGCTACCCAAGTCAACCATCAGACGATGAGATAGTAGAGTGCACCGTAAACCGTGGTTTTTGCAACGTCGATGAGTGCCCACTAGATTGTTGTAATGCCAAATGTGTTAACGATCATGTTGGTGGCTATGGGACTTGTGAAGATGCCATTTTTTATAGATTGTGCTTGTGTCATTGGCCTTGCTAAATCATTGTCTGTCAAGGCTTAGTAGATGAAGAGAGTAAGTTGCAATATGATGGTGCAATATGGTCGGAACGAATAATAAAACGTATTTGGTGTTTATCTTATTTTGAATACGAAATAATACGAAATAATGAATAATAAAATGTATTTCGTATTTATCTTATTTTGAATTAGGAATAATTATCTTTTTTTTTATAAAGATTAAATCAAATATCAAATAACTAAAATTTAGAATATGATATATAAATATGCAAATTTTAAATCTTAATAGTTATTTTTAAGTAAAAATTAAGTTGTCTCCTAATAAAACTAATGA
Organism: Dillenia turbinata; assembly: GCA_037126225.1. NCBI lineage: Eukaryota > Viridiplantae > Streptophyta > Magnoliopsida > Dilleniales > Dilleniaceae > Dillenia > Dillenia turbinata. The sequence goes on along the minus strand of JBAMMX010000008.1, from coordinate 18,206,378 downwards.
GGCATGGTTTGTGTTGAAGGATTTTAATGATATTGCAGGTCGGTCAGAGACCAGCAATATTGAGGCTAGGGTGGTGAATCGAGCTAATCGATTTTGCAACTGGTGGCGTTAGTGTAATTTCATGACCTTGGTGCTATTGGGAGTTGGTTCACATGGATTCGGAAACAGAGTGGCACTGTTATTCTAAGGGAATGTTTAGACTAAGGGAATGTTTAGACTTAGTTCTTGGGATTGAGTAATATCTCATTTCCAGAGACACGAGTGGTTAATTTACCCCGACTTCATGGGAACCACCATCCGAACCCTTTGTATACATGTACGACATCTCCTCCTCTGCAGGAGGCTCGTCCTTTCCAGTTTGAGGCAGTGTGGTTCAGTCATCCTCAATTCCATCAGGTTTTCTCATTGGATTGGTGTAGTGGAGATGGTGGGAAATCCTTACTGAGTTTGATTCAGTTTACCTCTTCAACTCTAAAGATCTGGAATAAACTAGTTTTTGGAAATATATTTCACAAGAAATGTCGACTTGAGGTTAGGCTTCGTGGTATCTAAAGAGTCCCAAATCATGATTATTCAATTTCCCTTCGTCGCTTTTTGAGCCGTATTCTAGAGGAGTACTATCAAGTTCTTGACATGGAAGAAACTTTCTGATATCAAAAGTCTCGGGTTAGATGGTTTTGTCTGAGGGACAGGAACACTAGATTCTACCATCTATCGATCCTTACCTTTTGTAATTGTAATCGGATCTCACAGTTGAGGATTAATAGAGAGTGGTGTTTGGATCAAAATATTTACTTCTCTGACTTATTTTTGGGCATTCCTCTTTGGCCGCCAGTCTGGTGGGTCTAGCAGATGACAGTAGGTGATTGAGATAGAGGATCAGATTCAATTGTATCGCCAAGTTGAACTATCTGAGATCAATAGCGGTGTTTTTCATGAATGGGGTAAAAGTCCCAGACCCTGATGACATCCGGCCCCTATTTTAATAGAGATGTTTGGATGTTACTTATCCAGCTTTGTTCTAATTTGTGAGAGATGCTTTTCAAGATAAGTCTTTTCCTCCAGAGTTTCTATAAGCGCTCATGGTGTTAATTCCTAACATAGCTTCTCCGAGTGTTTTGAATGAATTCCAATCCATCAATCTGCTGAATACAGCATACAAGGTGCTTGCTAAAGTGTTGGTCCAAAGGTTTCTGCCTATTCTGCCAAAAGTGGTCGGACCTTTTCAAAGTTTCTTCCTTTCTGGTTAGAGTCCTATGGATAACATTGTTGTCATGCAGGAAGTCGTAAGTTTGATTCGTAAGGCTATGGGGGCTAGCTGGAAGATGATTATGAAAGTAGATCTCCCGCGGGTTTATGATACTGTCAGTTGGGCATTTCTAGGACAGACCTTGCATGATATCAAGGTTCCAGGGCCGTGGACTCGGTTGATTATATTTGTTATGACCCATGCCCATTTAGCATATGGAACGACGAGGCACTTCCTTATTTTGAGCTAGGGAAAGGATTACAACAGGATGACCCTTATCCCCCTTTCTTTTTTTTATGGTCATAGAGCAACTTTTATACATGATTCAAGAGCAAGTCAGTGAGGCTTGTTGGAGACCTATTTGAACCTTTTGTTATAATATATTTTGTCAAGGTGGTGGCGTACATTATTATTATTATTATATTATGTCTTAAGGATACTTGTTTATTATTATTTACTATGTAACTATACTCGATAATTGATAACAAGTCATTGCATTACTTATAAAACTCCATCGGTGTCCTTTATAAACCTTCAAGTTCGAGAGATCTAGAGATAGAAAAGTGAAATGGAAAAAAATTAATGATAATTCAAATAAAATATATCGTCTTATCAATTGCAAATTTAAGACGACAGAATTCTCTACAAAATTAAGAAATTAAGTATTCAAAGAAGCCAAGCACCTCTTTTTAGAGGAGGTGGGAAATTCGATAGAGACGTATATGGATCTATCTTTAAAAAATAAAAAATAATTAAAACAACACTGAAGATAAAAAAATTTCAAAAATAACACTCAAATGTCACGAGTTGAAAATGTGACAAGTATATCACGTTTTTAACATGTGACATATGTATGTCGCGTCTTGAAAATATGACATACCTCATTATTAATGAACAGATTTGCTTGTTGCTCGAAGGAACCTTAGAAAACTTCCTGAGAAGCTTCATCTTAAAAACACTCAAAACTAAAAGCTTCCTCCATTGAAGGCAGCTACCACCCAAAAAAGTATGAAACTTAAAAACACTCCGACTAGAAAGCTTCCTCTGTTGAAGGCTGTTATAACCCAAGAAAGCCTGGAACAACAGCTCTCAATTTGGCTACCGCTGTTCGAAGGATCAATTCAACCCTAGGAAGAAATTCAAACCTAGGAAGCCTATTGTTATTTGGAAGCCTGCTCTCAAATTGGCTAGGAGTGAGTTAGTAGTGTAGGAGCTTTTGAATGAACAATTCAACCCAAGAAAGCGTGGGAATAGTGTATGTCACATCTCGGTATATATATATCACATGTTGAAAACGTGAAATACGACATACTCTTTCGCGTTTTTAACCCGTAGTATTTGAGTGTTATTTTTAGAATTTCTTTTTTCTCGATATTGTTTTATTTTTATTTTTTTTGGAAGATAGATCTATACATGTATCTCAATTTATGCCCCCAATTGAATTGATGGTCCGAAATAGGATATTCATCGCGGATACAACACTCAAATCATTTCCAACACTTATTTTTTTTATATTATATTTATTTTACTCTGTAATATTTTAATAACTGAAATAACAATAATAACAATAATTATAATAACTTGGTTTCTATGCAAAAGAGGGCTTCTAGATGCATAATTGACTAATCAATTTATGTGGAATGAAATTTTACCACCGACCTTTATTACTTTTTTAGTTAAATTTAACGTAATTATTAAATATTGATAATTTATATAAGAAATATTTTTATAAAAATATTTCAATATATGATATTAAAAAAAAAAAAAAAGTGGAGCATAACTTTTGTTCCATTTATGTTTACTTTATAGAAAATTTTATTAAATATTATTATTTTTATTTTTATTAAAAGTATTCCAACACGTGGGCTCTTGCACCATATCAAAAGGACATAAGAATTTATGATTTTTTCTTAGAATCGTTTTCTAAATTATTATTATTATTTTTTTCTTTGGTTTTGTAGTTATAGACAAAAAAAGGATAATTAAATTTAATCCGTTTGATTATAATTTTTAAATCTATTATTTTAAATATTTTTATAAAAATTTTCTTATTAAATCAGTTTAAATAAATTTCTCAAGGTCAAAATAATATTTTTATATTTTTTATTTCAATTTACGAATTAATCAGACTTTCATCAGGGCTACTAATATTTCTGGAAAAACGAAAAGGCTGAAAATTTTTAAAATATTTTTTTTATAACCAAACAAACTTAAATAAAAAACAAATCCTTTTCTTTTATTTTGTTTTTTCGGAATATGGTGAGAATTATACGTAGAATACTTACGTCATTATTTCGTAAATAAACCTTGAAAGAATAATTAAAAAGGAAAGTACTCTACTTCCTCAGATTTGGCGAAAATATAACTAGGGTTTGGGTTCCTGATCGAGCCCTTGCTCTACTTTCAAACAAGTCATCGTCTGAGAGAGAGAGAGAGAACAAAGGTCTCTTGGATCGTCTCAAAAACGACGAATACGACGACAACGACAACGACGAATCGGTAAAATCATCAATTCTTCTCATTCAGGTAATCGTTCGTCAGTCCTTTGTCTCTTGAATCTTGTCCACTCTCTTCAGATTCACGCATGATCTAGGCAGGGTTAGGATTCAATCATTTCGGTCTTGTTATTCTTGACGAAAAGCAATTTATAGTACGGGTTAGACCGACGAGAAATGTATTATAATTGTGAACACTTTGATGGATTTTTCAAACCCTAGTTTATTGATTATTTACTTAGTTGATGGTATTCTATCAATATGAACCGGGAGAAATTATGTCCGTATATAATCGTTGATAATCATATTGATGCTGATCTTACACGGCCATAATTGTCATAATTATGACTTATGGTTTGCCGAAATATTTGTCTAATATGCACAAAGAAGGAGATTGCTTGCACAATTGCCTTCTTATTAATGACAAGGGATGTATGGTACAGGCATTTCTTCGTCCGGCAACAGTTTCACGTTGGGTTTTTTGCTCGGCTGAGGACTAACACATAATTCTGTCCACGTGGAAGGTGAATTTGAAATACCTGATGATTTTTTTTTTTCCATTTCTTGATTTGGATGATTTGCTGTTTCTTGTTTCATAACTTTTTGCTGTCTTAATTTTGAATTTCAATTATGGCATGAGATATCCGGAAGCAGGTGAAATCATGTGAATGTAGCACACTTCTTCATCCTTTCTTTCTTTATGATTACTCTCCCAAAAATGATCTCCAACTTTGTTGATAGGAGATGGACATCTCTCCTAACAAGGTCCAAGGTTTAATTCCTGGTAATTACATTGGGGAGTTTTTGAGTCCATGCAAGGTTTACCCAGCAATCATGCACTCGCCCAATGGGTTCAATGGTTGAAGAGTTGTGCCTGAGCTTCTCACTGTTATTTAAGAAGTGTTATGATAATGTTGTTGTTGCACCACCCTTTTCATGTGACTAGTGAAGTGTTTTGATTTTGAGGATTAGAATTTTTCTTAGGATTTGGAGTGTTCAATATATCTGCACTCATCCAATTCTTGCAATTTATTTTCCCTCATTGGACATCATGCTGATATTAGAATACCAATTTTTACCCCTTTTGAGGTTGCTTTCTGCTCTCAGCGCAGGCTAGCTTTTGATGTATAATGTGATGGTTTCTGCTGGCAAATCCATTTGTTTTTGTTTAAAGCGATTAAGATGATTACCGTGCAATGGATTTGAAATTTGATGATTCCATTTAAAGGGGAGGCCATGTCATGAGAATTGGCTTTCAATTCATCATGGTGTAACTGTATCCATTTGTGCATACATTACAGGAAAGGGTTTTCAGACATTCTGCTCCTGAAACTTCTGATCTACCATATAGAGTCTTCAGGCATCTCCATCAGCCAGCCTGGCCATGGATCCTCGTCGCTATGGTCTTCAGCAAGGATGTGATAATAACAGCGTAATTGTGGTTTTCTCCTTTATCACCTATATGGGATGATATACCAGAATTTAGGGCAGATGTGATTATCAATATTTTCGGGCTCTCATCCTTAAACAACGAGAGAAAGCCATGGGACAGTGAGGATATGGAATGGATTTACGTATCTGGTTCCATGATTATTGTTGCTGACTTAAGCTTATTCTCTTGAATCCACAGGCCTTGGAGGGTTATGGTGCTGTCCATGAGCCAAACTTTAGGTGAGTGCTTCCCAGTGCTTATTACTGTAATAAATATAGGTTTTTTATGGTAAAATGCAATCGTCAGATGCACATCGATATTCTATCATGTGCATGCTACATCCTTTTCTTATTACTGTGATAAATATAGGTTTTTTTTTTTTCTGGTAAAGTGCAATCATCAGATGCTCATTGATATTGTAATGGCTTTTTTTTTGGGGGGGGGGGGTTCTATGTTGTGCATGCTACATCCTTTTCTTCTTTGCTCCACCTTATGTTTTCTTTGCAGGGTTGGTGGTTCATACGATGATAGGAGGTTTTTAGATGAGAGATTCCCAAGGGAGAACATCTACCCGAGGAATGTGTTCCACCGTGATGTTGCTGAAAGGGAGAATTATGCACCTCCACCATCCATTGTTGGTCTGTGGCCTCAATCAAGAAGGAGAAGTTATGAGGAAGAATATCCACTTGAAAGGGAATCCAGGCGACATGAGAAGCCATACCTTGATTCTTATCATGAGATGGATGCTTTCCATGCAGCAGACAAGTATCGTGATATTGATAGATTTCAGGAAATTGATAAGTTTAGGATGGCTATCACAATATTGACAACTATCATGATCATGGGTTTGACAGGTCTGCTAGGTTTGGTGGACGTGACCGTGATGACTATGCTTATGAAGATTATGAATACAGGCATCGTGTATCTCATCCAAGTAGGGAGGATAGCCGGGAGAGAGATTATGAATATGATCGGCATAGTTATGATTCTGATTATGATAGAGGAAGCCGGAGGGATGGTACTTGGAGGCGACGTGAATCTCGCGATCGTGATCGTGAACGTGACAAGAGAGACATGAGTCGAGAAAGGGATCAGAGTCCACACAGGAGGCATGAGCTTTCTCACTCTAGGTCTCGTTCCCGCTCTCGTTCTCGTGGGTGTGATGAACGGCTGAGGTCAAGATCTCCTCGAGGTCGAAGCTTTGGACAAGGCTATCGGGAGGACAGCTATGACGATGGTCGATATGAAAGGAATGAGAAACGAAGAGATAGAGAGGATAATCGTCATCATGAATTGTATAATGTGGTATGTTGTTGTTTAAACTCTGCTTATCTTATAGCTTTGGAGTAGGTTTTGGCATTTGATGAATCAAGAAGAAAGGTCTTTAAAAAAGTTTATTTTTCTTTTGTCACTGTTGTTGCTTTTTCTTTTTTATTTGGCAGGCTCCATCTGCTACCGTTGTTGTGAAGGGGCTCTCCCAGAAGACAACAGAAGAAGATCTATATCGAATACTTGTATTTTTTAAGTTTCCCTTTTGCTTTTGATATTTTTCTTACAAACGCCCTATGACTTCTTATAGGTTTTCCATTAATACTCTGTTTCTTGATTTATTGCAGGCTGAATGGGGGCCACTGCGTCATGTCCGTGTGATCAAGGAGAGAAATTCTGGCATATCCCGAGGATTTGCTTTCATTGATTTTCCTTCTGTGGTACTCTATGAATGCCATTGTGATACATGTAATAGCTTACATTTTTTTTTTTTGGAAACATGTGAAGACTTTTTACTCTACTAATACAGGGAGCTGCATGTGCAATGATGGATAGAATTGGGGATGATGGTCTTGTTGTGGATGGTAGAAAGCTCTGTTTCGAGTACAGGTACGTTAGTACATTAAAACTCTTCTTTAACTGCTACATTGAGAATTTATTATGGTGTTTTGGTGGGTGACATCTGAAAGCTTATGGGCATTTTATTAAATTGTATGTTCCCCTGATTTCTTTTCTGGGTTGCAGTAGTAAGCCAACTGGCGGTGCAGGTAGACCTTCTTATGGACGAGATAACTCAAGATCTCATGCTAACCATAAAAGCATCACAGGGCCATCTGATTGGGTGTGCACAATTTGTGGCTGTGTCAATTTTGCCAGGCGCACATCCTGCTTTCAGGTTTTTTTTTTTGGTTTATTATTCTTGGGATTGTGACACATGGTTTCTGATTTTATTAAATAGAGTTCTTATGAGCAAAGAATTTGTAGTTGGCTCTTGTATTTTATACTTTACGGTCGTAACAACTCTGCTAATTTGAGCAACATGCTGTTCTGGTGTACCTAGTGGTTGTAAAGGACCCTGCCATCTAATGGGCATGCAGGTGGTCTTTTTGGCCATTGCACCAATGCTGTTGGTGTTCCACATGGGAATTAACATTCCTCTATTACAAAATCTGTCCGCTTTAATGTACACTTCTTATCTTCTTGTATGTTTTAAAGTTCACCTAGTGTTTAAAGGATCACATTAAACTCTTAGAGGGTACAGGGTGACAATATGTAGGTGGTCTTACTTTCTTTTTTATGGATTTTTTTGGTCCAACCGGCATATTTAATGACATGGCTTGAGGGTGGGGATATGACTATTTTCTTATATGGCTTTGTTTTAGTCTGCTACATGCATCTAGGGTTTTCTAGACCTTAAAATACATTAGCTAGCTATATATATAAATATATATTTTTCCCTTTAAATGCAGTGTAATGAAGGAAGAACTGATGATGCTCCTCCGGCAGATTTAGCATCATCAAATCCAATGCCAATGGGAAAGAAAGGATCGGAGGCAGGTTAGTTTTGTCCATTACCTCTATAGGGTGTATATCACCATTATATGCTGTTTATTAACTTATTTATTCAATAATTTGGCAGGGCCTACCCATGTTTTGGTTGTCCGTGGATTGGATGAGAACGCTGATGAGGAAATGCTTCGATATGAATTTTCCAAACATGCACCCATCAAGGTACAACATGATGATTAATTTATTGAATGTTACACACTATAGTTTACTTTGCAAGTGGGGGGGAATTGTCAACAAGGCTAATATGGTGGTAGGTTTGGTCTCTTTCAGCATCACATATTGGTACTGCATTATATATATATATAAATATATATATATTTTTTTTTTCAATTTAAATTGTACATGCCTGGAATTATTGCTGCGGCAATGATGAATGGAAGTGTGGTCTAAATTTTTAAAATGAATGGTAAGTCCTTTCTAGAGGAAAAAAGGAGAAAATTTCACTGTCATTGATTTATTATGCAGGACCTTCGCCTTGTCAGAGATAAATTCACTCATGTTTCGAGGGGCTTTGCTTTTGTGCATTTTCACTCGGTATGGTTTCCAACTTTTTCTTTTTTTGGAGTATACTCAATTTCCTGTTGTTTGCTTTGCCTAAGAGCATGTTTGGGTTGATTACTTACTTTTAATTTTTGACTTAAAAATAGTTTATTAGTCAATTTAAAAATAAGTAGTTCAAGTGTTTTGCAAAACTATTACAAAGTTACTTTTAAATAGTTCTAGGTATTTGGTTAAAGGTGTTTAAAAGTAACTTATCTATTAAAATGATTGAAAAAAGGTATGTGATTGCTTTTTTTCCCCCTTGTTAAAAGTAAATATATACGATCTATTAAAATCAATTCAAATATTTTTTTATCTTATGTATATTCATAACAATGTTCATATATTCATAATAATGTTTGAATTTGGGAGAATACACAAGAAGGAATGACATATTGTTAGGGTTTGTCTAATGTAAATTGAAATGAAGGTTGTTTTGGTTTTTGGAACATAATTGGGGATAGTATGGTGTTTTACTTGGTTGAATAACATTAGAAGGGGGATTGTACTTTAGACTAACTTATTTTAAGTACTTATAATTCAAGAAAAACACCTTTTACTGTCTTACTTTTTATTTAAAATTAGGTTTGACCAACTTATATGCCAAACTAAGCATGTTCTCAGTTAATAATGATCCTATTGAACTGGCCACTCATACAATTTGAGGACATAGAGAAGGAATTGGTGTACAGAATCTTCTTAGGAAGGAAGCTTATGACAGGAGTATGAGCGTTGCCAGGTAAAAATTGAAGTCTAATAGCAGGGTCAAAAATTTTGTTGCCTCTTTAGTCAGTTGTCAACAATAATGAAATTATTGAATTCTCTTTCTTTTTCCTTTTTTTTTTTTTTGGGAAAAAACGATCTAGCTGGTAAGAGATGCGTAAGAGTAATTAGGGTGGATGAAATGGAGAACGAGTCCAGAGTGTTGTGCTGCCATAAGTTTCTGCCTAAATTTAAAGTTTTATCAATAAGACAAGTAGTGATTTACATACGTAAGGTGTAATATATATATGTGTGTGGCTGTATGTATATTATAGGTATACACAGAGAGTGAGATGGATAAGTTCGGTTGAGATTAGAATGATAAGGACTAAGGTAGATAGGTGGGGTTAACCACGGTTGTCCCAGTGGTGCTAGTAGTGCTAGTAATGACCAGTGATTCAATTTCTATAAGTAACACTTATATTTAACCTTGCAAGGTGGGCTCAATGGTGCAAGTGGCAACTAGTGAAGGGAGAGGTCTAGGGTTCAATTCTTGTAATTAGTGCTTAACCCATTTAACTTTTCCTTTATTCATCAAATAGGTAGGTAGGTGGGGTAAGAAGAAAAAATGGTATTAGAAATGATTAAATTTAGTTCTAGAATATTGGTCCAAATAGATTAAAATGATGGCGAAAAGCTGCTTCTTTGCTTTGGAGATGTGCTCTTATAGTTCCTCTATGGTATATTTGGAGAGCGCAAAATGTTAGAATTTTTAGAAACTAGACCATCATTCCCTCTCCACTTTTGGAGATTATTGTTTTCTTATGCTTCTTTTTCAGCCTATGCTTTAGGAGTGTATAGGAGTTATATGGTCTATAGGGATTGAAGAAGGATTGAAAAGCAGTCCTCCATTACTCTTTGCTTTTTGTTTTCTGCTTATCTTTTGAAGGATTTCTCATTCAGTTGTGTCATAGCTATTCTTTCCGCTTAATCTAATTGAATTCTTTTCTATATAAAAAGGGATCAAATTTCTTAGGTTGCATGACAGGCTTCCTAACACTTTTGAAAGTCTGACTAGCCCTTTTAGATGGGATTATAGCAGAAGATAAAGGTAGGTTCCACATTTAATATGCTAGTTGTCAATATTGGTTTTTATTAAAAAGGAGGGTCCACAATGAAACACTAAATGCTTTTAGGATGTTACATTAAATGATGGAAGAATGGGATTATGAAACTCTAGCAAGTGATGCATTTAAAGAGCAGTTGCAAACTAGGAGAGAGACCTGGCTCAAGTTTTGTCTTAGTGATGGATTCCTCTTGAGATGTGGGGTGAGATTTGCGGCTCATGTTGTGTGAATAGTTGCTGTCCATGTGTTTTCATCAATCATGTTAGCAAAAGGGGGGGAAGCAGTTGGATGTAGATGTCAATGCAATGCTGTTGAAAGAGTTAGGCACCCTTTAAGGCAGTAGAACCCCATATAAATGCCATCATTGTCTGATTCTAAGAGGCCATGTGGATGCACATCTAAGAAGTGCTTATTAACATTTTTTAAAAATTATATTTTTAACTATCCAACTAAAATGATTTTGATTCTATAGCAAATTTGAAGGGTTTCACTGAGAAGTTTTAATTTGACATGGAAAGCTAAGCATCTTTATAACAACATTTTTGTCTAATTGATAAATGAGATATTTGGAAAAAGAAAAATTAAGTTATAAGTGTTCTTGAGAAAAGTAACACCACATAAGATGCATGGGTTTGACAATATACCTATTTGTGTTGTGTGTGTCCAACCCATTTCAATGTGCAAGCTTCATAGATGATGGCTTTGTCACTCTAAAGGGCAAAAATAAAACTGGCCAATAGTAAAAAAATACTTGATTTAAAGTCCTCTAAGTTCCCCATTTAACTCTTTATCAATCTTATGTTAATAATCAGGAATGGAGCATTTGAATTAATAGAGAAGAGAAAATGTTGGAACCAATACCTCTAGCACTTATAATTCAGTTTCTGTCTTTATAATTGCTGGGTTTCACTCTAGAACTTAATCACTCTAAGAATATAAATAGACTAGATCTCATGTCTATCATGTGTGTATATTTGTTTTAGGAATAATGAGGTTCTGTTGTAGTGATCATAATGTAGACTTACCTTGAGTATGCAAAAACTCAAAATGATTATGGTACACAAAGTTGCCAGACTATCTGAGTATCTTAGACTATCGTGGTCTAAAATTATATGAAGGAAACCACAAATTTTCTATTACCCTGTTTCAGGTTGAAGATGCTACTAAAGCTCTGGAAGCAACAAATGGAATGACTCTTGAGAAGAATGGCCAGATATTACGCATAGCATATGCAAAAAGCATACTGGGCCCTGGAGCAGGGACATCGGGACCTTCACAGTCAAGTAGTCTTGCTGCTGCTGCAATTGAAGCTGCAACTTTTGCCCAGCAGGTACCTCCTCATGAACCTTCTTTGTGGTAGTTTCTTTTATTTTCAAACTTTGTTGTGAATTCAAGGTTGTGAGTAGCATATTCCTTAATATTTATGCAATTTACTTGGATGATAATGATGTTGTCAGAACGAATGCTGAAAATAACGGAGAAATTATGGCTGGTACATTTTCTTTTATGGGTTGATTTAATTCTGGATTTAAACTCTATATAATCCTTGTTGAAAAGATCTTTCAATACTAGTAGCATTGGCAACCCTTGCTAAAATACTTGGGCTGTTATGGGGGTATTGTAGGTAAGACCACGAGGCAGGTTTGTCTTTCTACTTCTCTTTCATGACTCATCTTATGAATTTGATAAAAGAAAGAAATTGGTCACAAAAGTAATATAACAAGAAAAAGAGAAACCTAGCTATGCTCAGATAAATTTGTGACTTTTGTATTCATCTAGCACAAAATTTGGATGGTGCTTCTAGAGAGACCAGTCAAAAGGCGTATGCATTTGAATGAGGTGGGCCATCTTTATTAATTTCTTCCAGGGCATTATTCTCAAGAATGTGTGCATTTAGGATCACTTAACGTGATTGTGTTACTGCTCTACTTGGCATTGATATTTCTAGAAATGACCATGTTTGTGTTGGATAGGGATCCGATTAGTTGTCAGTCACCACATGGTCACAAGTTCTAAACATGACATAATAGTACTTATAATAATGAACAATTTTTGTCGGTGACTGTGTGCGCATTCTGTCCTGTGTCAGTGCTTATAGCCATTGACAATTCCCATTATAGATAGAGAGGATGGTATTCGTTGCTCAGTAAAGGGTCATCTTGCACAAGGGATGCATTTTATATGTTTCATTCTTGTGTCTTTGTGCAAAGTTCTGAAACTCTTGCTATTATTTACTGTGCTGTTGTCCTGTTGTCAAGTGTTATTTTTTATTGGTTGGGATGGAGGTATTGGGGTTGAATGAAGAGGAGTGGAAGGATAGATGAAGTGAGGTCATGCACCTTTATTTTTGCCCGAGCATTTCTCTGATAGTATAAACAAGTAAAAGGATGCATTATTATATTACCTGGTCATAATAAAGCTATGGCTCAATAGGTAAGAACATGGTGGAGGATACCTGGCTTAATGATGATTAGAGAGAGTTGGTAGCATTTGCTAGGAGTACACGATGCACAGGATAAGTACGGGATAAAAACATCATTTTGTTCAGGAAGATGGAGACAAAATAAAAATAAAAAAAAAATAAAAAAAAAAAATCTCTGTTTCTAGGATAAAAATGGGCCAAATTTCTATACTTCCTTTTTGAGGACACATGAGGGATGGAGACTTAGGCAGAAATTTAAAGATTTTTTTTTCCAACTTTTTCCTCATATATTTTTAAAATTCCTTTGTGTCACTTCTATTGTGTCTTGTCTTTGCTGTCTTGTCCCTTTTATCTGGTACTCCAAATCAAATGCTACCTAATTGTTATCATTCCATTCCTAGATTATGAAGCTGCATTACATATCTGTGGCACAAATAATGTTAACCTATACATTTAGGATGTCACTTTGTTGATAGTGGTGTGTTATCATTTATTTATTTATTTTCGATAGAAGATATTGGTGTGTTAATGTTCATGTGTGTATGTGTTTGTTTATATATGTACATGTATCAGTGTTGGTCTGTGTACCATGTCTGTGTTTACACAAAAATTGATTGTTGAGTATTTTCCTTTTCTTGTGGCTATGGCATTTTTTATATTCTCTGTGCTCTATACCTTGTTGTTTCTGTCCTTACAATATCTTGTTCCAGAAATGAATGGAGTATGATTGCACCTTCTTGTTATCCATTTTCAGTATGATGCTGTTGGATGGGCTCCTAAAGAGTATAATCCAAATGACAAAGAAGCCACCAGCGGGCAGGAGCAGGGTGGTGGGGAGCTTGCAGCTCAAAAAGATAATTTAGCTCCACAGTCTGGTTTTGTGTGGGATGTGGCATCAGGCTATTACTATGATGCTGCTTCGGGATTCTACTATGATGGCAACAGAGGTTAGTTCATCAGGTGACTTCAATTAGTACTATCTTTTTAAGAACATAGTACGATGGTACCTACCTGGGGTTCATTAGGGGTGAGATATCAGTTTAAAATGTTTGTTCTAGAGTTCATTGTGGTGAATATGTAGCTCATAATCCTTGAGTTTCTTTCATGAATAGAGCTTGTCATGAGGGAGAGCATAGATTGTCTTGAGAAATCCCTAAGGTATACTCCAATTAAGAAATGGAAATAATGATAAATGTGTCAAGGAACTCAATTCATAGTGAGCAAAGACAGTGGGAGAAATTTCACTGTGGACGAACTGTAGTTTAAAAAGCACATTCTCAAATTGATCACATGCCCAAATCCCAGATACACTCAAGAAACGCTTTAAATCTGTTCTATGATGACTAAAAGAAACAAGAAGCTACCCACCTTCACAACAAAGTACCCTCAAGAGTTTCTTTATCTCTGGGAAATAATGCTCTTATATGTTGGGTAGATAGGCAAGTGTACTGCTCTAATAATTGAGGAATAGGCTTGGAGCCCTGGACCCATTTAATCATTCAAGATGTAAAACACATCATGGATTTTGATCAAAGTAGAAGCACTGTGTTTATATATTCTTTTGGCATTTAAAGTCTACAGCTGAACTAAATTTGGTCACTTACCATAGGTGCAAGATTCTCCTATGATAAAAGTGGTGCATGGTTGAGATTTGATTGAGACAGGTTTTACCTGAAATACTGACTACTGTTTCTCTTGTTAACAAACTAATTGAAAACTTGTTTGCAATACATCCTTTGGATAGAAAACTCATCATTTTATCCAATTAGGCCATTACTGCTTCAATTCCAAAAGTTTTATTCCTGTAAGTTCCACTTCTGTAAACAAACTAGTTGTGGATGCTTTTTTTTTTTTTTTTTGTGGGCACTTTGAACCACACTGGATCTTTTTGTGGTCCTGGTTTCTCTCTGCAACATATGTCCCTGTGCTTAGGCTCCTTTTCTAAGCTTCCTTTTTGATGTTCTACCATTTAGCTGTAAAGACATAGGTTTCATATTTAGAATGCTAATAAATTGGCTTTGCTTGCTTAATATTCTTGAATGGTAATGGATGCTCTAGTATAACTAGTTTTAGATTTGAGTGGTGACCAGATGGAGAACAGATTTGTACTGGTCATGATAGAACCTTCATTGCGCATAGCGGCAGGCCTCACAAATGTGGCCAAGAACGTGTTGGGTAGTGATTGATAAAGTGATTTTACTATGCAAGCAAACAATCTCAATTTTGGGTCGGCTTTTTTTTTTGGGGGGGGAGGGGGGGAATTTTGATATGATGAAAGGCTGATTCCTGTTAAGCATTGTAGCTGCACCCTTAGATAATTATTTTACTATATTGCATTTGTATTTTTTTTCCCCATATTCTGTCACTATGCAGGTCTATATTATGATGGAAACAAGGGGGTTTGGTATTCTTATGATCACCAGACTCAGCAGTATGTTCCCTGCACCGACCAGAATGAAAGCAAAACATCAGGAACGCAGTCCGAGCCTCAAAAGACTTCTGATGATTCTAAGAGTAGGAAAGTAGTGATTTCAGCACCAGCTGCTACCATAACCTCAAATGAGAAGCCTGCCTCATTGCAAGATGCAGTTCAGGCTGCTGCAACAGCTGCAATGGCTGCAGAGAAAAAGGAGAAGGAAAAGCTCAAAGAGATAAAACTTGCTTCCAAGAGCAGCATTCTTGTAAACAAGAAGAAAATGAATAATGTATTAACAATGTGGAAGCAGAGGAGTCATGAAGGTCAGGCACCGCGTGTGGCTTTAGATGATAATCAGTCCCCTGCTTCAGTGGAAGACAGAATAAATTCTGCCGGAGCATCCTCAAAGATCAAGTTCAAGACTGAAGCTACTTACACCAAGGAGAATACAGGTGCTGGATTAAGTGCAGCGACACCTTCTGGTCAAACTGTTAATCTAGAGTCTCCGGTGAAGCCTAGGCCTGTAAGTAACAGCCTAGGGGGTACAATAATGGGGGTAATTAGAGGCTCTGGAAGGGGTGTTGTTAAAGCAGATAGTTCATATTCGGGATCATCCGGGGTAGTTTCCACCATTTCAGCTGCCACTGCTGGCATTTCAAGTTCATCTTCGATGAATGCGGATGCACCACCAGTCGCGACCCCTTTCAGAACTGATGCATCTGCCTTAGGTTCCTATACATCGCCTGTGTCTGCCAGTGGTAAAAGGAGGTTCTCTGAGACGCCAGCACAGTCGGCTTTCGCTCAGAGGGAGCAGCCTCAGGCTACATACCGTGATCGTGCAGCTGAGAGGCGGAGCTTGTATAGTTCATCTTCAATTGGAGATGATCTATCTGACATTGGTCTAGGAGATACAAGTAAGTTGTGTATCATTCTGTTCTGGAGTGGCATTTCTTTTAAATTATTTGTTATTGATATCCAGTCTATCCTTTGCAGAAAAGATTGCCTAAAAATTTAGGGATCAACCCTGTACTTTTCATGTTTGCCTTTTAAGTGCCCTTGGCTGCTAGGATAAGTTAGTAGTTGGAGGAGCTAATGGGTCCATTTGATTTGTCTTTGGCAACATGTATTGACATTTGAGGTTTTTATTATTCACTATCCTTGTCCTTTAAAGATCGGGAGGGGGCTTTCAAAAAAGGTGCTTTGGATTCAATGCCTTTTCCACCTGGTGTTGGGGGAGGGCGTGCTACTGGAGATGCTAGTAGTAACATTCAGAATTATGAGGTGATTACGGCAGACAGAACTTTAGATGAAAGCAACGTTGGTAACAGGATGCTCCGCAGCATGGGCTGGCACGAAGGCTCGGTACAGTTCTCCTCCTTATTCACATCTTTAGTACTTGCAATATTATGCATTGCCATTTGTTATCAAGCTTAAACATATTAAGCACCCTGTCAATGTAGTACGGTCCTTATTAACTTCTGCATGTTCAGTTGACCACTGTTTGTTGTCCACCCATTCTTTTATTTATTTATTTATTTTTCTATGTAGCCTGACAGACATGATTCTGGTCGGTATTTGTCGTACTATTGTCACAGACCTTATCTGGGGATATAAATCCTTTTAACTGCAGGTGTTTGATTAGACACTTTTTGGAAGTTAATTTTGTATAGGTACCCATCATACTATTCGTTGTAATGCTGCTCTACCCTTTTGTTTCATGTGAAAATTAGTTTTCAAACGGCGATACTTCATCGACATGGCCATAGTTACTATTATATAATAGTATAGATTAAGCCTCATGTCAGTTAGATGACACCAGGCAACTAGAATTTCCAACCTTAGTGATTGAATCATTTGATTTGAGATGGCTGACAATTGCATTCAGCTTCTATGGTTGACTTTTTATTACCTATATTCTGATCTGATAAAGTTTAGATAATGTCATGCACATAATAGTATAGATAAAGTCTCATGCCAGTTAGATGACACCACAAGCTGGAATTTCCATCCTTAGTGATTGAATCATTTAATTTGAGATGGCTGACAATTATTACCTTTATTATGATCTGATAAAGTTTACATAATGTCATGCACAGGGTTTGGGAAGGGATGGAAGTGGCATGGTCGAGCCCGTCCAAGCACAAGCCACAGAACATAGAGCTGGACTAGGAAGCCAGCAGAAGAAGATAGTAGACCCAAGCCTTGAGGTTCAAGCTGGTGATAGTTATCGTACACTCATCCAGAAAAAAGCTATTGCCAGGTTTCGAGAAATGTCGTAGTTATGAGGCAAATGAGCTGATTGGCATACTTCTGTTGGTTTTGGCTTTGCGGAGGACTTCTCAAATTGGGGAGTTTCTCTTTTAAAATTTTCGTGTTTATGTGGAAGTCCATGAGGGAGACAACCATGTGGAGTTGTATACGGACTCCCCATTTTGTAAGAAAATGCCAGCTTAGAATAACATTATGAGTTCATTGTATTCATTCAGAGTTATGAAATTTATATATAAAGATCGATCGGACCCTTTGTCTTCCTATAATTTGGCACTATCCTAACATTTGAGTGTGCTTATTATGTCTCTCTCTCTCTCTCTCTCTCTCTCTCTCTCTCTCGTGGTGCCAACAGAGGAGATGAATGAGGATGCCAGTGAGGGGCTTCCACCAGTAATCTGTACATTGAAGCGCGGTTTTTTTCTTTCCAAATGAGCCGTGCTCAACGTTTCCCGCCAACATATTGTTGATCCGTGCTTCATGTAATTCCAATGGCCAAATGCAAAATTATTCACGGATGGACAATCCTGTGTACAGGAGCCAAGAACATGAAGCTCCGGTTAAACTTTGTGAATCGTAGCTTCAAACAAATTAAGAGAGCTTCTCTTATCTTCCCAAGGAAGAAAGAAAACCTGTTCAATGTGAAATTGAAAGACCATTCAAACTACTAGAGCTTTGTCAGTTGCCCTTGTAACATCCAGTTCCAATTTTATGCTCAAAATCCCAATACGACCAGTATAAGCATCTTGATCAGCTGGAGCCGCCTTTGGCCATTAAGAATTGCGCATGCATAATGTCAAAATAATTCTGGAATCATAAACGAAACATATATTAGGTTGCCGTAGAATATATATGTCTGACTCAAACTTAAAGATGGATAGTTTTAGGATCTAATTTACAAAAAGATGAGCTTGTTGGCTCTTTTGCCTCATCAAGATAAGGACAACTGAACAAAAATGCTTGTCAAAGTTGTGGCCAAAGGTGCATCAGACTCGACACACTTGGAAAAATGAACAAATTAATGAGTTTAAGCCCACGGAGTCTAAGCAAATAAAGACAACGGATGAAATTTGATTATATTTGCACTGAAATATCATTATGTGCGCTCCTCGAGCTTGACAATTTCCTACGTTTGACCAGCCCTCATCTGCATAGGTACCATGGACATAGTTGAAAGAGAATTCAGGTCTCCGCCACAACAAATCAGTCATGAGAATCAGACAAGGAGATTCGATTTGTGTTGATTTATAAATAGCACATGAGAGTTGATTAAATGTGCTTTCAAAGAATAATATCATAATCATTGGTAGCTCCTCAAAGAATAATATCATAATCATTGGTAGCTCCTCTCAAACGAGTAGTCTGTGATATCATGATTTGTGAAACACATTATCTATGATGACCTTTGAGAATTCCTTGAAATGAAGATCAACTTTGTGATTGTCTCAAGCAAGGAGGCAATTCGGGGCATCCTAAGATTCATATTGAGAGACAAACCGTCTTGGAAGCATACGATCAACAAAAGAAATGCATCTCGGAGGAGAAAGTGACGAAGCCAAATTATTGATGATCCTCTTTCAATAGATTTATAGTGTGGTTACTTCATGGCCAATACAGTCTTGGAAATGTTTAAGTTTTTCCAAGTCCCAGGATACAAGGAAAATATCTCATTGTTTCATTCTCTATTTATATCAGACATCCCCCTTGTTCCAACCCATGAAATTATCCAACTGCTGGCGGACATGTTTCATCAAGCTGTGGCTCTGACCTATCTCCTTGAAAGAATTGATGAACCTTACCTTCCAATGAAATCCAACTACAGCCGGGAACTTTTCTGACTCTCTTCAAATTCATCTCCCTCAGCATTCCTTCTTCATGATATTGACCTGTTGCAGAACAGATATTCCTAAGCAAAACTTGTGCTGGTGCATTTGAAGGGTCCAGCTCAAGGAGTTGTTTAGCTGCGCGTTTAGCAATCTCAGCATGAATCTTCCCAAAACCACACACACCAAGCAGTGCACCCCAGATAGCAACACCTGGCTCAAATGGCAGTTCTAGTACAAACTTTTCTGCCTCCTCTATTTTTCCTGCTCGTCCCAAAAGATCTATCATACATATATAATGCTGCAATTCTGGTTCAACAGCATAGGTGTCTCTCATTGACTCAAATAATTTACATCCTTCTTCAATCAGGCCAGCATGGCTGCATGCTGATAAAACACCTAAGAAAGTCACAGTATTTGGTTGGATCCTAACTTCTTGCAAGGCACTAAAGAGCGCAAGAGCTTCATTTACCAGACCATGATATGAAAACCCAATTATCATGGAGTTCCATGAAATCAAGTCACGTGAAGTCATTCGCAAAAAAATTCTGTATGCATCATTTATCTCCCCACATTTTGCATACATTGAAATTAAAGAGTTCTCAAGAATCAAATCAAAACCACCTTGTGCTTTTGAAATCAGACCATGCAACTGTCTCCCCTGATCTAGATTAGCCATTGCTCCTGCAGCTCCAAGAAGAGTAGAGTATGTTGAATTCATTGGCTGAAAACCCTGCAGCCGCATTTCTTCAAATAAATGCATAGCCTCATCTAGAAGTTCATTCTGGACATGTCCTGAGATCATTGTTGTCCAAGCCACAGGGTCTCTATTGGGCATGTCATTGAAGGTCTGACATGCCCTTGCTACTTGGCCAAAATTGAAATAACCATTAATCATGGCTGTATAGGAAATCTTATCAGGACAAGGCATAGACTCAAAAACAATCCTGGCCTTCTCCAGCTCCCCACTCAAAATATAACCACTAATCATAGAGTTACAACACTTTGTAGTACAGTTTTTCCAGTTCTGCAGAAACAGATAACTTGCAAAGTCCATGATACCACATGTGGAATACATGTGAATAAGGCTTTCATATAGTCGCCCGTCATAGTCATCATAGGCCCAACTGTTAACTATCACATGGGCATGTAACTGCTTTCCAAGACAAGGAAAACCAATTCCAGCACAGGAATAAGCTAATGAGATAATAGTCTCTATGCTTAACTTTATGTCATGATTCTTTTGCATTTCAAGGAAAAGCAAGAAAGCTTCTTTGTAAAAGCCATTCCAAGCAAAACCCCCCATCATAGCTGTCCATGACACAATATTCCTATCAGGCATCCTACAGAAAAGGTAATACCCCTCTTCCACATTCCCTACTCTGCAGTAACCAGAAACTAAGCTAGTCCATGTCAACACATTATGCTCCTCCATCTTATCAAACAAACTTCTCGCTTCATCCATTCTACCATTCTCTACATAACCCTGTATCATCACATTCCAAGAAACCACATTCCTCTCGGGCATCAAATCAAAGATCCCCCTAGCTTCCTGCAAATCCCCATTTCTAATCAACCCAACAACCATTGAATTCCACGACACAATATTCCTCTCCGGCATCACATCAA
The DNA here is from genome assembly GCA_037126225.1 of Dillenia turbinata. NCBI lineage: Eukaryota > Viridiplantae > Streptophyta > Magnoliopsida > Dilleniales > Dilleniaceae > Dillenia > Dillenia turbinata. The sequence continues at coordinate 18,185,437 of JBAMMX010000008.1, read as the reverse complement.
AAACCCTCAAAGCTTCCTCAATCCTCCCAGAATTTGCAAATCCACACAACATTGATGTCCAAGACACAACATTCCTCTCTGGCATCTCCTCAAAAAGTCGACAAGCATCATCCACCATTCCACACTGCACATAAGCAGACAGCATTGCATTATACGTGACGACGTTTCTACTCGGCATAATATCAAACAGCAAACGGGATTCATCAATGTATCCATTTTTCGAGAACCTTGAAAGCAAGGAAGTCCAAGTGATGATACGGCTTTGACTTGTTCTTTCAGGAATTTTGTCGATCCGGTCTCGTGCTTGTTGAAGCTTTCGCCGGCTCAGGCACCGTAGGAGTTCATAGTCCTCAAAACTGAATTTGGAGAAATGGGCTTTTGAAATTGTAATCGGGGTCGTCGAGTTAATGAAATGGTGACAGCCATAGCGAAGATTGAATGAAGTTTTGGAAAGAGAGAGTGTGAAGCTTCTTAAGCAAGTAACGGGCATCAACTGTTTTTCAAAAAATGTCGGCGTGACTGTTTCAAGTTTTCACCTCTCTCTCTCTCTCTCTCTCATGTAAAGCCAAAATAGTAAAAACAAAATCAGGAATTTCTCTATTCCAAGTTTAGGTTTAGATGACAGCATAAGAACCAGAAGCCCGTGCCCCCATAAAGCTTACCCAATTTCAACTTACCGAGATAATCCAATTACTGCTTATGATATATATATATATATATATATATATATATATAACAACACTATCATATGCATTTTCAAAGTTTTTACTTGTGCTGCATATAAAAAGTGAATACATGCTTAGACTATCACGCCAACGCCAACGTGATACATCACCATCAAAATGATACAATGAAGGTCAATCAGAGCAAGTCATCCTTTGATTAAATGATATATTTTTTTTTTCACTTTCTTCATGTTTATACATAATTTATTTTCTAATAGTAAAATCTATCGATTTAAAAATTATAAGAAATACAACAAAATTATATAAATTCTTTTGCTTGAGGTTGTTTCATTTCAGGTAATTACTGTCTGAATTTTATTATTAATTAAGTTTTTTATCAAGAATTTTTGGGTTGTACTTTTTTGTCAAACACCATGCCTAGTTTTAGTTATATTATAGCTTTTCTCTTATAGTTTTGTATTGTTTGTTCATCGTATTCTATTAATATTTAGTTTTGTTATCTATTTATTTTATCGTAATCGATCGATTTTAAAATTATCGAATTAATTTAGTTTAAATAGATTTATTTTAAAAATTAATTTTTGATATATTTTTTATTTTTAAAATTTAAATTTAAAGTCTTCGGTCACTGTTTCCGTACCACGTTAGATTGTATTAAGATTTGTAATATTTATTAACAAGGGTGGGTCCCACGTACAGGTCAGGTGGGATCGGTGAGAGATCAATGAAACAATTAATTAATCTAAATGGATGAAAAATTCAGTGGAAACGCTTGACCGGACCGGGCCGGACCCACCCTGGCACAGCCCTTCACATAAACCAGTCCTTCAGTCGGTGCATTCATTCCCTCCCATCTCTCTCTCTCTCTCTCTCTCTCTCTCTCATCAGCCGCATTCCTTCTCTCCACTCCAACTGTACTGTTGTCGAGTTTCTTTCCTTTTTTCCCCCATCCGATCCCCTTAATCAGGTAAATCAATGACCTCTCTCCTCGGCGTGAGTCTTGCTCTGCTCTACTAACTTGAGTATCAACTTGAACAATTTAAGTTTCTTTCCTCAATTTCATGCCTCTTGCTCTGCTCTGATCTTTCTAACTCTTCTTCAATGACTTGTGGGTAGTCGTTTCTGGGATTTGATCACTAGACCTAATTGTCCGCACTTCAATGATCATATCCCTTTCTCAACTCAAAATGAATCATCATTTTCTACATAAAGTTCATGTCTCATATTAGTGTGGATTGTTACTTGCTGCTATTCGGATTAAGCTCGCAAATGAGGAACCCATTATATAGGATCAATTTTACTACTGCTCCTGTTGAATTAGTGAGGAATAGAAATCGAACCCTAGTTAACATTGTAATGGCATAACCATTGTAGTAGATCAATTTCCAACACCGTAGCTTGCCTTCTAAGGAGTCTGCTAACTTCACCATCTGAATTTCTGTAAAAGCATGGACTATTTATATAAATAAATTGTAGATGTAGAATTTGCGAATGCATTATGAGTTTATCTAGATTATTCTGATTTGGCTTTGTAATTATAACCGTATTGGGAGTAGCATGGACATCGACTTGCTTGATCGCTTGAATGCAAGAAATGTGTTTGAAAAGAAGACCTATATTCTCTTGCTTTATTGTCACAATATGATGGTTTATCAGGGAACTACTCGGTTCATCTGTGATACACCGGATATGTGAAGTAGTCTATTGAGGCACGTAAGATTTCTTTGACCTCCAATATTCCATTTTTTCCAAATTACTTGTCCATTTTGTGAGTGAAATGCTTCATTACACAACTTGATTTCTTAGAGAGCTATGATATACTCACGCTTTGAGAAATGATAGTTTCGGCATCTTAGTTTTTAGACACGACACGACATAGCACTTCGTTGCTTATAACAATGTAGATTTTTATTATTTTGCCATGTCAGTGTGTCCGTGCTTCATAATCAAAAATCATGGTTTCATGCTAATTTTTGGATATATGCAGAATCATTTTTGCTACTCATGGCAACTGTGGTAGATGCTACTGACAAGGTATTGTCTTAACTTTCTTGGGTGTGTTTTTATGAAGCATGACAGATGAAAATGAGCTTACATTCATCTTCATATCTCTAGTTTGTTCCTTTGCCATGGGTGCTTTTTTCATTGCTAGCAGATGATATATTTTAAACTGGAATTTGTTATTACTCATTTTCTGTTTATACAATTACTTATGCAGGAAAGTAAAAGCCTCTTAAGTGAGAAGAAAGTCCAAGTTGTATTTGTCCTTGGTGAGCATTTTATCGTTTTAGTATGCCATTTTTGAACTCCTCCTGGTAGTCTGTACTTCTGCTGCCTGTGTCAAGCATCTTGTCCAAAGTTACCATTTTTGTTGCAGTGTCCCTCTGTGCACTACTCTAGCCTTTTTTGTGCCAAAATTAATTTCTGACATGCTACTTAGTTGGAAATATTGTCTTTTCTCTGCTCATGTCCTGCCCCTTTATCTCCTTGGCTGGTAAATTTTTCTTCCTCCAAATTATTAACATAATTCTTGGCCTGACCATGAAGTTGAAAAGCAGGAGGACCAGGCAGTGGGAAAGGCACCCAGTGTGCGAATATTGTTCAACACTTTGGCTACACTCATCTAAGTGCTGGTGATCTTCTTCGAGCAGAGACTAGATCTGGATCTGAAAATGGGTATCGTCTGGAACTTCAAGTTTTGTCATTGTCCTCCATATTATGATAACATTGATTGTGTCTCAAATCCCAGGATAAATATCTGGTTTTAAAATTTTGTGTTGTCCTATGGGTAATAGTATTAAGTTTCTATTCAAGGTCATGATGGATCAACTTGCACCCTAGTTTAAGTGGTTCTAAAGACACAAAGCTATATCACTTTTGACTCTTTATTAGATGGAGTAGTTGTGAAACTTGTCCGCACTGCTCCCCTGGGTTTTTCCTGTAATGAGATGTATTCATTTCTTTCAACTGCGCTATGCAGTAGGGCAATCAACATCAACTTATTAGTTGGCCTTGACAGGAAAAAATGGCATGCCAGTGTGGCCATATCTTACATGGTGATGTGGCCCGTCATTAGGGTTAACTTTGAGACTTAGCACGTAAACCAAACTCTAGGTTGTCTCACCTCCATTAGATGTCACCAAGTGGCTCCTCTTGGTCATGCTGGCTGTTGTTGACGTTATCAACAGGGAAATCAGTGACACCATCTTTGGATCTATTAAGTTGAATTTAATTGAATGACCTAAGACAAGACAGCACCTTAATGATTTCCAGCTTATTTGGGGAGCAAAGCACAATGGTCCAGTGCAAGATAGTATCCTATTAAGACACTGCATGTGGTTCTGTAGAGGAATCTTTCTCCCTTGGATACATTTTACCTAACTCGCAATTAATGGGGAATGGCTGAATTATTGGTAGGTGTAATGGCGTAACAAGTAGTTGCATTAAGAGCATAAATGACCAGGTGTACTGGAGTAACTAGTAGCTGCATTAAGAGCATAATGATCAAGAGCCAAACAGCATTCTGATTAGTTTAGCAAGACAATAACTTTATTATCACCTCTTCAAACGATAAGGGCCGCCCTAAGGACTATAGATTGAAGAAGGTCAATCAATTTTTACAGAAAGATGACTTCATTAAGAGCTTTTTGCACTCCCTTTGTCCGGCTAACACATGGTGCCACTTGCCATCCGTTGGGCTCTAGGATACTCCAATCATTTTATTTGCCCATTCTTGTAATCCCAGTTTTGGTCAGTGTGCTGTCTCAATCTTTGAGGTTCTACACCAACAGTTTCCAACTCTTGAAGAATGGGTATAATAACCTCTTCAGAAGTGGTAGGTTGGACTCATATATTGATGTTTGCAGTGGCTGCAATGTAATGGTTGTGAGCAGGACCGCTGCTATTATGGTCCCTAGTGATGGATCTTGTTATGGGTCTATAAGAATGATTTTTAGGGTGGTCTGGTGAATCTATAGGGTAGGAAAAGCAATTGTTCTTTCTACCTATGGTTGCTAACCTACAGGCTTGTTAGAGGGAACCCAGAGCCCCTAAGGTTCTCAAAAACTTCAGAAATTTTACATACACATTCTCATTCATGATCAACAAATAAATAGTGCTGTAGAGAAAGTAACTTCAACTACATTTTAGGAAACACAAAACCAACATGGGCACTACCTTCACTTACACAATATATGAGGGCACTACCTCCACATACAACTAGAAACAACCAACACACAATACAACAAGACAACTGTCAATCGAAATACATAAGGAACTAACAAAAATAGGAAAACTGCTACTTCTTAAGGCTAGTAACAGCTCCTGTGATCCTTACCTGTCATTACAGAGGAGTATGTTCTTGTTTGACCATTATAAATGACTTCTTTGGATATTCCTATGAAGGTTGAAACCAAAACTTCTTTTCTCATGGTGCTGGGGGTGTGGAGTTGTCTAAGCAGGTGAGTTGTCGAACTTCTTACGTTGCAACATTGGTAACCGCTTCGTCTGCCGCCATGAATTTACTCCATCTTTGCTAGCCATTATTGTGATCCAAACGTACCGATATTAGGCCATGCTGTATTGGCTTTTGGGCTTTGCCTCTGTAGTCCACTTCCCGGTTAAGTCCAAGCAAGCTTATCTGTGTTGGCCCAAGCAAAAATTATGGGAATCTGCAGCCTCCTACCACAGTCAAGATTTTAAAGAGAGGAGCAAACTCCTTGCTATCTAAGCCAACCTCCATTTCCTTGGGACTTTTTTCAACGTGACATGAAATCCATAATTCTACATCCCAAAACTTTCTGTCTCCCAAATGAAAAAAAGTGTGGGAAATATGCCCTAGTTCCATTTTTCTCCAGATTTCATCAATTTAAGAAATTTCCTTCTAAATTTATCTGCACTAGAAACATTCCATATACGGATTTTACATTGCAGGGCCATGATCCAAAATATGATGAATGAGGGAAAAATTGTTCCTTCAGAAATGACCATTAAGCTTCTTGAACGGGCAATGCTGGAAAGTGGAAATGACAAATTTCTTATTGATGGTTTTCCCCGAAATGAGGAGAACCGTGCCGCATTTGAGAGAGTTGTAAGTCTCTCTTTCCTTTTTATGTTTCTTTGATTCAATTTGAATCACTTCAGACTCATATTTGTGGGTAAAATTTTAATATTCTCAATGGTGCTATTAATTATCATGGTTTCACTGAAAACTGCAAACATGTTCCTGTTTCAAGAGTTAGTGATTTTGATGCAGACACAAATTGAGCCTGAGTTTATACTGTTTTTTGACTGTCCTGAGGAGGAGATGGAGAGGCGCCTTTTGTCTCGGAACCAGGTTAAGCTTTAACACCTTGTTCCAGTATTTCTTTGATTCATCAGGTCATCTTTCTCAGGTGCACTCTTCAGCATTTATCATGTAAACATGCATATTTGCATGTAAAAAGATTTAAGATAGATATAAAGACCCATGTCTATTGTGATTTATGATCATATATGGTTCCAAGCTTCTACGTGACATTTTGTACATGATGAAGGGAAGAGAGGATGATAACATAGAGACAATAAGAAAGCGGTTTAAAGCTTTTGTGGAATCTAGTATCTCTGTGGTTGAGTATTACAATTCTAAAGGGAAACTCAGAAAGGTAACCTTTTCTTTTCCCACACCTTTCTCATGGAGGCCTTATGGATCTGATGCAATTGCTAAATAGTTCTCTTGTCAGATTGATGCTGGAAAACCTGTTGATGAAGTTTTTGAGAGTGTCAAAGCTGTTTTCTCTGCAACTAAGGAAAAGGTGATGTCAAGTCCCATCCCCCCTCCCCCAAATCCCATTTCCATGGCCTCCAAAAATGCCTTATTATTTATATGTTTGGCCTGCAAGTTGGAATTTGTGGTTCAATGATTAACATTCCACCAAGGTTTTCATTTAGTTGCAATTATGGATGTGATTCATGTGATGCACCCTTGTAAATTTACTCATTCTGTCCTTCTGTGTTTGCTTCCACTCATGGCTAACTTTATTTGAAGCTTTGATCTAATTATGGCATACATTGTGCATGCAGGTTGCATAAATGTTACAGAACTTGCAGCCTTACCTACAAAGAAAATTGTAAGTTAACATCTGTGAGACATTTACTTATTTGTGAAAACATTTTGCATTTTTCTTGATTTTTTTTTTCTTTGAGAATATTTATTCAAATGACATTCTGGCTGCATCCAAGTCGTTTTCCTTTGTCATATAATTTGCATCTCCACCTTAGAATAGGATATTGCATTGAATTCTGTTGTGGATGCTATGTTTTGTCAAATTGCTTTGAGATTGGGACCTTTGTCATTTTTATTGAGGAATTTTGACGAGATAGATGCATAACCATGAAAAATCTTGACCACATCATCACAACATTTGGTGATTTTAAGTGAAATATGCAGTAGAGATGAACTTCTTGGGGTTGCTAGACGTGTTGGAAAGTGTCCATTTGCGGAATTTTGTAAGAGTCATCACATGAGTGCGTATATACAAAGTTAAATATTAATTCTTCACCAAAAAGTTTAAGATGGTGTTAGGTCAACTCTACATATGCACTTCAATTTTTTATTTTTTTTCATCTGTCCACATGGAACTCTCACAGTATACTTTAAATTGTGAGCATTTTTAATTTTTCCAAAATTTTGCAGGTAGGTTGTTACCATAGGATTTGAGGATATGTAAAGAGGCGCCAGTGTTTTGAAAAGTTGTTTATGTGTAGCATGTTTGTTTGTTTAAAGCCCATTTGAGCTATACTGTTCATCTTTCTGCAGCTGAAAATGAACTCGAGATTATAGTCATTCACATGACACTTCAACTCAGACCTTGAATTTAATAATTTGAAAGAAAATTTTAATTGCGAAAAATATTTATGAATAAATGTTATGCAATATAAGATTTAGGTATTCAATCCATTGACTATTGTATTATTTCTCTATTTTGTTATTTGTAGACCCATAATAAGTAAAGGAAGGGGTAATTGTCATCAATCGTTTAAGCTTTCCTCCCCTCTCAAAATTGCTCTTTCGCTGACGCAAAAACTTGAACGTGTACAAACATCCCACCCTCAAACCCGACCATTGCTCCGTTCTCCATTTTCAGTTCCTCTTTGATTTGAATTCGATCAAATCTAGGGTTAAAATATTTATTTATTTTTTGTCATATCGAAATTTAAATTCGAAATCACTAAATTAGAGGAAGAGATTGTAACCATTAGGTTGTCCCTTTTGGAATAGTATTAAAAAATTTATGAAAAATCTTATCAAATTTAATGTAGATTTATTCTACTTTACATAGCTATTATATTCTATATTTTACATTTTATATTGACATTGTCATTCCAATAAACATGAGATATTATGGGCCATGGGGATGTACGGATTTAACTTCCTTTAAAAAAAATTAAAATAACACAATTTGAAAAAAAAAAAAATTTAGCACTCATATATAGGGTCTTGAAGACCCGACATATTAAAACAATAAGTGTGTAGTGCATGTTGAGTCTTTAAGACTTGATATGTATTGTTCGTGTCGAGTTTTCAAGAATCGACATGTTCGTGCCCTAAAACTAAGACTCCCTTTTCTTCTTCCTCTTCTGCTTGCTTCTTTCTCTCCTCTCCCCCTCGCACGCGATGAAACTCTAACCCTAACACTCCCATCACCTCTGGCCATGTAATCTCCGCAAGATCTGCATATTCCAGCGAGCTTAGCGCATTCGGACAGCTTGAGAAAGAGTAAATCCAACATTCTGCTCATTACGAAGGTACATTGTTCTCCTTAGTACTCTTTGGTGTTTCGAAATTGAAATGTTTGAGTTAATTGTGAATGATGTTTGTTGAGTGATGTATGCTTGTTGAGAGATTGAATTTTTTGGGTGATGGCGAAACTTGGCCAGCAAAATTGGAAAAAAATTAATTATAAAATTAATTTTTTAAAACAGTTTTATTGAGAAATTGAAATGTTTAATTTGAAATAGATTTGTTGAGAAATTTAATTATTGAAATTTAGAGTTTAGAGGTAATTGAGAATTTAGCATTAATTTAGGATTAAGGTTTGTTAAATTTTAGTATAAATTTAGAGTTTAGGGTATTTTATTTAATTTATTAATTAGTAGTTTTTTTAAATGTTTAATTAATATAAATTAATATAAATTTAATATTTTTGTTAATATTCATTGAATTGTTATAATTATAAATTTAGGATTTAGAATTTATGATGTAATTATAAATTTATGTTTACAGTTCAAATTGCAAAAGTTAGTTTATTTGAATAAATTTATGACAAGTTTATTTTTTATATTTAGAAGAAATGGTTGATATGGTGAGATTGTTGTGCTATTGTAATGGTAAAATTGTCACGGGTGATGATAGAGTTGGTTATGATCATATACCTTTGAAATTGATTAGGGTAAAGAATGATGTATGTTATAATGAGTTGGTGTCGGTGATAAGTAAGGGACTTTGGATTAATTTTATGATATGATATGTGGAGATTTTTCATCGTTGTCCCGTGTCATACATGCAACGTGAAAATGTACAGTTTGAATTGGTATCGATTAGTCATGATGATGACGTTCTTAATTTGATGGAGTTTGCGGTGGGCATGGGAGTGAGTACCACTTATGAGTTGTACATCAAATCATACGAGGGTGGAACGTCCATACAATAAGATTATAATTATACAGATGACTATCCATATATCGAATTTCGAGTGGATCTTACTTTCGCAGATATGGATAACGATGTTAATGAAGAAGAAATGACGAAAAAAAAGAATGATGATGATGAAAAAGATGATGGAGAAATTGGTGGTGGTAGTGGGAGTGGTGCTACCAACGAGTTAATGATCGGATCCTTCTCGACCCCAGCACCTATTGGTGGTGGTCGGAGATTTGCCTATGATTGAGTAGACGATTCAATTCCCTTTATGACCACTGTATTCGGCGGTGATGGTTATGTGACTTTTTAGCAAAATTGTAGACTGACAAACGATAATTAGAATTTTAGCAATAAATTGAAGAATGAGATAAGGTTTGAGTCGAATGAGCAGTTTATTCATGCTATCAAAATGCATCATGTGGAGCATCACCATCAATTTCATGTTGGGAGATCCACCTCTAAACTTTGGACAACAATGTCTACTCAAAGGATGAAAGTTGTAGATGGAGATTGCGTGCTCGTAAGATAAGACTAGTTTGTGTTTTTGTGATTACTGTTGTTGAGGGACCGCATATGTGTATGAATGTTGGATTGACGCACGATCATATGCAATTAGATTCAAATTTGATAGCGCGACATTTTCTTAATTGTGTTAGAGAAGATTCCAATGTCAAAATTTCTTTTCTCCAAACTGTTATGATTGAGAGGGCCATATATACAGTTTCTCGTAGAAGAGTTTGGGTTGCGAAAAGAATGGTTATAGAGCTGGTATATGGGGATTGGGATGATTCTTACAAACAATTATCTCGACTCTTGAATGTAATAGTGTAAAGAAATTCAGGAATACAAGTCAGTTGAAAGTTGAGTCCACCAAATGCAAATGATGAAATGATTTTTGAAACTTTGTTTTGGACATTTGGTCTTAACATTATGGCTTTTAAGAGTTATAAACAATTGATAAGTATAGATAGAATTCACCTCTATGGAAAATACAAGTACAAGTTGATTTCATGTAATATGGACAGTGTGAATCACAGTGTTTCGTTGGCATTCAAATTGGTTGATAGAGAGTCACTTGTCTCATGGTCATGGTTTTTTATGTGTATGCGAGAGCATATTGTTAGAAATAAAGAGTGATTCATTTGTTTAATTTCAGATCGACATGAAAAGATAAGGACAACAGTTGTTCATCTAGAATTTAGATAGTCACCTCCCAATACTGTGTGGTGATTTTGCATGCGTCATATTGCTAATAATTTCAGCACGCATCACAAAAATCAAGTTTATAAGAGAATTGCTACCATTGCTGCATTATAGATACAACGTAAGAAGTTTGACTTATATATGATAAAGATGAAGGAAATTAAAGAAAATACTTTCAATTATTTTATAAATATTTCCCATAAACAATGGATTTTTTCTCACAATGGTGACTTTCGTTTTGGATATATGACGATAAATACAAGTGAAAGTTATAATATCGTGTCAAAGAGTGTCAGGAGTCTACATGTTTCTGTCTTGATACTTGAGACCTTTTATAATTCGGTGAGCTACTTTGAGACTCGACTGGGTAAAGCGAAAGCGAGAATAGGAAGAGGAGAGCGATATATAAAATATGTCTCAGTCATGTTTAGGAGATGGATGAATACGGCTAACCTCCACATGGTTGTCTCCTTTAACAGATCGGATAGAATCTTTAAGATAGAGATAGGATATAAACAAACACGATATGAGCATTAGAGAGGTAATAAACAGATCGTAAATGTGAGAAATTAGTATTGTACATGTGAAAAGTGACAAACATATATAATTTCTTACTCGCATACAATTGTTGCACTGACAAGGACGATAATTGATGTGAATATGATCGTCGAAAAATGGTATATATGAAAATACCAATTTAGAGTGTATGAACATCATTTCTTACCGGTAGGAAACCATTCGAAATGGCCCGTAAGTTCGTACCCAACCATCATTCCCAATAAATTACTTAGACGTGAGAAAGGAAGATCTAAATCATCTCGATATCACAACAAGATGGCTCTTCGTGAATCATTCTCGCGAACATCATATGAAAATTGTAGTGCAGAGGGTCACAATAGAATGAAATGTTCGAGACAATTGAGATGTGAACTTTGTGACAGACAGGGGTACAATCGAAGAAATTGTGCAACCCAAATGAATCCAAATGCTTGATTGTATTTGTATTTTAAATGTTAATGTACTAAGTGTTGATTATTTGGCATATATTATATATACTAAGTGTTAATGTACTAAATGTTAATAGCTGTTAATGGAGATTTTGTGTTGGAGTGTTTAGTTTTTTTCAAACGAATTTAAAATCAAAATAAAATCTAATAAATCTATTGTGTTTAGGTTTCAATGCTAATTGTATAAATCTGTTGTGTTTAGATTTCAATGTTATTATAATGTTGTATTAATGTTTTATTCTTTTATTTTGTCGCAGATGGATTCTGAACTTTCTGATCAAAACCTTCTACGCTTGTAGCAAGGTTCCTGTTCTTCGACGGTTTGGGATGGAGAGGACCAAACCTGACTTGTTGATGTGAGGCTATTCTACGACATTGGCAATGTAGTCACATCAACAAGCGAATGGTTGCTTTCCTAGAGTAGTCTGGATTTTATGGTATACATAGATTGCGGTTTATACAATTGGATTGGCATCTCATTACAACCTTAGTAGAGCGATGGAGGCAAGAGACGCACACGTTTCACATGTCACACGATGAGATCACTATCACCCTATAGGATGTAGAGGTATTTTTACAATTACCTGTAGATGGGCTTCCTGTAATAGTTAGAACGACAGGTGTCCCGTGGGGTGATGTTTATGAGAGATTGTTGGGAGTTAGACCTTCATGCTCTGCTTTTAGGGATTACACATTGAATCTGTCGTGATTGTCTGATTTTTTTGCTCAGTTGCCCATTGATGTAGATGAGATAGATATTTTACAGTGGATACGGGCACATATTTTATTATTGATAGGGGGTATGCTGTTTTGTGATAAAATATCATACTTTATACACTTACAGCACTTGTTATTGTTGGATTTAGGTTCCTCTGGTAGTCGTAGTTGCAGTTCTGCGTGATTGGCATATTTGTACAGACAGTTTTGTATAGCTATGCACGTGGATTTTCATAAGATAGGTGGGGCACTAATTCTCTTACAGTTTAGACGTGGGAGAGGCTCTGTTAGATAGCTCCTATTAGGCGATCATTGCAAATTGAGGATAGTCCACTCGACTTGCGGTGGAAGGTGGATTTCGATGTCACTAGTCTCTCTATACATATGGTGTCAGTATACATATGATGTCAGTATATAGGGAGGTACTTGAGAGGCAAATGATGGATCACGTCATATGGGTACTGTATATTGAGAATATACTGTCTTTTTTCTCCGGCTAGTTTCACAAGGGTAGGGATATTTGACACGCGCGCATACCGCTATTCTGTTTTAGTATGGTGGAGGGACACTTTTCGGATGGAGTAATCCGTTAGTATGGAGGGTTCCAGTATATTCCTATTCGTTGTGATACTGAGAATCGATTTGACGATATTAATACGAGGGGTATACATGAGATTGATTTATCGATGGAGTATGGACACTATATAAATATTTGGATTAAGCGACACGACCATCTAGTTGAACTTAACAAGTCATATGGACTCGCCATCGATCCTGCCTACTCCACTTGATATCGCGCCATCTCCTGTCGATTTATTGGTCATCGAGGAGCTTGTTTGGGTTACATGGTAAGTGTACAATTTCCTATTTTTCATTTGTATTAATGATTTAAATTTGTTACTTTAACTAATAAATATATATATATATTTTTGTAGTGGGATACATTATATTGGATTTGAGACACTGAGGGTGTTGACGTGCATGCATTGGCTGATTCAGCCATTTCGATCTTGACTGATGACATGGCGTATCTTCTGAAACCTAGACCAGAGTAGAGGTGGTGGGGTGGGAGGTGACGAGGACCGAGCATGTGAACGATGACGAGGGAGAGCACGTCTGAGGAAACCACCACCAACGTTAAATCATGCATCACCGCCACCACTATCTCTGCATCCAAACGTCGCAGGACCTTCGAGTGCATACGGTGAGTTTTCATCCTTCTACATACCTGTGTTTAATGATATCCCTCAAGTTTTCACTCATAGAGCTCCACAGAAGGGAGATCGTCCTGGTATTTATATAGATAAGAAACTGACATAAGTTGAGAGAGATGATATACCACTCATGTATCATGTGTCCCCTCCTGTATTTTCTGAGCCCCATCACGACAATGTAGGAACCTCCCAGATGACACAAATAGAGGATTTGGGTTTAGTGTCTTATGATGATTGTCCAGATACTAGAACTGATTTAGGAGTGAAGACGACGACATTAAAATTTATATATTCTGTACTTTGTACATTTTGTTATATTAATGAAATTTATATTCTATTGTGTGTTGGTTTTGATATCTATAACCTACTACATTTGATTTGATTTGTTTTTTAGATTTACTGCATTGGTTTATTTGTTAGTGAAAAATTGGATATTATGTGTTATTGAGAAGTTTGGGTGTGAGAATTGATATAGTTTGAATAATGGATATGAGTTTTGTTTGCTGATAAAAAATTAAATATTACATGTTGAGAAGATATGGTGTGAAAATTGATATAATTTGAAAAATGGATATGAAATTTTAATCATCAGATCACATTGCAAAGACCAGTCCATTCCGTGCTACTAAAGAGATGGCCTAGATCAACATTAAAATTCAGTTACCTGTCCTTGAATTAGTAGCATGATTTCCAATTGAAAATTTTGTTGTGTAATCAACTTGCAATCGATTTGGTGAGTAGGGAATTAGATTATTTAACCAATTTTCGAATTTGAAACTTAAAAATAAAAATGATTACATTGGGGTAAATCCTCTTAAATTGAGTTAGATAATACTCAAATCGGATTAGTCAGAATATAATTTCAACTATCAGTTGGTAAAAAAAAAAAATTGTTGTGATAAAATTCAATATCACTAATTTTAGATTATAACTTGCTATAGGGATGAAAGTGCCATTGTGAATCTGTATCATTTCTTTCAACTTTGCAAGTGCATAGTGGCGAGTGTACCGTGTAATTTTGATCTTCTCATGGTACACACCATGGAATGTTATCAAGATTTTAGCATTGCTAAGAAGTATAAAGGACAGGCTAATGCTCTCAGTCCCATTATTAGAAAAAAATAACATAAAATTGAAGATCTTAGGTGATGTTTGGGAAACCTCAACTCCCCTTGAGTTCCCTCAACCTATGTTGTCGACTTGTCTCAATTTACCTCTATTTTATCTGTTTTTTACTTATAATATTTTTTAATTTAAGTGAAAAATCTTAGTAAGGAATATAGAGTTTGCAAGTAGTAGTTGTTAATAGAATTTAAATTATCATTATATTAATAAATGTTTGCATCGAAAAGAATGCCTATTTCAGGTAAGCCTAAACTTTCCCAAATGGGACTTAGTCAAAAGCTAAAAATCCTACCAACAGTCATGCTCAGGTGGTTGCTCTTGGTGTTAAATATTCAGCCTATGCTTCCGGTTTATAAAAAAAAAAAAATAAAATAAAAAATAAAATAAAAAATTCTAGTTTGAGATAAGATTGATTGGCAGTTAGAGTTTAAACCAAATCCGCCCTAGCTTGCATGCAGCCTGTTATAATTAGATTGAAAGCTCTTCAGCATAATTTTCCAAGCACGTACTTATTTTTAGATTGGGTACATTGCACACATTTAGGCCTTAACAATTTGAAATTTGGGACTCTCTCTCTTTTCAAGGGAACCCATAAGGTTATCCTCATAAATGATGTCTAGATTTTTGACTAATTTTTTTATTTGTACATTCTTGGAACAAGGAAATTGTAACTAGAACTTTCATGTTTGCAAATAAGGAATACATATCGTTTGATAGTCTGTCAACCATCTGGTGCTCTACTCTTGCAAGTGATGGAAGTTGCAGGACCAGCAAACAGTTTGATTGTCAATGTCATAAGGACCAGCTGTCGATTTTCTGTCTTACTGGCCTTGGTCAGAGCAAAACCTTTTGGTTTGATACATCCATCTGTGAGGAGGGAAGTAAAGAAATTCACATTGGGAAGGTCTAAACCTGTCTAATTTGTTCCTGGAGTTGAAATGATAGGATTCCTAGGACAATTTGATCGAACCTAATATTTTGGGGCAATGAATTGCTGGAGCTACTAGGGATCAATCTTAAAACAAGTTTTTTTTTTTTTTTTTTTTTTTGGAGAGGGGAATAAGATGATTTAAGGTTTATCTCTCGAGCCAATTCAGCTTTATCAAAAACAGCTACTTAAGATACTCTGGCCCCTCAACCTGCACTAGAGGTAGGTTCTTTTGTTATGGCTAGCTCTGGTGCCCTATTTCGACAGTCAAAACATATCACTGCCATCCAAGCATATATGAGATTGGTAGTCAATGCCACAACAGGGTGCTCATCAATGATTTCCATTTTGCAGGCAACAGTATGCTAATTTTGATCATTTGTCCAAACACCAATGCACTTCTCAGTGCTCTTAGAGTTCTTGGTCCTACAAAAACTACTCATTCATGTCCAAAACTCATTCAAGGATCAAACAAAGTACTGGTCTGCAAATTGGGCAGAACTAATGGTCAATCAAGATGAATATGAATTTGAGTTCCCTTATTCGTCTGCTTCAAGTCTACTCAGCTGCAGAAAACAGGGCTAATAACTAATTGTTGCCGGAGCCAAGAAAATGTTCTACCAGGTGAGCCACAGATTTGGCAAGAGAATCAGCTTCTTCCTGTGTAGGTGCCTCAGCATATACACGTACCACATCCTCCGTACCGGATGGTCGTATGAAAGATCTGCCTTGGGTATATTTTGCTGCGTTAGAATAAGAAGTCAAAGTCAGTCAACAGCATTACCAGAACTGCTTCAAATTTGTATTTGAGGCCAATTTGGATAAAGGTATATTTGCATTTGCAATAGAGTTTGATCTTGCAATTCAGACAACAGCACGGTTCTTGCTGTGGATTCTTGCAAAGAGAAAACATGCATTCTCTATGAATGTTAGAAGTGAGTTTTAGGGATCAAAGTTTCAAGTCAAATTTTTGAATACAAAGTGTGAGTGTAATTAGTTATTACATTAACTATAAAGATAATTGCAAATAAAGCAAAATGGGGGAATGTGTAGCCAATGTAAGTAAGTTTGGGTCATTAGGCATAGCCTAAGTGAGGATTTTAATATCTGCCAAGATTTTTCATTTTAAATGTTAGATCCCATATTCTCAATTATTTCCCTATATATATTTAAATATATATATATATATATATATATATATATATATATATATATTCATGCTCGAGAAAAATCCCTCAAAGAAATTTCAAAATCCAAATCCAGCTCCAACTAGCACCTTAAAGGATTATAATTGAAGTTCACATTTATACATGGATGAAAGAAGGTAGTAATCAAATCAGTAACAACAATTTACTCTCAATCATGGTTATATTAATGACACATTGGCCTAAAAGGTCATTCGGATAAAAGTCCTTTGCCAAGGAAAAAGCATTGATATGTGAACACATCTCTCCTCTTACATAATCAGAAATTGTGCAATTCGGGGCCTTTAGTTTTCTTGAATTTTGTAGTTCTGATCTCGGCCTAGGCAACACAAGTAGAAATTGAACCATAGGCATAGTGAAATCCAAGCTACTTCCGAAAAATGCAATGGGATATTTTTAATTTCTGATTATAAGGTAAACATGTAATTAATGAAAATGATATTTCCCTGTTCATAAATAAAGTTTCTCACCAATTTCAGCATTTATAGCTTCTTGAATTCCAGGAGGCTCAACAGCCACAGTTTCTGCATTTGTTGTAACAACAGCTTTCCGGTCCAAAACCTTAACCTGACAGAATAAAAGGCGAATTGCTGCATTCAGTCAAGTGGATAACCGTGCAGACTTAATTTAACAACACTGTAAAAAAGGTCCCAGCAAAATGCAAGTAGTGAGAAACTTGAAATCATTTAGTGATGATAATGCATCTCTCTGTCTAGCAAGTACATAATCAGCAAACTGCCAGCCTATCGGCCGGACTGTGTGAAGTAACTTAAAAAGAATTGCAATAATAATTTATAAAAAAAAAAAAAAAAACCTACCATTTTCTGCCTTTAATGCTTTGAGTTGATACTTTGAAGAATGGTTATACGAACAAAAATGACAGGTAGTTCCGTCATACAAGACATTATTTCCAGATGTACCATTTCATGATGCAATCCCACCATCTTTTTCACAATAAGAGAACTTGACACAAAAAATAAGACTGTTTGTAGGCTACAAATTAGATTAGCAGTTTTAAACTCAAGTTCAGGCTATAATTAGACAAAAAGGTTTCCATGATTGAGAAAATAAGAGCAGAACAGAGATACTCAATCTCAAAATGGTAACCACCTCTTAAAATGGAAACCCAGTGAAGAACAGTTTTTCTGAAAGTGTAAAGCTTCAAATCAAATCAAAACTCTTGGTTCAAGATCAGTTTTCTTCCACTTTGATTCCCTCACTTACTCAATTGTATTCACTAGCATTTGAACCTTCGATAATGCTTAATGGCATCTAAATTCTAAGTGTGCCCTACATGTTCCGAAACTACTTTTGAAACAAAAACAATCAAAGAATAACGATATCAGCCCAAACAGTAACTTGGGTAATAAATGTGCAAATGCAACAAAACCTCACCTCAAGATGTAATTCATCATTACCGACAACATTTCTATTATTCACAGGGTCATATCATAGTGAAATCACAAATCATATGGGTCCCTTTTGAACTTTCAGATTTGCACTTCATGATCCATAAATGATGTTTCATCAATGATTGTGTATTCTACAAAGACTATTTTCAGTTATTAATTTGGGAATAATTTCCTTAGGTCTTCATCAAAGACTGACCTTAAGCTGCCTGCTGGGCAGATCTTGATACAGTTCACTCCATTTGTTTACAGACCACCCCATGTGTTGCAAGATGGCTTCCACCAAAAGTAATCCACTCAAAGCATCTCCAGCGGCCTGGTTGATCAACTTACTGACTGCCACCAATCTTAGAGCAGCCTTTTGCTGTTCTGATCCTGAGATCAGCAAACAAATAATTGAAATGTTGGATAATTCCTAGAAATTCTGCTAATCAAGACAATAACCTAATAATCTAGTATAAGAACATAAGTATTTTAAAGAACCTATTGACACAGAAGAAAGCTCATGATTTCTCTCCTCCAACCAAGACAAGAATTTTTCTGAGAATAAGACGGTTCCATGTCCATTTGCCTCAAAATAGATCCCAATGTCATATGCGGCAGCCTGCTCATGTAAGTATTTTACTCCTGTGGGCGTAAACATAACTTCTAACCCCAGCCGTTTTAGGTAGTCAGTTGATGCCCCATTTGCATATGCTGTCTGTACTACACCAATTCGTGCATGGTACTCACTACCACCTTTTCCATCCTTGCCCTGCTGGAGGATACTTATCTGTTCCTTGATAAATAAAGCAAATAATGACAATATTTTGTCTCCGTCAACCAAATTAATTTTGTTTCCTGTTTCTTGTATCACAGAGAAATATACAATACGATCGGCATCTCCATCAAAACTTGCACACCTGAAACACTAGAGAAATTTATGTAGTCAGTTCTCACTACCAATTAATAGCCAAAAGAGGCCATAACCAAGAATAACACCATGAGTATTTCATTTTTGTTTTCATTAAAATGAATCTGCTATTGGGTACACACAAAAAGATCTGGAGAGGCAAGGATTTTTATTCACTTTTTAATGGCTTCTCTCAGACAGCCCCAGCTATGATGGTATATATCAAATGTACAGCGAGGTTGCTAGAGAACATCATTCACTTGGACCAAAATCAGCGCTATGTTCCTTGTCTTTATGTTCAACAAATCATGCTTCCCAAGGAGAGTGAGACTGGCGAGGTAACCCCCACTCCCCCACCCCCCACAAAAAGAAGTTTTAACATTTTTTTTGGAGAGTAATATAGATTGTGATCCAAGGTCCAGGAGCAAAGTCAACTGTTTTGCCCCTCAACATGCCAAAAGACAAAAATAACTATGAAATAGAATTTTAACTTTTTATAACCACCCTTCCTCCCTCCCTCCAAAATCAAAAAGGTGTGAATAGATATTTTCTTTTTTTCACTACTTGGAAAAGAAATCTTTCTCTCTCTCAAAAAGAAAAAAGATATTGTGGGTTTTTTTTTTTAATTTTTCAATAATATCAATAGCTCAGGAATCCCCCCCCCCAAAAAAAAAAATCAAGGCTCTAGCTTCATCCCTGATTGTATCTTAGTCCTCTTGACCAAGAGAATACATGATAGCTGACGACCATATAACCCATACTGATATTTTCTACCTGAATGATGGAGCTTCACATTCATTTAGGGTTTTCCCACAAGGAATTTAGGAGATGAAACCCAGATACTTGAGGGGATTCAATGTGATTTAAATTCAGGCAGTATCAAAGGAATGGGAGGTACAAAACCCAACTGACTGGCCAACATTACCACAAATAAGTAGAGTAAAATCAAGGTAAAAGCAATTTCTTTCACACTCTAAGCCAGGAAACCTGTGATGAGCTAATTTAAGAGAAAAATACCAAAGAGAAACATCATTAAAAAGCTGGACATACATAACAGGAGCTGGTGTACATTCTTGGATGCTATCTCGTAAAAATCAATGACATATCCAGCAATCAGCAGAATTGAAATATTGATGTATGCTTTGTTTGTTTAATGGAAAATCACTCATCTGTCAGATAGAAAGCATTATCTTGGAAACTGTCCAATGCTTTGGATATATCAGCTATTATTGAAATTTATATAAATGGATCCTCAAGTTGCTTCAGCTTTCCTATTCCCTTGAAGTATTTTCAATTTGCGGAAATAATTTTCAAAAGGGAAAGCAAGAAAGCAGCAAAAATATTTTTCCAAAAACCATTTATGAAACAAAAAGAGCCATCATGATTACTTCATACTCCAAATGTAGAGTTTTTTTGAAAAATAAAAAATAAAAATAAATAAATACATTTTGGTGCTTACACAAGGGAGGGCTAGACTCAAACCACTAGCCTGTTAGTTGGAGGGGGAACTAGGTACAACTACACTACGACGCCTGGTGGTCCTTCAAATTATAAGTTAAACAGTAGCAGTTCTACAGATTACACGTTTGCTACCATAGCATCTCAAGCAAATTCTCATGATAGAAAAAAGATACTCTTGGTTTGCTCTCTTATCAATGGGAGAGTGAATTTGCACACAGCCCACACAGCACATTATCAGGGGCAAACAAGAACACAGAATGTTTAGCATCTGATCGTTGTTAATTAGCAGATACACTCATGCATGTTTATATGTAAAAAACATTTTACACAAGCAACAGTGTGCTAGACAATTTTCCAGGGTAGCAACCAAGACAAAAATAATTCAAAGTGATTATGCTCCCCATCTGACAAATGATCAAGCTTGAGCACTTGCATGACCACTTGCATGACCACTTGGACATGCAGCAAGGTCAAACAAAAGAAACACATGCTGAAAAAGGTCAAATAAAGAAACATACATAGTGAAAACATGCAGCAGACTTGGAGCATATTTGGCTTAGCTACTTTTAACTTTTGACTTACAATTAGTTTTTAACTTATAAGTCAATTTGAAAAATAAGTACTTTAAGTATTTGGCAAAACTACTAAAAAATACTTTTAAATAGTTCCAAATATTTGGTTAAAGGTGTCAAAAAGTAATAACAACAACAACAACAACCTGATCCTTAGTCCCAACAATTGGTACCGGCCATTTGAGAGACGAATATAAGGAAGATTAAAAAAAATGTTGGTTTAATTCATTATTAAAAAGTGTTGATCAAAAAGTAACTTATTATTAAAATGACCAAATGTATATAATATATTTTTTTTTGGGGAAAAAGTAAAGATATTTGTCAAAGGTATCGTTTATTGGAGTATGAAGGCATTGGGCAGGGTTTTGCAATGGTGTGCGAAGGTATTCACAAGATTGAGGATAGTTCTTATATTTAAAAGTAATCGGAGATAATATAATCTTTTACTCGGTCAAAAAATAGCAGCAATAATAAGTTTAATAATCAAAGGTGACGGGAACCTTACTTCTGACTTTTAACTTATTTTAATTAGTTATTTTTCGTCTACCATTTCACTCCTCTCTCTCTATCTCTCTCTCATTGTTGTTTTAGAAGGCGCAAACTCTGTCAGAGAGAACCCTCTTTCTCTCCTAATCAACAAGGGTTGTTGTTAAAGCAAAATGTTGAGGCATGGTTCTAGTTATACTAGCAAGGTTCGGCTGTTTCTATTGATGAGCACAAGTGGGTTTCACAATTCACAGTAGCTCTTTCACTTCTCATATTGATCAAACTTATTGTGCAATCTCAATTCTCGTCTCTGTTGGGAAACCAGTCCAACCTATCACCTCCACCACCAAACTTAATCCACCCTCGAAACCCCCAAACCACAGCAAAAATTTCTGCACTCCTTCATTGCCAAAAAAAAAAAAAAAAAAAAAAAAAAAAAAAAAAAAGTTTTTTTTTCCTTGAAATTGATGGGTAATGAGTTTTGATTAGAGTACAAACTGTTCGACAAAATGTCTCTGTGAATTTCCTCTAGCAGGGCTTAATGTTTTAAGGCTTGAACTCTTCACTAGGAGTTGATGGTGGGCAAACTCCATGCAATGAGTTATAACTGTGGAAAATCAAGAGGAGGTGAACAGGGAATGAGCAATGGGTGGGCAGGCCGTCGCTTCTTGACCATAGAGTATAAATCTTTTGACATTATGACGGAGAGTGAGGACAGTTCAAGGCTTTTCAACAATGGGAGAGGAGTGAGGCGATCCATCTAATTAGGGAGAAATGGGGTGAACTGGGTGCTCTAGGCATGGGATTCATTTTTCTTTGAGAAGGGAGAGGATATGTTGTTTTGAAGACTATGGCTACCAGATCAGTTCATATCCTTGACCCTAAGACAGAATCGATAGGGTCGATTCTTGGAGCTTCTGGGATTGGTCGGGAGCCACAGGCATGCACTTATTGTTCCTGAAGGCCATTAGGTGGGAGGTTTGTAGAGGTTTGGGTGCATTTTGTTTGAGGTTTGTCGGAGGCAGTGGCTAGTTGGTCAACCATGCTGGACCCAAAATCCACAGCATTCAGTGGGGTCTCGTGATCGGACTTCTTATTTTCTGGCTCTGGGAGAAGCCAGCCAGGACAGCAGAATACTAGGTCTGCTGGGTCTGATATGAATCGTCTCTCTGTTTTGGTTTGCCCCAACTGTCGATGCTGCTTGCAGGCAGATGTGAAGGTGCTACAGACCTGGGTTCATTGAAATCGTGGGTTCATTGAAATCGTGGGCCAATACAAAATTTGAGGGCAAATATATCACAGCCCTCGACTTCAGGGGGGAATTTGAAGCCAGGTCTGGAATTGTAGGTAAGGAGAAGAAGAATGCACAGAAGAGAGGGTAGTATCACTGGTGATTTCAAAGGCTAGGGAGGCTTCTCCTTTTTGTGTGTACTATTGTTCACAGGAAGAGGTGCAGGTTCAGAATGGATATGATCCTCTAGCTGTTGTAAGCCTTATTACAAATGAAATTGAAGTTTCCTCTGATGGACAGAGCAATTGTCAGACAGTTGTGGAGGATTCTGTGGTGCATGGGGAGGATCTTGGCCAGCGGAGACATGGGAGTGATGAAGTAGAGTTGGCAGGAGTGTCAACAGGCCATGGGAGGTTTCTGTGCTTGTAATGGTAACACTGGATTGGATGGGGGAGAAGTGCATAGGGACGTTTCCGAATGGGCTTTAGTTCCTGCAACTCTTGATGCTATTATTGAGGTGGCACCGGCGATGGAGGTGCATGAAGGTATGACTCTACTTGCCCAGCAGCACATCATGGAAATTTCAAAATCATTTGGGTTGCCTTTTGAGGGGTTTGAAAATCAGGCTTTACATTTATTCGGAGCTATTTTAAGTCAGAAGAAGACTGATTTGTGGGTAGGAAGACAACACAGCAGTTCAAGGAAAGGAGGAGGCCAGGTTCAAAGGGAATTAAAGAATTTGGAGTTTGATGTCAATTATGACAATGCGAGGGGAAATAGGGAAGCTGGAGGAAGTGTGGCAGCGAGAGATCAGGGGAAAGTGGTGAATCATTATTAATAGATTGCAAGATTATATCTTCGAATTGCTGGGGTGTAGGAGATAGAGAGAAAAGACTGGTTATTATAGATTTTTTAAGAAGATGGAAGGGGTGGGTGTGTGTTGACAAGAGACAAAATTTGACGCGATGGATGAGAGTATAGTGAGAACCATATGGCCAGGGCAAAGTTGTGGTTGGATAGAGTCTGGGGCTGTTGGTGCTTCTAGGGGGATTTTGCTCATGTGGAATAAAGGTAAAATTCAGTTAATAGACAAGCAGGTTGGGGAGTTCTCAATTTCTTGTCTCTTTAAATTTGTGGATTTTAGTTGTTAGTGGGTGTTGAGAGTGGGTATATACAGGGGTGTATGGACCAGTTGAAGGACCACAAACGCGGGTGTTTCTAGCAGAAATTGAGGTAGTTAGACATAGATGGCAACATCCATGGGTGATAGATGGTGATTTCAATACAGTGCTCTTCACTCATGAGCTGATGGGACAGGTGGACTTCACTAGTGCTATATGCTGGATATTTCTGATTTTGCGCATGACTGAGGTTTGCTAGACCTGCCATTGACTGGAGGTCATTTCACTTGGTCAAACACTCGGGAGAATCCTTCTTTCTCTCATTTGGACAGATTCTTATTGACTGCAGGGTGGGATGAGAAGTAGCCTGGTTCTATGCAACGAGTGCTTGAACAGCCTACTTCTGATCATTACCCTATTCTCGTGGAGGTGCAGACCGTCAAATGGGGGCCAATGACACTCAGATTGGAGAATATGTAGTTGAAGGCAGATGGTTTTAACAGGCTAATTTAGACCTGGTGGAATAAGTTGGAAAAGGCTGTCATTGTTATAAAGTGGCTCAGAAACTTAAAGAGTTGAAAATCTCTCTAAAACAGTGGAACCTAGATGTCTTTTGAAGTGTTAGTATGCAGAAATCTGGTTTTGGGAGGCATAACCAGGTTGGATTCTAAAGAACGAAGAGAGGGTTTGAATGATGATGAGCGGTTACAGAGGGAGTTTTTTGAAGGTTGACTTGACCATGGTGAGTTTGATGGACGAAATCTCATGGAGGCAGAAATCAAAGGTTTATAGCTAAAGGAATGTGATTTATTTTCATCGGAGGGCAACTATTCATAGGAGGAGGAATTTTATTGAGAAATTAGAAGTGGATGGGAGGGTGGTAGAGGATTCAACTGAATTAAAATCAGCTCTCTGATTTTTCAGAACCATGCAATGACAGACCACGGGTGGATGGTTTGGAATTTGATAGTCTTACCACCTTAGAACAAGAGGCTTTGGAGTCTCATTTCAGTGAAGAGGAAATTTGGATGACATTACAGGGTTGTAATGGAGAAAAAGCACCCAGCCGGACGGATTTACAATGGCTTTTCTGAAGGCTAATTGGGATGTTGTTAAGGCGGACATTTTGGGAGTATTTGATGATTTCTATAATATTGGCCAGTTTGTATGTACTTTGAATGCTACGTTCTTGGTATTGATTCCTAAGAAGGCTGCTGCTTCAAATATTAAAAACTTTAGACGTATCAATTTCATGGGGTCTATTTATTAGCTTATAGCTAAGGTTTTAGCTAATAGGCTTAAAGGGAATTTGCCTAATTTTACTAGTCCTTCCTAAAATGCCTTTTTCAGAGGTAGACAGATTTTGGATGGAACTTTAATAGCTAATGAGGTGGTTGATGATTATATGAGACGGGAAGAGACTAGGGTTATTTGTAAGCTGGATACGGAGAACGTCTGTGACCACACTTGTTGGGATTTTCCATTGTATGGGCTTCAAAGGATGAGTTTTGGGTCCCGCGGAATTGAATGGATCAGAATTTGTATTTCTCCCATTTCCTTTGTTGTTTTGGTGAATGATGTCCAACAAATTTTTTTCATGCTTCTATGGGTCTTCGTCAAGGGGATCGACTTTCATTGTTGCTCTTCATTTTAGTTATGGAAGTTCTATCTACGATGTTGAGAAAGGCAATGGAGGAGGGTATGTTGAGTGGATTTCAGGTTGATAGAGAAGGTCAAAGGAAGGTAATCTTACATTTACTCTTTGCTGATAATCTATTATTTTTATGGTGTTGGTCCTCTTCAATTATTCTATTTGAGAGGCTTGTTTGTCTGTTTTGAGGCAGTTTCTGATTTGAAAATTAATTTTGGGAAAAGGGAGCTGATTCCTCTTGGTGATGGTGTTAATGGGCCATGGCTGGCAGAGGTGGCAGGGTGCCAACTTGGTTCCTTTCCGATCACTTGTTTGGGTCTTCCACTTGGACCGCGTGCTAACGTGGTTACTTTATGGAATCCTATTGTGGAAAGATCTGAGAAACGTTTGGCAGGATGGCGAGGCTGTTATCTGTCAAAAGGTGCACGACTCACTTTGATTAAGTGTTATAGCAAACAAAACTGTTTATTTTATGTTCCTTTCCCCATTTCAAATCATGTGGCCAAACATGTAGAGAGGATTCAACGCAGATTTCTGTGAGGTGGGGCAAGTGATAAGTATCATCCCGTGAAATGGGATATTGTCTAGCTAACTGTGGAAAGGGGTAGGTTAGGCATAAAGCCATTGATGACTTTTAATAAGTCAATGATGGTATTGTGGTTGTGGCGGTTTATGATTGAGCAGGACTCTTTATGGCAGAAAGTGGTGGTGGCCAGGTATTGGAGATGAGGGTTTTGGGTGGAAAACAAGTTTAGTTTGGCTCCCTATGGTGTAGGAATTTAAAAGTGGATTGTAATGGTTAGACAGGTTTTTTTTTTTTTTTGGGCTTGTTCACTTTAAAATGGGGAAGGGGGATTGGGTTCTCATTTGGCAGGATGTTTGGTGTGGTGAATCAACATTAAGGGCTCAATTTCCTAATATCTATAGGCTGGCTCGTTTTAAGGAAGGGGTAGTTGGTGATTGTTTCACTGTGCAGGATGATGGTTCTTTACATTCGGATGTTGCTTTGTTGCACTGCCTAAAGTGTTTGAATTCTTTGCTTTAAAAAAAAAAAAAAATTCAGAAATTAGATGTTACAGGGGTCAATTCAGTTTGGTGGAACGGGCAAAACGATAGATAGTTTATGGTTCTTTACATTGGGATGTTGCTTTGTTTCGTTGCCTAGAGTGTTTGAGTTCTTTGCTTTTTTTAAAACATCAGAAATTAGCTGTTACGGGGGTCGATTCAGTTTGGTAGAACGGGGAAAAAGATAGACAGTTCACAGTGAAGCCCTTCACAAGCTGGAGCTGCAGGAGTTGACCATTGTCATTTTCGTTGGAGAGGGATTTGGAAGGTAAAGGCTCCCTCCAGGTTTCTTTTTTCGGGTGTGAGGTAGTGTGGGAGAATATTCTTACCTTGGATAACTTGCAAAAGTGGGAACAGTTTCTCGTGAATAGATATTTTATATGCAAATCTGAGGCTGATCCATCTGTCATCTTCCATTACATTGCCCCTATGTGAGGGAGTTGTAGAATATGGCGTAGGGTTTTCTTGGCTGATCTTGGGTGGTGGCAGGAAGTATTGAAAATGAAATTTGGACTTGGCCGTATCTGCTTATGCATAAGGCATATAGATGTCTTTTAGGATTGATTCCTTTGTCCATTTTTTGGCCACTTTGGGGAGAACGAAATTTTAGGGCTTTTGAGGGTAGAGGGACCTCTTTAGAACAACAAAAAGCTAAGTGATTATCTTCCTTTTCATTTTGGGTTTCTAGAGACTATGGATCTGGATGTAGCTTCTTTTGATTTGCATAAGAGTTTCTTGCTTTGTAATTTCTTTTTGGGTTGCTTTCCTTGAAGACCTTTATACAAATTTTTATTCATAAAAAAATTTTTTAAAAAAATAGTTTGGTTTACTTATAATCGAAGCCAAACATGTTTTCAATCCTTAGTTTTGTACTTAAAAATAGATTTGACCAACTTATAAATCAAACCAAACATACTCTTAAAGGACCTTTTAGATACTGAACAAATTATAATATTCTGCACCCTATTTTGTAGCAACAGCAAAAACAAAAAACAAAGTAATAAGGAGATCACTAACCTGAAGCCAACATCGTTGGGTCCAAAGCTACGAGGAAGAATCTTCTCTTTCTGTACAAAATCAGCACCAACTTTTTCATTAAGTACACCTGCTCCTTTGCCAGAATTGCGAACTTCAATAACCAGCCCTAATGATTCCTTGATCATTTCAAGTTTTTCTCCACCTATTCCATTAGCTCCATCCAGAATCAACTTCTCGCTGGTATTGGCCATCCCACTTTTGTTTGGGACCAAATCCATCAAGCACCTATATAACACATAAATAAGTTAGGGGCAGAGATTGTTCTTTGACCAGGGACATTTTAAAGTAACCAATCTAACCTAAAAGAGGTAGAAAGTTGTTCAAAGTAATCAGCTTCTGATGCTTTCAAACCCAAGTTTCGTTGGCGAACCATCCAATGAAGTTGTGGTGTTGTCACAACTCCTATATCAAAAAAATTAGCACCAAGTATCGAGCTGACACCCTTCAATTAAAAGATATCACAATAAGAATTACATTATGGGACCAGATAAAATATTAGAAATGGGAAAATGAGAACAGCCCATTACTTCCTTAGCAGCTTCAAGGAGAGATTCACCACTAGGCCTTGTGTCTCTTCCCAACAATATCTCAGCTGACCGAGTTCCATCAAGTGGGATATTCTCCTTCTTTATGATTTCATTAATCAACTGTTTCATAAACCCCACCAAAAGATGTAAAATATTTGATTCCTTGAGGTTGCTTTAAGAGATATACAATCAAAATTAAGACACTGCTTGGAAGCAAATGACTTCCATAAAAAATAAAAGTTTGTTTCCAATTCTTGTTTTTGTTCTTGGGAAGCCCAATAATAAGTGTGGAGCTCAAATGTGTGAGCATATTACTAAGACAAGAGAAAAGAAATTTGTAAATGAATTCTTGAGTTAGTGAATTCTACTTAATCATGTCATAATTACTAGTAAATAACAAAGAATCAGACTCACATCATCTTGATGTTCCACTCTTACTCTTTCTCCTTAGTACTCATAATTTGGAAAGAGCGGAATGCCCAAAGTTTCAGCAACCGAACTATTAACTCCGCTTCTATATAGGACAAAATTGTTTTTTTATGATTCTCTGTAAATTCACACCTCGGGGTTTATAAATTTATAATTTAGAAGATTTGAAAAGAGATTAGAGAGTAGTAGTGCATTAGTTTATGTTTTGTAATCGTGCCTTTTTACATCTGAGGGTTTCCTATCCCTCCGAGTTTTGTGCATTCTTTCATTCTTCTCACATATAATTCCACATTTATCTTTTTTATTTAGTTCCAAGCAAATGATTTCATTTAGGGGACGGGGGAAAAAAAAGAAAAAAGAAGACGTCAATCAAAGAATTAGTTGGAAGGGCTTGAGTCTATTTTTAATTTGGTTCGGGACATGACCAAAAAGAAACTGAAGGTTTTCAAAAGGCAGGTTGTTTTCCATCAAAAAAAATTCAATTAAATTTCATATACTAGCCTTAGGTTCATAGCAGAAAATGTCAAAGAATTCAACTTGTAATGAATTCAAACCATTTTCCATTTGAGATTCCAACAATGGAGAAAACCAAAAACTACAAGAAGAAGAACATCAACAATAGAAATTCCACATATTAATCAATTCACTAGAACAAACAACGTTTCATAATTACTAGAGGAAGAAAAGAGAGACCTGAAGAAGATGATGAGGATCAGCAGCATTGGCAAGAGAATCAGCGAAGGGTTCCCAATCCTGAGTGAGCATGCCACCGCTAGGATCAGCAACTTTGACTCCATTATCAGAAACCACATTGTGAGACGCCGTGATCATCAACCCTATTACCGATTTCGTCTGAAACGATCTCAACGCCGCCAATATCCCAACCCTAAACACCGTCGATCGCAGAATCGAAGCGTCTGCTCTGAATCCAGACGTTCCATAGGATAGCTTCACTCCTTCACCCAAAAACAATTAAAAAAATTTAGGTTAGAGAAATTCTCAACACTGTAAGTGAAGAATCGGATATTGTTGAATAAGATCAGACCTAGTGGAGGTGGAAATTTGGAGGAGGATTTCAGGAGAAGTGAGAGCTGTTCTTCCTTCATTGTTTGAGAGAGAGAGAGAGAGAGAGAGAGAGAGGAGTTTGTTTCCGATTCTCTTCAAATGATGCGTTTAAGCTCCTCTTCAAACTGCGGTCCCAAACACCACTCGGCGGAATGTTTCTATTTTTTAAATATTAAATATTAAAAAAAATGGTCTATGAAATCCGAGTCGAAAAATTATCTCAAATTAATGACTCATTTTCACCAAATTACTTCATTTACATGTCTTATTTTATGATCAAATATAACTTATTGTAACTTTTTCTTTAGATTCATAAATATTATTTCCTATCCCCAATAAATCTCTCGATAAGTATATAAATATTAAATTAACTTAAATTAAAATTATTTTAAATTCAAAACAATTGCATTTGTATTAAATTAATATTATAATTTATTAATTTAGTAACACTTTTTTGTTTCGAAACTAACTTTTTCGTAATATAAAAGTATTAAAATGATTTAATTCAATCTATCATTTTTTATTATTTTTGTCGACTAAAATTTTTTCTAAATAATTTACTAAAATAATGATAATTTAAATAAAAAATAAAAAAAAATAGGATCTCGCCCCCCCCCCTTTTTTCCCTTTTTTCCTCTCCCTAACCCTAATTTGTCCAATTTCTTAAGAAATTAACATTTTATTCTACCTGCAATGGTTGTATAATAACCGTGGGGTGTAATTATTCAATGGAATGAAGTGAACAGACCATGTGATGAGAGGGAAAACAAAAAAACTGCATATTTTTTGTGAAGGATTCGAAGAGTATAAGAGATTAAACAAAGTGATACTGTGGTGTTACCTTTCAAAATAAAAATAAAATTTTGATTTTTGCAAGAACCAGCTTAATAGAGCACAAGCAATGTCGCACGTTGATCGCGCAATCGCCAGTCAAGGAGGAGCTTCGCCGCAGCAAGTGGTTGCGCGGGGCCGGCTTTGTAGCGTCGCGGACCGCGCTCTGGATTCGCACAAGTTGTTGCGCGCACCTGCAACGCGCAACAGCTTGCGCTCTCCACAGGGGCACAATAGGTTGCGCAGTCTCAGGCCGCACAACCTCCATTTTTTTTTCCTTCTTTTTGGCGAAGCAGCCCTATGTGGCACGTGAAATCTCTCTACTTTGGAACAAAAAAAAAATGTCATATTTTTTTAATTTTTATTTAAATTATCATTATTTTAATAAATTACTCAACATGTCATGCTATTATATTAAAAATAAGCATAAATAATAAATGTAAATATTAATTGTGCCGGCATTAACGCAAAGAAAAAAACCCATTTAAATTTGAGTACTAAGGCGGGTCGATTTTTTATGTATGTGTATGGCATACAAGCGCATTATGCGCAAAAAACAAACAAAAAAAAAAAGGAAGAAGAAGAAGAAGAAGAAGAAGCAGAAGCATTTACAATTATGAAGTAATAAGGAAGTCGAGTTTTTATGCCTACCAGTGTGCAAGGAATAAGAAGAAGAAGAAGAAGAAGAAGAAGTGACAACTTTGAAGAATATGGAACAAGTATTCCTACCAGTGAGCAAGAAGAAGAAGAAGCAGAAGAAGAAGAAGAAGAAGAAGAAATGACAACTTTGAAGAATATGGAACAAGTATTCCTACCAGTGAGCACCATGTGATTCGTTTTGGCTGGCTTTTCGCCCGGGGCTCTATGTCTCTGGTCGTAGGCTGTCAAGCAAGTTGTGCAAGCACCCTATGAAGACCCAAGTCACAGACAAATGGTTTATTCCCAGGAGAAGTGAATCTTCCATTTGCTTTCCATGTTGGCCTTCGATGTTGCTAAAACTATACCAAAAGAATTCGGCTATCTTATGATTATTTCACATGCTTAGAACAACAAGGTATTCACTCACTTAAGATACAAAAAAAATAAATAAATAAATAAAGGAACAGATTAAATCATCATCATCTGGACTGAAATTTTTGGTTTCAACCTTTGATGTTATGAAAGACACAAGTCAAAGATCAAAGTTCCAGAATGCATTCCACAACTTGGCCGTAGAGGGTAACATATAATTGTATAGTACATACATTAGAACTTCCCCCAAAAATCTGTAATGCTGGGAGGCAAAAACGCACTGCTTTCTACAATCTGTATGACTATTATCATACAATGGAGGGAAGTGCAATGCAACCTTCAAACAATGAAATTGATGTCGCAACTCTATGCACTGACAAAGACATCTCACAAAAGTAATAAACGAAGAAGATGTGGAGGAACCTCAGCAGCCACATCAAAAACTACTATAATCATCATCATTGTTGTTCAATTTAAGGAAACAAACTATGGCTACTACAATAATGAAAAATGATGAAAGCTCCATTGCTAGCGCTCCCCAACCAATGACATCGGCATGCTTCAAAATAGATGGTATTGCAATGCTTCCAATAGCCGACATTCCGGTCAAGAACTTAGCTGCATTTTCCCATCTATTTCCCCAATTATAGAAGCAAGAACGCAAGTTATAAACTGTATAAGGGGTGAAGTTGGAAAGGCTTATCTGACCAATCAGTTCAAGGGGAAAACATTACCTACTCCCACTCTCACTGAAAAGGGAAGAGGTATCAGAACCCGCAAAGAAGAGTAGAGGCATCGGAAGAAGCACATACATTATAACTGCAAAAGGCATAAAAAAGATGTCTCAGGTTACTGTAACAAAGCTCCAATCACATAATTGCCAAAAGAAGAAGCTTCATTCATTGAATATCACTTGTTAGAAACTATGAAATATGAACTTAAATACAGGTATCGGGTGCAGTTTAAGTGTTAGACATGGTTATGCACCCCCATTTTGTTTGAAGCCCCCACTGAAATCAACTGCTTGCTTTCCACATCCATCCATGCTGTGTCTTTTTGACATAAATATGGTTGGATGCAGTGGGGGGTTCATAATTTTAGCATTGATTAACAACAAAAGTTAGCTGAAAGAGGAAAAAATCACAGTCCATATGCATCCAATTATGAAATATTCTGATTGACCGCAGTTAGGATTACTAGAAAAAAGCAGAATCCAATATTTAAACCCTATGAACCAGCTGGACTGGGCAGAGCATGCATAACTGATAAGTTTTACAAGCATAAATGTGGACAGAAATTCATCACTTTTGATATTTTTTAAAGGAAAAAATGCAATATTTAAACTTTGACTGGTTATCAATTGGTCCTGAACATTTTCTTTGGCAATATCCTCCCCTCATTCTTTGAACCATAGCAAAATTGGTACTTCTGTCCACCCTTCTGTCAAATTCTAGCATTCAGGTCATGTGATAAACCTCCGCAGATAAACCTCCGAAAACTTCTCCAACTTCACAACATACCCATCTTCCATCGCCATCAATGGAACCCATCTTCTCCAACTACCTTCGGTAACTCCTACTTCACACCAAACCCATCTTCTCTATCACATTTCAACAGAACCCATCTTCTCTAACTTCCTCCACCAGAGAGGGAGAGAGAGAGAGAGAAGGGGGAGAGAGGCAGAGGTCACCAGCCAGCAAAGAAAGAGAGAGAGAGAAAATGAGAGAGAGAAACGATAAGGAAAAAATAAATAAATAAAGGGAGAGGAATGCTGAGTTACTTCAATTGGAACCAAAATTGCTGGTTGATTAGCAAAGATATAGATAGAAGTTGTATTAGATTTTGGTATGCAGTAAAAAAATTGTAATATGAAATTAGTGTGATAAAAATAGTGCTGACAAAATATAAAACCCCCTGAACTTTTGATGTTGCTCCTCCTTGAAGGCTCCAACCAGCTCTTGGGTGCAGTGACAGATCTAGGATCCAAGGGCAGTGGGGGCAAAATATTTTCATGGAACAAAATGACAATCTTAGTGGATCGACTGATAGATTTTAGTAGGGGCAATATTTTGGGTTGAACGAGGGCAATATTTATTTGATATGTAAAAATTAATGGAATTATTTTGATCTAGTGGGGACAATTGCCCACCCTCTAATATATGTAGCTCCGCCACTGCTTGGCTGTTAGATTGACCGGGAAAGGCCACCTCCAAGGAACCAACGGTACTGATGGTGACTCTTCCCAGTCACCTTGCTCCCAATTGGAGTCCCCTTCAGATTCGACTAAGAAGAGATGCCTTCCCAGGAGCCAAAGGCGGAACCAATAGCGGATGGGAGAAACTGATTGAAAGGAAATCAATCTAGAAAAGATTGACAGAATTGTAATCAGAGGAAATCAACAAAATTGCTAATTGATCGAGAATAGGAGTTCCAGCACCAGGTCAAAATTCCTCTCTCTCTCTCTCTCTCTCTCTCTCTCTCTGTGTTTTTGTCAGTCAGTGAACTCTGGCTTTCCCTCCCTTTTTATATCTTATCATTCTCTTTGTTCCTTTTTATATCTCTGTCTTTCTGTCTCTCCTTATCTTTGCGGAGGAAGTTGGAGAAGATGGCTCCTTTAATGGCAATGAAAGATGAGTTCAGTGTAAAGTCAGAGAAGTCAAGGGAGGTTGTTCATGTGATTGGAATGTTAAGAGTATAACAGAAGAGGGACAGAAGGGCAATCTTGCCACAATTCAAAGTTAAAGGGAGGAAATTGCTTTAAAAAAGAAAAGTTCAGGGGACTTTTTGACAATCAGTCAAAATTTAGGGAGTAATTTTGCAGTTTTCTCTTTTTGAAAAAAAAAAATCATATTTTACAACTAGGCAAGGTTACATATTAATTTCACTAGATTGGCTTCACCAGTTGACATCATGGGCTTAGAGTATCTGCAATCTGATTGTCACCATCATATGATACATTAACAATGCTTTGGCTACATTCAGCCTCCAAAATGTACTAAAACACCTGCTAATCTAAATTAGCTTCTAATTACATTACAGCATCATCAGTTCAATGCACATTAAAAAGCAATTAGTTCAAAGTTATGTTACTTACACAAGAACATTCACCAATAACAAATTCATAGATCAGGCTTATGGAAATTATAGACCCTTACCTGTTAGCATTGGCCACCAGTTATCATAAAGAGCACATGCCTGCCACGTCATGCAAAAAGTAAAGGGTAAGTTCCCACAGGATCAGAAAGTAACTGATGTGTATTAATACAGAATAGAGATTCAATATAACTTACCAAAATCTGCATGACAATTCCTCCGGAGACCAAAATGGCCAACAATGCAAGTTTTCCAGAATGTAAGCAGGCTATAACATAGCCAGGTAAGTCTGCCATTATTCACCTTGAATCAATCACCTCATATGGGGTGAAACAACTGAAGCAATTCAAATAGAAAATTAAAATCCAATCAACAACACATTTGTGAGAAATATTTAGTTAAGGAGAGAAGAACTTGGACAGTTGGTATTCACAAGAAGAGACCAGCAATTCTACAAGAGGAGTATCTTTATCTGTTAAGAGTGTAATTATTTTCTGGTCACAGGTAGGATAGGACAAACAGAACCAACTTTTTGGCTTGACCACAGATACTCAAATGTCAAAGCTAGCCTCAAACCCACGGCAACTCTTGCATCATCTTTCTAAATTAATAAGCAATTTTGAAACCATTTATGATCAAGCATGCCAAACCCTACCAGTTTGTTCCCCTCGTCATTTCGGGTTTTCCATAGCAAAATAGCAAAAGGGATAAAAATTCCACCTCTTCTTTTGGGAGAAATGAGATATATTGTTGGAAGCAAAATCAGTTGGTGATTAAACAAATAAACCGGTTTAAAGATTGACTCACAGTTTCTCTAAAATTTTCTCCACTTATTTATGAGCATTCACTCCAAACCAGGAAACAGTCTTGGTAAAATATCTGATTGAAAAATTTTATTTAGTGAATCTTGTACCTGTCCAAGGAAGGATGCTTAGGAAACCAGGGACAGGGAACATAAATCAGACACCAATTAACTATCTGTGAAACCCTTACTTCTCCATATGGGCTGCACAATCAAATTGCTCAAGTTGGGAGGGGCATCCAGTGGCAATTTTATCTCCAAGAATGTAAAAGATTTCTTCCTCAAAGAAGAGGAGGAAGCATATGCAGCAGTGTGAATAAGAAAGGGGCATACTGCATATCACGTCATGAATACAAGTTCAACTCTTTCATATACAGCTCTTTTTTTTTATTAAAAATTAAAATTAGAAAATTAGAAAAAAAATTGAATCTCATGGCTAGTCCCTGATTGAATTCAGTTTCCATACAGCATTTCACTTCATGAATGCAAGTTCAACTCTCTTTCATATACAGCTAATTTTTATATTAAAAATTAAAAAAAAAAATGTGATTCTCGTGGCCAGTCTCAAAAGGTAGTAGCAACAATACTGAATTCCTTGAGGCAATAGGATAGGAGAGCACTCCACCAGTCATCAATGCAGACTCTTTCATGTACAGCTAATCATTGTTGTTTTTCATGCACAGCTAATTATTGTTGTTTATCTTGTCAAATTGAGAGGGTGAGCTTTGGCACAACGGAGGTTCGAGGTATGGAAACAGTCTCATTGCAAAAAAGCAAGGGGAAGGCTGCGTACATATACGTCCACCCTCCCCCTACCCCCGCACTATGCCGGGGAGCATTTCGTGCACCAGGTGAGCCCTTCTATCTTATCAAATTGGATGAGGAAGCCAGAGTTTGCATTTTAGTATGCAAGAGTGTGACTTTGGCAATCCAACACAAACGGCTGAAGGAGAAGCCCTACAGGATTGGAATAGGACTTGACAGGGAGCGTTCCATTGGCAACAGAACTTGTTAGCAGTTGTGCATCCCAGCTATAAACTCACTGGAGTGACAGTGCTCCACCGCATTTCACAGATCAGCATTCCAACCACTCTTGACCATACATAGTTTTGCTCCCTTAAGATGCCCAGCCATTTTATTAAAGCATTAACTTTAAAAGAAAAACGTCATGGTCCTGAATATAATTTACAATTCTACTAGAAGATGGTTCTCCAGCTAACTAGTTGTTTAGTGAATATCATCAAGGATGATATCAACAGCCAACTCTTTTCATCTTCAATTTACTCATCCACCAGATACCCAGGAAATCATAATTTCTCAAAATCTAGGATTCACAATGAGCAGGCAAACAGGATACAGGATATTACCTCAATCCTACAATTTAGCAAAGAAGCAATCAGAAGGATTCTCACATCCTCTCTATTTACACCTTCAATGCATCTCCCCTTTCTTAAAGTTGAACATCGAGGCAAACTATAACATCGAACTTAAGTGCCTAGACCAAACACTTCGAACTCTCTCCACATCTAACTTCCTTTTTCTTTTCTGAGACCTTTTAAAGAAATAAGCCCCCCCCCCCAAACAAAAAGAAAATGTCCTCAAGACCAATTGTTAACCATAAACTGATAATTGTCATCGATATAATGCTTGCCAGATTTTAGCTACAAAAATCTGCCTGCAAGTTATTTCCATGCATGGGTAGCATTCATAATTCAATTAAAACTTCCCACTTCATATGCCAAACTTCTTTTGAACCCATTGAGCCACTTTCACTTTGAGTGTGCTGCTTGCATCTGAATTCCCTACTTTAATCCGGCTCAGTACTCTTCCAACAGCAAGCGAATGTGCTTCAAAAACCACATAAATCCCCCCCCAAAAAAAAAAACCCTACTTTTTCCTTTTCTAGCCTAATTATCACTCTCTCACACACATTTAAGTTAAAAATTCACAAAGAGATCTTAAAACTACGAAAAGGGTTACAAATCGTTCCTCCCTTCTCCCCCCAAAAACAAGGAACACCTGAATAA
Organism: Dillenia turbinata; assembly: GCA_037126225.1. Taxonomy (NCBI): domain Eukaryota; kingdom Viridiplantae; phylum Streptophyta; class Magnoliopsida; order Dilleniales; family Dilleniaceae; genus Dillenia; species Dillenia turbinata. The sequence goes on along the minus strand of JBAMMX010000008.1, from coordinate 18,147,961 downwards.
ATAGGGATCAATTTATAGATGTCGTAGCTCTTAATCATACATAGCAGTGCAATATAAATACAAAAAACAATAACAGAGCATCAATATGAATACCTAGTTTAGTATCAAAATTTTCATTGTAATTGTAGACTTCAGGATTTCTACGTATCAACTCTGATGGAATTTTCACCACGCCCAATCCTATATTTAGCTGAACGTAGTCCAATTAATTCCCCGAAGTTATTTACCTAAAATTACATGTAATGCATAAAATAAAGCGCTGTAGGTTTCAAAGTTCAAATCGAACCTCGGAGATTCTAAGTTAAATGGTAGAAATTCGGATAAAAGCATACCAGGATACGCTGGCTCTCGATTTCGAATAACTTTGCAGAAAGATTCGTCCGAAAAAGCGAAATCTGAAATTCTAGGTTTTCGATTGTTCTCGGAAAAGAAATTTTTTATTTTTCGGAGAATATAATTTTCCGGTGAAACCGGTGTACGTGATCCATCTGACAGCCTTACCCTGTCATTGGTTTTTCAGAAGAGATTGAAGTGCCGATGACACTGGAATGGTGGTTTGTACGGAAATAACTTAAAAAATTAAAAAAAATTAAAATAACGCGACAAAGAAAAATTTTCATTTTTAACGTTAACACGTTGAGTTTCAAAATTTGATATGGATTATTTTCGTTTGGATCGGTTATGATTCAGATTATATTAATATTATATCTGATCTTAAATTTTAAATATAATATCTATATCCGATCTTAATCTGATTCGGGTTAAAAAATTAAAAATCATATTTTACGTTTTTTCAAAAAATCTGATTAGATCCGATCAGACTCGTTTTACTATATATCTTTAAAAAATCGATCTGATCTTATTTTAAACCGATTTATACCCGACCCATACCTGATCTAAACTATAATCTAATATATTTTTTTAATTTAATAATATTTTTTCAATAATAAAAATAAAATTTATAAATTATAACAAATTATAAAAATCTTTTTATTTTATTTAATAATATTATATTAAAATAAAATTTTATTTTATTATAAATTATTATCAGATCGGATTATTTATAACATAAATCTGAACTCGAATAGATCCGACTACTTTAATATTATAACTCGATCCTAACCCGACCCTAACTCGATTTCTTGAGGAAAAAAAGCCGATCCATCAGATCGAATTTTTTGGATATTCGTTGGATCAGGTCGGATATTGCTATCCTTAATTTTCATAAATAATACATACCAAGTTCTCAAAATTTATATAAATAATATTATTTACATAAATAATATATATTGGATTTTTAAATTCTGATACGTGGGTGTTAAAAATAAATTTTTTTTCTTTTTAATATTATTTTACATTTTTTTTTAATTTTTAAAGTTGTATTCGTATATTTTTCACTAGAGCGTGACAAATTATTAAATTATTTAATAAAAAATATATATAAATTGGGTCCCACTGACTTTTACAGCAAAGCCGTAACGTGGGCAGCACTTTTCTATTATTAGTACCTTATCTCATTCTAAATTACATGGGAATTCTTTCTCCTAATATGTTTACAACCAAGGATGAACAAAAATTAGAGCCATCGACGAAAATGACTCAACTTTTTTTCAAGAAAAAATTAAAATAACCCTACCTCCAAACTAATTTCAAATCTAACTTAAGATGATCAAATTTTAAACACTCAACTAATAAATTAATCAAGGATATATGTGAATAATATTGATCCAGTATTCAATATTCGACCATTCTAAATTAAATTTGGAATTAGTTTGATAATAGCGTTGTTTTATAAATTTTTTTAAAAAATTGAGTCATTTTCACTCTAAAAATTACATTAATATTTATTTATTTTTAAAATTATTTTTTATTTTTAATATATTTTTATATATTAAATTAATTAATATTTATAAAAAAAAATCTTTATATTTTTTATATTTATATATTTTTTATATTTAATAAATTATTTATTTATTTATAATTTATTTTTATATTATTTAACATATGATTAATAATTATATATTTGATCATTTTAAATTTTTATTATAAAATATGATTATTCTATTATTTTTATAAAATAATTAATATTTCGTAAAAATCTTTATATTTTTATATTTATATATTTACCCTATAATTTTATAAAATATTGTTTTCATATTTCATTTCATATTCATTTCTATTTTTTTTATTTATTATTTGGTGGCAACCTAATTGGTAACAAACTTTAGTAAGGATTAAGGGGTTTTCTTGTGGCTTGTTTGGTTCGTGAACAAACTCTCCTTGAAATAGGACTTCGCAATTTTTATTATATTGGGATTTATAAATTAGTAAATACTAAAAGTGTGTTTCTAGAGGTGAATTTATTAAGGGGAATTGAAAAAAAAATAAATCTCTACTCAATTTTGAAATTATTAATTTTGACTTAAGATAACAAAGTGTAGCATGTCTTTCACAATTTGTGTTAATGTGTTTAAACGTATTATCTTAATTAAAAAAGAGGGTTAAAATTTAATATGACACTAACTTCACATATTTATTAATTATATCGTAAATATTAAATATATATACAAATATATTTCTTAAGTAGATTATTCATATGTCACAAGTAACTTGTTTAAAATTTTAATAATGACTAATAACAAATAGACATAATTAAAAAAAAAAAAAGAGATATATATGGTAGTTTTTCTAATGCGATAAGAGAGTGAAAACAGAAAAATAACAAATAGAATTTTACTCAAGGGCATTTTTTGAAATTTGTAAAAATTTAATAGAACAGTTAGCAGTGTCATGAATAATATGCAAAATATTGTTGGACCATAAATTAAATAATATAAAGTATTAATATGATTTAACCATAAATTAAGCAATTGCGGTTTTGTAGTATATTATCAAATATTATATATATAAAGGGCTGAGAGGTGCTACTGTTCACAAAAATTCAAACACCCTCGCATTATTTTGGGACTATAGTTTTTTTTATTCAGGTTCTTATTTTTTTTTTTAATCCAGTTTTTTTCACTTTGTTAAGAAAGTTATTATGCAACTCTAATATTTTGATAATAACAAAATGTTATATGTATTACTAATTGATTTACTAAGTGTATAGGGTTTATAAATTAATTTTATAGAATTTTAAGTCATAGAAACACCTGGCATAGAAGTTGGGTAGAAGCAATTGAAATTTAAAATTTGAGATCAGATGTGAATTGTTGTAATTTTAATTTATTTTTAAAATCTAGCACAACATATTAAGTACAAATTGGAAACTGTACTTAATCTTAAACTTGTCTGAATTGATTAATCTAATCCAAATTACTTGGAGATTTCAAAATCAATATTTTACTAGAAATAAAGAGAAATTTCAAGCTCAGGAGCACTTTTTTCAAGTCGCATACGGGTTTTCAGAAGGTATTTGCTTGAGTGTATCTTCTTCATCAGTTAAACTTTTTAAAATTTAAATTTTCTATACTCTAGAGTGATAATTATAAAAATAAAAATCAGAGCATAAGATTGAAAAAATCAATCTTGAAATTAGGAAGTTAATCAAATTTTTACAGTAATAAAAGTTGTTGGGAAGTAAAATTTGTAACCTTATAACTTCTTGATGGTGGCCAATTTTGTAGCAACACTTATTGAGATTTAAAATTCGATATACAAAGAATGTTCAACATCTTTTACAGACTTATATCGATACTTTGAGTATGAGATATTTACTCTCAAAATTGGCTACTTGAACAGTCAGTGATTCTGTTTATTAGAGTTTCTGTGACATTATTTAGTATTTGTTTGTTTTGTAAAGTTTCAACAAGTTTGTTAAGAGTGTGAGGAACATTTTTATGGGTAGATAAGTCACTTGGGTGAGAGTTAGAATTGAGTATTGTTAGACTAAATCGTTTTCAATGTTGGAGATTCAGATTGTCAACAAGTAATTATATTCAAACTTGTAACTCTCGTGAAATAGTGGAAACTAGCTATCGCTAGACTCGGTTTGCTGAATTGGAATAGTGGATGAAGCCATAAGGTTGAACCACTATAAATTAAGTTTTATATCTCTATCCCTACTCTTTAATTTTTGCACTTACATTTGCATTATTCAATAATTTAACCATAGGTTTAATTGTGATTTTAAGTGTAGTAAAATTTAAAATTTGAAACCAAACAATTCGATCTCCCTTCTTGATTGCATAGGAACCAATATATTTAAATATTTTTTCTCTTTTGAATATAAGTTTTTTCCCTTTTATTTTTGTTTTCACATATGATTGTCTTTTTATTTTTAGACTATAATTTTTTATTTTTTTTATATTTAGATCCTTACCCTTTTTATTTTTTGACCCAATTTTTTCTTCTTAAATCCTCCGTCTTTTTTTACATAGGTTTTTCCCTTTTTATTTTTTGGACCCCATGAATGGTTGTCCTTTTATTTTTGAACCATAGTTTTTTTTTTTTATTCAGATTATTACTATTTTTATTTTGACTCTATTTTTTTCTCTTAAATTATTCGTCTTTTTTTGACACAATTTTTTTTCCTTTTTTAACCTCACTTGTCCACGTTACCATTCATAGAATTCTAACGCCCTCGGATCATCATCCTTTTATTTTTAGATCATAATTTTTTTTTTCATTCTACTCTTTTCTCTTTTTATTTTTTGATCCAATTTTTTTCTCTTAAGTCTTTCATCTTCTTGTGATATGGTTTTTTTTTTTTAGCTCCACTTGTTCTTGATTAATGTTGCAACTATGCCTTAACTTCCACTTTATTGGTTTTTAAATCTTTTTTTGTTGTTTCAATATTTCAATCATATTTGCTACGATAAATTATAAAAATATAAATAAAGGGTATAAATTCATGTGTACATAATTTATGAGATATATAATTCATGTGTATATAATACATGATATTGTAATATTATACAGTGTAGGTATAATGTATATTATTTTTCTTATTCTTGTTTCGAAATATTTTATTTTAGCTCCACATAAATGTGGCCTTTTAAGAGTTTATATTTAATATGAAATTTTATTGCTGGAATTTCATTTTATACTAATTTATAAATTCATTATCTTTTTGTTTCTTGCTTAACTGTTATCATGGCCTTTATAACCCAATATTTGGGTTTCAAAGACTACTATGGCTTAGATGAACTGTGATTCATAATATTTTATCATCAACATTACTTATTCATGTGATATCAAATCCATCTACGTAAAGCTTTATGATGGAAATGTTAATATTTATTGCTATTGAATCTCTCATTGTGAAATATTGCATGACCCTATTACTTGACAACTATCCTATGGTACGTGACTCGATACGAAGAAAGTGACTAACTCACCATGCGTGCTCTTTATATTCACTCAATTAGTTAGTCTTTCTTTTCTAATTCAGTTTTTTCTCTTTTTTCTAGACCCCACTTGTTAGCCTCATATATATATATATATTCTACACCAAAATATATATATATTCTATTATGTTTTTACTTTATTTATTATTATTTTTTTACCTTATTCGTTGGTATATTTTAGAATTCCGTGGCTAAATATTTTTTTTTCTTATCACTATGTCGTATTTGTCACAAATTTAAATAATAATTTAATTTAAATATTGAATTAATTATAAATTTATTAAGTGTTTGTATAAATAAAAAATATAATTTACATCTTGTGGGCATCCTACGAGTTAGCGCCGGGTAATAACTAGCAAATTAGAGAATTGTAAATTTTATTTAATCTTTTTTTATAAAATAAAATACAATTTGTCTCTTCTATTTTCTACTTTGTAATACATTGTCTCCTCTATTTTGGCTAATTATACTATCACTTCTTTATTTTACATCACGTAACATTTTTCTTAAAACACACAATACCCTTAAATATTCCATTAATTTTTTAAATTCAAAAAATACCCTTGATCAATATTCTTTTTTTAGATTTTTATTCTATATTCCATTTTTATTTTCACCCATAAATTTGATATCGCAAGCAATATTCGGTAGGTCAATATCTCTATATTTCTCTTTCGTTCTAATTTAATTTCTTTCTATTTTTCTAATTCGGAACCTCTCTATCTCTATGGTTTATTATTGATTCGGAGAGATTGTTGTTGCAATTTAATATTGTTCTGATGATCATAGTAATTCCTATTCTACGATTCTCCAATAAATCTACATAAACTTTAAAAGGATAATTGGTCTCAATTTGTATTTTTGTTTGAACCTCGTTTCTAATTTATAGAATTAAAAATCCACGAGCAGTCCCTTCTTTTTTTTTAAAAAAAAAATGATTTTGGCGTGTCAGGTTGTCTTTGAAAGAAAGACATCGTCGTTGTCGCCGTTGTCGCCATTGCCGCCTCCGTAGCCGTCACCTGCAACTTCCTCCTCAGTAGTTTCACTTGCCAACCAAAGCCCTTCTGCGATACTGATCCTGCCTCCGACGTCTTAATCTCCGGTGCGTTTTTCCTTTTTATCAATTGTATCATCTGGGGTATTTGGCGCATTTATGTCTTGGTCATTTTGCTCTTGAGACTCTGCGAAATTTTCTGTCTTTTATATTTGAATAGGGTTTGTCGCTTTCACGGTTTAGCGCAATGCTGTGAAGAGTTTTTGGGAGCATTTATGATGAATTCTTGTTTTGGAAATGCAAGAAAAGTGGTTCAAGAAAATCTAGGATTTAGCATTTTTTTTTGGGGGAGGGGGAGAGTCGATAGGGGGACAATACTGTATATTTGTAGGTGGAATGTACAACTAGTGATCTCCATTGGAATTTGTGTTCTGAAAGTGGAGCAGTAGGATTGAGATGGATTTGGGAGAATTCAACCGGACTTAGAATCTAAAGGAAACTTCCATTAATGAATTGATAGTGTTCATTTAGTGTTCATTTGATTGTAAGGCATTAACGGATACAAGATTACAGAGAGAGAGAGAGAGAGAGAGAGAGAGAGAGAGAGAGAGAGAGAGAGGGAGAGGGAGGAAATCGAGTCTGAATCAAGTTCTGAATATTCATATATTTGCCTCCCTCCTTTCTAGATCAGATTTCTATCGGCTAACTTACTTCTTTATTCAATTGACTACTTCTAACTAACTTGTAACTATCTTGCCAACTCAGCTTCTCTCGCCAGCTCAGCTAATTAACTCACCAGCTCAGCTAACCACTAACTTCCTTCTTTCTCATCTTCTCTCATGCATCAACCCCTTCCTCTTCAAAAAAATCCTTGTCCTCAACGATCAAAAGCTGGGTACTTCTGTTTAAGATCATGCCAATTGACCCACATAGCATTTTCAGGAAAACCATTACTCCACTGGACTGGAACTTGTGTAACTGCAGCATTCCCTCTCTTTACTATTATTCTATCCAACACTGCCATTGGTTCCAACAATATTTGACCTTGTTCATTGATGACCTTAGGTAATTGAGGAGTAACTGGTTCACTTCCAATTTTCTTTTTGAGTATGGATACATGAAACGTTGGGTGAATCTTAGCATCACTAGGTAGTTGCAATCGATAGGCTACCTTGCCCACTCTAGCTTGAATTAAGAAAGGACCAAGATATCTTGGAGATAACTTTTGACAAGGATGAGCCTTCAGAGAGTGTTGTCGATAAGGTTGAAGCTTAATATAGACCCAATCTCCAACTGCAAACTCTCTATCAGTTCTCCTTTTGTCTGCCAATTATTTAATCCGGTTCTGAGTATGGTTGAGATGATGCTTAAGGTTATGAATAAGACATTCCATTGTAGTTAAGCTCCTATTAGTGGCTTCTACATTAGAAAAACCAGGAAGATAAGGATTATGAATATGAGGGACTTGTTCATACAACACCTGAAAAGGAGTTGTTTTTGTGGCTGTATGATAGTTAGTGTTGTAACAGAATTCTGCCAATGGTAACCACTTCACCCACTCCCTAGGCTTATCACTAACCATACATCTTAAGTACTACTCTAAACATTTGTTCACCACCTTAGATTGTCCATTAGATTGGGGGTGCTAAGCTAAAGAAAATTACAATTTCATCTGCTGCAACCTGAATAACTCCCTCCAGAACTGACTAAGGAACACCTTGTCCTTATCACTTATAATGGTTTTTGGCATTCCATGAAGTTTAAACATTGAATCCATAAAAGCTTAAGCCACTATTACTGTTGAATAAGGGTGAGACATTGGAATAAAGTGGACATATTTACTTAACTTGTCCACTACCACTAAGATGACAGATTTTTCATAAGAACTGAGGAGTCTCTCTATAAAATCTATGGGTATATCACTCCATACTGAAGTGGGAATAGGCGGGGGCTGCAAAAGACCAGGATAGGCACTATTATCTGATTTAAATTGTTAGTAGATGTTACATTTTGCAATGACCTTGGCAACCTCCAAGTACATATGCTTTCAATAAAATAATTGTTTAAGCTTCCTATAGGAGACTTCTACTCTTGAGTGTTCTCCAATGGCACTAGACTGTCATAGTTGAATTAATTTGAGGCGTAATTCAGGTATATTGCCCACCACTATTTTCCCTTTTCTGTACAGAATTCCATTGATCCATGAGTAATATTTGATAGCCCTTCCACTTTGTAACTGTGAAAGTATGTTTTGGAGTTTACCATCAGTTTGCTAATTTTGTTGGATTTCAGACATGAGATTTGTGTTAATTGTTGATATTGCCTTGATTTCAAACATCTCAGATTCTACAGGCGTTCTAGATAATGCATAAGCTATCACGTTGTCAATTCCCTTCTTGTACACTACTGAAAAATCATAACCCAAAAGTTTAACCAGCCACTTCTGTTGTGTAGGTGTTGAGATCTTTTGCTCTAAGATGTATTTCAAACTTTGATGATCTGTCCTTATCACAAAATGAGTTCCAACTAAGTAAGGTCTCCATTTCTGAACTGCTAACACCACTGCTAGTAATTCTTGCTCATAGACAGGTAAAACCTTATGTCTTGGAGCTAAAGCCTTGCTGAAAAAAGCTACTGATTTATTATCCTGCAGCAATATTGCTCCTACTCCAATGCTGGATGCATCTGTCTCTACCAGAAATTCCTGTTTTGAAATTTGGTAGTATAAGGATTTGGGATCTACATAGGGCATCTTTCAGTTTTTTAAAAACAATTATTGACTCATCAGTCTAGCTGAATCCCTGTTTCTTTAACATATCAGTGAGTGGTTTAGCTATAATCCTATAATGTCGAATGAATTTCCTGTAATAGCCTGTAAGCCCAAAAAATCCCCTTAATTCCTTGACAGATCTAGGTTGAGGTCATTCCTTTATAGCCTTCAGTTTTTCAGGTTCAGCTCTAACCCCAGAATGATCAATAATGTGTCCTAAATATTGGATTTGGACAACAACAAAGGAACATTTGCTTTGCTTAACCTTCAACTGATGTTGTCTCAAAAGATCAAAGACCATTTTTAGGTGTTGTAAGTGCTCCTACCCATTTTTGCTATAAACAAGGATGTCATAAAAAAATACTAACACAAACTGTCTCAAATATAGCCTAAATACATCATTCATGAGCTTTTGGAAGGTTGAAGGGGCATTGGTCAGTCCAAAGGGCATGACTAGGAACTCATAAAGCCCATTATGAGTTTTAAAGGCAGTCTTTTCTATATCTCCAACATGCATTCTAACCCGATGATACCCTGATCTTAAATCTAATTTAGAAAATACTTGAGAATCAAATAATTCATCCAATAACTCTTCAATTAAAGAAATTGGAAACTTGTCCTTTATGGTAGCATCATTCAGTTTCCTGTAATCCACACACATCTGTCAAAACCCATCATTTTTTTTTTCACTAACACCACAGGAGAGGAGTAAGAGCTAGAGCTAGGTCTAATGGTGCCATTCGAAAATATCTCTTTGATTAACCTTTCAAGTTCAGTTTTTTGAAAATGGGGGTATCTTTATGGTCTCACATTTATAGGATTTATTCCTTCATTTAAAGCAATCTTATAATCACACCTTCTTGTTGGAGGTAAGTTCATCACTTTCTCAAATATATCTGAGTATTCAATCAAAAGTTGTTGCAGAAAGAAATGAAACTAAGTGCCAAGTTCATCATGTTTTTTTGTGTGTTTACCTCTGTTGATGAGAGTTGTAGGGAAGAGTCAAATTCTAAGGCTTGCACTTCTTTTGTTTGATTAAGCTGGATTAAACACAGTCGGGCAGATTGTGTTTGAGAAGGTGTCTTCAGAATTCTCTGCATTTTTTAACCTTTTACAATATTCAGCTCAGTTGACCCCCGTAGCACTACCTTCTTTCCATTATAGATAAATTTTATCCTGAGGGTTCCAAAATTCCATGTAATATCACCTAACCTTAACAGCCACTGAACTCCCAACACTACATCACATCCTTTAACAGGTAGCACCGTAATTTTTGTGCAGAATTCTTGTCCACGCATGACCCATCTGAATTCAGTACATATGGTAGAAGTTTGAAGCTTTCCTCCTTCAGCTAATGCTACTGACATCATCCCTACCTCTTGTATTTTCAGCCCATACTTAGTTACCATGTCAGGATAATGAAATTATGCGAGCTTCCCCCATCCAATAGTATACAAAAATTATTCTTTCCTATGTGGCCATGTACTCTCATAGTGTGGAAGTTGGAAAGTGTAAGGCAAGACATTGCATGTACTGATATATGTGCATTGACAGCCACTTCTTCAGACTCATTACTAGTATCATCAGATCCTTCTTCCTCCTCATCACCCTTTGACCACATTTCCATCCTATACAACTGTTTTCCTTGGCATTTGTGGCCCATTTCATATTTTTCATTACACCAGAAACACAGTCCTTTCTTCCTCTTCTCTTCCAACTCTAATGAAGTGAGGGTTCTAAATGGTTTCTTAGAGGGTCCCTGCTGGTTTGACCTAGATTGGGGTAGGAGCGTAGCACCATCCTTAGTAGGAAACTTATTAATCCCAGCAACGTTTATTGCCTTCCCTTGAGTTCCTTTCCAATTCCTCCAAGCTGCCGAGAACCTTTTTTCTTCTGATTTGGCTAAACCCACAGCATGAGATAATGTCTTTGGTATGAACATCCTTACTGTAATCTGAATCATCTCCTTCGGTCCACTCAAAAAACAACTTACAACATACGACTCTGGTAATTCAACTCTATTAAGGAGCTCTTCAAATTTCTCATGATACACCTCTACTGTTCCCCTTTGTTTGAGACTCATTAACTCTCCCATAGGGTTATCATACATGGTATACCCAAATCGAGCAGTTAGGTTCCTCACATATTCTTCCCAATTAGGTAATTCATGAGTATACCTAGACTTCATGAACACCTGATGCCATTGAAGAGCTCTGCCTTCCAAATGCATAGCTACCGGCTTCACTTTCGTCTCTGGAGGTGTTTCATCTATTTCAACAAATTGTTCACACTCGTATAACCATCCACGAAAGTCCTCTCCATGAAACCTGGGAAATTCCAACCTAGAAAGCCTAGTAGCTGCTGCATATCCAGTCTTGCCTATTCCAGGATTTTGTCCCTATCTTGATTGGTGAGGAGAATGATTGTTATTTCGCGAATGGTTTTCTAAAACCAAAAATCTGAGAGCATCCATTTCTCTATCGAGAGCCTCCTTATGCTCCTTGAATAAAACTTTCATTGTGTCTTCTAATTTTCTGTTTAATTCTTGAGATCGAGTTCCCTCTGCCATGACGTAATTCAAACCTAGCTCTGATACCAATTGGTGCAAGGGAAAGAAGACTTCACTACAAATTCTAAGTAGGATTGAGATGGATTTGGGAGAATTCAATCGGATTTAGAATTTAAAGGAAACTTCCATTAATGAATTGATCGTGTTCATTTGATTGTATGCCATTAACTTGATTGTAAGCCATCAACGGATACAAGATTACAGAGAGAGAGAGAGAGGAAGGAAATCGAGTCTGAATGTTCTTACATTTGCCTTCCTCCTTTCTAGATCAGATTTCTATCAGCTAACTAACTTCTTTATTCAACTAACTACTTCTAACTAACTTGCCAACTAACTTGTAACTATCTTGCCAACTCAGCATCTTGCCAACTTAGCTTCTCTCGCCAGCTTAGCTAATTAACTCACCAGCTCTACTAACCACTAACTTCCTTTTTTCTCATCTTCTCTCATGCATCACATTATATTGGATACCCAAGGCGCTGAAAGTAGAAGTTAATGTGGACTGAGCGCTTTGGTTTGAGATATCATTTTTGGATGAAGCAGTGGGTTCAAGTTTAAAAAGTGATTTGGATTTTGGAGGGCAATGCCATGGGTGCAGATGGTTTAGTTATGTTTTTTTTATGAAATGTTCCTTGTGAATAAATAGTTTCTCCAAAAGCTTAAGTAGTTGGAGATGGACAGATATGTTTATTATGTTACATTTTAATGAGATTGTTGCTGGTCCTAATTGCACTTTTCTCTCACTATATCTTAGAAGCGTGGCGTCATCAACATTGGAGTTTTCAGCTAATATTTCATGGGTACCATGCGTGTGCTTTTCTCCAAGGTGATGATAGTAGACTCAAAGTTTGAAAGAGGCGGTAAGTAAGGTAGAAGGAAACTTTCAGCCTGCAATCTATGGTGGTGTCAACAAATTCTTGGTGCAGTGTTGATTGTGAGTTAGGTCAAGGTGGTGGATGTTATGTTGATGGAGAGGAGCAATTAAAGTTATTTGCAAACTTAATAGGCAGATTACGAGTTAATGACCAAATTCTTTGTATGTGTTTTTTTTTTTCCTTTACAATTTTTACATGTGAACATCTAATAAAAATAGGCATATTAAGAGTTTCTGTTGTATATCTTACATAAAATGGGGTTTTGGAATAATTACAGTGGGTTTGAATGAGAGATGCATATTGTTTTCCGGCCTTTTTAGTTCTGCTCACTGATTCCCCCCCTATTATGGCCTGTGGGGAGGAGACCTTGTTCTTTTTTCTGGTAATGGAAGGCCCAAATTAAGATTCTTTCTGGAGACTAATAGCTGGGTTGGTTGCCTGGCATTACATTGTTGGGAAGGGTGGGGATATCTATTATGATTTTGCATTGCAGGAAAAAGAATGAAACACTTCCGTATCTTAGGTGTGTGTTTTTACGAGTCTAGAGTTTAAAGCTAACTTGGCCAAAAGTTGAGCTAATTTTGGTGTGGCTTAGGTGATTAGAGAGGTCTTGGCCTCTTCCGGGAATTTTGGCTATTTACTTATTTAAGATTGCTTTTTTGGTGGTTAGTGCCAAACGAAGCTGCAGAACAATTAAAAATGAGATGGTGGAAAAGTTTGAGAAGAAGTTAGCTGAGTTGTAGAGGAGTCCTCTACTGAGATGGGGTAGACTGACTTTTTCTAACTGTCCCCTTTCCATTCTATATATTTTTCCTATAAGGCTTGCGGATGTGGAATAAGAATGGGGGTTATTTGGAGGACGGGAAGCACTAATTTAACTTGGTGGGAAGGGATTTTGTAAGGAACATATTGGTTTGTTGGCTGCAAGAATGTGTATGTGGTAGATTTCAAGAAAGCTTTACTTGCCAAGTGACGTTGGAGATCCATGGCGGAGAAAGATCTTTCGCAAATGGAAATAGTTGCTATATTAGACATAATGGGTATATGTGCAATGGTGCAGCTGGGGCATCTTCTGAGTGGATATGTTGAAAGCAATTAGGAGAAGCAGGGAAGAACTTTTCCTCTTGGTGACTTCTAATGTGGGCAAGGAGGGTCTGGTTGAATCACTGTTGAAATTTGGCTAGATCCTATGTTCTCACTTCTTTTCTTCTTAACATTCTTTTGTTATCTCAATGCAACCTGTGTTGATATTTAATGATTCCTATGAGAAAAGGGTTAAATCCTTCAAGTCGGTAGTAAATATTCTACTATCTGTTGTAAGGGGTTACATTTATATTAGTAGACCAAAGTTTACAGCTTCTGTGGAAAATATGGGATTCTCATCATTTGGTTAAAATTTAATGGTTTTTGCATGCTTTCACTTTCAGTAGTATGGATGATCATTAAGGGATTCAAATATTTCTATTGTTATCTGTTTAATATGTGCAAGAACGTTCAAGGTAAAGCCCTACACAGCATATGCTCATAGATTGGTATTTCAAAATATGTGTTTCTAGTAAGAACCAGATAGGGAGCAAAGCAAGTGGTGAAATTCAATGGTCTTAGTCAAAGAAGCGAGACAAACCTCAAGAACAGCCAATTTTCATACCCATGTAAAATATATTGTTAAAGGTATCAATGGGCCAGAAGCACCAGATATGAGAAAACATTGTCACACTTTAACATTTTTTTTTCATTTAATTGAATATATGTAAATATATAACATGTATATATTATAATATACACTATGAAAAGAAAAGAAGGGGAAGAGAGGACATCAACATATTTTACAAACTAGATCATCTCTCTTGCAACATGTGAATGGAGTTAGTTCCCCCTCAAATCTTTCAGTACAGGTGTTCTTTTTTTTTTGGGTGCAAAGTGCAACCACTCTCAACAATTTCCAGAGTTGTGATGCGTGTATGATTGTATGAAGACCATGTATTTGATTTCCAATTACTTTCTGTTTCACATTCCTTCACAGTATTCTTGCCCTTCAATTAAGATTTTTTCCCCCTTAGATTTGTAGGACGTCATGACATTTTTTGAAGTCTTATCTGAAGTTTATGATATTCTTTTAGGCACAAATTTTGTGCCTTTTGTTTGGCCCCACTTCTTGTCTGATTAACTGCTGTACAGGTGCTCTACATCTGTCAATGGGTGAAATGTGCTTATATGGAAGTCCTTCTTAACTGCTGCATCGTTACAGATTTCTGTGCACCATTCCCAGAACATGGGGAGTGTAAAGAAGGCAAGTTGGAGTGTCTCCAAGGTTATAGAAAGCATGGGAAGTTATGTGTAGAAGATGGAGATATTAATGAAACGACTAGGAAACTTGTGCATTGTGAGAATCTCTGCAATTTAGTTTACATATGTTCTCTAGATTAAACAAGATGATTTGTACTTCAACATTTTTATATATTATTTTTTTAAAAAAAATTTAACTATAAAAGTTGCTGCTGCAGTCAAAATGGATTGAAGCTCATGTCTGTGAAGCCATGTTCAATTTTTGAGTGAGGGAACCGGTAGAATTTGGGTATGTTGTCTTTGCAACTATTTTGACTTCGTTCCTTTTCACCATTGGTGGCTCATAAATCGTATTTTCTAGCAGTCAAAGCTAGTGAACTCCTGTTCTCTTTGCTCATTCTGACATCTGAATTGTGCACTCCTATTAAGCTTCCAAAAGATGAAATACGGAATGATCTATACGAGGACAAGCTGGAAGAGAGCGTTGATATGGACATTGCTCATCATGCATATACAAAAGAAAGGGCAATGGAAACTATTGGTAAAATATTGAAGAAAAGGACAAATCCGAATGGGTACTTCAGCTTGACTTTATCCTCCTTAGTTCAAAACTTTTGAAACTGGTCCATTTTAAAATGAATGCCTAAACTTGGCTGTCTGTGCATTTTTTTCCTCATTGTAGAGGCAAGGAGTTGAAGTGTCAGACTTTCTTGCAAAGCAGTACCAAACATTTCTCTGTTACATCCGACAATGGATATGGGAGCATGCACTTGTTCTTGTTCCATAGTCTTTTTTCTTAACGACGGCATGTTGAAGCTTTATCCTTTTTTTTTTTTTTTTGGGTGTCAACATCTCAAAAGCTTGTATGTAGACTTTTCCTTTTTCAAATCTGAATTTAAGCTTGATGGTGTTTTATCTTATATCTTTTTGAAATAGATGGTTCATAGTGCTTATTGCATAAAGATATATGAAAAGAAAGTCATGCCATTTGGATTATGTAAGAGAATGGTGTGGAACCATTGCTGCACTTTGATAATGTTTGGACAAATAATATAACATAAGTAGCATGACAGTTGTGTACCTCCGTAGCTTCCGCAGTGGAGTTTGTTCATTCCTAGTGAATTGGGTTTATTTAATAGTTGTATGGGGAGGATTATCCCACATTATGTAGCCCTAGGCCCACGGGCCTTCTAATGAACCAAAAGAAAATATGTGGGCAAATTATTATAGTTACTAAAGATGCAACCAGTTTATCACCATGTTCCTGCTTGTGGTAATATGATTTATTTATTGACTTTTGACAAATATTCTAGTGACTAAAGTCATAGCAATCTTGTAGGTATGTGAAGTTCTTGAGGAGAATGCAATGATGTCAAAGAGTGTAAATGGTGAAGTTCAACCTTGGGTCATTGCCTCTTGGTTATGAGATCATCTTCTTTTGCCTCAAGAAAGGAACGATCCTCTGTTATGGAAAAGGGTAGACATCCTATCTATCTACTTTGGATGCTAAATTATTCCTCGCCTTTTCTTTTGGAAAATATCTACACTACATTATTGTCTGGCAGTCAGTTCCAGTCTGTTACTAATTTATCTGAGTTCTGTGAACTTGGTTAAGTCACAGTCTTTATAGCAGTAGTGACACTTCTGTTGTTAGTATCTGACAGTATGGTAAGATAACCTGTGGGGTAGGATTTGGTGTTTTTTTTTTTTTAAATAAAAAATAATTTGTTAAAAAGAAGATTAACTGACCTTTATAATTATATTTTGGCAACAAGATTGTAACCAAATGAATTTCATCTGTGGATATGGATATTGACAGCCAGGCACCAAACATATTCGTTCCTTCTATTATTAAATTATTCTCACATGTAAAAGATTTTGAAGTTGCACCTGTTGGATATAATTGAATATAATTGTACAATGTAATTATTGACGCATGAAATTAACTTGATCAAAGTTCAAGTTGTGCCTTAGGTCAAATCCAATGAGATTGTGCCTAGTGTCATGATGTTGTAATGCCACATTGGTGCCTAGTCATCATGACACATGGCTACCACATGGGCACACACATGGTCCATCCACTGCCACATGAGCTTGGATATGCCCGGAATGCATGAACACTTCAAAACATCTGAAAATGTTAAAAAGTACTAATGATAGGATTTGAACCGGGGAGAGGAATTTTATGTTGTAACATTAAACCAACTTAACTTAACTAAATGGTTATGTAGTGAACTGAATTATTTTCATAAGGAAGAGTATAATTAGGCCGATAATTGTAACAGTTTTTGCAATAACTTACAGTTATTTAAATTAAAATAATTGAGAGAGAGCATAATGGCTGCAATAAGTGCAATAGTCATTATCATGGGCATATTAGACCCTATAAATAGAGACTCCAAATGCAATTCTCTACACACAACAATCACAGCAAGTAATAGTGCTTAGGTTGCACATAGTAGGAGAGTAAGCATTTTAGAGAGTAAGAGTGATAAGCGGTGGAGAAAGTCTCCAAAATTGTTTCAATAAGAAGAAGTTGATTTTGGGGTGATCTAGGAAAAGTGCTTGAGGGCTCATTCCTGTAGATTCAAGCAAGGAACTTGAAGGTTCATTCTAGCGATTCAACACTGTAAGCATAGCCGTGCAAAGTGCTGCACTCTTTTCGCCTTTTTCCAACTGCACCTACTTCATGGATGCCATAATTCTTGTTGTTCTATGTTTTGTTTTTTTGTTTTATTTTTGAAATGGTCATCGTAGTTCTCTAAACTGAAAGGGATGTTATATTTTGGTTCAACTTTGTGTTTCAGGTTGTTAGGTTTCCTTTTCCTCTGATTAGGCTACTTTGGCACTATCTGTGTGATCATCAATCTCATTTTACTCCTCTAGCAGGAGCTGTGATTAGGCCAGCCACTCTCTCTCTCTCTCTCTGTTTCTCTCTGTCTAATTTATCACTATTCACTCATCTCCTTCCAAGAAGCTTTCAATACCTGCTCTTTCTTTCTTGGATTAACCATTATTTCTCTTGAAGGGCAGGCCTGACGCAATTGTGGAGTCTCTTCATTGTGTCTTGAAGGTCCGAGATTCGAATTAGCCTCCTTGCAAAAAAAAGCAAGGGAAAGATTGTCTAGATATTTCCTTCCCCAGAGCCTATGGGAGATTTGGCACTGGGTACACCCTTTATTAACCATTATTTCTCTTAATCTTGAAAAAAATATGCTTTCCATTGTCAAATCAAATGGGGCTTTCAGGAACCTCACAAACATCAAATTCAAACCCTAGTGCAAAGCCTAATTTGTGTCTATGTTGTTGAATCTCAATCTCAAATATTAACCAAAATCCATGTTTATGCTAAAGATCATGACACCAGGTGAGAAAATTTTTGGATTGATTTGGTATTTTGACTTCAAAATTTGTGGTGGATTTGGTGTTTTTCTTTGATTTTGACTCTGGGTTTTTTTTTTTTTTTTTTTCTATTTCTTGATTTTCTGTGGGTTTTTAAAATTTATTATGAAACCTGATTTTTTTTTCTTTTTGCTGTAATTCCTCAAAATGGAAAATCAATGTAAAAGTCTATTGTAAAATAATCCCTTTAGGGCTTTAAAGTTGGTTTTTTTTTTGGGGGGGGGGGGGTGGCGAAAGTAAAATCAGCCTGTTTGGGGTGGGGCAGTTGGGCAAGACTACTTTTTGGGCAGGGCCAGAACAACCAAGTGAAGCCCGCAATTCAGGTGTGTAGGCCAGCCACGCCCAGTTTAATTTGTAGCAACCCTGACCAACCTGCCCAATGATCATGTCTAGTATATGTATGTAATTTAAACTATATAAATAAGTTTTGAGTATAAAAATTTCTCGATAAGCACATAGGAGATCAATATATGCCAATATGAATACGCTCGTAATTTAGTCTTGAATGAGATACTTATAAAACAATGATAAACGATAGAGGGGTTGTTGTTTTATTGAGACTAATTATGAGAATTGTCTCTAGGGATTTTAAAAGTGCCTGATGTTTAAAAGAATAACAAAATTTTGGACATGCCACATCATGTGTCCAAAATGTGTTCAACTGGTTTTGTGCTCATCACTGTGTCAAATATGGAAACAGTTTCCATTTGAAGTGTCCATATTTCATAACTTTGCTTTTACTTTTACTCGATGTCATCTGACACTAATATAGGTTGTTCACGAGGTCCATATTAAGACAGGGATAGTCCAGTCCAAACCAGATGATCTTTTATACTCTATTAATTGGTGTTTGGCTAAGCATATTTTGAACACCATATAAACTCCTAAGCTTGCAAGATGTTTTTGGAGCTTATGAATTTTTATATTTTATTTTCAAAATAAGTTATTAAAGTGTTTGAATAAAATAAGTTTCACTGCTTATAGGATATTTTGTGAATTTATAATTTGTTGTATTTGGTTACAAATAGTGTTTATAATCTTTTTTAGTGTTGAATGACCAAAAAGAATATGGTGCCATTAATATCATATAAAAAGACCATCATATGATATATGAGAAGGGTAAATGTGGGATAATGAAATACTAAATAAGACATTTTGGCTAGAGGGTGTTTGACTAAACTTATAAACTCTTTAAAACATCTTATGGAGAGATTATGAGCCCTAAAAATAAGATGTTTAAAGCTTATAAGCTCTTGGGGGGGGGGGAGAAAGTAGCTCAACCCCTATATATAAATTTTTTGTATTGCTTATAAGGTATAGGAATTTATAAGCTTCAAAAATATCTAATAAGCATTAGGAGTTTATAAGTTGTTCAGTCCGAGGTCAAAATGAAACCACTTATAAAATGCATAATCAAAATGATAAACAAAGTTGAGGTGGAGCTACTTTTTTTTTTAAATAACATTTAAGAGCTTATAAGCTCTAAATGCCTTGTAAAATGTTTTGAAAAACTTATCAGTTCAGCCAACACCTCTAAATTTAGTTTTATAACAATACTTTATCTATTTATGTGTGTAGTTTATATCAGTTTGATATTTGGTCTTCTGGCTATTTTAAAGCTTTGCGATAATAAGTTATTTTACTCCAAGTAGAATAGTAATGCATGGGATTTTTATATGGTATTCACTTGTCATTGTCAATCGAGGCATTGCTCCAACAACATTCTTGCGTGGATAAGTACCCATTGCTAGTTAAGGGTGAATCTAAGGTGGTTTGGAATGGCAAGATATGCAATGCCTGTTATATATTGTTAATTGTTAAACTGTAAAAGTCTTTTGAGAACTGTCCTACAGTGGAGGTCAGTTATTGGTTGATTATTGTTTTACTGTCTGTGTTACCTGAAGATATGCCCTCAAGTAACAAAGTAATCTTTGTGAATTAATGGCATTCTGTGATAATATACTAGTTCATGTCAACATCAAGAAAACTGATGAGCTATTGTTCAAAAAAATGGGACCGCCGATTAAATTGCACATATATTTACTTTGTGGGGATACTAGTGCTTCCAATCATTTTGTCATCTATGCTACTATATAAATGGAGCTCTAGCTTTAGCATGAAGGGTAATACAATTTTTGTGACAAGAAAAGCCCCTTCTCATATGTAACTTTTGTTGTTTCAGGACATACAAAAGGGCAAAATAATTCTTCAAAAAAATATGTAACTTCACTCACCAACTTGTACTAGCCACTTCCGAGCAATTTTCGTTCATATTACGAGAAGCTTTTCTAATAGAACCAATGAACATGATCAATCCAGCTTTGTCTCATGATGGATGCCGGTAACAATTGGTTCTTCTAATTTATTTCATTGAATGTTTTAACTTGTTTTTGTAGTAGAAGGATCTTTGAGCTCCTTGCAGAGGAGAAAGAAGTCAGAAAGTAGAATGAAGTCCAATGAAGGCATAAGTCTGATTTGTGATCAAGAAACCCCCATGTCAAACAACGATAATTTGCTAAATTTGGAACTATCATGGATGTTAGGAACCTTCTTGATGGTCTTCCCCTGTTTTTGTATTCCTTTCATTGTGAATAAAATTCTTTCTTTTCTGATCCCAAAAAAAAAAAAAGATGTTTAATTGTAACTATTGCTGACGGTCTGCTTTCTTTCCACTTGTAACTCTAAAAATAGCATTTCTTGAAACGGGGTCACTATTAAAAAGTTGGGACAGCCCTTTTCAGGACCATCTAAGCTAAACAAGTTGCCAAGCTAGAGAGGTTCCTGAATCTCCAAAGCCCCAAGTAAAGATGTTCAGTTTGGGAAGTTGCAACCCCTGTAAAATAGACTCTGGTGAGTTTTTAAGAGGAAGTCCAGATTTTGGTGAGAACAGTTGGACAAGGTATGGTTGGATCCTTAATCTTTCCTTGAGCATCTGCAACCAAATGGGGCAATCATTGTAAGCCTAACCTGGAGGTCGTCTTCTGCAGCCTGTTGTCCAAGTCTGATAAAAATATTTATGTTTTATAAAATAGATTTTAAAGGAGAGAAAATGGGAGGCTTTAGTTTTCCTGCAAAGGTATTTGTTGGCCCAATCCTGTCCGATGTTCATGAAATTACCTCGTTTGCAGCATATATTACTGGTTTTTGTCTCCAAAATTGGGATTAAATATGGAGGTCATGCTTCCAAAAGAATGAAGAAGAAAGTTATGATTTCATCCTTTGATTTCTTCTTTCAACTGCGACCTCTGCATTTTTATTTTTAATTTGACATTAGCAATTAATTGTTGCTTCCCAAACTTGGATTTTTTTTTTTTTTTTTTTTAAAGCTTAGGATATGATTTTTAACATTTAGTTTGGTGGGACATTTCTCTCAAACCATATATATATTTAATAGAAAATTCATGAATTTAAAACTTCGAATCTATCCCGAATCAATTAACAGGTACCAACTTCCATATTGGTCCCTCGACTTGGGGCCCGTAGCCCTAAAGGACGTGTCAATCTTTTTCTTATTGAAAGTAAGTCCAAGTGTGACCGACATATGCCCTATCCTATCATGTCATAATGCACAAAAATGACCTTCACCTCCTCATTTTCAAATAAATGCGAGTGGTTGGTAGAGGGCACTGTACTTGTAATGAAATTAGCTGAAGAAAAATCGAAATTATTCCAAAACCTTTCATGGGGTTGCCTTCACTTCTCCATCTACCAAATTTTTGATAATGCATCTTTTAAATAACAAATGAAAGGGAAAGTGATTTTCATTTTGTTTATGGCCTTTTCAACATAATTTTCGAAGACTTCATAATGTATGAGGCTGCTTTATCGCAATAGACTGTCTGTCACATAATCATAGTTGAAACAGTGCTGAAGAATAACAATTCTCTCAAATAAACAATAGTACCTCCGTGGGCAAGATATGGGAGGTTTTTGGGCAAGCACGCAGTAGGGTTACAGAGCATTTATAATTGATGTCGGAGGCTATTCTTGGAAGTGAAGAATCCGATTTAGTGACCAGCATAAAAAGCCTTCACATGAGGACTACACTATTCCCATTTTAGAAATTTGTGTGGACTCATGTCACCTGTTGGGGCACGTTATCCCAACATTCTTCATCCGTGGAATCTCAGCTTTGGTAAGCCATGCAGAAACTCATGATTATTAATTTCATGGCCATTAATAATGGAAGTGTTGGACAACGGGCACACGGCAGTCCGACCTACCCATCCCTAATTTGCTCAAAAGGGTGTTTGCTTCTCATGGGATGCCCTTTAAAAAGAAAACTTTTGATATAGGAGAGGGAATAAAGTTACAAATTAAAAGGAAAAATGAATACATGTGGAAGACTTAAATTATAGATGATGAATAGTTGAAGTTATATCAAACATCAAATATAGTACATCGGACCAGTCATGCCGTATATTAATGCCGGACCAAGCTTTATTTTTTGTAGGGTAGCGAAGTGTCGGCAGGGGCAAAGAGAGTGGAAGACTGTGGTTGATCTTTTCTTTGTCATGGGCTCACTCATCACCTGTCCCTCTTTTATGACAAGTCGCCATTGACGACTTGGTGCTTGCTAGGGTTCCAAATGGCACACCTTGAATCTGGCTGAGGTTGACATAACCTTCACTATGATGCAGATTCATTATCTTACCGATTCGCTGTAAATAATTTGGTTTGTCCCAAGATAACATGTTGTATTATGCTTGCTAAATTGCATTAACATGGCTTTTTTCCTTTTCGTTTAATGGTATTTTGAGCCACAAAATGAAAATGATTCCCCACTTTTGTCAAATTTTCTTTTTAATCATTTAGTTTGTAAAAAAAATAAATTAGTGTTATTAAAATAACTTACTCAAACTCTTCAAATTTTCTATGAGATTTGAATTCAAAGTTTTAATATAACCTATGAATATATATACTTATATTTTTTTTGTATTTATTAACTGATATTTGAAATCATTAATCCGATTTAAATATTATCAGGATCAATATAGGAGAACTTTCCTAAGATAATTTATTTTTTATTCCTAAATTTTGAATTTGAAATTTGATTAATGAATTTAACATTTTTATCTATTAAATCGAATGTCCGTCGGTCAAAGAATATATATACTTATATAATTAAATTACAAAAGGTCATACCCATCTCATGTGCCCTAAAGACTACCATGCCATCCAAGGGAAGGAGATTGTTGCGGATTTGGTGTTTGTTTTTTATGCTAATTATTGAACCATCCAATGTTGTCATATCATATGAGCCAAATTTTAGCGGGAAAATCAATATAATCACTCTCACAAAGGATATGCATTATCTAATCTACTTTATCCCCCCCAAAAAAAAAGGAATTTTGGTTTACTCTTTTTCTTTCATCCCATAAAACAACATTTCAAATGATTTTCAATGCTTCTCATGGTGGATAAAAAGGGGGGGTTGTTTTGTTATACATTGCATAGCTTTAATGAGAGAAGAAATAATAACTAGTTAATTTTATTTATTTATTCAATTATTGGTGTGTGGAAAGAATTTAAGATGAAAGAGTAATATTTTTTTTATCAAATTTGTGGATCAAATACAAAGGGGGTGTGTGTGTGTGTATATATATATATATGAAAATTTGAAAAAATTATTAGATTTTGTATTCGTGATTCATACCAAATAAAAGAAAACGGAACGTAAGTGGGCCATAGAGATGAGTACTTCAATCGAGTCGATGAGGTAGAAATTCAAAATAAGAATCCTCAACATCAACAGAGAGAGAGAGAGAGTCCTATGTGGTCTCTACCTAATCTAGTCAATACGTGGATCTACTGCTAAGTAGTAAGGATCGGAGTGAAACTGCACCACGTTTAAAAAACAACAATTAACTGCTTCAGCAACACCACCTTTCACACTCCCCCCAAACCAAAAGATCTCTCTCTCTCTCTCTCTCTCTCTGCGTGTATTTATGCTGTTCACCTATTCTCACACCCTCCAGTGCCTTTAGCTGCGTGGGGCTGCTGCAAAGCTTGAACAGCAGAAGCCTACTTCAGATCAGAGTACGTTTTTTCCCCTTTTTTGTTTTCTTTTTTGGGTATGTTTCTAAAATCTGTTTGATCCCATTTTTCTTTACCCATTGCAGTCGCATGTAAATCTCTGTCTGGGTTTGCATTTTTTTCCCTCGTTGGTTTTAAGGTCTTTTGCTCTTGGGCGTTTTTCCTTTTGCCTTTTTTCTTCAATGTACTGTCTGAATTTCATTTCTCCAGATTCCAAGTTTGAATTCTCACATAAAAATTTTCAATTCCAAAGCTCGATACTTCGGATTTCGGTTTCTGTATGTAAAATCCTTGATTTGGTTACTTTGGGATTAAAAAAAAAAAACTGGGGTAATGAATTCCTGTTAGGAAGGGCAGCTTTTGAGTGAGAGTTTCTATTTTAAACAAGTAATATAATATTTTCATGGTCCCAACCCATTGCATAATCATTTCCCCAAATGATAAAATAATGTAAATTTTAATGCTGTGAATTTTCAAATGTATTTATGAAGTTCGTTGATGATTTATGTTGGACAACACTCAAAATCAAAGAAAACATCCAGTTGCTCATGTTTTAGAGAATCTCGAGGACATTATTCAAATCTTGGTCTGGTTTTCTGATTGTCAACCTAATGAGACCCGGATTTAAGGGCTTCCATGACGGAATTTAAGAAGTTGAGTAAGAGTTAAGGATCTGGAAAATTAAATAATTTTACCTCAGTCTCAGGGTTTTTTTGGGGGTCATTAATGTTGCATCTTGCGGTACATTTTCTTTGTTCTTGTATTGGCACAAACTATTGAATAGAACAAAGAAATTGGTTTATGGTGCTTGACAGTCTTGGTACCTTTAATTTAGATGCATTTGTAATCTTTGCATATGATATCTAGTTGCCCTTTTTTCTCTTTCCCCTTCTTGTCATGCTAGAATATGAAGCAATTTAATTTTGCATTTGGGAAAAAAAAAGGGTTCTGTAGAGTTTAGACTGCTTCTTCCTCAGTGGCATTGTTATCATGACTTGTATTTTGTTTTAGTCTTGAACTGCATATTAAGGTAAGCATGCCAAACTTCCAAAAATCTATTCAGTAGCTTTACCTTTGTCAATTTACCTCTTGTACGAGTAGTTGATCCTAGATTTGTCCCAAAGCTACAGTTGACCAAATCCTTCTCACTTGTTACGGGTAATTAATTGTTTGATCTTATATTGACCATAATAATCAGCTTTCTAATGCATACATGCCATATTCTGAAAGTTTTAAAATCCAAATTATCTAGAGATAGAGACCATTTCGTTAGGAAGGTTGTCTTTTTTGGGGTAAGTGTTTGAATTAATAAGAGAAGCTATATTGTAAACATAGTATTGCTTGGAGCAATTCATGATATACTTAAGAACCAGCACATATTACTTACATATCTTCAGTCAGAATATTATGCTGCACTTGGCTTTTTCACTGATTTACATAGCTATAATCTTTGGAAAGCTTTAGTCTATGCCCTTGACATTGTGGTTCTTGCTCAAGATTCTGATACTAGCTTTTTCTTCTTGGCTTTTTGTTTATCATATACACTTCTGCCATGCTCCCCCCCTGGAAAAAAAAAAGCAAAATCTGTCATCTGACTTTTTGTTCATGGTATTAAATTTCGACCTCAAAACTCCCCATCCAGCTAATTTTCCAGCATCTATTTGGCTGACAAGCTTTGATCTAATTTAGTGTGAATCCTCTTGTTTTCGTTGTTTCTCCTGCAATAAATATATGCTAGTTTTCAACTTCATTGATTTGCCATTGTAGCTGTGGATTTACTAATTTTCTTGCATATAAATGAACACTTCAGGTATATCCCAAGGACATAATTATGGGCACCAAGCATAACCAATCTAGCCATAGACCACGGAGTCCAGTGTCAATATTTGTTGTCCTTGGACTTTGCTGTTTCTTTTACTTATTGGGAGCATGGCAGAAGAGTGGCTTCGGGAAGGGAGATATCATAGCTATGAGTATAACCCAGCAGACAGATTGCAGCATCCCCACCAATTTGGATTTTGAGCCTCATCACAAAAGTGTTGAAGTCATTAGTACTTCCGAACCTAAAACCAAAGTGTTTGAGCCATGTGACGCCAAATACACTGATTACACCCCTTGCCAAGAACAAGATAGGGCAATGACCTTTCCAAGAGAAAATATGATATACAGAGAAAGACACTGTCCTCCAGAGGAGGAAAAATTGCATTGCCTTGTTCCTGCACCCAAGGGCTACACAACACCATTTCCCTGGCCTAAAAGCAGAGACTATGTTTATTATGCAAATGTTCCTCACAAGAGTTTGACTGTTGAGAAAGCAGTCCAGAACTGGGTACAGTTTCAAGGGAATGTGTTCAAATTTCCCGGTGGAGGAACAATGTTTCCTCAAGGAGCAGATGCATATATTGATGAGCTTGCATCAGTAATCCCAATTGCAGATGGCTCTGTTCGAACTGCTCTGGATACTGGTTGTGGAGTATGTATATAAGTCAAATTAACTTTGCTACTTTTTCCATTCATTTCATTAAATCCCAACAGTCACGTTTTCAGTTTGCTTTGCATTTTTCAATTAATTAATTGCATTGATTCAGAGATTTTCATTGTTCAATGTACCCTAAAAAAATAATTAAAAAAAAAAACACTTCAAAATGAGGTGAGTAATGATCAGTCAGATGGTTAAAATTTAGTCAGACAAATGATATTTTTTTCTTTGTTATCCGCAGAAAGTTTGTTGAAAGAATTTGAGTAAAGACTTGTACATACCCCTCACCATATCTGATATAGAAGCTCTGTCCATAGAGCTTTCCTATAATTTAGTCAAATTTTTGCCTAGAGAATACTGTCCAAACAGATTTTCTTCTAATGTGCTCATGGTTTACTTTTCATATACAGTGGTTGATGATTTATGTCCCCCAACCATTTTATAGGTTGCAAGCTGGGGAGCATATATGCTGAATAGGAATGTATTAACTATGTCATTTGCACCACGGGACAATCATGAAGCACAAGTGCAGTTTGCTCTGGAGAGAGGTGTTCCTGCTGTCATTGGTGTTCTTGGATCAATACGCCTTCCATATCCATCTAGAGCCTTTGATATGGCTCAATGCTCTCGCTGTCTAATCCCATGGACAGCAAATGGTGAGTACCGTTCACAGTTGACATAGATGGGAAAAAAAAATAGAAAATTGTCATACTATTGTCAGCAAGTGGCATCTGTAATACCACCTTTTTCTCTGTTGAAAACTATGAAAGAGCACATAAATGGGTTAATGAGGAGGTTTTCTTTGATGCACAGAGTCAAGAAGTGGAGTTATAATACAATTTATTTAAATGCCCAGAATTAGGAGTTGATTTTTCACTTCTCAACATCGAATGCAGATGGAATGTACCTTATTGAAATTGATCGGGTCCTCAGACCTGGTGGTTACTGGGTCTTATCTGGCCCTCCAATTAATTGGAAGATCTACTACAAAACATGGAAGCGGTCCGAGGAAGATCTTCAGGCAGAGCAACAAAATATTGAGGACTTGGCTGAAAGTCTTTGCTGGGAAAAGAAATATGAAAAGGGTGATATAGCCATATTTAGGAAGAAACTGAATGATGAATCTTGTCGGAGAAATTCTGCTACTATTTGTGAAGCAGGGGATGCTGATGATGTCTGGTGAGCTACTGCATTTATTTAATTTATACTTTTGTTCATTCATGAAGTATAATCCTCAGTTGAATCCTTATATGGTTAGTTCAGACTTTCTTACATTTCATAGCCAACAGCTTTCGTGTTAATTGTTTCACCTTGTAGATCACCCCAGTGACCAATTTGTAGTTCCATTTAAGCTTTAGGTATGACCCCCTTGTTCCTGGCCTTACATAGAATGCCTTCCCTGCTTGAACAGCAGCAACAGGAATTTGACTTAAATCTTGCTATAACCTATGTTCATAGCATGGGAGAACGGATGCACAATAAAATGGATAAAAAAAAAAGTGGTTAGGGCTGAACATTAAATGTGTTGGCATGGATTTCTTCGTTCTTGTTTATACCAAAGATTTGATTTTATTTCCTAAAAAGGTTATGGAGACAAGTGGATGGGGACCAATTATACCACCCCCCCTTTTGTAGTGTTTAGATTCTTCTTAGCATAACTGTGATTTTTTTGTTTGGGATAAAACCTACTATCGAACATTTGAAAATTTCTTCTCCATGAACTTTCGCATGCAGTTTTACTAGATTTATATTACACACATTTAGATCGAGTCCTAAATTTAAGGTTTTTTTTTCCACAAAGTGTCAAGTGTGCACATAAGGTCAAAGACCTAGCTCCACGAGAACATATATAGAGATCTCAAAAGGACAAAACAAGGAAATGCTAAACAATGCTTTTGGTTTTAAAACATGGTGGTTATTGGAATCAAAAACGATTTTTGGTGGAAAAAATAGAATGATGCTCGTGTCAGATGGCAAAAGAAGGGGGAAAAAAAAAGCTACTTAGAGAGAAAAAGGCTCATCCAAATAAAAGTGCTGTTAAGCATGCCCTAGCCTCAAATTTCATACTCAAATATTTAAAAAAAGAAATAACAAAGTGGAAAATTCTTAAATATGCTATAATAATTTAATAAAACGTAGAGGTAGGCCGTTGAAAATTTGGTTGCAATGTATTTGTAAAGACATGATAGATATAGATTTAGTTGAGGAGATAGGCTTAGCTAGGAATAAGTGGCATAGGAGAATCCGTACAAATTAAATCCTTTTTTTTTTTCCGATTTCAATTCTCAGTATTTGTCTCTCATGTGGTCGATCCCAAATTTTGGGATAAAAGGTCTAGATTGTTGTTGTTGTTATTGCTATAATAATGTAAGTAACATGTTTGAACCCCTTTGGAATTATCATGAACACATTAATTGAAATCTTTTTTATTTACCTTTGGGCTAAAATAGCGGAAATTGTCTGAGCCTTGTCCTGAACGTGCAACATCTGGAGTCTAATAGTAACATATTCAAATCAACTAAGTTTTGAAGTATATTTTTTCAATTTAAGAATTTCTTTTATTTTATTTTTACACTTTAAAATTCTAATTTAAGAGGGAAAACAATGCCTTGGGCCTGAGTTTGAACATGAATTGGTATGTTCTCACCAAATTAAGATTCAACAGGTTTATTTAAAAATAGATGCCAATTTTAAGGAGTATTTGTAGTTTTGACCTAATAAAATATCAAATAGTAGCTCAAGTATGTTAGTAACATAATAAATCAACTGTTTAAAACTACATTCTTTCAATGTTAGAATCTCTTTTATTTAGTTTTTGCACATTAAGAATCTAATTTTTGTATGAAAAATAAATTCCAAGACCAAGTCAACCTGACCAAGCCAAGTTGTGAGCGCATCTGAGATATGTCAATGATGACACTTCTGGATAGTGGACACTTATCGAAATGATTTTACCATGTCTCATGGCAATTTCCCCTGTAAGACATGCAGATACTTCCCCTAAGTGGCATCTCGGTACTTAATATCCTGTCCAGAAACCTAAAACAAAGTGTATTATGGACCTTGCTTTTTCTTGTATCACACATGTGGAACAAGCATTGCTTGATTTCTCTTACAGTGAGGATTTAGAACTTTAATATACCAGCCAACAGAAATGATTGGCCTAAAATCTGAATGTTTAAATTCATTTTTTGTAAGTTGGTGTGGGCCATGGTATGCTACTGATTATGTGTGCATGAGATACTTCTTTCAGTGTCTTGGTCACACAGGATCAGATATGCAATCAAGCCAATACAATTTAGCATGACTTGAGGAATTCCCTTTACATTCTGCCATTATTTTTATTCCTCCTTTGCAGTGCTGATATTGGTTTTCTGATGTACTAGGTACAAGAAAATGGAGACATGTATAACTCCATTTCCTAAGGTTGAGAATGCAAAAGAAATAGCAGGAGGAGAACTGAGGAAATTTCCGGCTAGGCTTTTCGCTGTTCCTCCCAGAATAGCTAAGAGTCTAGTTCCAGATGTAACAGTGGAGTCTTATGAAGAGGATAACCAACTTTGGAAAAAGCGTGTTAGGCATTACAAGAGGTCCAACAGCTTACTTGGTACTACAAGATATCGGAACATAATGGATATGAATGCTGATCTTGGAGGCTTTGCAGCTGCACTTGAGTCACCAAAATTATGGGTCATGAATGTTGTGCCTAATATTGCGAAGAACACTTTAGGTGTTATTTACGAGAGAGGCCTGATTGGCATATATCATGACTGGTATGGTTTCTGAGTCGATTTTCATATTTTCCCTATCAAAAGACATCCAATTGCAAATTTCATAGCATAGGCTTTTTGACACACAAGGATTAACCTCAGAACCTGGGAAACATTATTGCACTATGTTCCCTGTTAATGAAAATGCATAGCTAGCTTACCTTTATATAGGGTCATTATACTGCCTTTCCTTACAAGACAACCATCGTTGTTGGTGGCAACGTATATATACTGACCACAATTTTGTCAGAAACAATGATTTGAATACTGGCATTTGGAGCAAAAAGTAGAAATGGCTTAAGTTACGGTGATAATAGCAATCTCACTCAGAATGTAGAGTTAAAGGATACTGCTTTTTAAATAATAGTTGATGTAAATAAGACAAAAACATGAAGGTTGCATATCCAACTGCGGGTTTCCCATGATCTCGGCTTGTGAGATGTCGTTGAAATTTTTGTTTCTTGTTATATTTCAGGTGTGAAGGCTTCTCAACATACCCAAGGACATATGACCTAATCCATGGTAGTGGTGTGTTCAGCTTGTATGAGAACAAGTAAGCATTTTTTTCTTCCTGTCAATTGCCATTTACTGGTCAAACTTTGAGTTCTCTGAGTCTGCATCCAAGGTTTAGTACCAGGCTCAACTAAATACATTTTCGCCATAAATCTGCTGTGATATTCAACTGTCTGAAGCTTTCACTTGGAAAGTTACCGTCTTCCTTTTACCTTACGAAACTTATAGTGATTTTACACATATCCTTAATTCTTAAACACTAGAAAAGACATCGATGTAGTAACAGGGGTAGCTATTACCTTTAATTTCTGTATTCATACTTTACTCTGATAATTGGCATGAGGTATTAAGGTTTGATTAAGTGTGATATAAATGTTAAATCAGATGCAATCTGGAAGACATCCTTATGGAAATGGATAGGATTTTGCGGCCTGATGGGTCAGTTATCTTGCGTGATGAAGTTGACGTCCTAAACAAGGTTAAGAAGATTGTCGGAGGGATGAGATGGGAAGCCAAGTTGATTGATCACGAAGATGGCCCTCTACTACCCGAGAAGATTCTGGTTGCTGTCAAGCAATACTGGGTTATTGGAAGCACTGGAAACAGCACCACAGATGATCAATGAGCTGCTGAATTGATACAGTAAAACCAGGACAAAGGGATTAATTTGATTGCCCTGGGGAGGGACCAAAAAAAAGCGTCTGTGTCCCTTGGCAAATGGGCTGTCCTTAATCCTATAGGTGAAATACAAGTTGTCATTGTTGTGAGGGGATAAAGAGCATGTGGTTTTTGCCTGAACAATAATGTTTCATAAACTTGATGATAGATGATAATAATGAAATATCTATATTCATAATGACAACAATATTCCATTGTATGATTACTCTTGGAATATTCCATTATAATTACACTTACAAAACAAACTTTGAATTTACTTTGTGTTCAAAAGTCTCTACCACGTTGCAATATTGCATGATTGTGATCAAAAATTGATTGATTGATTGATTACTATAATTATTTTTTTCTTTATTTGGTGTTTCTAATGACCCTGAATTGTTCAACATTGAGAAGGTGGAAGTCCTTTTTAAAACTATAATTACCACCGGGAAAAGAAAAGGATGATTTGGAAAAGATAGAGCAAAAGGCAAAAAGACTAATGCAAAAGAAATCCTTCTTTGGTTGCTTTATAACATCTTCCACAGATACATATAATTGAGTCGCGTGCGTGAGAAAGTAGGCAAGGGTAAACACGTCGACCTACATTATCAATTTTATTTATATTAATTATCAATTAATTAATCTAAGTCACAATCACTAATAAAATCTAAATCCTTTCAACTAATTACACCCTCTCACTTGCTTGAATTTATATTAACTTTTATAATCAATCATATCATATAAACTATAACAATAGGAATCCAATTTTAAAACACAGAGTTAGAAAGGAAGAACTGTTATTACTGAATTATCCCCTTATCGATTAAACTGCAACTCTTATTGTCATCAAAGGCAACTGTCATTTTCTAACATGCTATCCTCCCATCATCAACGAACTCTAGTAAGATACACCCTAATACAATTATAATATCCTATATTTATTAAAAAAATAAATAAATTTATATATATTTTTTATTGATCATCGATATTCGAAAAATCCGATTAATTTAATTTGAACAGATATAGAATTTAATTTAAAAATTGACTCTTTTAATACTTATTTTTTTATTTCTAAAATTCGAATTCAAAATCTTAATTAAAAAATATTTGTATCTTATCATTAGATCCATAGATTTTTAATAAGTAAATTTTTACATCATTTAGATATTTTTCCAAGTTCCCAAGCCTAAAAATATTCTCTCTCTTCCCTTTATTATTTTCTTTTCTAATTTGTAATTTTTTTAATAGAAAATTATTTTATTTTACTTTATGTAATTGATGTCGTCATATTTCAAGAATCTTGGATTGACGTAGGTTTAAAAGGATTCTAGGCACTCATTTGTTTTTTTGGCATCCAAGATTTGATCCATCGTCCATCACTTAATATTTAAAATTTAACCTCAATTAATCTAGATCAAGTCGTTATTGGATTCCCATTCAGAAAAAATTCTTCTAACTTGAAATTTTTTATACAAAAAAAAAATCAAACTCAAAATCATAATTAAAAAAACTTATCTCATTTTCAACGGAATCGATCAACGTTCGGACACTCATTTATCCTCCTCCAGAGTACCATCTTTGGTGAAAAACCACCATGGTACACAGGGATTCCCGTTTTCTGTGGGCTACTCCCTCCACTGTTGCCGCATCCAGCAAAGATCGAAGGCGAGAGAGAGAGAGAGAGAGAGAGAGAGATTTCCATACCATTTTTATTGACCTTAAATGGGGTAGGCTTCTGTTCATCTATGCCCAACACATGTCTCTCAGACCCACCACCACCGTGATTGGTCGGTGTTCGACAACTCGATCAACCACCTTGGATGTGACTAAGACATTATCTTCAAAAGTTTTGCTTCAGCATACTCGAACTCTTTAGCAACCAAAAAGAAAACCCACTTTGCCACCATTCATGTGCTCTTCAAAACCTATATTTTATGATTCTAAAGGAAAAAGATAATCCTATCTCATCATAATCATCGTGTTCACGAACAAAAGTTTTGTGTTTGCATGATTAGTTATCAAGTCTTTCTCCTCAGTATGTGAGTCACCTCTTGAGAATCTCTCTCCTGGAATAACCTTTGTTTGGATTTTACCAAAATAGAAAAAAAAAATTACGAGTTATTTTAGTAGTTTAATAAAAAGTTATTTCTGAGAATACTTCTGATGGAGAAATTTAACCAAGGATATAAGATCAAAGGTATGACAGCATTATATCTTTAGTGGGGAAATGGATTTCAAAGCCTAGATTTCAAGATATGAAGAATAGCGCCAACATTTTGATCTCTTTAATTATATATAAGCTTATGTTTTTCTCTATGTATATATTGTGTTATACCAATCAATATTTGGTGTCATATTTTGATTAATTCAGTTTGAGTACTTGTAAGATTTAATTAGGGAGAGTTCTCTCGATGTAATTTTTTTTTCAAGTTTTGAATTTAAAATTTAATTAAGAGATCTAATACTCTTATTAAAAACTGTGGGTTGATACGTATATTTAAATTATTTGTATAAAGAAACAGAACTCTAAAGTTTTAATAATAATTTAACATTTAAAGCTACCATATGAATAAAGGAAAAAGAAAAGACAAAAGGGGTCTTGAGAAAAAATGTTGGCATCAAATTTTGCGAAATGGGCATGAGAATTTCAACTCAATTTTGGTGAATTGAAGGAGAGACACTTGGCCATTCCGTAGCCCTAAAATTAGACAGGCTACATGACAAGAAGTGACTCAGGGCACTCTATTTTTTCCCATATAAACAAACATTGATGCACAAATATCATGTCAGTTAGGTAGTTCTTGTCTTCGAGAATTTGGACACACACCATGTGGTTTTCACTCGGCGAGTGCTGCTTTGATACACAAGGCATATGCCCATTGCAAGCGCTTCAGATGAACAAAAAAACTTCTACGTCCGAAGACCTAGCCTTGCATTACCTAATGGACTCTTGCTACTTGCACAAATTTTCACTTTTCCCACAAGTGCATCCATATATAAAAGGGTGATCTCATACTCTAAGTTGAACATCGATTTCTTATATCACGAAAATTCAACTATACTTCAAAAGAGGTTTCGGACTACATAATAGTCAAATTATGTATACTTCTGATTAAACGTATTAAATATTTTTTTAAAAAAAAAAAGTGTGCAAAAAAGATAAAATTCTTCATATAACAATAAAAGAGAAAAATTAGGTTAACTTTGTTGGTGCTTATTGTTGTTCCATATTATTACAAATGCTGTCAATGAATTTTAGCTCAAGTGACACTTTTCATCTCTCCTTTTATTATAGGCTTACATTCGAATCTCAACATGACAGGAAAAAAACATTACAGATGCCAAAAAGAAGGAAACAAAAATGCAATAATACAATGATCATGAAAGCAATGGCATTGCAACAGGTTAATAAGCGGTATGTTGTTATGAGGTGATCCAAAAAGTTGGAAAAGTCTCAAGGCAAGATAGGATAAGAATGTTTAAGTGGGTACAACTCCAATATTTATCCATAATCAGGCAGAGGGATTTGGATTGTAAGGTTGAGAATTTGAAATGTGGGTATGAAGAATAGTTCTCCTACCATTTGAAAATGATTGGGATTTTGAAATTTTAGATTGATGAGGGAGACAAAGATCTAAAATTTTGACCGATGGGGCTTCCACTTCATCTAGGAAAAGGGAAATTCAGACAGGATAAGGCAACCCTTTACCATCTAGGCCCCTTGTGCCCACCATCATTAATGGTATCCAATATGAGGGGGCACTACTATGTGCCAAGTTTTCAAAACAAAATGCAAATTTTCAGTGACTAATGTTTGTTGACAATTAAACCCAAAATAAATTAACTAGATCTTGCTTGATTAATGTTTTTGACAAGTGCAGGCTCCTAATTGCTAAATGAATATGAAAATTAGGTCATTCCAGATAGTACCCTTTTATTGCAAACTCCATTTTAGATTTCTTGTTGATTTTTGTGTTTTTTGGTTTAAACAAAATGAATATGAACTTGGGTCATTCCAAATCACCTTAAGTCCAATCATAGTGAGTACTCTTAGGTGTAGCCATACTGACCACACGAAAAGAAATCAAGTTGGGGTGGGGGATCACCTTCCCCCGTATTTAGGGTTTTTCATAAAGTTGAGATGCCTGGCCCTTTGAGGTAAAGGAGAAAATGGCAGGCAATGACTGTTTTTGGGTTGGCTACTTTCATGGGGCATTTCATTGAAGTAGACCATGTGATTAAGAATTCTTAGTGCAATTGTAAACTATTTTAGATAATAATTTTTTTTTTAAATTGTATTAAATAAAGAGATTTTAAAAATCACTTGACTGCTAATTAATTAAATAGGAGATGAATATTAAAAGTTAATTATAAAATTTGAAATTAAGGTTCAGATAATGGGTATTAGAAATGAGAGTTTTATGAAAAGGGGGAGAGAAATTAATATTTAATTTTTCTTTTAAAAAATTGAGAATAATTCTAACCCTTTAGAATAAATTGTTCTTTATTATTATATCTAATATAAAATTGGATTAATTACGTCAATAATAGAATAACTCAAAAACAAATTTATATAATGTGGAGATCAAGATTTGAAATTTTTGGCAATATAATTAAAAAAAAAAAATTCTTCTGCTGGTTCCAAGAATAGTATCTGTAATTATTTTTTTATATTTTATATGAAAAAGATATGTAATCATATCTCACTTTAATGATCCAATTCAGCGACGTGCCGTCCTTATAGCCGTTGGCGTAAGGCATCGCCACGAATAAAAATTAAGACTCACATACGGAAAAAATTGATCCCTAAAATACTGATTTTAATTTAATCAAATTTAATATAAAATAATTTATTAAAAAATTGAACTCAACTCACAATAATAAAAATAAAAATAATTACTATTATTATTATTTTAAATTTTTATAAATAATTTATTTTTATTTTTTTATTATTTTTTATTTTTATTTTCTCTATTCTTTCTTTTAAACTTTAATTTTTAATTTTTTTAATTTTTCCTGTCTTTTGTTGTTTTCTCAAGTGATTAATCTCGAAATTTAATATTAAGTTTGAGTTTTATTGTTGTAATAATAATAATAATAATAATAATAATAATAATAATAATAATAATAATATATTTTTAATAAGACAAAACTTGAACCGTACATCTTCCAAAATTTTCGTGGAAAAAATATTGCCACGTAGCTTTTTTATTTTTTCTTCATAGCAAGTACGGTGTCAAAAGAGGAATCCTTGTCAGAGTACAGTGAGAATTGAGACAAGTGATTCAAAAGCAGAATGATGAAATATATTTTAGAAAAGCATAGGCTGCCTTTTTCCTTTTCTCCCGCTCGAAAAAAGGTTTGTGAGCAATTTTTTAATTTATAAATCTATTTTATTTTTTTTTAAATAAATTATTATCCGTTTTGATAAATATTATTTAAAAATAATTAATTATTTAATAAAATGGATATATCGAGTATCCCCGTTTGTTCAAAATTTTTCGGCCAAATATCTCGAGAAATATTTCATTTGTTCCGTTATGAATAAATATGGATATATTGGTATATTATTTATTGAAATTTATTTATTCTCCAATTTAAATTAAAGTGTGGGTATATTATTACAGTATTTTAAATTATATATATTTTTATATTTAAAAAATCTCGAAATGAAATGCCAAAATATTATAATAGCATAATATATTGTCTAAAATGAAATTGAAAACCCTTGGATGATATTGTAATTGCAGAAGTAAATTAAAATTTGAAAAAAAAAAGGTGACTTTTAAGTTTAAATCCGAGTTGAAAATAGAAGGGATGCAGTTGTGAGTGGTGGGACTTTGATTAGGTTCATGAAATGAAAAGCTTCGCCCTCCAAGAAAGGACCGATCAGTCTGGTCCATCTCGAGATTTACATAAGTCTATCAAGTTATGTAATTTAAATATAATTTTAAAATTCATTTATTAAACACTTTGGATGTTGGGTTTTTACCTGAGAAAATTTGTTTAAAAGTCGACTCAAATTAAAATTTTGAAAATGTATTGAGATTAAGCATCTCCCAAATTGATTTTGCGCCTTTCCTTGCTTGCAATCATTCTCATACAATTACCAAAAAAAAAAAAAAATTGAAATCGATAAGATTCAAATCTTTTTTTTTTTTGGTTTTTACCATTGATGTCTGAACTTATATTCTAATTAATCTGGGTTTAAGTGTCTATAAGACTCTATTTAGAGAGCGACTCTCACCATATAATCTTTTTTATTTTCAAATTATATTTATCTATTCTAATTATTTTCAATTATACTATATATATATATTTTTATAATCCAAAAGCACATCCATAAAATTATCAAACATAATACCCACAACCAAAACTTTTAAACATAAACTCAAAAGCATAACCAAATTTATTTTTATAATAAAAAAATTTGAGTTGTTCGTCTCCATGGAAAAACTCAAAATTTTTTATTATAAAAATAAATTAATAAAAGTGATAATGTGATATTTGAGAACCTACCTATACCCAAATGCCATTCTATATCTTCTCTCAAATTTCAAAAACCTTTCTCCATCCTATCGAACTACTAGAAAAATTATGGAGCTCCCAAATGTTTCTCACAAACCTTTATCAAGTATGTATATATATATATATATATATATAGAGAGAGAGAGAGAGAGAGAGAGAGTTGTCATTTTTTAAATAAAAAATAGAAAAAGTATTAACCAAAACTTGACAAAAAAAAATTATTTCCTAAAATACGAGACAAACCTAACAGTATATATGTTTAACTATTTAGCAGACACAATGTCTTCTTTAGGTTTGGGTTGATATTACAACTTTGTACTTTGGAAAAACCAGTTTCTACTTTCGTTATATACACCAGAAACTTTATTTGTTACCTATTTTTTTCGTTAAAATAGGAAGATAAATATATTCTTAATATAAAGCTAAAACTCAAAAAAAATGTATATTTTAATAAGTAAACTAATATTAATATACCCAGTAATCATAACTTTTGTTAGTAGTAGCATTGTATATGCCAAAATTCTAATTATGATATTAAAATATAAATAAATCTCATAATGAATTATTTTTTAATTATTTTTAATTAAAAAAGTATGTAAAAAAACCGAACTAAACGTAGGGCATACACCATGGATGCATGCTACAAACAATAATACAAAATTTCAAAAGTGAATTTCGACATAAATGTCAATCCCTTATACTAAAAAAAAATAAAATTAATTTAATTAGTAAAATAAATATTTTAATAAAAATTACTTATTTTTTAACACTATAATTATAATTTTATTTAAATTTCTTCTTTTGG
This sequence comes from Dillenia turbinata, assembly GCA_037126225.1. Classification (NCBI taxonomy): domain Eukaryota; kingdom Viridiplantae; phylum Streptophyta; class Magnoliopsida; order Dilleniales; family Dilleniaceae; genus Dillenia; species Dillenia turbinata. The sequence continues at coordinate 18,108,929 of JBAMMX010000008.1, read as the reverse complement.
GCGGACTCGTACGTGGATGGTCGAAAATAGTAGTTGGACAGAAACGACGTCGGATAAGGTGGCGCGATGTCACATAACATCGAGTAAGTGAAGTGGTCGTCACGCGAGACCAAGTGCGCGTGGAAATTAGAGGAACTGCACTGGGAGGAGTGGAGGTGCATGAGCTCCGGTTGAGGCTGGGGGTTGAGCTTATGGTTAGGCCTGAGGCCGTTTCTCGTGAGGAGAGTGAGTGCGTTTATCACAATTCACAAACGGCACGTGACACACAGCCGCTCCTTTCTCTCTGACTTGGACGTAACCTGTCATGGCCATTGTTTGTAGTTATCCTCAACAACAATATCGAATAAACCAACGAGTCAACGGATAAATAAAGTGTGAATATATTTATTTTTAATATATAATTCAACGGGTATTTTCCAAAATGGGATATTTTTGAAAGAAAATTCTCGATGGTGTGATTTTTTTTTGAATTTCAAAATTAGAGATTTCGGGATTTCCAATAGCGATTTCTCTTCTTTTTTTTTTTTTTTAATTTAATAAAAAGACCGAATACGAGACTGGGGTTCTCGCTTCCAGCGAGATTGACACCCCACGCCGCTACGTAGGTGTTTTTTTTTTTTTTTTTTTTTTTTTTTTTTTTTTTTTTATAACTTTTAGAATAAAAATTATTATTATTATTATTAAAACAGACAACTATTAATACAAAATTATTATTAATTAAAATTTTTTATTAACTTCTTTTTTTAATTTTTAAAAAAACTTAAAATTAATATAAAATTAAATACTAACAAATATTATTAAAAATTAATTAAAAAATTATTAACAAATTAGTCAAAAATAAAAAATATTAAAAGATTAGTTAAAATAAAAAAAATTATTAATTAAAAAACATATAATTAATAAAAATTATTATTAATTTTATAATTAAAAAATATAATAAATAAATTTTTATTAATCAACCGTAAAAAGGGTTTCAAAAGAGACACATTTTTGTCGTGAAAAAATGGGTCACTGATCCAAAAACTGTCATCGAAATCCAAAGTGGCCCATAAGACTGTCACCGGAATTCAGAAATTCAATCTAAAAATTATTATTAAAACTAATAAAATTAAATTTTAGGATTTCGGTGATAGTTTTTTATCAGTGGCCCATATTTATTTTTAATATATAATTTAATGATATATAAACAAATAAATATAATTTAATTATTAATATATTTAATAATTTTTAAAATAACATGTTTAAATTCTATTAATATGACATTAGGAATTATAATTTAATTGATGTCATTTTTTTAATTATTCTTTCCGTGTATAAAATAAAATAAAAAAATGACATAAGCATCATAATTGAACACTTTTAAAGTAAAAAAAAAAAAATAAAAGTGCTTAATTTCATATAAATAGTAAATCATGGATTAATTGTTGAATAAAAAAAGCCAAAATTCTTTTATAGGGATCCACGAGTGGTGAATGATTTTTTTGAAATTCAGTCTTTGAACTTTTATTATATGGGTATTTTTATGATTTTTTATAGTTTTTTTTGTAAGATAGTAAAAAGAAAAAGAAAAAAAAAAAAAAAAAAAAAAAGGAGAGAAAGCCAAAAATAGTAGGTTGTGGGAACCGGTCGGTCAAAATTGCAATTATTGTTGTTCCTGTACGGTTTCAAAAATAAAAGCTTTCAAATTTCACTTGGTCATAAAGTTGGCAGTTAAACAGTTAAAAATTATTTTTGAATTTTACAAATACATACTTCATTATTTTGTAATAATAATAATAATAATTAGAAGTGGAGTTGCTCTTGCTCTCCTCATTGCAAAAATTCAATAAATAGATATAAATTCTCACAGTGCCATTGCTACTCTCGCTATAATTAAATTTAACATATGAAATAACCCTCACTAAAAAATTGATTTAAACTGTAATTACTCTTATTTAAAGTAATATCGTAGGATTATGAATCGAATCATAGGATTATATTTGATCGAAGGAATAAAAATCAAGAATCGGATTTAAATTTATATGAGTTGTTTGAATTAATAGAATAAAAATAAAAATTTGAGAATGAAATCTCTAAAATAGGTTTGTGAAATTTAAGTAAAAAAATAAGTTTTGTGAAATCTATACTAGGATATTACATTCTAAATCGAATTCCGATTTTCAAATATGAATTAAATGATCGAAAGTGTGGGTGCAAATATATTCATTTGGGCATACACTTAAAACTAAAAATTAAGCTAAAAAATTTAAATTGAATAATTTTATTGGTGGTTGAAATAGTATGCTACGCACTCCATTTTTATGTGTTTTAATATTTAAAAATTATAGCAATTCAGCAAAAAAAAAATCAAACAATAAGATAGTATTTAATCATAGTCTCACAAATATCCATCAGGGAAACATTTAATTTATTAATTACAATTAAAATTAAATTCATAAAATCACCCAAATGGGAAAGGCTGACCACTGTACCATGATGATTTTATTCATTAATAAAGCATTTAAAAAGGCCAAACTATTTGAAATTGGGAAGGTTTACATTGACCTTTGAGGAGCGTCTTTGCATATTCTGTGGTCCGTAGCAACCGATTGCAACTCTGTGCAGTGCAGAAGTCGCAGGCACTGCCCCGGAAAGCGCACTTAAAATCTCTCTCGCTCTCTTTCTCTCTCACTTGTTAGCATATACGAAAGAAGAACAATAAGGTCTATTTTCAGGAAAAAAACCACCTGCTTCATTTTCTTTAGCAGAAGTGGTAACACTCCTTTATTCATATGCATTTTCTTTTGACGCTTATCCATTACACAACATATGTGTCTCAATAAATACTCATTTCTATTTCTGGGTTTTCGTTGGAATCCCTTGTCGAGGCCGTTGAGTTAAATTTCATATGCCCATTTACTCTGTTGTCTCAGAATATTTTCTTTTGCATTTGATCCTTTTTCTTTTCTGGGGTTTCATTGGAATCTCTAGTTAATGCCTTAATGATTACTCCAAATTTGTTTTGATTTTAGTTTTGCTTATGGACTTCTCTTTTGATGACTCGAACAATGTTTTGAATTTTAAGAAAGCTTTTTCATTTCTGGGTTTAGCGCAGTCTATGTTTTTTTTTTTTGCATCTTCTTGACCTCCTGCTTGATATTGGATCCTACGGAGACATAGGAATTAATTTTGGACTTTTCTTCATCTGGGTTCTCAGTATTAAACTCTTTTTTTTCTTGTAATAAGTTGAAGAACACATGATTCTCTTTACTTGGCATGATAGTCTGAGGTGAGTCTTAAGAACGGCATGGAAGATTCTTTTTCTTTTTTTTTTTTTTTTTAGAAGTCCCTTTTTGTGGATCAAGTACTAAATTATTGTCTCGCAAAGTATTATTGGCCAAACTTGTTGAGTTTGATGATATGCCATTTGCGATCATCACCTTTTGTGTTTTAAATTAGGCCTTTAATTAACAAAGAAGTTAGACTATTACTTCATACCTTTTTGATATACCTTTTATTTTCCTTGGAATGTTTTGCAATCATTTTAACAATAATCTTGTTGGAATTTTGTTTCTGTGGGTCCTGCAGAATTGATTCAATGGTGATAAGTGGTGGTCTGCACTGCTCTTCGTCAGTCTTGTAAACACTGCCAAACCAGAAATGGTTTGCACTGCTAATGACTTGCTTGAATGGAAGGATTTCCCTAAAGGGCTTAGGGTCCTTCTTCTTAATGATGATAGCTCCTCCGCCGCCGAGTTGAGATCAAAGCTTGAAAATATGGACTACATTGGTTAGAAATCTTGCAAGCAGTTTTTGTTCTTATCATTTTTGTGCAATTTCTTGTTCTCAAATTAGACATTTTAGTCTCTTTCACATCCTCACCTAATTTTTCATGCTATTATTGACTGTCCCCATCCCTATGCTTTTGACAGTCCATGTGTGGGTCTATGTATCAATGCGGTTTTGGATTGTTATTATTGTTATGACAAATCGAATCTAACTCTTTTGGATGTGCATTATTCGGTTGATCTTTAACTTTTGGGGTCATTGATCCAAGTGCATCTTCATATCCTGTTACTTTTGATGGCCTTACCTTGTATATTTCATAAGATCAGATTCTATTAAATTGGTTGGTGGACTTGGTTTATATTATATTCCTTAATTTGGATATGAGTAGAATCATCAGAAAAAGGGTTCAAGAATTTTTTAAAAATTAATAAGGCAAGATTCTAATTTCCGCCCTTCTTTGCTTCTCCAATTCTTTTCGAAAATTTATTAGGATCTTTTTCTTTTTTCTTTTTTTCTTTTTTGATTTTGGAACTATATTTTAGTAGACCGTAAGACTCTTTTGTTCCGCCAATGTAATTTCCTAACATTGTTAATAAGAGCTTCAACTTCTTGTCTTCCACAGTTTCCACGTTCTGCAACAAGAATGAAGCTTTGTCTGCAATCTCAAACAAGCCTGAGAGTTTCCATGTTGCCATTGTGGAGGTAAATATTTTGCTACAATTTCTCAGCATTCAAAAAGGTGCCTGGAGATATCTCTATACAATTAGTATTCTTATGCTTGGTGTTAGGAAATAGGAATGCTGCATGCCCATCTATTTTTCAGGTATTTAAATGTTTGAAGTAAATGGTTCCCCAAAAAATAGTCATGTTTGGGGCAGATAAAAGAGAAAAGTCAGGAAAAGCACCCACATTGCATGAGTGACATTGTAACGATGTTCTTTAGTCCTGGCATGGCTCAAGTATACAGAATTCGTTTCGTTGAACATAAAGAAAATCAAGTTGCAGCACAGCCTGTTCAGACAATTTATCACTTCTATTGTATCTGCTACTTCAGGTTAACACAAGCAACACTGATGAGAGTTTCAAGTTTCTAGAAACTGCTAAGCATTTGCCTACTATTAGTAAGTCCAACCCTTCTCGTGTTGACTTGGATTGTTTGTCAGATTACTAATCTCTAATGGTTCTGCTTTTTCCTTCTTCTGTTTCTTATTGTAATGTTGAATGCACTATGTAAATCATGAAAAATGACTCATTGAGCTTGAAAACTGAATTTCTTAATTCAAATTTGTATACATTCTAACACAATCTATTTGATCTCTGGGCTTAGTGACTTCAAACATCCATTGCCTCAGCACGATAATGAAGTGCATAGCGGTAAGATCATCAATTCACTTTGAATGCTAATGTTTTCACACAAGCCAGAGAGTGTTCTCAGGGTTTAGTTAATATCCAATTCGAGTCGTCACTCATAAGCTGTATGCCTATGGTCATAAGCTAGCTTCATCTACACCATGAGTGCCCATATATGTTAACAAGAATCAGAATGATATTTTAGAAATTTTAGTTGCTTCATTCGAGTCCTGTGAAGTTTAATCCTAATGCACACATTGGCAATGAAAATGCAGCTTGGTGCAGTGGAGTTCCTCCGGAAACCTCTCTCTGAGGACAAACTCAGAAATATATGGCAACATGTTGTTCATAAGGTTCAACTCAATTCACTATGTTGGAATAGTATTTTAGCATTTAAAGAGTTCTGAGTTTATTATTTTTGAGCAGGCATACATTGCAGAAAGAAGTGATCTCTCCGAATCAGTAAAGCCCACCAAAGAGTTGGTGGTTCCCATGTTACCTCTCCAACCAGAAAAGAATGAATCTGGGACTAAACTTAAAGTCGAAACAGACAATGTATCCCGCATATGTGAAAATGACCATGAGCAGTCAGTGAGTAGTGATAAATACCCAGCTCCTTCAACCCCACAACTGAAACATGGAGGGAGAAAACTCGATGATGGAGATTGCAATGAACAAACGAACTCTACTAGTGAGAAAGAGAGTGGGGAGCAAATCGGAGAATCTAAATCTGTCGAAACTACCTGTGAAAATAGAGTTGCTGATACTGTTTCACTTTCTGAGACACAGAAAGTAGGGCAGACGGCAATCAAAGAAGAGGAATATTCTGTCGAGGGTTTCAAGAGTGAGAGTAATGGGTCTCTTAACCCAGAGAACAAAGATGCCCGGAATGATCTTGGCTGTGATGCTGAAAATTTAAGTAAAGGAAGTAGAGCCAACCGGAAGAAGATGAAGGTAAACATATGAATAGAATCATGCTGGACTTTGAGAAAATGGAACTGCTTATATTCTAATAAATTTATATATATATATTTATACATATATAATATTTAATTATTCATAAGTTTAAATTTTGGAAGTATTAATAGATAGTTATGCATAATTAACAATCATGAAATGTGCTCCGTTTACAAGTGATTGTTACCAAAGGGAAAGAACCAGAGTAACTATGAAAAGGAAAAATCATACTGAGCTGCAGTTTTTAAACTCTCCTGACTTACTCTCTCTCTTAATCTGGTAATTTTAACCTTTTAAAATTTCGAGTAATCTTTTAAAATATAGCTAGCAATTATCTTTGAGAATCTGTGGAGTGATTTTGCATGATTATTGTTTTCTCTGTATTTGTCGCAGGTTGACTGGACTCAAGAGTTGCACAAAAAATTTGTACAGGCAGTGGAGCAACTAGGTTTGGACCAAGCCATTCCTTCTCGAATTCTAGAGGTTATGAAAGTTGAAGGTTTAACGAGGCATAATGTTGCAAGTCATCTTCAGGTTAGCACTTGACTTGCAATGACTCTGATATCTTGCGGTCATTGCTAAAAAAATAAAAATAAAAATAAAAAAATTGTACTTTTCTTAGAACCATTTAGTGCTAATAATCTGGAACAAGCGAACTCTTGTGAGCATGGTGTCTACCTAAATATTACCCATTCCTTGTTCATTTTCAAGAATATGACCACCTCTAAGGTGTTTATGATTTGGATATGGTTTGTCAGCATGCAAGATGCTACTAATTCTAAACAGGGTTCTGAAATCATAAACCTTTTTTGATGGTCTCACATGGTTGATTACATCCACAACTTTTTACCACACTTTGAGAGATTTTAGCATATCAATGCTGAAACTGGTTTGGTGGGTTTATTTTTTCAAGCAGAAATATCGTATGCAACGTAGACACATATTGCCAAAGGAAGAGGAGAGGAGATGGCCAAATCCAAGAGATCCAAATCGAAGTCCTTATTATCCACGTAACCCAGTTATGGCCTTCCCATCTTATCATTCTAACCATGCTTTCCCATCAGCGCCTATATACCCAGTATGGGGACGACAGCCTGCTGGATTCCCCGTGTGGGGCTCACGCAGCTATCCCATGTGGCAGCAGTCTGAAAATTGGCTTTGGAAGCCTTATCCTGCAGGGGTAATGAAAATGGCTATTCATTTGTACACATTGAAAGAAGTTATGGTTCGCCTGTATTATGCATAATATTTGGATGCTTGATGTTTCAGATCTACGCCGATGCATGGGGTTGCCCTGTAATGCCAACCACCCATGGTGCATATTCCTCCCTCCCACAGGTAAGTTTCTAACCATTCAAACACCTTAGTTTATTTCCATGCATCACTTGTAGGATGTAATCTCTATAGGTCATTGCCTCTTCCCCTATGCATGTTACAGAAATCAATGAGTAATCTAATTAGCATGTTTATTTTATGGATGTAGAGTTTCTCAGGTTTTCCTAGGGTAGATGCAGTTGATAATGGGAATGTCCAGCCGCCAAGTTCCTTCGACCTTCATCCGGTAAAGGAGCAATAGTGTTCTTTCCTTGCTTTTTCCATTCTTCTCTCACTTTTGAGCACGGGGTCTTGCACAAAAGCAACTTTTCATAGGCTTACTTTCAGAAAACAAAACCCAAGAGGCAATATTTACAAGCTCATTGGTGCTGGCACCAAATAGCATGCTTTCTTTAGACTTGTAGGCCCTTTAGATACTGACAGTATTGTGCCAGCCCAATCTTGATTTTGCCCAGTGGCACCATTTAATGTGATGACCAGCATAACAATTTGGGACCGCTAGACAAGTTTCTGTCCCTTTTTAGACATTTCCGTATATCATAAGCTAAGCATATGCATTTATGTCATTGTTACGTTGAAAATAAGGTATACCTCTAACTCTGGTTTGGTAGATAGTCTTAAAATCCCTCTACTGATGGTAGACTAAAATAATGAATTATGAACCACATAAACTAGAATCTGTGTGATAGAATGTATAAGCATGTTTTTATTAATTTTTAGTTAAATAATTATTTTGATCAAAACTTATTAATTAGATTAAGAATCCACAACAGACGATGATAAGGACTATCACGTGGTGTTTGGCATATTTGATTTGTGAATCATTTGATCCATTTAATGTTATTGCTATTGTATAATTTGTGCTGGGTTTGATTATTCTGGTGTTTCGGTCATGTTTCAGATTTTTTTTTTTATTTTCTTTTTCTTTTTCTTTTTCTTACCCCCCTCCCAAAAAAAAAAGTGAATTTTGAGAGATTCATTGATTAGGAACAGGGTAAATAGTCCTGAGAGAAGTGTGAAATCTTAGACCATGGCACGACTAACCTTATCCATGATTGACATTTATAAGCAGGCGGAAGAGGTAATTGACGAGGTTGTAAGAGAAGCAATAAGCAAGCCATGGCTGCCTCTGCCATTAGGCCTAAAGCCTCCCTCTACCGAAAGCGTGCTTGCAGAGCTCTCTCGCCAGGGCATTTCTAACATCCCACCTCATATTAACGCTGCTCGCTTCCAATGATGCCCTGCCCAAACTAAACCAGTACTGCATTCCAACATCATGGGTCCTGCAGGAGCAGTGAATCTCATTAACCCCACAGTTTTTGTTTGAAATCTTGTTGGATCAGCATGGCAGATCCTCTCTCTCTCGTTCTAGTTGTACCATAAATATTAATAATAGATGCCATGTATCTAACTCTTCGAAGATGTGCTACTGATTTTTTTAGATGAGAAATTAACCTACAATTTCTATGCGATTATGAGATGAGAAGATTCTGATAGAAATTTGATGTTTTTAAAATGAGACAATTTCCGTTGGGGGTGATTTTTTTTTTTAATTTTTTAAAATATTCATTCTGTTCCACTTGTATTATTTTTAAGGTTATTGTGTAAAAATTAAAAAAAAAATTGAAAATTTACAATTTTAGTCAAAATTAGTATTAATTAATTAAATTATTCTTTAAAATGTTAAATTTATTATGTTGTGACTGAGCACAAAATATAAATATAAAGATATATTGGTAAAATTAAAAAATAATAATTTCTATTTTTTTATTTTTTAAAAGGATGAGTACTGTAAACCAAAATAACTTTTTCCTTCAGTAAAGGGGATTTACTCACGAGCCAGCGCGTGGGGGAATGCAGCTTCAGTTGTTGAAGTGCAATGCTGACGTCATCAGTAGCTTGGAAGGTAAATATTGGGCCACGTATGTGGGGATCGGAGGTTGTGGTTGTAATTGTCTGGTCCTTTTCATGGGGAAAAGTATGAGTAGATATCCGGTGCAGTGAGAGATCACCGGGACAGCGATGGAGTCCCAAATGTGAAATGGGTTTTGGGTGGGGCCCAATGTTTGGCGGATAGCTGTCTAATTACAGAAATAGGGATGGATGCGTGATTGAATTTTGCTGTTTGCTTATTCACCTTTTCGACTTTTAAATGATATTTTTAAGATATAAAAATATTTTAATTACAACATTCTTTTCTCTTTTAAATTGCCTTTCACTTAAAAATAAATAAATAAATTTGAAGAGATTTTAAACTCATCCAAAACTTTTTTTTTCTTTCGTATATAAACTTCTAAATGAATAAAAATCATAATTTTTTTTCTTAATTTTTTCTTTTCTTTCCAAATCTTTTTATCCAAATAATCTGTTAATTTTTTTTATAAGGAGTTATGATTAAATAGTATTGATTAAAAAAAAATAATAAAAATAAGAAAACCCTATTATTTGAACTATGTTTGAAGGACACATTTTTCTCTTTTTTTTCCTACATTTTCCTCTTTCTCTTGGTATATAAGAAGGTATAAATATCTTTTTTTCTTTCTCTTAATATATAAAAAATTCAAATTAGAAATCGTTATAAAAGAGTAGAGTCAATACCAATTAAGTTATAGTTGATCGACTTTTCCTCCCACTCCCCCTCCCTCTCCCTCCCTCTCTCTCTCTCTCTCTCTCCTCCTTTTTACAATCGGTTAATGTTTGTGTGTGATTGTGCTTTCATTTCGTCTTTGATTCTTGTATCTTACGAGGAGTTATTTGTTCGGATTTTTTTATATATTTTTTTTAAATAATAATAACATATTTTATAATTTTATTCTAAGTGAAAATTGTATTTATCCAGGAAGATAATTTGTCAAAAATTATATTTAGAAATAGGGCCATAACATAAATAAATAAAATTAGGCTTAGATTTATTTTGATAACCCGGCTGGTTCAAAGCCTTAACTTAGTATATATATTTTTGCATCTTACATAAAACTTAAATATTACAAGTTGTTTAAATGGGGTCGTTGTATAAGCGATCTTTGAAGCAACTTAGATTAAAAATCTAAAGTTTATTTTTGAAAAATTGAGCTCGTTGTCCTAATTAAGTTTATGAATATGGTTTTTATCATTTAAAAAGGAATTAAAAAAAAAATAAAATAAAAGGGTAATTTACTAACAAAAGTTAATTTGGCAGAAGGAAGAGGATGGATATAAGAAGAGTTCAAAGTAAAACCATTATCTATTACTTTCGGGTAATCGGTAATTGGAAAAAAAAACACAAAAAAACAAAACATATTTTCTCCCCAATAATAGGGGGACGCCCCCCGGAAAAATATTTTTTGGGGTTCTTTGGGGAACCCATCAGTATGACCGATATACTGTTTCAAAAACTGGTATTAAGATAAATTATTTTATCTCGCTATGAATATTAATTCATATAAAAAAAATATTAGTGAAAATACCAATTTGTTTTAGCTGTTAAAATGCAAAAGTATTGTTTTCTTTATTTAAAAACTTAATATTATTGCTAACTAAAACTAAAATTAGAGGAGAAAAAAATTATTTCGATAGTGAGGATAAGCCTAGTGGAAGTAACGGTGTTCTTGATGGTCTAGTGAAAGAAATTTTTTTTTTTTTTTAAAATGTAACTACATAATTGTAATCCGTATCTTTATGTGAACAATGAATATGATATTTAGAACTTTTTTGTTGTCTGATGTTTAATCTTTCTTTTTTTTCAGTTTATATTAAAATCCAAATCTAAATCTGTTATAAGAGGGACAGAAAGATCACTTGAATTGAAGTTCATCGGCACTCCATGACATTTTGAGGAACTAATTCTTGGATCCAAGAAATATTTAGACTTGTGGTCTGATGATTAAAGGTTTGGATCTGCACACAAGGTATACAAATTGCTTGGGGCAGAAGGGCCAAGACCTACGGACTGCAACAAGCGAGACCAACTTCATTGGGCCATCATCAGTTTGAGATGTAAGCACACTTTATACCGCTTAACATCTCTACCCTAGTCTCTAGCTCTACACTCTCTGGAAAATGACTCTGGATACTTCACTATCGAGACTAATTGAAATTAACCTGGAGTCATTTGGGGATAGTTTAAATAGTAAAGTTTTATTACTTTTATCTTTTTTTTTTTCGATTTGATTTCACTTGATTATATCTTTTTGTATAAAAAAAGAGAAGAAAATAACCTATAGGGCCATGGAAGGGAAGATTTAAAAGAGCTCTGATGTTTGTATGACATCAATAAATAGTCGGTCTAGTAGAATAAAATGTTAGGTTTCTTAAACGAGTTTTGGATTCGATATTTAGGAATAGAAAATACTATATTAAAAGAACCGTTTTCTAAATAGGATTCTCGCAAATGTTCAAAGCAGATTGGTCATAATATGTTTCTAGATAACGATCGTTGATACCTGTTGGAGGTGGGTTAGGGCTCCACAGATACCAACTCCTTCTTCACTCGAACGGAAGCAGTCAATGGGTGGATACACCTGTAAAAATAGCCGGAGTGTGTTTCGATGGGGAGGCTCCGACATTCAAGTTAGTAAATAGTGGTTTTTCATTGAAAGAAATAGACTGTGAGTTGATGAAAGGTTGTTCCCTGTGATCAGTGTGCCAAGAATATCAGACCCAGAGCGCATACCTGATTTTGAGATTTTTTGAATTACTTATACATCTGAGAGACGTGCGCCGCTAGGGGATTCCAACCCTATCTTCCATATTGAACCGATTCGAGAATCCCAGAGGTTAATATTACGAATTGATTACGATCCTCATTTATCGGGTGAGTTTCCATTTTCGGGAGGGATGCTTTCCTTATTTGAAAGATTCTGGAATTGTCGTTATAAAATAGGAGATTGAAAATAAGGAAATTCTAACATTCCTTTGGAACCGCTAGGGGAGTTGCATAATTATTCGGTCGCTTGATCGGTTAAGAGATCTTCGTGGCTTCGTGGCTTATCCGCTTGAAGAGTTGATGTTTGCCTGCCCGATTGGGGTGATTACCCTCACTCGGTGAGGATCGCTCGGTTGGCGAAGCGATTGGGGGCCTATCGTTCGGTAGATCCGGGCGACTGAGACCCATCTGTGAACTGATCTGGGCGACTGAGATCTTTCGATAGATTATCATTTGATCCGTCAGATGTTAGTTTGTAAGAGCCATTCGTGGGACTTTTGAGAATTCTTTCTTTTGGTTTGGGATTTTTGGGCATTGTCCCATCATTTGTCCCCGACTTATGGCTTTCTTGGAAAAGAAATGCCATAAGTGAAGGTCTATGAAGCGTGTTTTGTACGTCAGGAGCGCATAGGGACGTTCAGTCTATTTGAATTTGTTCTTTTTTGCTTGCTAAGAACGCGGGCACATCTTATCGGATATGACCCTCTTTATGGGGAATTGGAGACACTTTACTTCATCATTTATGACTTGCATTTTTTGGGGGATCCGTTTCATCTCCCCCAAATTAATTGAGGCTTCCCCTTTTTACTGCTATAAATAGCCATGACGCACACCCATTTTCTTTCGCCGAGAATTAACACTCCTCCTTCATGGTTGTGTGGCCGAGAATGATTCCTTCCGAGGGTCGAATTCGTCGGATGTTGCAATGTGCAACACTTCTTGGCCGAAGTGATTTTTGCTGGAATGAGATCTCATTAAAGAAAATGACTACTGGAATGAGATCTCATTATGTTGACCATTTACTTTGGTTAATATAATCTGATCCCTTGCCATCGAGGGGGTATATCTTGTATCGCTTTGCATGGCCTTCTCCGGTTGGTCCTCACCCTTTAAACGCGATGGGGGTGTTTCTCACACCGTCTTTGGATGGGTAAGTCGAGTTCAGGCTGCGTTGGGGGTCGCAAAACCTGGGCTCGTCTTCTGTTGTCCCTAGTACTACATTTTTGCATTGTTCAGCATAGAGATCATGTTCTCTCTTGGTCGTTGGATCATTTCCTTGGTCCATAACAATTGCTGAGAGCTGATTGTGGAATAACACTATTATGTATTTCTCTTAGTGTAACTAGCCCAACTTAGAGGCTTGTATTTGTTCTTTTGTAACCGAATGTACTATTTCGCATAGGTGTAAATGAAAAAATTGTGCTTTACTTACTTGAGTGTTGCTTCTTCTCTTTCTATTCCTCGTTTGGTAACATGCCTTTCTTCAGTCTTTGTCAAAGTGGATCCGCTCTTAGGTCCTTTCTCGTTCATGAAGACTTCGTGTGATCCGAGTGAACTGTAGAAGCTGGTCGATTGAGACCCCTCGAACGATAGGAAAAGTTTTAAGTTGTGGGTCGCATCCACTCATCTGGAGAATTACATCCCCTATTAACAACGCGTACGATCGGTAGGAGCTGAGCGACTGAGACTCTTCGATAGAAAAATTTTTAAGTTGTGGGCTACGTCCACCCGTCCGGAGAGTTACATCCACTCTTGACGACGCGTACGATCGGTAGAGACTGGGTGACTGAGACCCCTTGATAGAAAATTTTTAAGTTGTGGGCCGTGTTCACCCGTCCGGGGAGTTACATCTGCTCTTGACTACGTGTACGATCGGTAGAGGTTGGATGACTAAGACCATTCGATAGAAAATTTTTAAGTTGTGGGCCACGTCCACCTGTTCGGAGAGTTATATCCCCTCTTGACGATGCGTACGATCGGTAGAGGCTAGGCAAATGAGGCCCTTCGATAGGAAATTCTTGAATTGTGGGCCGAAGAAAGACCTCCCGGCTGTTGGATAGCGCCGAGACTCATTGATGGAATATGCATAGGTTTTTCGAGTTCCAAATCCTAGGTATCGCCGACCCGTCTAGGTTGTCGAGTATGTATGTCCCCGATTGAACTATGGAATGTACTCGATACGGATCTTCCCAATTAGGGGCGAGCTTACCCCCGGGCTGCTGTTGACCGGTAGCCTCCACTTTTCGTAGCACTAATTCTCCGGGTTTGAATGTTCGGCTTTTAACCCTTTGGTTATAATACTGGGTCATTTGCTGCTGATAGGCCGCCATTTGTGTTGATACAGACTCCCGTAATTCTGGAAGTAAGTCCAACTTTTCTCACAGGGTGCGTTCGTTCTGTCCGGCATCATAGTGAGCTACTCGAAGCGAGTGAATGCCTATTTCTACGGGTATGACTGCTTCGCTTTCATCCAGCATTATCTTTAATCTTCACAGGATCATTCGGTTGGTTATTTCAGCTAGTCCATTGGTTTGTGGGTGAGCAACCGACGAGAATCTATGTTAAATCTCTAGTTTTTTGCAAAACTTCCTGAAGCACTGATTGTCGAATTGCTTCTCGTTATCCGTGATAAAGACTCACGGTATACCGAATCAAGTGATGATATGAGTCCACACGAAGGATTGGACTTTGACGGTCGTGATCTGTGCTAAAGGCTCAGCTTCCACCCATTTCGTAAAAGTAGTCGATCATCACAATCAAGAACTTTCGTTGTCCCGTGGTTGGAGGAAACGGTCCGAGGATATCCATGCCCCACTGAGCAAATGGTCAAGGGCTAGATATTGGATTAAGTTCGGTGGAGGGTAGCCGAGAAATCGATGAGAAGCGCTGGCACCTGTCGCACCTTTTGACGTAGTTATTAGAATCAACCTTCATGGTCGGCCAATAGTATCCCTGTTGAAGGGCCTTATAGTCTAGATTTCGAGCACCCAGATTATTGTCGCAGATTCTTTCGTGAATTTTTCAAAAAACGTAATTTTCCTATTCGGGAGTCAAGCATCGCAAATACGGGTGAGTGAATGATTTGCGGTAGAGAACCCCATCGATTATGACGTAGTGCGTGGCCTTTCGCTTCAATTTCACTGCTTCCCCCAGGGATTCTGGCAGGTGATCGTGCCTTAGATATTCTTCTATAGGGTCCTTCCAACTGAGTGATTGATCGATAGGGAAGACCTCCGTAGGCTCATCGATGCTAGGATATGGCAGGCTTTCGATATATACCATTCGACTAGAAGCAACTGAATCAGAACTAACCAGTTTCGATAAGGTGTCAGCTCGCGTATTTTCCGAACGAGGGATTTGTTGAATGTCTACTTTGTCTAATCGGTTCATCGTCTTGCGCAGCTTACTTAAATATTTTGTCATGACCGGGTCTCTGGTTTCGTAAACTCCTTCGATTTGCTTCACGACCAGCTGGCTATCTGTAAACACCCTGACATTTTGTGCTCCCATGTTAGTGGCAATCCGGAGGCCCGTCAGCAGAGTTTCGTACTCAGTTTGGTTGTTGGTGCTTTGGAAATCAAAACGGAGGGCGTACTCCGCCTTAAAATCGTTCGGTCCTACTAGTATGAGTCCGGCGTCGCTTCCTGAAGAGTTTGATGATCCATCCACATGGATAGTCTATTCGGGGGCGACCCATTTTTATCGATGGCTAGAAAGTTACCCTTCAAACACTGTGGGTAAAGTATATTCAAGAATAAAATTAGCTAGTACTTGGCCCTTTATCGCGAGTTGCGGTTGGTACTAGATATCGAACTCGCCTAGCTCGACACTCCACTTGATGAGCCAGTCCTGATGTATCTCTCTTCTGGAAGATTTGCTTCAGTGGTTGATCGGTGAGTACCACAATGGTGTGGGCCTGGAAGTATAATTGAAGGCGCCCTTGGTGAAACGATCAGAGCATAGGCTATCTTCTCAATCGGCTAGTAATTAATCTCAGAATGCAATATCATTTTTCTTTTGTTCATGAAGGATTAATTCTATGTTTATCTGATACCCTTATGTATCTTCAGCTGTATCTTTTGTCTTCGTTCTTCTTCTTTTGTTGTTTCCTCTACCTTAGATACAGTGATGTTATGGTATGACATTAGAGAATAAGTAATGTAGTATAAGAAAGGTGGCTGGTAAGGATTTTGAGAGACACAAAAACGAGAGGGAGAAAGTTTAAGATGAATCTTTAAAGGTGCATTTTTTGGGTTGAATAACAGGATATCAGCTTTATGTAATTTATCCAAAGGTGGTGTGCAATGCTTGAAGTATTCTCCTGCCCTTGGAATCCAAAGCAAAAGGCAAGCTAACAGTACTTCTTACTCTGCACAACATGTGCAATGGGATCTTATGCCACACTTATTGAGAAACTCTATTTGAGAATGTTTGCAGGTTTTATCCTCATATAAAGGGATGACAGAATGATGTTGTAGCCCCAATTTGGAACAGCCTTGTGCTTTCCGTAAGAGTTGCTATTAAGTTTACTCCTAGCCTCTACAGATCCAAAAGAAGCTAGCGCATGAATCTTTCCAAGAACCCATGTTGGAAAATACATGAAAGGAAGGTCAGAAATAAATCAATCTAGTATACAAGGATCCTGCTATTGTGGGGGTTAGGGAGGAGGCACAACACCGTGAAGCGTGGTAGTGATTCTACGATTTCTCTGAGGCACAACCTCTCAAACAATGCTAGCAGAAGATTAAATTTTTAGCTATTCTTTGTCTTTTTAAGGTTTCAAAACTTTAGACTCTAGGTTTCTCAGAGTATTGATTTTGGTCTCAATGCTAAGTACTCTAGCAAGGAAATGATGGTTTTTTTTTTTAAGTTTATGTTCAGTAAACAATTTTCTTGGGGAATATTCATAAGTCCTAGGTGTAGCATGTACATGATAAGCAAAGGACAAGCAAGCACAAGGTGTTATTAGTTGTTGCTGCTGAGACTTCTGAAGGTCTACCCCCTAATATATGCTTTTGCTTCAGCCATGAAATAAGTATGAGTCCTTTTAATGAAGAACAAAGGAAGGAATTGCTCTCTCAGTCACTTCAAAGAGTATCTGAGCTTCTTGTTAATGTATGTATGAATAGTGCATTTTTTCTGCTTATGTCCTCTCACTCATCGTTTTACTTGAGAATATCAATTTTGCCTTTTTGCTGAACTCCATTGATTATTTACTTGAGATTGTGGATGACTGTCAGTTGTG
Organism: Dillenia turbinata; assembly: GCA_037126225.1. Lineage (NCBI taxonomy): Eukaryota > Viridiplantae > Streptophyta > Magnoliopsida > Dilleniales > Dilleniaceae > Dillenia > Dillenia turbinata. The sequence goes on along the minus strand of JBAMMX010000008.1, from coordinate 18,091,590 downwards.
ATGTATGCTATGCTGGATGTGTTTTGCACCAAATTACACATCAGTTGAGATTATTGTTGTTGTTGTGATTATCAGAAATAGGTGTGGAAGTCCGGAGCATGATTTTGTATGTCTGGTGCATCTATACTTGTAGATAATTAACCCAAGCTTGATTTTTGTTTGTCCATAATTTTATCTTTATCTTCAAAACTAATGATTCATTACAGCCTGCATTTCCAGTGACCATATGACACCTATCTCTAGACCTAGAATGAAGAAAAAGTGCCCCAAAAAGAAAAGCAAAATCTTCTTATGTTGTAAGTTTGGCAACAAGGACTTGGCAACTTGATTTTTATTAGTTGTGCGGGTTTTTAAATTTTGTTGGACATATGTATTCCCTTTGCTGAGTCCGGGAATTGCTTTCTGCAGAGTGGGTCAGAGGCGATTGTTGGATTTGCATGCTTTAGTTGGACAGACATCTGGATTCATGCTCCAGATTTGTGTGCTTTAGTTGCTAATGCCAATGCAAATTTAGTTCCCAAGCACAAAATTCAGAATGATGACCTCAAGCCTAGAGATACAGGCCATAGTGATTCTAGGTTTAATCAGCAAGGGGAGAATAGTTCATTGGAGGATACACCTCAAATGATGCATAAAGACGATATTGCAAAAGCATTGGAACGGTCAAAGAAAAGGAATTGTATCAATATTAGGTACACCAAAGGTAACTCTAGACAAAAAAAAAAAAAAAAAAAAAAATCACTTTATACCATAATTTTTCTTCTCTTTCCATATAAAGCAGCATCCTTAATCCTCATTACATGTCCATTACAATTTTATTTGTTTAACTCTAATAGAAGCTTCAAATTATTTTAGCAACCAAGATCATATTGTTTTTACCAAATTCATGCTTTGTGTGTGAATGTCTAGTCCATTTTGTTTTGCTGTAGGTTCCCAATGTGAAGTGGGAAGATGTTGGTGGGCTTGAGGATGTGAAGAAATCAATTCTTGATACTGTTCAGGTTTGTCCATGGCCACCTTTATACCTGTACTTTAAAGCCAGAGCTTTATGAACTACTCATTTTCAATCTGGCTACTTGGATACTCACTTTGACAGCTCACTATTTTGACTTTTTCTACTTGGCAACTGTCCAGCTTCCTCTCCTACATAAGGATTTGTTTTCATCTGGCCTGCGCAAGAGGTCTGGTGTTCTTCTTTATGGTCCACCTGGAAAGTAAGTTTATCAGTCTGTAATATGGTTTTGTTTCATGTATATCGGAGAGTCCGAGAAACAAAATTACGGCATGTATAAACATTTATTGATTTCTTTTGATTTGAATGTGTTTTTTATTTGGACTTGGACTTATTGTGCCAAAATTGTGTGCTCTTTGCAGGCCATATCTACCCATCCCTGTGTCATCTTCTGCGATGAACTTGATTCTCTTGCTCCAGCTCGAGGAGCCTCTGGTGATTCCGGAGGAGTAATGGACAGGGTGGCCTCTCAGATAAAAGGATGTCACAGCAATTTAACAGATTTTGTTCTTCTCTTCACAAATGGCCACCTAAATCAATATTTTTACTTATGGCTAGATGCTTGCAGAGATTGATGGTCTAAATGATTCAACACAGGTTATTTGAGTTTTTATTCTTTCACTTTTACTTCCATCCTTGTGGATTTCACTTCAAGTCCGGCAATACCATGTGGACTTGCTTTCTGGGTTGCAGGACTTGTTCATTATAGGGGCAAGCAATAGACCAGGTCTCATTGACCTAGCTCTTCTACAGTCTAGTCGATTTGACAAGTTGCAATACGTTGGTGTTAATGTCGATGCATCCTATAGGGAGTGGTTAGTATCCTCATGCTTTGAATCCATTTTTCTTTCCTTGAAAAAACAATGTTCTCTTAGCTATTGTTGTATCATCATTTGCAGGGTCCTCTTAGCACTAACCCATAAGTTCTAACTGCATGAAGATGTATCTCTTTACTCTAGGCAAAAAATGCCCCCCCAAAAATTTTACTGGGGCAGACATGTTTGCGTTATGCGCAGATGCTAGGTAAAGCAAATCAGATCATGCTTGATATTTAATAGATTGATATTAAGTGGACTGTCCCTGTTATTTTGTTACTGTGAAAATAAATGGACGGATCAGGAAAAGCAATTGAGATTTTGCAAACTATAACACCTCCCCAAAAATGAAAATAGATAAATAGAAACAAAAGAGAAAAGAGAGGGAAATGAAAAGGGCCCAAAGCAAGAGAATGCAAGTGATATACTAATAAATACATAATTACAATATTGGTTGAAATTATATCCAAAGATTTTCTACAGTGATTAACCATCACTTCCTGGTGCTAATCTCCAACTTGTGTAGCATCGAAAAGGTGTTCTAAGAATGGTGATATTCTTGTAGGTTTTCAAGTTCACTGTTAGATTCTTCTAACCAAGATGATCAAGCATTCTCTATTGTTAAATATGGTGATTTTTTGAAGGTATGATTTACATGTTTTCTCAGTTGATACCACAAGGAGAGTTCAATGATCTGAGCATTCAAATATATGGACATGTAGTCTATAGCACATGGACTCTTTGACTTTTCCTACTTATACCCTTTGGACATGACACAGCTATGGCATGGGTGTTGAACGCTTCCTTTTAATAGAAATTTAGTCAAAATGAGGCTAGTACCCATGCCTAACATATAAACCCTTGTGACCAAAATGTGACCCCCCCCAACGAAAAAAAAAATTCTTCAGTTAGTAAGTAATTTGGTCGGCCTTTCTTTGCCTAAATTGAGTACCTTCACTTTGCAGGTCTTACGGGAGCTCTTTCCCTCCCTTTCTTTTGCCGAGCTCAAGAAGTAGGAGCTGCTGCGAGATCAATTTGAAGGAGCTTCTTTTTTTTTTTGGGTGCCTTGTGGAAACTGTTTGTATTTTATTTGGCATAATGATCAGCAGAATGCCCATATGTAGATAATGAATGCAATGCAAGCTGAAATTATAATTGTAGATTTGTTTCTAAATAAAAGCTCCGTATATACCACCCCCTGGTTTTTTATCAAACAGATGACCATTAACTTGGCAATCAGAGTAGGTAGCAATCGATCTCTAGTTTGTTACTTTTGCTATGTCTTCTTCCTCACGTAGCATTCGGAAATTCCATATCCAACGGCTTGAGTTTACCGGCGTTACGCTCATCTGTGCCGGCCCAATTTGAAGTGTCCCATGTTTCTTATTTGTAATAAGGTTTTGCATCTTTGACATAAGCTGAAGAAGCTTCCCACTCTTTTATTTCATTTCACTTATATTAGCTCCCAAGTTGGTCAAACCTTGTGTTCCCATGTTATACCTTTTTCGAGGCCAGTCTTGGTCAATTCTTTGAACATTACTTTGGCTGCAGAGGCCATGATGAATGACTGAATTGCATAAATAGCATATCCAAGGGAAGAAAACGGCCGCATAAGTCTGAGGCATATCCTTGGCTTGTGCAAAGGGGTATATTTCACAAGTTACGTCACTTTGTTGAAACAGGATTTCAGTCACTTAATTATGATCAAGGTTCGAATCATCATGGGAATGTAAAAATTGATATTGGGAGACCTTCCCCCATAAATGACCCTACAGTAGGTCGATTTAAATTAGTTAAGGTGAAACTCTGAATATCGAGTGGTGATCAAACCAGAGACAAAAAAAAAATACAATGGAGTTGTAGGTCCCAACATTAGAGTGTTTTCAAGAAGAGACATGTTTAGTGGTGTAAGCTCTATCACGAGATGGGCCCTGGGAATTAAATGTATTGGGATAAGAATAGTGGATAGAATGTAATGGAAAGCTAATCCAAAAGTGACTCATTCCTGCCATTCACACAAAACCAAACTCGTATGGATAAAGTGATAGAATGTTGTACTTTTTTAATCATAAATATTGAATTTGAGTTATGAGAATGAAAAAATAAAATTTAGGAGAATTAATCTCTTAATAAGTTTCGCAGTGCTCTGATAGGATTGATCTAACAAATTCTAGATACGAGTTGGTGGGAAAAAAAAAGGCTCAATGACATCGTGAGAAGTCCAAAGTTTGAACAAAATCAAAAAACTATGCAAGGGAAAACAAAATTTAGACAATGAGAGATTTGAATCTTGATTGAAGTGTAATAATAGATCTGTCTTGAACACAAAAATTATAATTCAAGTCAGAAAGTCTATGATAAAAAGCGACATTTACGATGGTTAATATGTTAGTCCCTTCTTCCAATTTTTGAATATCTTCAAAAATATGAACTGAGCATATTACTCTAGTGATCTACTCTTTTGTGAATGTTAAACATGTTTTGGATTTGCAAACGATTAGGGATAGTAGTTAAGAACTCATACCAATATTTTGAGCTTGTTCAAGGGCTCTTTTTCTTTTGGGGGGATTTTGTTTATTATAGTGTACACATATTTGGCCGAGTTTCAAACCATATCTTTTCTCTCAACAGAGGATTTATTTTTTATTTTTTAATAAGAGATTTGAATCTCAAATCATGGAATTAATAAAAGGGATTGTGACCACTAGACTCCCTTTAAGAACCTCAACAAAAGATTTCTTTGCTTGATATTTGTGGATTTCTACGCTTCCTTTAGCTTCTCTTTCTGATGTCAATTTCCATTATCCTTTTTTCACATTATAATAATGTTGCTTTTTCATATTGCAAATTCTTTGTCTGCTTGAAAGCCTATGAGATTATGCTATCTGTTGCTTAAAGAATCATAACTTTGATGGAAAACTATGAATGCCGGTATATCCCAACATTTTGTCGTGAAGAATTTATTCCTAGTATATCAAATTAAAACATTGTATTATATCTGATCTCTATTTTTATAATTAATTTTTGATAATATTTTTTTTGTGTTAGGGGATCTTAGCCATCAACTAATATTTGAAATCATACTCTAACTAATTTGGTCTGAACCGTAATCGGGACCCTTTTCGAGAGCTTTGTCAACATAATTTTCTTTATTTTTAAGTCTCAAATCTAAATTTTAATTAAAGAATCTAACATCCTTTCCGGTGTATCAATTCTCCTTCAATAATTTTTTACACTAGGAATATTATTTTTGTATTTTGTGTTAATTTTATAGGTTTCGTGTCTTTTTGGTTTCCCCGACTTGAAGCACAAGGGTTTGTGGTTTAGGAGTTGGGATAGGACGGCTGCAAGTGACAAGCAAACAATGAAAAGACACTTCCACCCACCTCGTGTGTTTTCTCAAGTACCATTTAAATTTAATTGGCATTGTTAAGCTTTATTAAAAGACTGAATTATTCTTGACTAAACTTTGTTGGGAAAAAAAAATTAAAATTACCATCGGATGATAGAGAAAATATGATCGGACTGAATTATACTTCACTGTTCCTATCACGACAGTGTTTGGGACCCTTGTAGGGTCATCATGGACTGGACCCCTTGTGTGGACGATAGAGAAAAAGATGATCTATCAATTTGTTCATTATTTGTTATTTAGATTATTCATTTAATTAATTTAAATTTCCCCCATCATTGATTCATAACTATGTTTAACCCTTATCTACTTTGATATTTCAGCTCTCACTAAAACACAACTATTTTTTTTAACATATAAATAAGGTTTGAATGTGAGATTTTTAAAAGAAAAGGGGATAGTATCAATTGAATTATAACTCAATGTGTAAAATATTGATATTAAAAAATATATGACAGGAAAATTAAATTAGATATATTAAAAACAATTTGGTTTCTTTTGATAAATGAAAGAGAGATTTTGCATAATTAAAAGTTGAGAGGGATGGTGGGTGGCCATGAAATCTGATGGCAGAGACAATTCAGGCTTTTAATTCTTTAAGGGACGGATATGGATGAAAGCACATGTACACTACACATGTCCCTTTTTCTAAGGGTCATTCGATAAATATTATTCAATGACACTGGTCAAATTATACATATATACATAGAGACAACACAGGTTTATATCCTCTCAATTCTCTCGATTTTTTCTTTATTTCGTTATCAATATGTTTAACTTGAGTATCGAAATCCTCCTGTCGTGTCAGTCCTTATGGGGTCTTTTGTAGATTTTTCTTTAGCGAAGTCCCGACAAGCACATCGTCAGCAGTTTCCCGTTTGAGATGGAAGAGCAATCATTTGTAAAGCAAAAATCGACTTCAACACCAAGTGCACCCGTAGGTATTCTCAATAATGAACTTATTGTTCCGCATGTTCACATTGTTCCAAACTACATATGCAGTAGTAGCAGGAAGCCGTTTTTGGGGGGGGGGGGGTCGCATGTACGAAACAAACTTTTGTACCAGGTATCAGGCGAAAGTCGAGCTAATTGTTGGCTGATATGGATTTGATTGTGAGGTCATTCAACAATACAATAAGTCTTTGCTACACTTTTTGGGTTTAATGGGTTTTATGTCAAATCCCCAATTTGAAATTTCCCATGTCATGATTGGGGCAAGATTGGGGCCTCTCCACATGTCTCTTCCTACAGCTTCACATTCAGAGCCCACTTCCATCCAGACTTCTCTCTAATGGAAATTTCTCACACTGCAACGAGACAAGTAACCCATTTAACCATCTCTTCCACTTTTCTCACTCCTCCCACCTCTGTCATGCACAAGAGACCTCTCTCCCACTCCACCATTTCAGGCGCCCCCCAAATCCTCTCTATTTCTTCCTCTCCCTTCCTCATCCCTTAGAAACCCATTAGCACCCACAAGTTCTGGGCTATGGCAGCCTCTCAATCGCACGAGTACAGCAAACGTCTAGCATCTGAGTACAGTCCCTACCTCCTTCAACATGCTCACAACCCAGTAAGTCTAATAGCTCGATTTGTTTAAATTTGTCCTTTTTTTTTCCTTCGTAAATTTTGATTTTGTTGGGAACCCAATCGCCGGGGGGGTTCTAAATCATGGTCACATTTCGAGTAAGATAAATAGTTCAATAGCTCTTTCTTAAAGTTTTCCTCTAAAATGTTTGATTTTAATGGTGGCCTGAAGAGAGATGTTCCTGATCTGGAGGAGCCGATTGTTTTGGATGGAGTGGGTCATTTTCTCAATCAGGAAGTGCCTCAAGAAATTGACAACACATTCATCCCTTCATTCAGATATTCTGATCATCCTTAAAACTCCGAGGAAGCTGGTCGTTAAAGCTCGACAAGCTCATCGTTAACAAATTCTCACATCTCTGTTCTCAGATGTTCGCTCTCTTTCTCTTCCCCTCCCCGCCCGGCATAAGCTTTCCGGAAGAGAGTGAAATGCTATGTAAACCCAAGAAACAGAGGGAGAGAGTCCTTTATCCCGCATCGCTCTAGTGGGCAAAGAGTTTGACACGCAGTCTGCTATACAAGCAAAACGCCTAAATGGTCTTTAAGCATACCTTTCTCGGCCTTTTGGCTAAGATCAAGTGTAGTATCTGTTCTTATCAGTTTAATATCTGATACGTGGGTCATTGGCTCACATGATATTAAATTAATTTTTTAATGGGGAAGGCCCATCAAAGTAGCTTGCTACTTGGGTCTTCACGCGTCGCCCTTGTGTTGCACTATTGCTTGGGCCCGGCGCACCCACCAAGTCTAGTATAAACATTAGTTACTTGCTTTTTTCCAGTTTGCTTTCAAGAATATTATTATTCAATTCACTTAGCGTTACGTTCTTCACAGTTTTAACATTTTCGAAAAAAGAATCTGAAAGTTCCTTTCCCTGAAGGAAGCTGATCAGGTTTAGTTTAGGAGCTGGCTATTGATTCAAGGATTTTTATTCAATTTTTGTTGGGTTATTGTTTCGTGGAACGGACTGGCAATTTCAGCTTTTGCAAGAGCTTCTAAAATTCTCAAGAATGACAGGTTCAACTTTCCCATTGTTGGCTGTGTATACTTCCAATGGCTACCTTTGAAACCGTCTCGTGTCTCTCCCTTTATGTGCCAATGTTTCGTGAATTAATCTATCTCTCACTTGCCGTGCTCTTGACTGGTCCTAGTGTTACCTGGTCACATTCCTAATTTTGATGTAACCCTCATAATGCCATTTCCTGGGCATTGGGTTTGCTATTAACTTTCTCCATTCAACAGACATGTTCAACTTTGCTTTAGCTAAACATGAAATCCTATTTAACCATTTCACATTATTAATATGATCCTTTTCTTATTTACCAACAGCCAAAGGAGTACTTGGAAGTTGCAGAAAAGGCGGCTTCTTTCATTAAGAGGCAACTTCATGATGGGCAGACTCGCAGACTGCAACACAGTTTTGAGGAATGGTCCCATCCTCAGCACCTGGATTTATAGATGATTATTGCCTTTCTCATTTCTGGGCTGCGGGACCTCTACGAAGCAGGTGACGGGATAAAGTGTCTCATCTGGGCAAACAGCACTCCAAGACACTCAGGTAAGAACAATTAAGGCATACCTGGATCCGATCTTTGATGACATCTCTGCACGACGAATTGTTTTTCGACAAAGTTGGGGTAGGCTATTTCAACACATCAGGGGAAAGATCCTTCCGTGCTCCTTAGGGTGAAATATCATGAAGGAGCTGAGACATCAGGCAACTCAGTTTCTGTGATTAACCTTTATAAGATTGGCATCTATGGTTGAAGAAACCATTCGGAGTGATATAAACGGAAAGCATAGCATATGCCCTGGTATATATGCTTACTCTTTATTGCTTGAGGTTTGACTTTGAAGGTTCGTATGATAAGTATCATGCTCATAAATTCTTGGCGGTTTCACAGGCTGTTTTTGAGACGAGATTGAAAGACATGGCGGTGGCAGTCCCTTTGATGTGTTGTGCGGCCGACATGCTCCCTGTTGCTTCTTGTAAGCCAATTGTTTTGGTTGGCCATTATTCTTCAGCAGAATTTGAGGATATGCTTGTTGCTGCCCATGCATCATTCGACCCCAACAGAACCGTATGTACTTATCTTTAGGAAATCGGTAGGGTTTCTTTTTATTTTTATTCTTTTTCCTTCATTTTTTTGGGGTTTTTGTTCTGTATTTTACATCTTACGGTTTTCTATTTACAGATGTGAGTCATCCGCTAGGAAATTCTACGAAGTCTTCAGGGTCATTAAGCAATTGATTCTGGAGGTATGATCTTATGGTTTTCTAAATTCTAGTGTGATCTTCTTTCTTCTAAATTTTGATCCCAAAACAAAGTCCATGAAATTACTGGTTCTGTTCTCTCTTTCTCTGGTATGCAAGATTTAGGAAAACAGAATAGTGAGAACATCAAAAGAACAAGAGATATCTCCCGAATTCATCTAATTCATATTTACTAAAAGAACTCTTCAAGACATATTATGGGAGTCATCATAGCAGATGCTACATGTATATTGGGGAATTATTATAATTAGGGATGTTCATTGGTTCGATTTTCGAGTTCTTCGGTTAACTCGATTTGGTTAATTTGGTTTGACATTTTTTAACCGAATTCGATTAAAATCAAATTCAATTTAATCAAATTCGAAATTCAAATAAAAAATCTGATTCAAAACTCAAACCGAAAATCAAATTCGGAATTCGCTTCTAATTGTATTCGAATTTAACCATATTCGATTATAAACTCGAAGTTCATAGGTGAAGAAAGAAATCTTAATTCGAATTTGAATTCGTTTCGATTTAGTATCTAAAAATCGTATTCATATTTGAATTCATTTTTCGGTTTGAATTCATATTAAAAATCTTAATTCAAAACTCGAACTGAAAACTGAATTTGAAATTTAGTTTTAATCGAAAATCAATTCGTAATTTAAAAACCGAATTCGAATTTACAAATTATAATTCAGTTGAATTCAGTTCGATCGGATATTCGGTCATAACTGAATATTGGACACTCATTGTTATAATGTTAAAAAAAAAAAAAAGAAACAAATAAATAAGAGGATTCTTACTTGCTTTTGCATGACAAAAGAATTGTTTGGTCAGATTCTTGAATTGGAAATCATAATTATCTCGATGACTTTTTTTTTTTTTATGATCATCCGGGAGTAGGGAGAGAGTTTTGATTGTGCTAATGAAACTAAATTTCATTTAATGGATTCGTCAATCCTTTTTTTGCAGAGCCGATCATGATGTTCTTCATCAGAGGGACATCATTTTTTCAATGAACTTGGATTTTTAAGACCTTTGTACCCTTTTTATCTTTTTTCGTTTTTGCTTTTCTACCATGTACTTTTCATCAATAGCTATCTCTCTCTCACTCCCCCCTTTTTATTATGGGGGGGGGGGGGCATCAAGATTATATTGCGATTTGGAATTTGTTTGATTGTTTAATTGGTTTCTGTCCTCTTTTTTTTTTTAAGGAACAAATTAATTTGTATGATGATTTGATTTTCTGGTCACTCCAGGAAATTTGTTCTTCCAACATTTAGAATAAATCCTGAAAAAAGTGAAAAATTATGGCTATAGAGAAATGTGACCCCACTTTTAAATTTATAGGATTTATTTGAAATTAGGGAGATTCCTTATTATATTTTGCAGGAAGCAAGCTATTGGCGGCATGGAATGGTGGAAGATTTGGATGCAATCTATTATTTTCCGGGAGCAAAGGGGTACATAGAAAGTGGTGGCTTGAAGAGAGAGATTCCTGATCCAGATAGCTGATTGTTTTGGAAGGAGTGGCTCATTTTCTCAACCAGGAAGTGCCTCAAGAAATTAACAACACATTCATCCCTTCATTCAGAAACTCTGATCATCCTTTAAACTCTGAGGTAGCTGGTTGTTAAAGCTCAACAAGATCATCGTTAATAAATTTTCACTTCTCTGTTCTCAGATGTTTGCTCTCTTCCTCTACCCCCTTCCCCACCCAGCATCACCTTTCCAGAAGAGAGAGAAATGCTATGTAAACCCAAGAAACAGAGGGAGAGAGTCTTTATCCCTCATCGCTTGTGTGGACAAAGAGTTTGACACACAGTCTGCAATACAAGCGAAACGCCTAAGTGGGCCTAAGCATACCTTTCTCGGCCTTTTGGCTAAGATCAAGTGTAGTATCTGTTCTTATCAGTTTAATATCTGATACGTGGGTCATTGGCTCACATGATATTAAATTAATTTTTTAATGGGGAAGGTCTATCAAGTAGCTTGCTGCTTGGGCCTTCATGCATCGCTCTTGTGTTGCACTACTACAAGGGCCTGGCGCACCCACCAAACCAAGTTCGAACCTTTATCTCTGTTCACCGGTCCCCTTTCTGTTTTCTGTGGTTGGTTTCTTTGGTCTGTTCATCCACCAAACCTTTCCATGCATGGATCTCTCCTCCCCCCTCAGCACAGAAATTCTACACGGCTCCTCCTTTTCTTGTTTGGTTAACAGGTACGATAATTGTTAAAATGCAGCTACATGTCATTGGAAGCAAAGTGCTACCTTGTAGCCCAAATCCTTGTATTTTTTGACTGAACCAAGTAGTAACCCACACACCCAATTTCAACAAAACAGGACCCCACTAATGAGCCAGAATCCCATATTATATCTCATTAGTAATCTAGAAACAGTAGAATCTGACCCGCGGGACAGCAGTCCACAGCCTGTTTATACCCAGTATCCGAGGAGTATGGTATACGGTGCTACCGTCTTTCCGCTGCTCTGTTTTTGCTTGGCTTTTTATCATATGCTTGTTCTGCTCCAGGAAGCGTTGAAGAACAAAATAACTCTCGATTGAGCCATAACAGTATAACTCAAATAAGCTTTGAGCACTGCCCTCGGAGTTTACCACTCGACTTGTTTGAGTGAGAGCCGTATCCGTATATTACTCAAATAACCCCCAAAAAGCAATCAAAGTAAAATTTGCCCGCACCCTAAACTAATGTTTCTGCAGATCCCCATACTTACGGTTTGGACACAGATCATCAAGGGACAAATCACAGCCTTCGTTGTTTTTACTAGGACTCCCGGGCAGATCGGTCGCAAGGGCTTCTGATCCTAGGACTTCGGATCCGTACCAGAGTGAAGCCAATTACCCCGCCGGCCTCCAAGTCAGAGGAGTCCCAAGTATCTCACTAAAGCAATCGCTGCGCTTCATGCAAACCCGCCCATTTAACCAAGCCTCCAGCCACCTTTTTGTCCTCACTCGAGTTACAAACTTGCCACAGCCAGACCACAACATTAAATCTCCACTCCTAACTGCTTCTTAACTGGGCATGTGGGAAAAAATCACCTAAAATCATGTCCAACATACATTTTTCTTTTGTTTCCTACCACTGCTTATTGGTATAAGATAATATTGGTCGTTGAGAGGTTTAGAGATGAGAGTATCCCTTGGGTTTAGTCAAACACCAAATCTAAGTCCCAATCAATACCTCTGCAATTGCATGGTGCCAATCTAATGTTTGAAATCCGAGAAAAATTATTGACACTTAAAAAGTTCAATATGTATTTTGTAATAAGTCAAATCGCCGTATAAGATTGTGGGTTTACTTGATTTTCTCAAATTTCTCTTCCAGATGGCAAATCACCTCTACCCGTCTCTCTCTCCCTACATCAACAATTACAGGGCACCCTCTCCCACTCTACTTTTCGTTACGAAATTGCGATCCTGTGAAGTATCTTTATTGTTTAACTTTTTTTTTTTAAACTTAAAATTAAAAGTTTGGAAACAAAGATCTAACAACGTATCTGTTAGAAAGACCGAAATTTTAAAAATATGAGATTTAATAAAACGTAGAGGTAGCCCATTGAAAACTTAGTTGCAGTGTATTCATAAAGACATGATAGATATGGATTTAGTTGAGAAAATAGTTTTAGATAGAAATGAGTGGCGTACGAGAATTCACACAAACTAAATCTTTTTTTTTTATTTCGATTTTCAATATTTATCACTCATATGATCGACCCCAAATTTTGAGATAGAATGTCTAAATTATTGTTTTAAAATTAAAAGGTTAAAAGATGTCTTGAAAATTAAGTTTTTAGAAAAGGTTAATCTTTTTAATGGAAAAAAAGAGGAAAATGAGAACTACATGAGAAGAACTTTTGTTTGGCTTTTTTAATAAAATTGTCTTATAAAATTACTTCTAATTATTTCATTTATTACAATTTTATTACATATATAAACTTAAGAAGAAAACCCTAACTATTTAATATTGATGAAAAATATAAATTATTAATTTATTAACTTTTTATGAATTTATGAAAATTTCAAAATTAATTGTTTATAAATATTTATAATAATATTTATGTTTAATTTATAAATGTTTAAAATTATTTATGAAACTATTTACTTTGAAACTTATTTATAAAATAATGTAAATTATTGGAATTTCATTAAATTTGCAACTTATAAATTTTTTAAATAAAATTATTAAATAGTTTATCACTTAGATCTTTAATTTTTTTTACATTAATTTATAACATAAAATTAAAAATTTTTAACCAAAAAAATTTTGGCCAAGCCAATAGAGCTTGCAGCAAAAAAAACGGATTTTTTATCTTGAGTTGTGGAAATTTTGGCCAAGTCAAAAACGTTGCCGTCGTTCAAAAAAGAAAAAAAATACCAATCGTAGTGTAAGAGAGACTATGTTCGTCCAACACATATTGTCCGGTTAGTTTGAAACTTTTGGCCAAATCCATATTTATTGAAAGAAGGCATTGTTCTTATTACTGCAAAAATTTTTGTTGATCGAAAAATGTATGATTCAAATTATGATTAATTCTTTCCGTTGTATCTGTCGAAATACAAAAAAAAAAAAAAAAAGGTTTTTTAGTTCATTGTTATGTTTTTATGCATTAATTCTTTGTAAATCCTACTAATTCTATCCTGGGTTTGCTTGGCATACACGTACAGCAGAGTAGCAACACACTCGAATCTTCTTACCCTAAACCAAATACTTGATATCTCCAGAATTTGAACTAAACAGTTAATATCGGTATTAGATTTCGATTTTGATTTCTAAGATTTTTTTTATTCCGATTCCATTTCTAATTCCCGAATGTGAAATCAATGCCACCTAAATCTGAGCGATTCAGTTAGCACGAATAGTTTTAGGGTAGGGAAGAGGAGATTTACTTCACCTAATAAAAATAAATATATTTTCTTCTTTTTTGTTTGATAGAGATAAAAAAAGGAAATAAATGATATTTTTTTTGTTTGGTTGGAATAAAAAGTGAAAGAAAATATTATCTTATTTACTATTATACTCTTATAAAATAATATTTTTAGTATTTTTCATTACGTATTATTTTATTTTTTAATTTAAAATATTTTTCTAAAAATATAATATTTTTCTAAAAATTAGTTATTTAATATATTTTTCTCATTTTTTATAAATTATTTTTATTATTATTTTATATTAAATAAAATTAAAATAGAAAAAAATAATGGATAAATTTGTAAATATTAAAGAAGAATAATAATAAATTTAATTAAATATTTTATTTTCTTTAATTTTCTTTCACTTTAGGATGGAAATGATTTTTTAAGAGGAAAGATGAGGAGATTATATTTCACTTTTACTTTTTCTCTAAATTTTCTTTCTTACCAAATGACTAAAAAATATCATTATCTTCCATTTCTATTTTTCATTCTCTTTTTCTTTTATTTTTCATTCCAACCAAATTAACTTAAAAGACTTTGTATCTGACGATGAAATGGATGAGGTGAGGACACTCGATCCGATATCTTTGGCACTTTCTCCCAAAACCTCCCAACATCAAGGTATCTCAATGATGTGTGTGTGTGTGAGAGAGAGAGAGAGAGATGGGGTTGGCATTGCACTTACAATCAAATCGGAAAAAAAAAAGGTGGTTGTTGGGATCAAATGGGGGGTGTATCACAAAGCTTAGTTGATATTTTTATAGTTAACCCAATTCAATTTGCATATTTTTACCTATTCTCCTAACAACGTTAGGGAGAATCCTCTTATAATTTGTAGGAAGGGCTCTAATGGCGGCACGGACAGGTGGAAATTTGTGGCGGGAGATTTGGATACAATCTATAATTTTTCGAAAGTGAAGTACATATAGAGTAGTGGTTTGAAAAGAGATGTGCCTGATCTAGAGGAGCTGATTGTTTTGGGAGGAGTGGATCCTGCCTCGAGAAATCAACAACACATTCAACTTCATTCAGAAATTCTGATTATCGTTAAAACTCCAAATTAGCTGGTTGTCAAAGCTCGACAAGATCAAGATTTTCATGCTACCTAATAAATTTTTACTTCTGTGTTCTCAGGTCCCCCACCCATCATCACCTTTCCAGAAAGAGGGAGAAATGCTGTGTTAACCCCAGAGTCTCCTTTGTCCCACATCGCTTGAGTGGACAAAGAGTTTAACTATACAAGCGAAACCATGAATGATTTTAAGCATACCTTTCTCGGCCTTTTGGCTAAGATCAAGTGTAGTATTTGTTCTTATCAGTTTAATATCTGATATTGGCTCACATGATATTAAATTAATTTTTTAATGGGGAAGGCCCATCAAAGTAGCTTGCTATTTGGGTTTTCATGCGTTGCACTATTCCTTGGGCCCGACACACCCACTAAGTCAAGTTTAAATGTTTTCACTTTTTTTGTGCCTTCAGGCCCTTGTTGCCCTGCCAGATGGGCTTACCCCCGATGTCCTGTTTTAGTGTTTTTCACGTTCTCTGGTCTGTTGGGCCTCAATGTGACTTTTGTGTGTCACTACGCCATGGGCCTGTCTCATCCACCAAGTCCAGTTTAAATGTTTTACACTGTTAGCTGGTCTGTTACTATTTGACGTGATTGGTTTTTCTAAGCTAATTTGATATTCTTCATTTCAGCAAGAGATAATACCAAATTCAAAATGGGTATAGTATTTATGTATTTTCCATAATAGCCTTTGAAAGCAAAACTTGCCCCAAAAAACAAGGCAACTCTTTTCACTAAACACCAGTGTTTTCCCCCTTCCCCCTTTCTTTCTTTCTTTCTTCTTCTTTTTCTTCTTTTTTTTTTTCTTTTTTTAATCTTTTTGTTGCTTTTCCTATTAAACATTTGAAAGCAAACTATACTCAGTTTGTAATTTTCATTTTCTTCTTTTCCCCTTCTTTTAATCACT
The DNA here is from genome assembly GCA_037126225.1 of Dillenia turbinata. Classification (NCBI taxonomy): domain Eukaryota; kingdom Viridiplantae; phylum Streptophyta; class Magnoliopsida; order Dilleniales; family Dilleniaceae; genus Dillenia; species Dillenia turbinata. The sequence goes on along the minus strand of JBAMMX010000008.1, from coordinate 18,075,592 downwards.
TATTAACATAATCATTCTTCCGGAGAAAGGAGCTTCTCGTTGCCGTTGTTAACGGCTTTTTTGGGTAGAACAGATGGGGAGGAGAGAGTGAGAGAGGGGCTTTTCGGTGCCTTTTTTCTCTCTCTCTAAAACAAGGGGCGCTTTTGTCATTTTATCAAAAATCTCGCCAAAACCCTAAAATGAGAAATGTTTTTTCCTATGGCAACATTATCTCAAAATAACATAATAAAAATGTCTCAATTTAAATTATTTTTCAATCTCCCCCCTCCGCTCTAATTTGAGAAAGGAAATCTACTTTATATATAAAACGTAAGTGGGGAGGGGAAAGTGAGAGGAGGTGACACCTTGGATGGGAATAGTTTGCTACTATTTACTTTTTTTTTTTTTTTGCTTTTTTTTGGGGATTGTTCCTTTTTTTTTTTACTTTTTTTTTACCCTTCACTCTTGTTTTGCTTCTTTTTTCCTTCTTTTTTTTACTATTATTTTTTACCCTTCATCCTTTTTTTTTTTTACTTTTTTTTTTGTTTCTTTCTTATTTTACTTCTTTTTATTTTCACCCTTCATTTTTCTTTTTTTTTTTCCACTTTTTTTTTTGATTTCACTGTTTTCATTTTGCTACTGTTTCCTTTTGTTTTACTTCATTTTTTTTGTTTCTTCTTTTTCTTTTTTTTTTTTTTACCCTTCACCCTTCTTTTTTTTTCCTTATTAATCCATCTCTTCTCCTCTCTCCACTTTTTTTTTTTTTTAACTTCTTTTTTATGGGTTTCACTATATAAAAAATTAGAAGATTTCTTTCATATTCAATCAAGTATTCTTCTTGGAATATGACACGTGGCCAGTAAGGTTAGAAAAAATGGAGGAGAGTTAAAAGACTTTTTTTTTTTTATCATCTTCACGCTCAAACGACTTGATAGTGGCATATGTTTTTTAATTTAATTTAATATACAGTGGTTAGTAAATATTGAGATAAGATAATTTATTTTTTAACCCACCAAACTGGACATGTTTTTTTAAATATGTATTTAATTTGTTTTTTAATTTAATTTAATATATAAAAACAAATTTTTAAAATTTAATTTAATATAGAGTGGGTAGCAAATATTTTCATGTTAATAATCCTATAAAATCATCATTGAGTTATAAAAAAATAATTTCATAAATAATATTTTTATGTGTTTAATTTGATTTCTTAAAAAATAAATAAATAAATTTTCTTAACATAAATATTGACTTATCTTTGTACAATTTAAACTATAATTGTTATCAAATTAAATTTTGATGATGACTTATAAAAGGAAGAACTCATGATTGATTAATGTAAAATTTGTAAATTTAATATATGCTCTGAAAGTACGAAAAACAAATGACTTCCTAAAAAACAATGAATATTGTAAATTATTAAATTGTTTGATAAGAAACAAAGCAAACAAACAAAAACAAATCCCTATATATTTTGTCTTTTATGCTTTTTCCGATATTGTTTAAGATACCAATCATAAAACACTTGTAATAGAGTATTTTAAAATTATGAAATACAAATTAAAAATTTCTATAATCAAATCTATTAATTATCACTTCATCTGAGTAAAAAAAAAAATTGAAACAGAGTATAAAATCTCTCATTTGTATTGTTTCTCCAATTGTATTTATACTTGTGATAATGGCTGAATGGAAGAGAGAGAGGAGGTACCGGTTGAGATATAAACAAAAATATAAAATTTATTATCTTATGGTTTTATTTGATTGAAAAAAACTTATGCCAATAATTTTTTTTAATTAATAATAATTGAAGTTGTGCTCTATAACACTATTAGTAAAAATAGCAATCCATTTCCAAAAAATTGCAAGATCTTAAAAATTTTAAATCAATACACAAATATATATAGTCAGAAGTATATGAAATATTTTTTTCAACAAAATAATTTTGAATCCTAATAATAATTATAAATTATTTAATAATTTTATGAGAAAGTTCACTTTCATTGTGTAACACTTTACTTACATACTTTATTAATAAGTTATAATTCAATTAACACTATTCGTTTTCTCTTAAAGATTTTAAATTCGATCCTCTCTTATTTATTAAAAAGAAATAGTAACTATAGGCTTTTCAATGAAAAAAATTAAATCATACTAAAAATTTTTAATAAAAATAATTTAAAAATTAAGAAATGTAATAAATTTATAAGAAAGTAATTAAATGTCAATAATTTAAAAAAAATTCAAAAACTATATATATTATATATATGTATACGTATATGTATATTATTCAATTCACATATAAAAAAAAAGATTAAATCTATTAAAAAGATAGAATTAATTTACAGAAAAAGATTAAGATACGTTTGTTATCAACAAAAGATTTTTGATAAAAATTATTTAATTTATATACTACAAAAAAGTAATTATACTTAATAATGCATTATATAAATTTTAAACTTAATTATTCCTTGAGTGTAAATAAAAATAATAAAAAATTATAAAAATTTTTTAGCCTCGGCCGCATCTTGGGCGGCCAAACCCACCTAGTACTACATAGAATAGAAGATTATTTGAGAGTACCAGTGGCAGTGACACGTGGCAGTACAGGATGATCTAAATTCTATAGAAAATTAAAATTTGCTTACGCTGGACGATTGAAATATTACGTCAGTGTAGCAAAAAGGGGGAAACATTATTTTTTTTTTGTACTATACTAATCGGTATCTGGAACTATATTTTGATTAATCTGGTTCGGGATTTGTAGTGGCCCATTTAGGGGCTATCCTCCTAACGTAATTTATTCTATACTCAAATCATAAATTGAACTTATGACTTTGATTAAAGAACGTAATATCACATCCCACTAGATCAACTATACATTGATGGAAACATTATGTCAATAGTCAACATTAGCCTTGTCGTCTCATCTTTTCTCAAATACCAAATATCAATCTTTCACGCTTTATCGATTTCCTACACCCTTTCTCTCTCTCTCGTTTTAATCTATCAATTCGATAGTCAACTCTTTAGTTCTCATCGTCCTTTGTTTATCTTTCCCTCCCGCGTCTTTGTTGCCAGAATGGATGTTTAGGTCGTTATCTACATGACTCTCAGAAGTTAACGTGGTTCTTTTATTATCCTTCCTAAGCTTGCTTCTTTTGTATGTCTTTTGGTCTAAGGCATAAATTGGTTTTCTTTAACTTAGGACCCATTTATTTGTAAACAAAAATGTTACTAACATATCCTTAATTTGTTAGACAGCTAGCTGGCTTAGCAGGAAAGTCAGCTGAATTCTTGCTCGATTGGTCAAGTTTTCATTCCATTGCTGTTCGGTCGGCTAATCTTTACGGCCGATCAAAAATATAAAGGTAAAATTAATATAGTCTTAAACATTTTCTTTTCATTTTACTCCAACACTCAAACAGAAAAAATTTATTTCCTTTATTTTCTTTCCTCAACTCCCAAATAAAATAGTATCTCTTTCTTTTTCTTTTCTTTTCTTCTCTATAGTCCCAAATTGATCCTAATGGTCGTCCATTATTTTTTACCACAATTTTTTTTTCATTCTCGTCCTTTTTTTTTTTCATGCAACTTCTTCTTTTTTTTTTTTTTCCTTCCATCCTTTTTTTGGGGATGTTCCTATTTAGTCGTCCCATATTTTTGGAACCTACTTTTTTTTTTTTATTCAAATCCTTGTACTTTTTTATTTTAACCCCTTTTTTTCGCTTGAATCATTCATCTTTTTTAAACCACACTTTATTTTTTTTGTTTCGTTTAGGTCCTTGCACTTTTTTTATCCTTTTTTTCTTCCACTTTGATTCTTCGTCTTTATGGACCACACTTTTTTTGTTCATTCATGCCCTTCCACTTTTTTAACTCATTTTTTCTGCTTAAATCTTTCGCCCTTTTAAGACATAGGTTTTATTTTTTAGTCCTAAAGATAGTCGTTCTTTTATTTTTAAATTGCAGTTTGGAGCTTACAATAACTTTCTTTTCGGACGTCCCTATTTGGTCATCCTATGTTATTTAGACCCTGTATTTTTTTTATTCGAGTCCTTGCACTTTTTCATTTTTACTCCGTTTTTTTGTCCTCATGGATGATCATCTCTTTGTTTTTAGACCACGGTTTCTTAATTTTTTATTAAGATCCTAGCTCTTTTTTCGGACCCGATTTTTTCTTTCTTAAATCATTCGTCTTTTTTAGATATAGGTTTTCCCCCCTTTTTTGGCCCCTAGTTGCCCAGGTCCTTTCTTACCCTTCTCCTTTTCATTTTAGTTTTTCATTTTTTTTAGACAAAGGTTTTTTTTTCTTTTTTTTTTACCCCACAGATAGTCGTCCTTTTATTTTTAAATCATAGTTTTTTTTTTATTCAGGTACTTACTTTTTTATTTTTTTACCATTTTATCTCTTGAGTTCTTTGCTTTTTTTTTTTAACATAGGTTTTTCTCCTTTTTTGGAACCTCACGAATGATCATCCTTTTATTTCTATTACCATTTTACTCCATGTATTACCATTTTTATCTCATTTGTTCATTTTTTGTAAGACTTCAACGGTTAGATATTTTTTTTTCCATGTCACTGATATACGCTGTATTTTTTACTGATTTGGATTATAATTTAGTTCAAATATTAAATTAATTATAAATTTAACAAATATTAGTATAGTGAAAAAATACAATCCATATCTTTTGGATATCTTACACATTCGCACGGGACAATAACTAGTCTATATATAAAAGAAAAAGTAGGGGTCGGTGTGGCTGTCCCACCCACCCCACTTTTTTCTTTATTTTCTTTCCCCGATATTTTTATTTTTATTTTTCACTTTTTTTACCATAGTTTTTTTTTTCATTCATGTTCTTCTTTTTTTTTTGGATTTATATATATATATATATATATATATATATCTATATATAAAAGAAAACGAGGCTTGGGAGTGGTGGTCTTATGTTTTTTTGGATCCCAATTTTTTTTTTTCATTCGGGTCTTTTTTTCATTCAAATTCTTTCTCTTTTTTTTTGACTCAATTTTTTTCATTCGAGTCATCCCTCTTTTTATTTTTTTACTTGGTTTTGTTTTTCGCTTAAATCCATTATTTCGGGTCATTTCTCTTTTTATTTTTTTACCCGATTTTGTTTTTCACTTCAATCATTCATCTTTTTAGGATATAGGTTTTTCTCCTTTTTTTTTTTACCCCACTTATTGACCACAATTTTTTTTTCTTTTATCTTTTTTGTTCATATCCTTCCTCTTTTTTTGGACCTATTTTTCATTCAGGTCCTTCCTTTTTTTTTATTTTTTTATCTCGTTTTTTTTCTCACTTAAGTCCTCTTCATCTTTTGACCCTTTTTTCGTTCGGGTCCTTCTTCTTTGTATTTTTTTATCTGATTTTGTTTTTCATTTAGGTGTTTCTTTCTTCTTTTTTTTTTTACATATATTTTTCTATTTCTTTTTTTGCCTTACTTGTTGACCACAGTTTTTTTTTTGGTTCATGTCCTTTCTATTTTTTTGGACCCATATTTTTCATTTAGGTCATTTCTCTTTTTATTTTTTTACCCAATTTTTTCATTTAAATCCTTCATTTTTTTGGTCATAGTTTTTCTCTCTTTTTTGCCTCACTTCTCCTTGACGCTCTGGTCATCTCTTTATTTTTAAATCATAATTTTTTTTTTCATTAAGATCATTCCTCTTTTTATTCCTAGTTTTTTCATTTAGACCTTCGATTTTTGAGACATAGGTTTTTTCCCTTCTTTTGGTCCTACTTGTTCATTCAGGTCCTTGCTCTTTTTTTTACTTGGTCTTTCTTTTTTTTAGCTTGAGTCCTTCATTTTTTTAACATAGATTTTTTCTCTTTTATTTTTTAGGCCCCACGGATTGTCATCTCTCTATTTTTAGACTATAGTTTTTTTTTTCATTTAAATTCTTACTCTTTTTATTTTTTTATCATTTTTTCTTTTTTTTTTTACTCTGTTTTTTTCCCCTTAAATACTTTGTTTTTTGGAACATATGGTTTTCCCTTTTTTTGGCCCCACTCATCCATTCAGGTCTTTGCTTTTATTTTTTTAACCCATTCATTTTTTTGTCTAAGTTCTTCATTTTTTTTGAACATAGATTTTTCTCCTTTTGTTTTTTTGAACCCCACGAATTATCGTCTCTTTTGTTTTAAGATCATAGTTTTCTTTTTTTCATTCAGATCATTGCTTCTTTCATTTTTCTATTTTTCCTTTAAATCTTTCGTTTTTTTACATAGATTTTTTCCATTTTGTTTTTTGACCTCGCAGATTATCGTCCCTTTAATTCTATTAACTTTTTGCTTCACTTATTACCCTTTTTTACCTCATTCAGATCATCGTCCCTTTAATTGAATTAACTTTTTTAATTTTATCATCGTCTCTTTTGTTTTTAGATCATAGTTTTTTTTTTTTTTTTTCATTCAGATCATTGCTCCTTTCATTTTTGACTATTTTTTCCTATTAAATCTTTCGTTTTTTTACATAGATTTTTTCCATTTTGTTTTTTGACCTCGCAGATCATCGTCCCTTTAATTCTATTAACTTTTTGCTTCACTTATTACTCCTTTTTACCTCATTCATTTGCTTTTTTTAAAATTCTAATGGTTGGTCTCTTTTTTTTTCGGTCACTAATATATGTTTGTTTTTCATTAATTTAAATAATAATTTAGTTTAAATATTGAGTTAATTATAAATCTAATAAGTGTTTGTACAATGAAAAAATATAATCCATATTTTACGCTAACTCAAGTATAAAAGAAAAAGGCTAATGAACATGGTCGTTCTCTCACTTGATCAATATATGATATCTCTTTAAAAAAATCAAAAAAGTTGTTCGAACCTATACACATCCTTGCTTAATTCTTATTCACCATTTTCACTTTACTTTTAAGACTTATATATCCCTTCGAAACTCTAAATCTAAGTACGTTTAGATAATTTTTTCAAAATTTAAAAATTTCTAAATTTATTAAAAGGAATTTTAAAATTATCAAAATAATTTATTATAATTGAAATTTTAATATTTTAAATTATGTTATCTACAATTTAATAATAATATTATAAATCTAACAAATTATAATTATTTTTAATTATTTCTTTTCTTGACATATATTGCGCGATATGTCCACCCTCTGCTGGTCTGAGAGAGAACGTTACTCAAACGACGTCGTTTTGCCGGCAGGAATTCTCCAGTTTTCAAAGGATGGAGCTATCGTTGTAAACCCTAAATTGGTGTCTCTCAATGAGTCTTCCCTAATTGGTCTTTCCACTTCTCTTCTTAATCGTTTGTCTATCACTTCAGGCTCGTTGGTAAGAAGCATTGCACTTGCTTAATGGTTCACAAAGCAACCAAAATTATGCAGAGACTTCAGAGTTCAGAGTTCAGAATTAATGGGTTTGGTTGATTTGTAAAAGACCACATCGTGTTCTTTTAATATCCCTATTCAATGCAAGCAATATGTATCGTGTTCTTTGAATATCCCTATTTAATTGGTCGATAACTAGTAAATAAAATTAAGAAGTTAGGTTCACAAAGATTTCAGAGTTCAGAATTAAGTAGATGCAAAAAAAAAATGAAAATGAGTAACTCTTACCCAAAACTGCCTACATGATTGAAGATTGCTGAAGAAGTGAAATTCAGAAAAATCCACTCCCTAAAAAAGTAAGAATGTTCCTCTTCACCCAATATATACACATAAGTCTTCTGCCTTCCATCGAAATCCATCATCCACACTTCTTTTTGGTGCTGCCCTGACATACCTGAAAGTAACTTTTATTGACTTCAATTTTCATTTTCCATTGCAGCAGGGAGAGAATGCATGAGAGAGGGATGAGAGAAGATGGGTCATCTAGAGACTGACATAGTTCCCTCTTGTAATTATTGTGCAGCTGATAATTCATTGAGTTTGCTATTATTTTTCCTTCAAATCTGCTGTTGTTGCCCCCATGTGTCTAACTTGTAGCTGATAGTTTGTTGACTTTGACTTTATCATCATCGATTTCAACAATATATTCTACTGAACAATTGGAATAAACTATAGAAGAATTGTAGTTCTGCCACACCATGTAAGTTCGTTAATATCTTTCTGGACAATTTCTGATACTGAGATTCGTCTCATCACTAGGTACTCACCTTCCATACTTACATTTTGATGTTTTTCGGGATCTGGCTAATGAGGGTTCACAAGTTGATCAAGTGGGAATTACCTCTGAGGTTGGATCTGTTATCAGGGAATTCACTGAACGAAATGCTGAGGATAAGGACATACGTTCTAGACTAAAATCAAATGGTGATTTGGTAAGATGCAACATCATTTTTCTTTTGTTCATGATGGATTAATTTTATGTTTATCTGATACCCTTATGTATCTTCAGATGTATCTTTTGTCTTCCTTCTTCTTCTTTTGTTGTTTCCTCTACCTTAGATACGGAGATGTTATGGTATGAGATTAGAAAATAAGTAATGTAGTATAAGAAAGGTGGCTGGTAAGGATTTTGAGAGACACAAAAACAAGAGGGAGAAACTTTAAGATGAATCTTTAAAGGTGCATTTTTTGGGTTGAATAACAGGATATCAGCTTTATGTAATTTATCCAAAGGTGGTGTGCAGTGTTTGAAGTATTCTTTTACCCTTGGAATCCAAAGCAAAAGGCAAGCTAACAGTATAGGAGGACTTCTTACTCTGCACAACATGTACAATGGGATCTAATGCCACACTTATTGAGAAACTCTATTTGAGAATGTTTGCAGGTTTTATCCTCATATAAAGGGGTGACAGAATGATGTTGTAGCCCCAATTTGGAACAGCCTTGTGCTTTCCGTAAGACTTGCTATTAAGTTTACTCCTAGCCTCTACAAATCCAAAAGAAGCTAGCGCATGAATCTTTCCAAGAACCCATGTTTGAAAATACATGAAAGGAAGGTCAGAAATAAATCAATCTAGTACACAAGGATCCTGCTATTGTGGGGGTTAGGGAGGAGGTACAGCACCGTGAAGCGTGGTAGTGACTCTACGATTTCTCTGAGGCACAACCTCTCAAACAATGCTAGCAGAAGAGTAAATTTTTAGTTATTCTTTATCTTTTTAAGGTTTCAGAACTTTAGAATCTAGGCTTCTCAGACTATTGATTTTGGTCTCAATGCTAAGTACTCTAGCAAGGAAAGGATGTTTTTTTTTTTTTTAAGTTTACGTTCTGTATACAATTTTCTTGGGGAATATTCATAAGTCCTAGGTGTAGCATGTACATGATAAGCAAAGGACAAGCAAGCACAATGTGTTATTAGTTGCAGCTGCTGAGACTTCTGAAGGTCTACCCCCTAATATATGTTGTTGCTTCAGCCATGAAATAAGTATGAGTCCTTTGAATGAAGAACAAAGGAAGGAATTGCTCTCTCAGTCACTTCAAAGAGTATCTGAGCTTCTTGTTAATGTATGTATAAAGAGTGTATTTTTTCTGCTTATGTCCTCTCACTCATCGTTTACTTGAGAATATCAATTTTGCCTTTTTGCTGAACTCCATTGATTATTTACTTGAGATTGTGGATGACTGTCAGTTGTGATGTATGCTATGCTGGATGTGTTTTGCACCAAATTACACATCAGTTGAGATTATTGTTGTTGTTGTGATCATCAGAAATAGGTGTGGAAGTTCGGAGCATGATTTTGTATGCCTGGTGCATCTGTACTTGTAGATAATTAACCCAAGCTTGATTTTTGTTTGTCCATAATTTTATCTTTATCTTCAAAACTAATGATTCATTATAGCCTGCATTTCCAGTGACCATATGACACCTATCTCTAGACCTGGAATGAATAAAAAGTGACCAAGAAAAGCAAAATCTTCTTATGTTGTAAGTTTGGCAACAAGGACTTGGCAACTTGATTTTTATTAGTTGTGCTGGTTTTTAAATTTTGTTGGACATATATATTCCGTTTGCTGAGTCCGGGAATTGCTTTCTGCAGAGTGGGTCAGAGGCGATTGTTGGATTTGCATGCTTTAGTTGGACAGACATCTGGATTCATGCCCCGGATTTGCGTGCTTTAGTTGCTGATGCCGGTGCAAATTAAGTTCCCAAGCACAAAATTCAGAATGATGACCTCAAGCCTAGAGATACAGGCCATAGTGATTCTAAGTGTAATCAGCAAGGGGAGAATAGTTCATTGGAGGATACACCTCAAATGATGTATAAAGAAGATATTGCAAAAGCATTGGAACGGTTAAAGAAAAGGAATTGTATCAACATTAGGGACACCAAAGGTAACTCTAGCCAAAAAAAAAAAACACTTTATACCATAATTTTTCTTCTCTTTCCATATAAAGCAGCATCCTTACTCCTCATTGCATGTCCATTACAATTTTATTTGTTTAACTCTAATAGAAGCTTCAAATTATTTTAGCAACCAAGATCATATTGTTTTTACCAAATTCATGCTTTGTGTGTGAATGTCTAGTCCATTTTGTTTTGCTGTAGGGTCCCAATGTGAAGTGGGAAGATGTTGGTGGGCTTGAGGATGTGAAGAAATCAATTCTTGATACTGTTCAGGTTTGTCCATGGCCACCTTTATACCTGCACTTTAAAGCCAGAGTTTTATGAACTACTAATTTTAAATCTGGCTACTTGGATACTCACTTTGAAAGCTCACTATTTTGACTTTTTCTACTTGGGAACTGTCCAGCTTCCTCTCCTACAGAAGGATTTGTTTTCATCTGGCCTGCGCAAAGGGTCTGGTGTTCTTTTTTATGGTCCACCTAGAACAGGTAAAGTAAGTTCATCAGTCTGTAATATGGTTTTGTTTCATGTATATCGGAGAGTCCTAGAAACAAAATTGCGGCATGTATAAACATTTATTGATTTCTTTTGATTTGAATGTGTTTTTTATTTGGACTTGGACTTATTGTGCCAAAATTGTGTGCTCTTTGCAGGCCATATCTGCCCATCCCTGTGTCATCTTCTGCGATGAACTTTGATTCTCTTGCTCCAGCTCGAGGAGCCTCTGGTGATTCCGGAGGAGTAATGGACAGGGTGGCCTCTCAGATAAAAGGATGTCACAGCAATTTAACAGATTTTGTTCTTCTCTTCACAAATGGCCACCTAAATCAATATTTTTACTTATAGCTAAATGCTTGCAGAGATTGGTGGTCTAAATGATTCAACACAGGCTATTTGAGCTTTTATTCTTTCACTTTTACTTCCATCCTAGTGGATTTCACTTCTTCTTCAAGTCTGGTAGTACCATGTGGACTTGCTTTCTAGTTGGCAGGACTTGTTCATTATAGGGGCAAGCAATAGACCAGATCTCATTGACCCAGGTCTTCTATGGTCTGGTCGATTTGACAAGTTGCTATACATTGGTGTTAATGCCGATGCATCCTATGGGAGTGGTTAGTATTCTCATGCCTTGAATCCGTTTTTCTTTCCGTGAAAAAACAATGTTCTCTTAGCCATTGTTGTATCATCATTTGCAAGGTCCTCTTAGCACTAACCCATAAGTTCTAACTGCATGAAGATGTATCTCTTTACTCCATAGGCAAAAAATGTCCTCCCCCCCAAAAATTTTACTGGGGCAAACATGTTTGCGTTATGCGCAGATGCTTGGCTTCATGCTGCAAAGGGCAAGGTAAAGCAAATCGGATCATGCTTGATATTTAATAGATTGATATTAAGTGGACTGTCCCTGTTATTTTGTTACTGTGAAAAAGAATGGACGGATCAGGGAAAGCAATTGAGATTTTGCAAACTATAACACCTCCCCAAAAATGAAAATAGATAAATAGAAACAAAAGAGAAAAGAGAGGCAAATAAAAGGGGCCCAAAGCAAGAGAATGCAAGTGACATACTAATAAATACATAATTACAATATTGATTCAAATTCTATCCAAAGATTTTCTACAGTGATTAACCATCACTTCCTGGTGCTAATCTCCAACTTGTGTAGCATCGAAAAGGTGTTCTAAGAATGGTGATTTTCTTGTAGGTTTTCAAGTTCTCTGTCAGATTCTTCTAACCAAGATGATCAAGCATACTCTGTTGTTAAATATGGTGATTTTTTTATGGTATGATTTATATGTTTTCTCAGTTGATACCACAAGGAGAGTTCAATGATCTGAGCCTTCAAATATATGGACATGTAGTCTATAGTACATGGACTCTTTCACTTTTCCTACTTATACTGTTGTCGTTTGGACAAGACACAGCTATGGCATGGGTGTTGAACGCTTCCTTTTAATAGAAATTTAGTCAAAATGAGGCTAGTACCCATGCCTAACATGTAAACCCTTGTGACCAAAATGTGATGCCCCCTCAAAGGAAAAAAAATAAAAAAATAAAAATTCTTCAGTGAGTATGTAATTTGGTCGGCCTTTCTTTGCCTAAATTGAGTTCTTTCACTTTGCAGGTCTTACGGGAGCTGTCTCCCTCCCTTTCTTTTGCCGAGCTTAAAAAGTAGGAGCTGCTGCGAGATCAATTTCAAGGAGCTTCTTTTTTTTTTGGGTGCCTTGTGGAAACTATTTGTATTTTATTTGGCATAATGATGAACAGAATGCCCATATGTAGATAATGAATGCAAGCTGAACTTGTAATTGTAGATTTGTTTCTAAACAAAAGCACTGTATATACCACCCCCTGGTTTTTTATCAAACAGAAGACTGTTAACCTGGCAATCAGAGCAGGTAGCAATCGATGTTTGTTACTTTTGCTATGTCTTCTTCCTCACTTAGCATTCGAAAATTCCATATCCAACAGGTTGAGATTACCGGCATTATGCTCATCTGTGCCGGCCCAATTTGAAGTGTCCCATGTTTCTTATTTGTAATAAGGTTTTGCATCTTTGACATAAGCTGAAGAAGCTTCCCACTCTTTTCTTTCATTTCACTTATATTAGCTCCCAAGTTGGTCAAACCTAGTGTTCCCATGTTATACTTTTTTCAAGGCAAGTCTTGGTTAATTCTTTGAACATTACTTCGGCTACAGAGGCTATGATGGGTGACTGAATTGCATAAATAGCATATCCAAGGGAAGAAAGCGGTCGCATAAGTCTGAGGCATATCCTTGGCTTGTGCAAAGGGGTATATTCCACATGTTACAGCACTTTGTTGAATGATATCACATACAAAGGGGTCGTAGGTCCCAACATTAGAGTGTTTTCAAGAAGAGACATGTTTAGTGGCGTAAGCTCTATCACGAGATGGGCCCAGGAATGAAATGTATTAGGATAAGAATAGTGGATGGAATGCAATGAAAAGCTAATCCAAAAGTGACTCATTCCTGCCGTTCACACAAGACCAAACTCCCATAGATATAATGATAGAGCACTGTATTTTCTTAAATATAGATATCGGATTCGCGCTATGAGAATGAAAAATGGGATTTGAGAGAGCTAATCTGTTAATGAGTCCCGCAATGCTTGGATATGATTGATTGAACAAATTCTAGATACCAGTTGATGGGAAAAAAAAAAGTGATTCAATAACATCATGAGAAGTCCAAAGTTTGAACAAAATCAAAAAACTATGTAAGGGAAAATAAAATTTAGACAATGGGAGAGTTGAATTTTGATTGAAGTGTAATAATAGTTTTGTCTTAAACACAAAAATTATAATTCAAGTCAGAAAGTCTATGATAATATGCGACATTTACGGTGGTTAATATGTTACTCTAGTGATCTACTCTTTTATGAATGTTAATCATGTTTTGGATTTGCAAACAATAAGGGATAATAGTTAAGAACTTATACAAGTATTTTGAGCTTGTTCAAGGGTCTTTTTCTTTTCCCGGGGGGAATTTTGTTTATTATAGTGTACACATGTTTGGCCGACTTTCAAACCATAAAAATCCAGAGTAAAATGATTTGTTGAAGGGGATAAAAATACCAAGTTCTTCCACACCTCTACCAATTTAAGGAGAAGTTTCAATAGAATCGCTTCTTTAAAGATTAATGGGGAGTGGTGTGTAGATCAGGAGGTATTGAAAACTTATGCTAGGAACTATTTCAGTGAGTTGTTTGCAGGAAAGCATGTTGCTAAACCTAGTAGTAGGTTCATGGTGGGTAGGGCTAAAATTAGTCAAGATGACCATGAATATCTCTGCAGACATTTTGGTGAAGACGAAGTGAGGTTGGCGGTATTCTCTATGAAAGGCTTTAAAGCTCCGGGTTCTGATGGCATTCAGCCTATCTTTTATCAGGAGTTTTGGCCTACAGTGAAAGAGAAGGTCTGTAATTTTGTCAACAAGGCTTTAAAGGATGGATACTTTTGCCCAATTATAGCTAATGCCCTTGTGATCTTGATTCCCAAGTCTAATAAGCCTGAAGACAACTCGGATTTTAGACCCATTAGCCTTTTAACACTTCTTATAAGATTCTTAGCAAGTGTTTGGTGTCTAGGCTCTGACCTTTTCTGCAGAATATTATTGGTCCCCACCAAAACAGCTTCTTGCCGGGTAGAGGTACTCTAGACAACAGTGTGGCCCTTCAGGAAGTGGTTCACTCAATTAGAAAGTCCAAAAGCTTAAGACACTCCATGATTTGTAAAATTGACCTCAGAAAAGCCTATGATAATGTGAATTGGGAGACCCCCTATCCCCTTACCTCTTTATTTTGGTTATGGAAATGCTAGCTTGTATAATAGAGGAAAAAGTGAAGAAATGGGTGTGGAGGGCAAGAGAGGTCTTTGCATTTCCCACCTTTTCTTTGCGGATGATTTTGTGCTATTCACGGAAGCAGAGCATCTCAACCTTAGCAACGTTATGGACTGCTTACGTGAGTTCTCTAAGGAAAGTGGTCTTCAAATTAACCCCATAAAATCCAAGATTTGGGTCTCCCCTAGAGTGTCGAGGCATCTGAAATTGTCTTTAGCAGCTTGTTGCAAGTTCTTGCTCACAGAAGACTTAGGCAATTATTTGGGAGTGCCTACTATCCATAGGTGATTGGGCAAGGATTTTTACCATCATGTAGTGGAAAGAGTGCAGAATAAATTGAGTAGTTGGAAAGCTAAAATGTTGAGCACTGCAGGGCGGAGAACCTTGATCCAATCAGCCACAACAACTATTCCCCTTTATGTGATGCAATCCTCCTGGTTATCAGAGAGTCTATGTAAGAAGCTGGATAAGCTTAATAGAAACTTCTTATGGAACAACAGTGAGGAGAAGAGGAAAATGAACTTGGTGAAGTGGAATGAAGTGTGTGCTACCAAGGTAGAGGATGGTCTTGGGATTAGAAGTATGAGGGATTGTAATGTTGCTTTTATGGCCAAGCTCGGTTGGAGAATTTTGAAGAATGATGAGTCTCTTTGGTGTAAGATTCTGAGGAGCAAATATCTAAAGGGAAAGGACCTGCTGACCCACAGGAAAAAGGTGGTTCTTCTGCTGTTTAGAGAGGCATTTGCAACGACAGAGATTGCTTAACAAAGGGTCTTAAGGTGAGGAGGAGTTGTCTTCCAAAGCCACTATTCCTCAGGAGATATGTGATTCCAGCATTAAAGTGGACCACTTTCTTGATGATGAAGGTAGGTGGAAAGTGGAGGAGCCGGCCAAGGTCCTTTCTAGGGGGGTTGTTGAAAAAATAAGAGCTTTGATCATTCCTACAGGAAGAGACAGAGAGTATTTTAGGGTTTGGAAGGAGTGTCCTTCAAGAGAGTTCTCGGTTGCTTCTGCATATTAGCTGAAGAAGAAGAGTTCTGAGGAGCTGGATAATAATTGCCAAAATTTAAATTGGCTTTGGAAAAAGAAGTGCCCTAAAAAGATAAAAATGTTCCTGTGGTTGGTGGCCAAAGAAAAAGTTCTTACACATGCGGAGCTAAAGAGAAGGAGAGTAATAGAAGATGGAACCTGCGGTCTCTGCAAGAAGGAGGAAGAGTCACTTATCCATGTCCTAAGGGATTGTGTCCATGCTATGAATTTTTGGGCTCAAGTGAGTCAAGGCATTGCTGAGAATTTTAGTTTCCGGAGAGATAATGTGAAAATGTGGATGAAGGAAGGAGTGTCTAATAATTTGAAATTATCAGTGGCAAGGGAGGACTTAACTTTCATGGTTACGTTGTGGAACATTTGGAAATCGAGATGCAATTTTATCTACAAGAAGAAGCTTGACCCTCCCTATCTGATTGCGAACAGAGTAAGAAGTTTGGTTGAAGTGGGTATGGAGTAGGGTTGCCGCAAGGATAGCAGGTTAAAGGAGTTCAAAGTGTGTTAGAAGTGCCTGGAGGTGGGAGTTATTAAGCTAAATGTTGATGGAGCCGCTGACTTGAAGGATGGAAAGGCTAGTGCGGGGGGTGTTTTCAGAAACAGCAAGGGGGACTAGATTCCTGGTTTCTGGATTAATATAGGAAACACTGATAGCAGCATAGCAGAGCTCTGGGGATTGAAAGAAGGGCTCAGGTTGGCTGGTAGAAGAAATTTTGGCACTCTGGAGATTGAGAGTGATTCTTTGAGATTGGTTAAGGCTATTAATGAGGGAGTTGGGGCCAACCATCCTTGGAAGTATCTGATTAGTGACTGCAGATACCTGATGAAAGAGTTGAGAGTTCATAAAATTAATCATATCTTTAGGGAAGCGAATAGAACTGTCGAAAAATTGACGGGGCTTGGGAAATGGGTGGGAGTTGGTTGTCATGAGCTTAGTTCTCCTCCGGAGATGGTTAAGGAGCTGCTGCACCTGGATGCTAGTGGCATGCTTGGAACAGAAGAAAGGGGTTTCTAGCTTTGCTTGTAAAGCCCCCGCTCAGTCTCGCCTGAGTGTTTTCTTTTTTGTTATTTGTTTAGCTTGTTGCCTCTATTATCAACTTAAAAAAATATATTTTTTTTTATTTTTATTTTTTTGTTACAAGAGATTTGAATCCTAAATTACGGGATTAGGGGAGAGAGCTGTGACCACTAGGTTGCCGACCTCAACCAAAGATTTCTTTGCTTGATGTATGTGGATTTCTACACTTCCTTTAGCTTCTCTTTTTTATGTCAATTTCTATTATCCTTTTTTTCACATTATAATAATGTTGCTTTTTCATATTGCAAATTCTTTATGTCTGCTTGAAAGCTTCTGAGATTATGCTATCTGTTGCTCAAAGAATCATAAACTTTGATGGAAAACTATGAATGTCGGTATATCCCTGAAGAATTTATTCCTAGGTTTATTATTACTCGATCAACATTATACCATACAACTTTTGTTGGATTGCTCAAATTAAAACATTGTATTATATCTGATCTCTATTTTTATAATTAATTTTTGATAATTTTTTTTTTGTGTCAGGATCTTAAGTACCAATCAATATTTAGAATTAAATTCTAACTAATCTGGTTTGAATCATGGTCGGGACCTTTTTGGGAGCACTGTCAATGTAGTTTTCTCTATTTTTAAGTCTTAAACTTGATTTCTTAATTAAAGGATTTAGTATTCTTCCCACTAGAACACTTATTTATCGGTAATTTTTAACACCAATAATATTATTTTTGTAGTTGCATGACAATTTTATAGGTTTCATGTCTTTTTGGTTTCCCCAACCTGAAGCACAAGGGTTTGTGGTTTAGGGGTTGGGATGGGACGGCTGCATGTGACAAGCAAACAATGGAAAAACACTTTCACCTACCTCGTGTGTTTTCTCAAGCACTGTTTAAATTTTAACGGCCATTGTTAAGCTTTATTAAAATAAGTAATGAGATTGGACTGAATTATTCTTGGCTAAACTTTTTTGGGAAAAAAAAATTAAAATTACCATCGGATGAGATGGCTATACTTCACTGTTCCTTTCACGACAGTGTTTGGGACCCTTGTAGGTTCATCACGGACTGGACCCCTTGTGTGGATGATAGAGAAAAGATGATCTATCAATTTGTTCATTATTTATCATTTAGATTATTCATTTAATTTATTTAAATTTCCTCGTCATTGATTCATAACTATGTTTAACCCTTATCTACTTTGATATTTCAGCTCTCACTAAAACATAGCTAATTTTCTTTTGCACGTAAATGAGGTTCGAATGTGAGACCTTTAAAAAAAAATATGATAGTGTCAATTGAGTTATAATTTATTGAATAAAATAATGATATTAAAAAATATATGATAGGAAAATTAAATTAGATGTATTAAAAACAATTTGGTTTCTTTTGATAAATGAGAGAGAGGGAGGGAGATTTTGCATAATTAGAAGTTGAGAGGGATGGTGGGTAGCCATGAAATCTGATGGTAGAGACAATTCAATGGGACTTGGATTTTAACTCTTTAAGGGGCGGAGATGGATAAAAGCACATGTACATTGTACATGACCCTTTTTCTAAGGGCCTACTTGACTCATTCGATAAATATTATTTAATGACACCGATCAAACTGTATATATACATATAGAGACGATACAGGATTATATCCTCTCAATTCTCTCGGTCTTTTTCTTATTTCATTATCAATATGTTTAATTTGAGGATCGGAGTCCTCCGTCGGGCCACCTCCTATGGGGTCTTTTGTAAGTTTTCCTTTAGCGAAGTCCCGACAAGCTCATCATCATCATCATCAGGTTCCTGTTTGAGTTGTAAGAGTAATCATTTGTGAAGTAAAAATCGACTCCAAGCGCAGCTATAGGTATTCTCAATAATGAACTTGTTGTTCCGCATGTTCACATTGTTCCAAACTACATATGCAGTAGCAGGAAGCCGTTTTTGGGGGGGTCGCATGTACGAAACAAACTTTTGTACCATGTATCAGGTGAAAGTCGAGCTAATTGTAGGCTGATATGGATTTGATTGTGAGGTCATTTAACAATACAATAAGTCTTTGCTACACCTTTTGGGTTTAATGAGTTTTATGTCAAATCCCCAATTTGAAATTTCTCGTCATGATTGGGGCATGATTGGGGCCTCTCCACAGGTCTCTTCCTACAGCTTCACATACAGAGCTCACCTTCATCCAGACTTCTCTCCAAATGGAAATTTCTCATACTGCAACGAGACAATTAACCCATTTAACCATCTCTTCCACTTTTCTCTCTCCTCCCAGCTCTGTTATGGTCAAGAGACCTCTCTCCCACTCCATTTCAGGCGCCTCCAGATCCTCTTTATTTCTTCCTCTCCCTTCCTAATCCCTTAGAAACCCATTAGCACCCACAGGTTCTGGGCTATGGCAGCCTCTCAATCGCACAAGTACAGCAATCATCTCGCATCTGAGCACAGTCCCTACCTTCTTCAACATGCTCACAACC
Organism: Dillenia turbinata; assembly: GCA_037126225.1. NCBI lineage: Eukaryota > Viridiplantae > Streptophyta > Magnoliopsida > Dilleniales > Dilleniaceae > Dillenia > Dillenia turbinata. Next base: position 18,056,411 of record JBAMMX010000008.1, on the reverse strand, counting down.
CAGTAAGTCTAATAACTCAATTTGTTTAAATTTGTCCCTTTTTTTCCTTCGTAAATTTTGATTTTGATGGGAACCCAATCGCCGCCCCCGGGGGGTCTAAATCATGGTCACATTTCAAGTAAGATAAATAGTTCAATAGCTCTTTCTTAAAGTTTTCCTCTAAAAGATTTTAATGGTGGCCTGAAGAGAGACGTTCCTGATCTAGAGGAGCTGATTGTTTTGGAAGGAGTGGCTCATTTTCTCAATCAGGAAGTGCCTCAAGAAATTAACAACACATTCATCCCTTCATTCAGAAATTCTGATCATCCTTAAAACTCCAAGGAAGCTGGTTGTTAAAGCCCGAGAGGATCATCGTTAATAAATTCTCACTTCTCTGTTCTCAGATGTTTGCTCTCTTTCTCTACCCCTCCCCACCCGGCATCACCTTTCCAGAAGAGAGTGAAACTGCCATGTAAACCCAAGAAACAGAGGGAGAGAGTCTTTTATCCCACATCACTTGAGCGGTCAAAGAGTTCAACACACAGTCTGCTATACAAGCAAAACGCCTAAATGAGCTTCAAGCATACCTTTCTCGGCCTTTTGGCTAAGATCAAGTGTAGTATCTGTTCTTATCAGTTTAATATCTGATACGTGGGTCATTGGCCCACATGATATTAAATTAATTTTTTAATGGGGAAGGCCCATCAAAGTAGCTTGCTACTTGGGTCTTCACGCGTCGCCCTTGTGTTACACTGTTGCTTGGGCCCGGCGCACCCACCAAGTCTAGTCAAAACATTAGTTACTTGCTTTTTTCCCAGTTTGCTTTCAAGAATATTATTATTGAATTCACTTTACGTTACGTTCACAGTTTTTGCGTTTTCGAGAAAAGAATCTGAATGTTCCTTTCACTGAAGGAAGCTGATCAGGTTTTGGTTTTGGAGCTGGCTATTGATTCAAGGATTTTTGTTAGGTTATTGTTTCGTGGAACGGAGTGGCAATTTCAGTTTTGCAAGGGCTTCTCAAATTCTCAAGAATGACAGGTTCAACTTTCCCATTGTTGGCAGTTTGTACTTCCAATGGCTACCTTTGAAACCGTCTCATGTCTCTCCCTTTATATGCCAATGTTTCGTGAATTAATCTCTCTCACTTGCCGTGCTCTTGACTGGTCCTAGTGTTACCTGGTCACATTCCTATTTTTGATGTAACCCTCATAATGCCATTTCCTGGGCATTGGGTTTGCTATTAACTTTCTCCATTTAACAGACATGTTCGACTTTTCTTTAGTGAAACATGAAATCCGATTTAACCATTTCACATTATTAGGCGGCTTCTTTCATTTAAGAGGCAACTTCATGATGGGCAGACTCGCAGACTGCAACACAGTTTTGAGGAATGGTCCCATCCTCAGCACCTGGATTTATAGATGATTATTGCCTTTCTCATTTCTGGGCTGCTGGACCTCTACAAAGCAGGTAACGGGATAAAGTGTGGCAAACAGCACTCCAAGACACTCAGGTAAGAACGGTTAAGGCATACCTGGATCCGATCTTTGATGACATCTCTGCAGGACGAATTGTTTTTCGACAAAGTTGGGGGAGGCTATTTCAACACATCAGGGGAAAGATCCTTCCGTGCTCCTTAGGGTGAAAGATCATGATGGAGCTGAGACATCAGGCAACTCAGTTTCTGTGATTAACCTTATAAGATTGGCATCTATGGTTGAAGGAGACCATTCGGAGTGATATAAACGGAAAGCCTAGCATATGCCCTAGTATATATGCTTACTCTTTATTGCTTGAGGTTTGACCTGGAAGGTTCGTATGATAAGTATTATGCTCATAAATGCTCGGCGGTATCACAGGCTGTTTTTGAGACGAGATTGAAAGACATGGCCGTGGCAGTCCCTTTGATGTGTTGTGCGGCCGACATGCTCTCTGTTGCTTCTTCTAAGCCAATTGTTTTGGTTGGCCGTTATTCTTTAGCAGAATTTGAGGACATGCTTGTTGCTGCCCATGCATCATTCGACCCCAACAGAACCGTATGTACTTATCTTTAAGAAATCGGTAGGGTTTCTTTTTATTTTTATTCTTTTTCCTTCGTTTTTTTGGGGTTTTTGTTTTGTATTTTACGTCTTACGGTTTTCTATTTACAGATGTGAGTCATCTGCCAGGAAATTCTACGAAGTCTTAAGGGTCATCAAGCGATTGATTCTGGAGGTATGATCTTACGGTTTTCTAAATTCTAGTGTGATCTTTTTTCTAAATTTTGATCCCAAAACAAAGTCCATGAAATTACTGGTTCTATTCTCTCTTTCTCTGCTATGCAAGATTTAAGAAAACAGAGTAGTGAGAATATCAAAAGAGCAAGAGATATCTCCCGAATTCATATTTACTAAAAGAACTCCTCGAGAGATATTATGGGATATCATCATAGCAGATGCTACATATATATTGGGGGATTGTTATAATTAGGGATGATCATTGGTTCGATTTTCAAATTCTTCGGTTAACTCGACTTGGTTAATTTGGTTTGATATTTTTTGAATTTCAAACCGAAAAGCGAACCGAATTCAATTAAATTCAAATTCAATTCGATCAAATTCGAAATTTAAATAAAAAACCCAATTCAAAACTCGAACCGAAAATCGGTTTTAATCGTATTCGAATTTAACTGTATTTGATTATAAACTCAAAAATCATAGGTGAAGAAAGAAACCCTAATTCGAATTTGAATTCTATTCGATTTAGAATCTAAAAATCGTATCCGTATTTGAATTCACTTTTTGATTCGAATTTATATTAAAAATCTTAATTCAAAACTCGAACCGAAAACTGAAATTGAAATTTAGTTTTAATGAAAATCAATTCATAATTTGAAAACCGAATTCAAATTTACAAATTCGAATTCAATTGAATTCAATTCCGTCAGGTTACAATGTTAAAAAAATAAATAAATAAATAAGAAGATTCTCACTTTTGCTTGACAAAAGAATTGTTTGGTCAGATTCTTGAATTGGAAATCGTAATTATCTCGATGACTTTTTTTGATGATCATCCAGGAGGGAGGGAGAGAGAGTCTTGATTGTGCTAATGAAACTAAATTTCGTATAATGGATTCGTCAATCCTTTTTTTGCAGAGCCGATCATGATGTTCTTCATCAGAGGGACATCATTTTTTCAATGAACTTGGATTTTTAAGACCTTTGTACCCTTTTTATCTTTTTTCGTTTTTGCTTTTCTACCATGTACTTTTCATCAATAGCTATCTCTCTCTCACTCCCCCTTTTTATTATGGGGGGGCATCAAGATTATATTGCGATTTGGAATTTGTTTGATTGTTCAATTGGTTTCTGTTCCCTTTTTTTAGGGAACAAATTAATTTGTATGATTTGATTTTCTAGTCACTCTAGAAAATTTGTTCTTCCAACATTTAGAATAAATCCTGAAAAAAGTGAAAAATTATGGCTATAGAGAAATGTGACCCCACTTTTAAATTTATAGAATTTATTTGAAATTAGGGAGATTCCTTATTATATTTTGCAGGAAGCAAGCTATTGGCGGCATGGAATGGTGGAAGATTTGGATGCAATCTATTATTTTCCGGGAGCAAAGAAGTACATAGAAAGTGGTGGCTTGAAGAGAGAGATTCCTGATCCAGATAGCTGATTGTTTTGGAAGGAGTGGCTCATTTTCTCAACCAGGAAGTGCCTCAAGAAATTAACAACACATTCATCCCTTCATTCAGAAACTCTGATCATCCTTAAAACTCTGAGGAAGCTGGTTGTTAAAGCTCAACAAGATCATCGTTAATAAATTTTCACTTCTCTGTTCTCAGATGTTTGCTCTCTTTCTCTACCCCCTCCCCCACCCAGCATCACCTTTCCAGAAGAGAGAGAAATGCTATGTAAACCCAAGAAACAAAGGGAGAGATATCCCTCATCGCTTGTGTGGACAAAGAGTTTGACACACAGTCTGCAATACAAGCGAAACGCCTAAGTGGGCTTAAGCATACCTTTCTCGGCCTTTTGGCTAAGATCAAGTGTAGTATCTGTTCTTATCAGTTTAATATCTGATACGTGGGTCATTGGCTCACATGATATTAAATTAATTTTTTAATGGGGAAGGTCCATCAAGTGGCTTGCTGCTTGGGCCTTCATGCATCGCTCTTGTGTTGCACTACTACAAGGGCCTGGCGCACCCACCAAACCAAGTTCGAACCTTTATCTTTGTTCACCGGTCCCCTTTCTGTTTTCTGTGGTTGGTTTCTTTGGTCTGTTCATCCACCAAACCTTTCCATGCATGGATCTCTCCTCCCCCCTCAGCACAGAAATTCTACACGGCTCCTCCTTTTCTTGTTTGGTTAACAGGTACGATAATTGTTAAAATGCAGCTACATGTCATTGGAATCAAAGTGCTACCTTGTAGCCCAAATCCTTGTAATTTTTTACTGAACCAAGTAGTAACCCACACACCCAATTTCAACAAAACAGGACCCCACTAATGAGCCAGAATCCCATATTATATCTCATTAGTAATCTAGAAACAGTAGAATCTGACCCCCGGGACAACAGTCCACAGCCTGTTTATACCCAGTATCCGAGGAGTATGGTATACGGTGCCACTGTCTTTCCGCTGCTCTGTTTTTGCTTGGTTTTTTATCATATGCTTGTTCTGCTTCAGGAAGCGTTGAAGAACAAAATAACTCTCGATTGAGCCATAACAGTATAACTCAAATAAGCTTTGAGCACTGCCCTCGGAGTTTACCACTCGACTTGTTTGAGTGAGAGCCGTATCAGTATATTACTCAAATAACCCCCAAAAAGCAATCAAAGTAAAATTTGCCCGCACCCTAAACAATGTTTCTGCAGATTCCCATACTTACGGTTTGGACACAGATCATCAAGGGACAAGTCACAGCCTTCGTTGTTTTTACTAGGACTCCCGGGCAGATCGGTCGCAAGGGTTTCTGATCCGAACCAGAGTGAAGCCAATTACCCCGCCGGCCTCCAAGTTAAAGGAGTCCCAAGTATCTCACTGAAGCAAGCGCTATGCTTCATGCAAACCCGCCCATTTAACCAAGCCTCCAGCCACCTTTTTGTCCTCACTCGAGTTACAAACTTGCCACAACCAGACCACAGCATTAAATCTCCACTCCCAACTGCTTCTTAACTGGGCATGTGGAAAAAAATCACCTAAAATCATGTCCAACATACATTTTTCTTTTGTTTCCTACCACTGCTTATTGGTATAAGATAATATTGGTCGTTGAGAGGTTTAGAGATGAGAGTATCCCTTGGGTTTAGTCCAACACCAAATCTAAGACCCAATCAATGCCTCTGCAATTGCATGGTGTCAATCTAATGTTTGAAATCCGAGAAAATTTATTGAAACTTAAAAGTTCAATAAGTATTTTGCAATAAGTCAAATCGCAGTATAAGATTGTGGGTTTACTTGATTTTCTCAAATTTCTCTTCCAGATGGCAAATCACCTCTACCCGTCTCTCTCTCCCTACATCAACAATTACAGGGCACCTCTCCCACTCTCCTTTTCATTACGAAATTGCGATTCTGTGAAGTATCTTTATTGTTTAACTTTTTTTTTAAAAAACTTAAAATTAAAAGTTAGGGAACAAAAATCTAAGAAAAAAACTAAAAACTTAGAAATTTGAGATTTAATAAAACGTAAAGGTAGGTCATTGAAAACTTAGTTGTAATATATTCGTAAAGACATGATAGATATAAATTTAATTGAGGAGATAGTATTAAATAGGAATAAGTGGCGTAGGAGAATCCGCCCAAACTAAATCTTTTTTTTTTCAATTTCGATTTTCAGTATTTATCTCTCATATGTCCGACCCCAAATTTTATGATAAAATGTCTAAATTGTTGTTGTTTTAAAATTAAAAGTTAGGTTAAATGATGTCTCGAAAATTAATTTTTTAGAAAAGGTTAATCTTTTTAATGGAAAAAAAAAAAGAAAATGAGAACTACATGAGAAGAACTTTTGTTTGGCTTTTTTAATAAAATTGTCTTATAAAATTACTTCTAATTCTTTCATTTATTACAATTTTATTACATACATAAACTTAAAAAGGAAACCCTAACTATTTAATATTGATGAAAAATATAAATTATTAATTTTATGAATTTATGAAATTTTCAAAAGTAATTGCTTATAAATATTTATAATAATATTTATGTTTAATTTATAAAAATTTAAAATTATTTATGAAACTATTTACTTTGTAACTTATTTATAAAATAATGCCAATTATTGGAATTTCATTAAATTTACAACTTATAAATTTTTTAAATAAAATTATTAAATAGTTTATCACTTAATCTTTAATTTTTTTTTACATTAATTTATAACATAAAATTAAAAATTTTTAACAGAAAAAAAAAATTTGGCCAAGCCAATAGAGCTTGCAGTGAAAAAAAAAATGGATTTTTTTATCTTGAGTTGTGGAAATTTTGGCCGAGTCACAAACGTTGCCGTCGTTCAAAAAAGAAAAAAAACACCAATCGCAGTGTAAGAGAGACTATGTTCGTCCAACACATACTGTCCGGCTAGTTCAAAAAAAAAAAAAAAGGTTTTCTAGTTCATTGTTATGTTTTTATGCATTATTTCTTTGTAAATCCTACTAATTCTATCCTGGGTTTACTTGGCATACATGTACACCAGAGTAGCAACGCACTCGAATCTTCTTACCCTGAGCCAAATACTTGATATCTCTAGAATTTGAACTAAATAGTTAATATCAATATTAGATTTCAATTTTGATTTTTAAGATTTTTATTCCGATTTCATTTCTAATTCCAGAATGTGAAACCAATGCCACCTAAATCTGAGCGATTCAGTTAGCACGAATAGTTTTAGGATAGGAAGGGGGAGATTTACTTCACCTAATTAAAATAAATACATTTTCTTTATTTTTGCTTGATAGAGATAAAAAGAAAGGAAATAAATGATTTTTTTTTTTGTTTGGTTGAAATAAAAAGTGAAAAAAATACTATCTTATTTACTATTATACTCTTATAAAATAATATTTTTAATATTTTTCATCATGTATTTTTTATTTTTAATTTAAAATATTTTTATAAAAATATAATTTTTTATAAACAATAGTTATTTAATATATTTTTCTTATTTTTTTTATAAATTATTTTTATTATTATTTTATATTAAATAAAATTAGAATATTAAATGAAAAAAATAAAAAGATAAAATTAGAAAAAATAATTTATCTAATAAAATTGATAAAAGAAATTAAATTTTATTATTTTATATTTAATAAAATTGAAATAAAAAAATAAAGGATTAATTTGTAAATATTAAAGAAGAATAATTATAAATTTTTTAAAAATTTTATTTTTTTTCATTTCCTTTCATTTTGAGACAGAAATAATTTTTTAAGAGGAAGGAAGAGAAAATTATATCTCACTTTTACTTTTCCTCCATATTTTTTTTTGTCAAATGACTAAAAAATATCATTTTATTTTATTTATATTTTTTCATTCTCTTTTCTTTTATTTTTCGTTTCAACCAAATTAACCATTCAAGACCTTGTATTTGACAGTGAGATGGATGATTCTGGGACATCTAACAATGAGATGGATGAAGTGAGGACACTCGATCCGATATCTTTGGCACTCTCTCCCAAAACCTCCCAACATCAAAGTATCTCAATGATGTGTGTGTTGGGGGGGTGTATCACAAAGCTCGGTTAATTTTCTTTTTTTTTTGGACTATTTGAAGTTTTATTCTTATTAATTTAGATTATTAGAAGAAGGTCTCTCAAGAGTATTTTTTTCGTTCTCATGAAAACTCGAATTTGAATATATGATTAAGGAGTGAGTCATCCTTCCCACTACACTAACACCTCTTTCATAACTCTAATATTTTTATAGTTAACCCAATTCAATTTGCATATTTTTCCCTATTCTCCTAACAATGTTAGGGAGAATCCTCTAATAATTTGCAGGAAGGGCGCTAATGGCGGCAGGGCCAGGTAGAAATTTGTGGCGGGAGATTTGGATACAATCTATAATTTTTCGGAAGTGAAGTCCATATAGAGTTGTGGTTAGAAAAGAGATGTGCCAGATCTAGAGGAGCTGATTGTTTTGGGAGGAGTGGATCCTGCCTCGAGAAATCAACAACACATTCAACTTCATTCAGAAATTCTGGTCATCATTAAAACTCCAAATTAGTTGGTTGTCAAAGCTCGACAAGATCAAGATTTTCATGCTGCCTAACTTTTCTATTCTCAGCTCCCCCACCCAGCATCACATTTCCAAAAAGAGGGAGAAATGTTGTGTTAACCCAAGAGTCTCCTTTGTCCCACATCGCTTGAGTGGATAAAGAGTTTAACACACAGTCTGCTATACAAGCGAAACGCATGAATGATTGTGCGTATACCTGTCTCGGTCTTTTGGCTAAGGTCAAGTGTAGTGTTTGTTTTTATCAATTTAATAATTGATATGTGTATCATTAATCCACAAGATATTAAATTAAATTTTTAATGGAAATGGTCTATAAGAGTAGCTTGCTACTTAGGTTTTCATACGTCGACCTTGTGTTGCACTATTGTTTGGGCTTGGCGAATCCATCATGTTTAAGTTTAAATGTTTTCACTTTTCTTAGGGCCCTTGTCGCCTTGCCAGATGGGCCTTTCCCAGATTTCTTGTTTAGGCGTTTTTCCCGTTCTCTGGTCTGCTAGGCCTCAATATGACTTTTGTGTGTCACTATGACATGGGCCTGCCTCACCCACCAAATCCAGTTTAAATGTTTTACACCATTAGCCGGCTGGTTACTATTTTATGTGACTGGTTTTTCTAAGCTAATTTGACATTCTTCATTTCGGCAAGAGATAATACCAAATCCAAAATTATTCTTTTAAATTATAAGTGATTTCTTATAATTATGTTTGGGATGCGGTATAATATTTATGTATTTTTCATAAGTCTTTGAAAGCAAAACTTGTCCCAAAAAACAAGGCAACTCTTTTCACCAAACACAAGTGTTTTCCCCTTCCCCCTTTCTTTCTTTCCTTCTTCTTCTTTTTTTTTTTTAATCTTTTTGTTGCTTTTCCTATTAAACATTTGAAAGCAAACTATACTCGTTTGTAATTTTCATTTTCTTTCTTTTCCCCTTCTTTTAATCACTTATTAACATAATCATTCTTTCGGAGAGGGGAGCTTCTCGTTGCCGCTGTTAACGGCGTTTTTGGGTGGGACAGAAGGGGAGGAGAGAGAGAGGGGGGCTTTTCGGTGACTTTTTTCTCTCTCTAAAACAAGGGGCACTTTTGTCATTTTATCAAAAATCTCCCCAAAACCCTAAAATGAGAAATGTTTTTTCCTATGGCAACATTATCTCAAAATAACTTAATAAAAATGCCTCACAATTTTTCAATCTCCCCCTCCGCTCTAATTTGAGAAAGCAAATCTACTCTATATATAAAACGTAAGTGGAGAGGGGGAAGTGAGGGGAGGTGGGAATAGTTTGCTACTGTTTCCTTTTTTTTTTTTTTTGGTTTTGTTATTTTTTTTTTTTTACCTTCATCCTTTTTTTTGCTTCTTTTTTTTTTCTTTTTTTTTTACTTCTTTTATTTTTTACCCTTCACCCTTCTTTTTTTCAACTTTTTTTTTATGGTTTTTCTTGCTTTACCACTTTTTATTTTCACCCTTCTTTTTTCTTTTATTTTCACTTCTTTTTTTGTTTATATTTCACTGTTTCCATTTTGCTACTATTTCCTTTTTTTATTTCTTTTTTTTTTTACCCTTCACCCTTCTTTTTTTTTTCCTTATTAATCCATCTCTTCTCCTATCTCAATTTTTTTTTTTACTTCTTTTTTTATGGGTTTCACTGTATAAAAAGTTAGAAGATTTCTTTTATATTCAACCACGTATTCCTTTTGGAATATGATACGTGGCCTGCAAGGTTAGAAAAGGAGAGTTAAAAGACTTTTTTTTTATCATCTTCACGCTCAAACGACTCGATAGTGACGTATGTTTTTTAATTTAATTTAATATACAGTGGCTAATAAATATTGAAGTAAGATAATTTGTTTTTTAACCCACCAAATTGGACATGTTTTTTTAAATATGTATTTAATTTGTTTTTTAATTTAATTTAATATATAAAAACAAACTTTTTAAATTTAATTAATATATAGTAGGTAGAAAATATTTTCATGTTAATAATCCTATAAAATCATCATTCAGTTATAAAAAAATAATTTCATAAATAATATTTTTAAGTGTTTAATTTGATTTCTTAAAAAAAAAATAAATAAATTTTCTTAACATGAATATTGACTTATCTTTGTACAATTTAAACTATGATTGTAGTCAAATTAAATTTTGGTGATGACTTATGAAAAGAAGAACTCATGATTGATTAATGTAAAATTTACAAATTTAATATATGCTCTGAAAGTATGAAAAACGAATGACTTCCTAAAAAACAATGAATATAGTAAATTATTAAATTATTTGACAAGAAACAAAGCAAACGAACAAAAGTATATCCCTATATGTTTTGTCTTTTATGCCTTTTCCTTTATTGCTTAAGACACCAACCATAAAACACTAGAATAGAGTATTTTAAAATTATGAAATACAAATAAAACTTTTCTATAATCAAATATATTAATTATCACTTCATCTGAGTAAAAAAACAAAAATTGAAACATAGTATAAAATCTTTCATTTGTATTGTTTTTCCAATTGTATTTATACTTGTGACAATGACTAAATGGAAAATAGAGAGGAGATACTGGTTGAGATATAGACAAAAATTACAAAAAAAAAAATATAATTTATTATCTTATGGTTTTATTTGATTAAAAAAACTTATTGAGTTTTTTTTTTTAATTAATAATAATTGAAGTTGTGCTCTACAATAATATTAGTAAAAAATAGCTCTCCCTTTCCAAACAAATTGCAAGATCTTAAAAATTTTAAATCAATATATAAATATATATAGTCAAAATTATATGAAATAGTTTTTTTTAACAAAATAATTTTGAATTCTAATAATAATTATAAATTATTAAATAATTTTATAAGAAAGTTCACTTTCTTTGTCTAACACTTTACTTGCATATGAAATAGTATCTTGCTGATGTAATAGACTGGTTTCTGGATGACGGACTCCTTTCTCACAAGTACTGAACAGAGCGCTCGATCGGAGAGGTAAAGTTTCCCCCCAAGAACGGGCCGCGAGAGCAGTGACAGTTGCATCAGATATTCTTTCAGTCGTTCAAAGGCTGCTTGACATTCGGACGTCCATTCGAACTGTTGGGATCTCTTCAACGCGTCAAATATTGGCTTGTACTTTTCGCTAACTTGGACATGAATCGACTTAGGGCTGCTATTCGACCAGTCAGGCATTGCACTTCCTTGAGTGTTTGGGAGGTGTCATGTCTAATATTGCTTATATTTTTTTGGGGTTGTCCTCTATCCCTTGGTCGGTAATCACGAAATCTAGGAACTTTCCGGAAGCAATCCCGAAAGTACTTTTTTCTGGGTTTAGCCATATGTTGTATTGATCTAAGGTCTGGAAGGTCTCTTCAAGATCTACAATATGAGCTTCTGCTGTAACGCTCTTTATAAGCATGTCGTCGACTTAAGTTTCGACGTTCCTACCTAATTGGTCTTTAAAGACTGTATTGACCAGCCGTTGGAAAGTTGTTCCGGTGTTCTTTAGGCCAAAAGGCATGACTAGGTAACAGTACGTACCGAATTCGGTGATGAAGCTGGTTTTTCCTTCGTCTTCGGGCGTCATTCTGATCTGGTTATAGCCAGAATAGACATCCATAAAACTCAAAAATTGATATCCCGAGGAGTTGTCTACAAGTTTGTCAATATTTGGGAGCGGATAACTATCCTTCGGACACGCTTTGTTGAGGTCGGTGAAGTCTACATACATTCTCCATTTGCCATTAGCCTTTTTTACCAAGATTATGTTAGCCAGCCATTCGGGATACTTGATTTCACGGATGAATCCTGCTGCCAACAACTTCTGAACCTCTTCCTGGATGGCGCGTTAGCGTTCGAGAGCGAATACTCTCTTCTTCTGGTTAACCGGTTTGAAGTTGGGATTAACGGTTAACTTATGGGCTATGACGACGGGTCTATGCCAGACATGTCTTCTGGGGTCTATGCGAAGACTTTCGAGTGTCACTGCAGACAAGCTACTAAGGCCTCTCGTAAGGGAGGTGAGAGGTTGGCTCCTATCCTGACTGTTTGACTGGGGTTGTTCGTCAAAAGGATCTTGATCGTTTCTTCGCCTGGTTTAGACTTGGCTCTCGGCTAAATGTCCTTTATAGGTTCTAGATCGTCGACCGAGAAAGCTTCTTGTATGTCTTGTGTCATGAAAAGGATATAGGGGTCAGGGTCGCTTCTTATGGTAGCCACTCCTAGCGGTGTCCTGAACTTTACTTTTATGTGTCTCGTCCTCAGTAGCGCCTCTAGATTGTCCAGACTAGGTCTGCCGAGTATGGCGTTATAGGGGGAGTAGAGATTTATCACATGAAAGAGGACGGGAGCGGTTGCGTAATTATAGGATCTTCCTAGCGTCACAGGAAGATAAATGATGCATTCAGGATAAGTGGGCTCGTCCGAAAGTTCTTAGAGGGATCCGGTAGATGGCAAAAGTCGAGATGGATTGAAACTCATCCTGTAGAAGGCGTCCCAGGTGAGGAGGTCACAATCAGCCCCCTGATCAATGATGACCCTTTTTATAGTGTATGAGTCTATTTTTAGGGTGATAACTATAGGGTCATCATGGCGAAGATATATTCTGGTTGGAAGGTCATCATCATCAAAGCCTATGATTGGCCTTCTTCTTTTGGCGGGTGCCATGTCGGAGATGACCATAGCGAGCATCGTTATAAGATTTTAGAGAATCAGTCTGTTCGCACGGACGACGCTAATCTGTTGGAGGTGGGTTATGACTCCACAGATATCAGCGCTTTCTTGACTCGAACAGTATCCGTCAATGGGTGGATACACCTGCAAAAACGGTTGGAGGGTATTCCAACGGGGAGGTTCCAACACTCAAGTCAGTAAAGAATGGTTTTCGATTGAAAGAAACAGACTAAGAGTTGAGAGAAAGTTGTTCCCTGTTATCAGTGTGTCAAGAATGTTATGCCCAACACGCGTACCTAATCTGAGGGTTTTTGAATTACTTATACCTCTAAGAGACGTGCGCCGCTAGGGGATTCTAACCCTACCTTCCATATTGAACCGATTTGAAAATCCCGGAGGTCAATATTACGAATTGATTACGATCCTCATTTATCGAGTGAGTTTCCATCTTCGGAATGGATGCTTTCCTTATTTGAAAGATTCTGGAATTGCCGTTATGAAGTAAGAAACCGAAGATATGAAAATTCTAACCTTCCTTTGGAACCGCTAGGGGAGTTGCATAATTGTTCGGTCGCTCGATCGGTTAAGGGATTTTCGTGGTTTCGTGGCTTGTCCGCTTGAAGAGTTAATGTCTGTTTGCCCGATTGGGGTGATTACTCTCGCTCGGTTGACGGAACGACTAGGGTCCTATCATTCGGTAGATCCGGGCGACTGAGACCCATATGTGAATTGATCTAGACGACTGAGACCTTTTGATAGATTATCATTCGATCCGTCAGATGTTGGTCTGTATGAGTCTTTCGTGGCCCTTTTAAGAATTCTTTCTTTTGATTTGGTCTTTTTAAGCCATGTCCCATCAATACCAAAAAAAAAAAAAAAGGGTTTGCGTGAGGGCATCCGAGAATTTCTATATTTTAGGTTTATGGTACAAGAACAAGAACAACAGCATAGCTCTAAAACCCCACCTAAAGTTTTCAATGATTTATAATAAGCTGTCATTCATGGTACGAAAGCTTTTTTCCTAGTTAGGCCATCGTGCGTTTCCGACATTATAAAACAACGATTTCCACGTTTTCATGTACCCTCGGACAATGCTTCACTTGTATTAATTCGAGTTTAGCAGGATAATCTTATAGGGCTTAGCTCGTGTATATATGTTTTTAATTAATAGTTGAATGCAACACATAATTTAATTAGAGAGAGAATACCAGATGAAGGGTTGACACAAAGCAAATGTGTCACCAAGTGGTTTGGCACAACGTGGGATGGAACTATGCAATGATTTGGAGTAAGGTCTTCTCTTGGCCTTAACATTTTGCAGTTAACATGTTTCCTCTCTCTCTCTCTCTGACCGTTAGTTGATGTCTTCTAGGACTGGCTGATTGATACTCCTCTCATGCATGACACCTCATTCTCCGCCACAAAAATTGCTTTTGGTGGCCCCTAGTTTTCTCTTCTGCGGGCCTTCTTGGTTTCGTGGGCCTTTCTCGGCTCCTCCTTTCCCGCTTACCCTTTTAATGTATTTATTATTTATTTAGTTCGTTCGTTCTTTTTGCCTGGAGCTCAAACGCAACCTGCCCTTTGCTTGGTAAGAAAGGAAAATGTATTATTATTAAGTATATAACATTTGTTGTCAGTATATTTTACTTTCAAAATTTAAATATTCCTCTCTCTCTCTCTCTATCTGTTGCTAAGTTGACAAAAGTAATCTACTCACTTTTCTCAAATAAAATTGTTTAATGTCCTTTAAATAAATAATAAAAATGACAAAATGTCGAATTTTCCTAACTAAGATGATGAAGATTTCTCATGCTTTTTGTACACAAGATGGCAAGTCAGAATATGGTCCATAAACGCATACCACATTGTATAGTCTGTATAAATAGATAATTAATTTAATATAATATTATCGCAGACGCTCGAATCAAATTAGTCAGAATAAAAGTTAAGATAACCATGATTGGGAAAACAAAGTACAAGTCTTTGGTAAAAATAGTATTATTTGCACCGCCCTTATATAAAATTATCAATCCCATTTGCTACTCATTACCACTAATATTGCATAAGAACATATCGGAAAGTCATGCCATGTTAAAATCCAAGACGCTATCTACATTAATATAGTAAAAGATTGTACAAGCAGGTATAATCTCATCCTGTGCTAGACTATATTTACGTTGCCATATTAATTTATTTAATAATTATATTAAAAATGATTATTATCATTTGGTCGTAAATTTTTTTTTTGTTATAGTATCATGATCTTATTTGTTTATCTATATCAACATTTTCCATCAATTTTATATCAGGTCAAATGTCTAAACAATATTAAAATGACATATTATCCGAATATAATAATTTGACTTAGATTTAAAATTAATTCGGTCAAAAGTTATTTAATTTGATTGATTTATTTGTAATGTTAAAAGAGTTGGATTTAAATTTGTTTATTAGACTATTTAAGTTTAAATATCAAATTCTTATGTTCAAATTCAATTTTTATATATAACTAAAACAATGTATACTTAAAATTAACTTGAAAACATTTTGGTTGAACCCAATTAGCATTATAAAAAAGTCAAGTTTTTCCCGACTTACCATATTCATGTTGGGTTAAATCTTAATATTCTACCAATTTAACTATTTTATATATTCAAAAAACTGGATATCAATTTTTTTGTATTGGATTAATTATTTAAATAACAATAGTTTCATATATTATTTATGCATATGGCTCAATATAAGTGGTTTGTATATGAAATTCTCGTTATTAGAATTGTGAGTAATCAACATTTCCTTTCATGTCGACCTGCACCACCAACCCTTCCAACACTTTAATAGAATTAACAAAAATAATTTTTCAGTGATTTCAGTTCAAAACTTGGGATGATATGATTCATATAGGGCTTGAAGATTACATATATCAATTTAGAAGCTTTCGTTTGTTCATGGGTCTGATCGGAGGATCCGGGTCGACTTAGCGGCCAAACAAACAAAATGAATATTATAAAAAATAATTAGCGTTATTTGAATTGAGAAATACAATAATTTTATTTTTGAAATTTAATATAATAAAAAATAATGTTTATTATAACTTAATTAATTATTGAATGTAAATTTCGGCTATTTTATGTGACAAAGACCAATTTTTATCTAATTTATTTAACAAAGATCAAGTTTTATAATTAAACTTCTTTAATAGTTTTGTAAGGAAAAAGAAAAAAGAAAATAATTAAGATAAATATTTGGAAGGCCCAACTAAATTATGGAAGGGCGCGAAAAGTGATAGCGTGATGGGAAGGCGAAGTTTGTCCCATAGCTACGATCCCAATACAAATAAAACAAAACAAAATATGGTCAAGCGACAAACGAAACGGCGTCGTTCTTTATCTGCCTTCGTTTGCTTGTATGGAGATGCTTTCAAAGTAACCCAATTCCATTATTATCTTTTCGTCATTTCTCTTATATTAACTTTTTTAGACAATTGATTTTAAAATTTAAAATTTAAAATTAACAGATAATTAATTTAATATAATAAAATATTAAATTTTTTAATCAAATTTAAAATTTAAAATTTAAGAATAAAAAAATTATAGTGAAAAAGTTATTATTAAATAAGATTTTATATATGTTTAAATTAAATTAATCTTACGATTTTAAATAATTAGTAGGTGGAAGAAAAAAAAAATATTCGAGGACAGAACCGTCATTTGGTAAATCAGAACCGGACGCGTTGGTACTAAAAATGGAGTGCCCACATCACAAGACAACTGGCCATTATTCCCACAGCAGAAAAAGGGTAAGAACATCCCCTTTTTCTTCTCTCACTCTCTCCAACTCTTTATTCTCTCTGTTTCAAACCACCGGTCTTTCTCCCTCCCCCCACCAAATCCGAAAGCCGGAGTTCTCCTCACATTGCCGTAAGTTCTTCCGTTTCTTTCTATTATAGAAATATGGATTTTCTCTCTTTTCTTGATCACGATCCTTCCTAATTTGTATATTATGGAAACTTCCAATTCAAGAAAACCCTAATTCACTTTTCAAAATTCAATTTGTTAATTTGAAATTGTGTGTATGAATGTAAGGATTTTGTTGGAGAAAACCCAAGTGAAGGATTTGTGGCAAGAGGAGAGATAAAAATGGCCTGCAGAGGGTGTTTGGAGTGCCTGTTGAAGCTCCTAAACTTTTTGATCACTCTTGCGGGTTTAGCGATGATCGGCTATGGTATATACTTGTTTGTTATCTATGAACAGTCTTCTGATTCGAGTCTTTTGGCGCTGTCTCCGGTGAGGGGAAATGAGGATTTGATTAAGCTTGGGAGGCCAATGTTGATGGCTGTGTCATCTGTTTCCTCCAGTATTTTTGATGATTTCCCTGCTGCTTGGTATGTGGATTTTGCTTTCGATAATAATTGAACATGCCTTAATTAGTAGCTGTTAGAGATGCATAATCGAGGCTTTCTTGGTCACAACCCTTGTGCGTTTAGATTTTGGATCTCTCTTCAACACAATCTATTAGTTGTTTTGATGATTAGTGGGTCACGTGCGGATTGTGTTGATCTCCCAGTTGAAATTAGAACTGGTTTAAAGTTAGTGTCACTGTTTTGTAGGTTTTTTTTTTTATTACAGAATTTAGGGTTGTTTTAATGATAATTGAGCACGCAGATTGATTTTTGAATTGGGGAAGAGTGATGCATAATTCTAGTGATCACTTTGGATTTGACTCTTTAGTTGGCGTTTCATGAGAAGTGGCTCATGATTGTGCTACTCTCGCAGTAGTTTAGTGGAACAATGAAGTCTTTCAAGATACATTGCCATCTCTGTAATTTTGCCGATTCATTGATCCATTGTTTTATATTCTGTGGTTTCATGTGATCAAATTTCTTTTGTCCCAGTCTTAGTCAATAGTGAATGATCATTAATATTTAGTCCCTTAATTTCAGATGCATTCAATTTCCCATTCATGCAATCTTTATATCATCAGTGCAAGGTTTTCTTTGGTTCAAGTTGAACTCTTTGTCAGTCCCATGAATTCTTCTTCTTGTACATTATCTGGAATTGCTTTTGCTATTCTTGTTATGTTCCATAACATAATTTTAACCTCTCCCCCAGTGCATGGTTCCTACACTTTTCTTATAGACTCTTCATTGAGGTATACCAAGCCCTATGGGCTTGGGAAGCCTATAATATGTTCTTGTTCTTAGTTATTCTGTAATTTATTTTCATGAGATCATATGAACATGTGTTTCGGGGCCAGAAATGCATCTTGGATTGTGCAATCAAATTTCTCTATTTGTTTCATTATTCATGCTAATGCTTTTCCAGTAAAAAGCTGCAGAGCAAATAGTGTATGTTCACAGGCACACAAGGAGTACTAGGATACTTGACTTGGTGCTAAAGTGACACATTTATCTCCTCTTCTATTGCCAAATAGACGTTGGACCTTCATTCATCAGTATGGTGTTGAAGTGCTCATCTTTTCTTTGTTTGCGACTCAAACCTAACCCTATCTCCAAGCAATTGATTCTATACCCATTCTCATTGGTGGTGGAAAAGTCTGGGTTAAGTGGGTTAATTGGGTATGGCTTGAAGTTTGTCTCCTGCTGCAGACTTTAGAAGAGATGAAGAGGATGGTATGTGGGCATGTTCAAATTTTCTTCAAGCTATTGGAGATTATTTTTCTTTATGGGGAAGCCCAAATACCTTTTGTGAAGTGAGTTGGAAATACAAGGATTCTAGGTATATGAGCTAGGTACAAAATAAGTGTAAGATAGAAGGCACACTTGGATTGGTCTAGACTAATGATTGACCTCTGATGAATTGTAGGTATAGTTTGTTTATTAATTAAGAAAGTGCACTGATTAGTATTTAGGAAACCTGCACTACAGGTGAAATACTATAATACTAACTTTTTACCAAGCAATATCTAATCGATTGCCAAGTTGATTTAACAAAGACAGATGCTATACCATATGTTCAAGTTTAACATTCCTCTGTGTATACCTTATTTAGTTTTCTTATCATTTCATGAGTAACCTTCTTTTTACCTGGCCCCTCTCTTTTGAAATAACAAGGACCTGTAGCCTTCTTAATCCCCTTTTACTGTCTTTGCTAAACTCACTCACTCTCTCTCTCTCTCTCTCTCTCTCCCCCCCTTCCGTTGTAGGGTTTTTTTCTTTTCACCTAGAAAGAGTCATTTCTTACTCAGTGGGGAAGCTCCTTCCCTGTAGCTGCTGCTTAAATATTTTAACAGCTTCTAAAATTTTTTGAATTTTGATTTTTATTTCTAATATTGTATCATCAGTGGGGGTTTAGGCTGTCAGCTTTCTTGAATGGCATGTACTATTTCTTTCACTTTGTGTCATCAATCTTGTTGTTGAGGGGGGGAACTAGAGTGTAATTCATATGCTAGTTGGCTTGCTTCTTATACGTTATTATATTGAAGAGAGTGGCAATTGACAAATTACTCAAATTTTCTTTGATGGTTCTTTTAGATACCTTTAAATCATTTTGGAGTTGCTCGTTTTTTTTTTTTTAATTATTTTTTATTTTTTATTATAGTCCTGGTAATCAATATAAACAGCTTAATACCATCTTCCTCTTAAAGCACACCTTTAATCTTGTGGATCACTTGCACTAGTAATCAGAGAGATAAAAATGGTGCCGCTAGGCACCGTGGTGTTGGACTTGCTAGGTCATGTAATGGAACTTTTTATTGCCTTTTTGAGATGGGCGATACATGGGTGATGTAGCATGACTGGGGTATGTTGATGCGGGAGTATTAGAGGGACTGAGAGGTACAAAGAAAAATAGAGAGCCAGAGAGACTGAGAGAGCCCAGGGGGATCTCAATTCAGTTCAATCAATTATCAACATTCATCAAGGTTTGATTTTCTTCAGAGTCATTACCCTATTTATAGAACTACAGCAAACACAAACATTTATTAATCTATGCCTATTCAAATCCCCTAGCCAACTAACCTATTAATTGTCATAAAACTAGATGAAGTGAATCTAGTTAATCACTTAAATATTACAAATATCGTAAATAAAATTCCTCATTATTGAGGACCACATTTTATTGGTCCTTGTTATGTGCTTTAGTAATTGTATTCTGTGACCGGTTTCGTCTAACATATTTGGACACATTATTGTCAATTGGTCATTTGAATAAGTGCATTTCATAACTGGTACAATCCAAGTGCAGATGTAGTATTTAAGATAGTTAATTGTGTGCTTCCACTTTCACTTCAAAAGAATCTCAGATGTTCTTAATTTCAGTATACTAAATGTGGTTTTTGAAAAACATGGTGTACAAAGTGTAAGTGAAGGAATATATATATATATATATATATATATATATAGTGCAGATGTAGTATTTAAGATAGTTAATTGTGTGCTTCCACTTTCACTTCAAAAGAATCTCAGATGTTCTTAATTTCAGTATACTAAATGTGGTTTTTGAAAAACATGGTGTACAAAGTGTAAGTGAAGGAATATATATATATATATATATATATATATATATATTAGTGATTGATTGAAAAGGTAGAAACTATTTTAGTTGTAATTGGATGGCATTATAAACAAAAAAAGAATAAAACAGAAAAGAGTCGTACTGAACTCATAGTAGAGCCTTTTTAGATATATCTTATTCAATTAAACAAACTATAAGGGAATTATAAGATTATTACAACCTTAAAAGTATATGCCACCTTAAACCGAGTCATCTGCTTTTTCCCCCCCAAGAACTTTTTGTGGTGTTGTGTGGAATTTTTTTCATTACCAATGTTCCTGGCCATCTTTCGTATATTCTATTCGGCTATCTAGTTAAAGTTTTGTAAACCTATTGGTGGTGTTTAAAATCTGAGGGTTGAGGTCTTGTGCAAGGAGAGAGGTTTAGAGACTTTTGGTTCTAAGTCTTTTCCATGGAGACCTGAGGAGGGACTGTTAGCCTATTGACGAGGGGGAGTCCCTCTTGCCGATTGAGAACTGGTGTAGAAGGCTTTTATGTTTCCAGCGGTCACATTTTCAACATGGGAAGATGCTCCAGGGAGAATCTTAACCTGAGATACTTGTGAATGGAAGAACTCTAAATCAGTGGATGTTCCACTTTGCTCATGAACTCGCATTATAAGAGAACTTGTAGATTATTTACTTGATATTCATTGCTTACTGCAAATTCTGTGCTTTATGAGATATGGATTTGGTCAAATATAATGTGTCATGCCGCAAGACAAGGGTTGTTTGGAACATCCTCTTTTTATTACATCTTGGTTAGTGGGAGGGACCATAAAAGGTCTTCTGAAGGTGTTGTTTTGACCTTTAGGAAAACCTTTGCCTTTAATTGGAAAAAAAATAACACTTTGGTGAATTTTTTTGGACATTGACCTTGCAGACTTACTGCAGTAAAATGTGGGGTTTGTAACGCGTTAAAGTGATTAACTCGAAAGGTCTCTCACATTTTATGAGATTTTGTGGGGGGCCATAGGTGGAAATAATTTGGTGGTGGGGAAAGGAGGTAATTCTCTGTTTTGATGTTCAGGGGTTCTAGGTTCATTCGTGGAGATTTGATTGTAGCCCCCGTCTTTGCTTCGTGGGGAAAAAAATCTAGAATTTTGTTGGAGAATAAACTTTAAAAGAGAGGATTCACCCTTGTTAATGGATGCTTCCTCTGTACAATCAATCTAGAAATAGTTGGCATCATGTTGTGACACTAAGATTGGGCAAGAAAGTTCTGTGAGCTTTTGTTGTTATTTTTATTATTATTTTTGTGCTTTGTGTCCTTGTATGGTAAATAGGTAAGATCATGGTACAGTATGGTATGTATCCTAGGGTAGGTAGAACAGAAATCAGGGAAAGCCAAGGTATTACTTTTAGAAATAACAATGGTGTGAAAGGGCATATATGGTGTTTGGAAGAGGCTCTACATTCTACATGTAATCATAGGGCTTTCCAAAAAGTCATAAATTTTTTTACAAGTGAATTGTTATTGTGTTGATAAATGTTAGTGTTGACGCAACCTGTCCCAATGAAGGGGCCACAACAGCTTGCATGCAAAGTTGGCCATAGTGTTGTACAATGAAGCGCAACTTTATTCTTTAAATCACTTTTGCTTAATTTTGGTTAAGCTCGAGAGAGAGGATTCACAATTTTGAGCCACTTGAAAGACCTCTATCTAGGTTCGCAAATCAGTGGGTCAAGTCCCCCAATTTTGGGCCTTCTTGAAGATTTTGGTTTTTACTATTGATTTAGTTAACTTCATAGAATCTTCATCAATCCTTTATGTTGTTAAGACCCTTTATTCTTTTTAACTATTTTTTCTCTCTTTCTTATTTAAAGGAAGAAAAAAAACTTGAGGGTGTTGAAATGTTCTGGGTTGCCTTCATAAATATAGTTGGATTCAATGTGGAAATGTTCACATTTGTAAATCTTTGCATAATTCACCTATTGTAAGGTTAGATCCTGTTGGTGCCTTTTCTTATATTATTATTTTATAAAATTGCAATATTTTTTGTTGTAAATGATTGAAATATTAATTGTCAGTATTTTCATAAGAGTTTTTCTTGAGGAGGTTCCTACTTCATTCATGTTCAGGCAAGCACATCCAAAATAGCGGGTATTACATCTTTTGTTGTCTTTTGTTTTACTATTCTTACATTGGAAACCTCAGTTCTCTCTCTCTCTCTCTCTCTCTCTGTGTGTGTGTGTACTAAAAAGGAATTGCTTATTTTTGGGGTTTAAGTAGACCTTGGCTACAACTTCTTTTGATTTATCATTCACTTTTGGAATATATGAAACTTTGTTTTGAGCTACCTTGCTTGCTGTTTTCTGAATTGGTATGGGTTTGAGTCTACTTGATTACGTTGCTGCTCTATTTGAAGGTTTCGTAACCTGCATCATTGGCCTTTTGGAGCCTTCCATGCATGAATTCTCAACGTCATTTGGTCTAGAATCTTTGTTTTATGTTGCTCTTATGATATTTGAGGAGCATCCACACCACGCTGGAGTTCGTGCGCCTGGTCTATATATGTATGTTAGATGACCTTATGGATTTTGTCTTGACAAAAGTCATGATGTTTTTGTTGAGTTTGAATTCTAGATTTGGTGAACTTGAATACACTTTATTTTTGCTCTACTGTTATGTCATTATGATATTTTTGCCTGCTCTATCATAATTAAGCCTTTTGCATTGCTGTTCTTGTTGCAGGTTCATATTCTTGTTTATAGGTGTTGGTGTGGTTCTCTTTGTCATTTCTTGTTTTGGTTGCATTGGAGCTGTTACACGAAACGGATGCTGTCTGGGCTGTGTATCCTGCTTAATTAATATATCTCTTCCTTGTTCATGAATGGTAGGACAGACTATATAATGTTTGACATGGATGAAGCATGAAGGTTATGATATCTAATTTCTTCCATAAATGATACTGTTACTTCTTAGCTTATGGTTGAAAGTTTTGTGCAATATCCTTCTATATAGACTATGACTTACTTGTGCTTGAGATTGGTGAACCATGTGAGTTTGGTCTACTTTGTTGAGTGCAACGAATGATGTTAAACAGTTCTAAGATATTTGGAAGTTGTACTTTGTGTTGGTTACTTTTAATTGAGTTATTTGATTTTCTTAAGCCAAGTACAGTATTCAGTGCTGGTCATCTTGTTGATCTTAGTGGAACTGGCATGTGCGGCTTTCATATACTTTGACAGCAGTTGGGAATCTGTAAGTCTTATGTGTTGAAATTGGCATTTTTTGTTTTAAGGGATTGCTGGTGCATTAGTCATTTAATTTGTGACTGTATCCTTTTCAGGACCTCCCTACTGACAGCACCGGAGATTTTGATATGATTTATAATTTTCTGAAGGAGCACTGGGACATTGTCAGATGGGTTGCTCTTGGAATTGTTGTTATTGAGGTAGGAACCTTGTGATGTTTTTTCTCTCATGATCATCAATTTCCGAGGCCATCCCTACCATATCTTTTCTTAGTTTTCAGCTCTTACAAATCTATTGTCTTTTTCTCTCTCCTTTGAGTTAACTTGATCAAGGTTCTATTTTGTTTATGTCACTTTTAAATAGGACCAAATGTTGCCTTTTTTTGCTCCTTCTTAAGCATGGGGAAGTTTATGATGGCTAGCATACTTCTCACCATACTAGAGAAGCAATTTTCTTACAAAATTGTGGCATGAAGAGCAGTTATGTTTTGATGCATGTTTTTCATTTCACTCTCTGTTCATTGACTATTTTGTCTAAAATTTCTAATAGTTGGACATTCAGTTGAAGAGGATTTTGATACCAAACTATGCAGCCAGACCCCCTTTTACACTTGCATACGGCACATTGTCTACAATTTAATTGCATATGCTAAGAGCCTCCTAGTGGATAGAAGGAATTGCCATTGAATTATACTTGTGAAATTTTGTGTAGTTAAACCTAGTTTTATAAAATTTGCTAACTCTAAAGCTATTTCTTCTTTCCATTGGAGGTGCTCATATACGACTAAATTGTAGATAGTGTCCTGAATATTCTTGTAAAAGGGGTGTAGCTGCTTAATTTGATACTATAATCATGTTCAATTTGAATATCCAACAACAACAACCTAAGTTTTCTATCTCAAAATTTGGGATCGGCCATATGAGAGGTAAATATCAAAATCGAAAAAAAAAAATTGATTTAGTTTGTGCGGGTTTTCCTATGCCACTCATTCTTATATAAGACTATCGCATCAACTAAATCCATAACTATCATATCTTTACGAATGTATTGCATCCAAATTTTCAATGGTTTACCTTTACGTTTTATTAAATCTCATATATTTAAGTTCTCTGCCTTCCTAATAGGTGCGTCCTTAGGATTTCGTTACACATGTCCAAACCATCTCAAACGGTACTCTTGCATCTTATCTGCAATTGAACTAACTCCCAATTTACTACGTATCTCGTCGTTTTTAATTTTATCATTTCTAGTTTTGTCATACATTTACCTAAACATTCTCATTTCAGCTACAGTCATTTTTTGCTCTTGTTACTGTTTAATGGCCCAACACTCAGTGCCATACAATAGAGCAGGTCTTATTGCGGTTCTATAGAATTTTTCCTTTAAATGTAATGACATTGTGCAATCACAAAGGACTCCGGATGTCTTTCTCCATTTCATCCAATCCGTTTGAATTCTATTATTTACATCCTCATCTATATTGTCATCATTCTAGATGATGAAACCAAGATATCTAAATCGTTCACTCTGAGACTTCTCTTCCTTCTAATATAATCGTTTATTTATTATCCTGATGGTTGTTACTAAACTTACATCTTATATACTCAGTTTTAGATCTACTCAATCTAAATCTTTTTGATTCTAACGTGTCCCTCCTAACTCTAATTTAGTACTGATACTCTCTCTAGTTTCATTAATCAAAATTATATCGCCTGTGAAGAGTATAAATCATGATATTTCATCTTGAATATTTTTTATGATTTCATCTATCATTATTGCAAATAGTATGGGACTCAATAACGAATCTTGATGGAGCCCAATGTTAATAGGGAAGCTATCGGTCAGTCCCCGCAAGTCCTTACATTGGTCATAACTCCTTCATATATATCTCTAATAAGGTTAATGTATTTCAAAGAGATCCGTTTCTTCATCAGCGTCCACCACAACACATCTCTTGAGATCCTATCATATGCTTTCTCAAGGTCAATGAATACCATATGTAGGTCTCTCTTTTGCGTTCTAAATGTCTCTATCAACTGTCTTAGTAAATGAATTGATTCAGTGGTGGATCGTCTTGACATAAATCTGAATTGGTTCTGAGACACTTATCTCCCGTCTCAATCTATACTTTAACAGTCTCTCTCATAATTTCATCGTATGGCTCATGAGTTTAATTCCTCTACAGTTGGAACAATCTTGTATGTTTCCATTATTCTTATACAGTGGGACAAGTGTGCTCTTTCTCTATGTGTGGGGTATTTTCTTTGTTTGCCAAATTTTGTTAAAAAGAGCCGTTAATATTGTTATTTCGAATTCACCCAAATATTTCCACACCTCAATAGGGATGTCATCAAGTCCTATGGTTTTGTTATTTTTCATTCTCTTTATGGCCTCCTTTATTTCATGGGGACGAATCTTACGTTTAAAATCTCTATTAATCTCTTCTACAGGTATCTCTATATTTTTTATATTTATTGTACTCTCAACATTAAACAAATTATTAAAAATTCTCTTTACCGCTTTCTTATATCCTCGTTTCTTACAAGTGTATTATTTGTTTCATTTTTAATATATCTAATCTCATTTAGATTTTTTTCCTTCCTCTCCCTTAGTCTGACAATTCTGTAGATCTCTCTTTCCCCGTCTCGAGTCTCTTGTACAATTCGTTATACACTTTACTATTTGATTTATGGATAATTTTTTTTTACATCTTTTTTTGCATATTTGTATTTTTTATAAGTCTCACTACTACTATTACTTTTAAGATTCCTATAACTTTTTTGATTCGGATAGCAGTTTGTATTTCTTTGTTCCACCATCATGACTCTTTGCCTCTTGGAGTCCCGCCTTTGGATACTCCAAGAACCTCTCTACCTATACTTTTAATATTATTAGACATATCTTTGCATATTATTTTTGAATTATCATTAACAGACCAATTTGTTAATCCAATTACTGTCCCTTAAAGTTGTCACATTTTCCGCCAATGAGTTTTAGCTCAAGTGGCATCACTCCCCCTCCCCCTTATAATAAACTCAGGTTCGAGTCTCCCTATGTATCAAAAAAAAAAGTTGTCACATTTTTCCCTTTTAAGTTCCACCACTTAATTCTTAGCTCCATATATGATTGACATTGTTTTTGTCGTTTAGGCACCCGTACGTCTAAAACTAAAAGCTTGTGCAGAGTCGTTACACTCTCCTCCGGTATGACCTTACAGTCCTTACAAGTCGTTCTATCACCTCTTCTTGTGAGAAAGAAATCTATCTGACTAGCATTTGATCCACTTCTATAGGTAATTATGTGCTACTCTTTTTTCTTTAAGAACGTGTTTACTAGTGCCAAATCATACGTTGCTGCGAATTCTAAAATGGTACTTCCCGCCTCGTTCCTACAATCGAAACCAAAGTTTCCATGTACAGTTTCAAATCCCTTATTTTTCTCTCCTACATGTCCATTTAGATCTCTTCCAATTAATAATTTCTCGCTACTTGGTATATTTTGTATAAATTTATCTAGATCATCCAAAAATTGTTTCTTACTAATTGTATCTAAATTTATTTGGGGCGCGTACATACTAACTATATTAATTATGTTTTCTTTATTTATTAACTTGACGAGTATAATTCTATCTCCCTTTCTTCTTATCTTTACTATATTTCCTAATAGGTCTTTATGTACAATTACTCCTATCCCATTTTTAGTTCTATCTTTACCTGTGTACTAAAGTTTATGACCATAATATTTTATTACTCTAGCCTTCTCTTCCACCTATTTGGTTTCTTGGAGACACATGATCTTAATTTTTTTTCTATTTATTATTTCACTTATTCTCCTAACTTTCCGGTTAGAGATCTTATGTTCCAATTGGCTAAGCGAATCCTATCTTCATGGACTTTTATTTGCTCGCACCCTAAAGTCCCTTGGTAACTTGCCATTACACCTGAGATCCGATGTGGCGCGTCACTGAGGAAGAAACGTCTCATATATTTTCCTATATTTGTTTCCCATTTTTAAGTTGACAAAAGGTTTTGACGCTGGTTATCAACTTATCGCAACCCTACTCCTTTATTCGGGATTGGGATCGGCCGTGGCGGAGCTCTTCAAATAATAATATAAAACAATAAAATAAATAAATAAATAAACCTATATTTATACATATATCTATAGTAATAATAAAGTAATAGGTTTTATATTACAACTATACAGTTATGAGTTTGAAATATTTTAAATTTTAATAATTTTAAATTCATAGTAATCTATATTATATTAATAATAATAATATTATTATTTGTAGCAATAATACTAATGGTAATAACTAATACTAATAGTAATACTGATAAATAAGTAGATAATAAATATATAATAATAATAGTAAATAAATAAATTCTAATATTTATAATAATAGTAATTGGATTAAATGCTAGAGTTAATAGTTATATTAATGATAATATTATGGCTAACATTAGTGTGGCAGAAGTAGGAAGGGATCGACAGTAGGGAGAAGGCCAACCAAGAGAGATGTAAGTGACGGATGGGGGAGAGAGGCGACAGTGACGGGGGTGCGATCAGGGTCAGCCAGGGTAGAGGTAAGGAGAGAGAGAGAGAGAAAGAGAGAGAGAGATATGGAAATATATCTGGGGGTGCGATCGGACGAGAGGGAGGATAGATTTGGGGTCAAGTCTGGGATCTGGACGAGAGGGAAGCAGATCTGGGATTTTCCGCAAGATTGGGACTTCTGCGGACAGATCTGAGCCGGAGGTTATGGTGGAGGACAGATCTGAGCAATTTGGGGACATATTTGGGGCCGTCTAGTAGTCGGGGAGAGAGAGAAAGAAGGATGCGCAGAAGTTGACCCAGAAGAGCGAAACAAAGGGGAAGGAGAAGGAGGCAAGAGAGAGAGAGAGAGACAGGGAGCAGGAAAGAGAGGTCGGCGGCGTATAAGGGTCAAAGGGAGAGGGAGAGGGAGAGAGAGAGAGGGAGAGGAAGAGAGAGGGAAGTGAATACGGACCTGATCGAGCAGTGTAAGAGAGCTGCTCGAACAATCGATCGAGAGATGTGCGAGAACGAGCAGTCGGTGAGGGCGAGAGAGTGAGAGAGAGAGAGAGAGAGAGCAGCTAGTAAGCTATAGATACAGGGAACCCCCAATTTGAATATCCAACTATTAAAAATTTAAGATGAGCCTGTTCTAATGTCATTGAAGGAAGTATAGGTTGCCATTTCAATCATGAAATGCTAAGCAACTTTAGTTGGCTTTTCTGTTCTAGCTTTGAAATGCAAACCTCTCATGCCCCTCATAGTTTGAGTTTCAACACCCTCCTTCACTTCTGGTGGTAAAAGAACCGTAGACCCCTTCACGGATGGGAATCTGTACTGTCATGCATCATCTTAATAATTATCAAAATTTTCATTTGTGGCAGTGGATCCTCTTTTTGGTGCTCATTGAGGCATAAGTTGGCTTAGTTAATGGCTACTAGTGACCCAAAAAAAAAAAGATCCCAATTACGATACATGAAAGTGGAAGTGAACAGCATAACAAAAAATTGGGAGATGTTTTCTGTCGTTTACATATGTTTAAATCCCATTTTCCACCAGTTCAGCTAAAGTGCTTAGTTTTAAACCGATTGTCTGAAATGCATGACTGAGTTTCTAGTATCTACGAGAGAGTTCCATAACTATTGAAAATCTTCAGATCACGTATCCTCTTCTTGGGTGCTCAATGAGGCATAAGCTGGCTTGGTCAATGGCTGCTAGTGACAGAAAAACAAAATATCAATTATGATACATGAAAGTGGAACTGAACAGCATAACAACAAATTGAGAGATTTTCTGTCATTTACATATGTTTAATATGTTGTTTAAACTAACAACAAATCTAGTAGGTATGAGAGTTTGAAACTCTTCGGTTCTCATGTGGCTTTTACATTTTTAATTTGAGAAATCACTGATCTGAACCTGATGACCCCAAACAAAATAATTGAATAAAGAGAAGAGTAATGGGAATTTAACAGCAGCAATCACCCTCGCCCTCACATGTAGTGCACAAGAAGGGAGGAGGAGAATCTGCATTCCATATGTAAAAAAAGATGAAGAGACGAGGTCAGGGTTAGCATGTCTTGAGTGGCTGTATATTTCATATCTGCTGACAAAATAAAATTTAGTTAATTGTTTTAAAAAAATATGTAGCTCTTATGGCTTTTGAAAGAATGGAACATGGTTGTTGAGAATCTTTTACTGGAATTGCAGGCTCTACTGTTTTTATTGGCTCTTTTGGTAAGGGCAGCCAACAAGCCTGTAGATTATGATAGCGATGATGAGTTTATCAATCCAATGCAAGGGGCCCGACAGCCATTGATCAACAGACCACCAGTTCCAGCAACTGGTGTACCTGTAGCTGGTGCCCTTGACCAACGTCCTAGTAGAAATGATGCTTGGAGCGCACGAATGAGGGAGAAGGTATGGTTTAGAGCTTTCTGTTAACTAATGATAGTTCAAAAATATGATTTTATTAGCAGGCTGCAGTAATCATGACATGACTTTGCAGAAAGACAATTTTTCCTTGAGCTTTCATTAGGTTAGCAACTTGTGCTTTAACTTGATAGAAAATTTTGGGCCAATAAGTCCCAAGAAGATTCATGGTGATTTAATTTTTCCATAACGATTTATATATATATATATATATATATTTTGTAATATGTTATATACATATATCTTTCATCTTTCTAGCCAAGGCTACTTGGCTCATGATTTAGTTCTATCTTTAAACTTTGCTAATTAATATTGAATTTTCTTATATTGGTTTAGAACACACCTGGTGTGTCTGCTATCTTATGTTGAAACTCTCTTTACATAAAAAATATGAAGTTCTTCATTTCACGACACATAATTTCTTACTACAAAAATGACATCTAATTCCAGTTATATGCACAATGGGAGCTAAGCTCGTTGCTGGCCTTGATGACTTGTATACTATACTAGTGGTGGCCCAACTGGTGGT
Organism: Dillenia turbinata; assembly: GCA_037126225.1. Lineage (NCBI taxonomy): Eukaryota > Viridiplantae > Streptophyta > Magnoliopsida > Dilleniales > Dilleniaceae > Dillenia > Dillenia turbinata. Next base: position 18,025,855 of record JBAMMX010000008.1, on the reverse strand, counting down.
CATCTAATTAAAGATTATTATTCATCTGATTTTGTTACTTTTTACCAGATTTAATAGTTCAGTGTATGATATGTGCATCTTTGTATTGATTGTATGTAAACCAGTATGGGCTGGATACCTCCGAGTTCACATACAATCCATCTGAGCAAGGCAGATACCAGCAAACTGCTGCACAGCCATCTGAGGAAAGGAGCCGTTGCACCATTATGTGATAGGCTTATTCATCTGAGTGCGGCATGTGTTCAAGACTAGTTGGCTTGGTCTTTGGAAACTCATGAACGCAGACAATGGTGTGTTCTTTGAACTTATGAGAGACAATTTTCCCCATGTGTTTAGATTTTGTGCGATACATGACTCTCAGGAGCTTTGCTTATCCCATCTTTTCTTTGTTTCTGAAACATCTTACCTCCAATGTTTCTCACCATTTAGTGTGTAAAATTATTTCCTAATCTCTTGAGCCTCCTAAAATATTCTTGTCAGCTCGAGTTCCAACAAAAGAGATCTGCTTCCTTTTGCTATTTGCATGAGAGGTGCAAAACCTGGTGCAATTACATTGAGTTGTGATTCCGTTCAAGTGCTGTAGAGGTACAACCTTGGTGTGTTAGTCACCTATTCTTTTGCGATGAATTCATTGGACATTTCGACGTGACAAACATTAGTTTGATTGGAATGTCTGCTTTGATTGGAATGTCTGCTTTTCAATTCCTATGGTAGTTCGTTGCACTTATCTTAGAAATGTCCCAGTCACCTTTTCTAGGTATGATGTCTTCTCTTGATATTGTTGCTTTTGGACATTACATTGGACCATCCTTGACCCTTGAAAAGAGTCGTGAGAATCTGAAACTTTGTCTTATACAGGGCATCATCATCTCCCGCCGTGCACCAAAAGTGTATGCAAGTACTGGAAATGGAATTGACATAAGGATGGGCTTGGAATGTAAAGCTTTTAGAGTTTTTAACATAACCTGATTTGGATAATTTGGTTACAATTTTGACAATTCAAGAACAACTTTGAGGAGAATTTGGGCTTCTAGCCAAGAACGATAGATAAGATGTTTTGATTCTCGCAGCTTTTTGGAGTGTTTATCATTTCGTACAGGCTTAGTACAAATAGTGTCTACATTCATGCGTTTTCATTTGTCCACCGCATGTTTAGAAGAACCAAGCTGTCCTTGACGGCTATTTAGCCACGAAGAATGCGTTTCATGTGTTTCTGAAGAAATTATGGTTGATCATATTTAGTTTTTTGAATCCTCAGACTTGTTTGTGGGAGAGATCACAGGCAATCATGCATAATTTCCCCTCTCATGAGTTTCAAGTTTGAAGAAAATGATGCATGGCAATTGAAAGTTACCAACAAAACCACAAGTCTCTGTTTGTTTTTCCAAAGTCATCTTTTTACGGTGCTGCCAAAAGTAACCCCTAGTAACTATTTTATGCAAGCTCCCTTTTAGTTAGAGAGGTTAGATTCGTCAAACCAAACCTGCGATATGTCTTCATTTGAAGGAATAGGGCAAATCATAAAGGGGGACAAATTCTTGTAGTCCTCACTGATTAATGAAATAAATTATAAAATATATCACTATTATCAAAGAAAAATGAAAAAAGAACCACATGAATCAATCTCACCAAATACTTCCTCAAGAAATGGGTGCATTCCCTACTGTAGTAGTAGTAAAGTTTATAAAAAAATAATAAATTAATTTTTTTTTTAAAAAAAATAAAGGATGGGTTTGAGGAAAATATATGAAGTAGAGAAGTTTATAAGTGATTAATGAGTAATTATCGGGTGGTTTTATTTAGTAAAAGTTGTTATTAATTGTTATTATTATTATTATTATTATTTTCCTTTCGTGCGAGTGGCAGAGAAAAGGGAATACTAGCTAATAAATTTGACCGTTGAATAAAACGCGGGCAGGGAATTGGAACAAACACAAACTCCACACTGTTGTGTGTGTCACGTCACAGGCGTTGGTCGGCGCCGAAAGAAGACGTCGGTAGATCCATCTCTCTCTCTCTCTCTCTCTCTCTCTTTCTCTCACTCTCCGCGGTCGACATATTCCTTACAGACGAAACTGTAGGAATTTTGTACTTTGTGTTTGCTCTCTCTCTCTCATATGTTTTGTTCCAGTCGAGTTCTCTTGCTAAAATCATTCTTTTTTTTTTTAAATTTATATTTTGTCCATATTAAACTTAGTTGATAAAGCATAATAATCCCTCTTAGGAAATAACTCAAGATAAAATAAAAAATATCGTTCAATTATTTTACTAACTCATTTTATGAGAGTAGTTGTTGGATTATAATTCAACTATCACTAATCTTATAAAAAATTATATTTATTAATTTTTATATCTATTAAGTTATAGAAACAATAATTTAAACTTTAATATCAAAATTTGAGATCGGTCGAGATAATTTTTAAGAAAAAAAAAACAAATAAAATAAAAGAATGGATTGATTTAATTTGTAGAGATTCTTCTATATTATTTATTTTTATAGATTAGATTAATATTTCAAATAATTATAAACAAATTTATAGAAAATCTCAGCAAGGGCGGTGTTTGTATCTATCGTGTCTATTTCTTGGGACCAATAGTAAGGAGGAGAGGAAGGGTGGTGGGCGGGGCAACCCGACAAAGTACAAATGTTGGCATTATACTGTACTCTCTCTCTCTCTCTCTAATCCTCCCCCAAAACACAGACGATTAGATTTGTGTCACTTGTGAGTTGTGAGGTACAGCTATAGATGATGATTAGCTGGGTCTGGGTGTGATTGCAGTCATACCCAAAATTCATTGAATATCGTTCTAGCTATGAACGAGACATTCAGCGTAAATATGATGATAAAGAAGAAAGGGTTAAAAATTTTATCTTATAAATTAAAAAGTATAATGTCATATTATACATAAAAAAATTTAATATTTAGAAAGGGAAAACTTGGTTATTTGTTAATATATTTTTTTATAATTTGTTTATATTTATTATTTATGATTTATGTAGTGAAAGAACTATTTTTTGTTAATGCATAAATTAAAATGAATAGGGATATTTCTATAGTTCTTTATTTTAACTAAATCTATTGAAAGGCTTCTTTTGAGGAAAACAGAATCATTTTCCTAGGAGTCTTAATAAAGAATCAATAAAGTCATAGTTATGAATTGAATGAAAGATATTCGTGAAGCATTTTTTTTTATTTTTTATCATCAATATTTAAAATCATATTTCAATTAATCCATTTCGAATGTTTATGAGAGGTTTTATTTAAAGATAACTTTTTTAGTATAATTTTTTTTAATTTTAAATTTTAAATTTAAGATTTAATTAAAAAAATTAATATTTCATTTGGCTAGAATGGTTATACTTATGCACGTTTTTCCTTGACAACTCTCTATTCACTACAAACTTGAAAGCTATAAAACAAAGATAGCGTAGCTATAAAACAAAGATAGCGTAGTATATCCTGTCAACAACTTGGTAGGCCTGTTTTCCCTTGTCAACTCTCTGTTCACTACAAACTTGAAAGCTTGCCCAAGAAGAGAAGGAACAATTGTCAAACAAAAGAATGCATGGCCACAAATTTGTCTAACAAAATTTCCAAATCATCCTTCTCTCTTTCTCTCTTTCCAGATATTTTTCTCAATTTCTTTGCTCCTTTTTGAAGTCATTTCATGTCACAAACTCAAAAGGAAAAATAAGAAAAGAAATGGGTATAATTTCATTAGCACCGCATATAGTGTGGTGGTCCATCCCTTCTCTTTCTTTGAAAGATTTCTCTGGTCCCCATATAATCATTCTGTGGATCCATACCCCCTTTTATCCCACCCCATTTGGCTTAGCAAAAAGAGAAAAAGGGAAATTCTGAAAACACCCCCCAAAAATCTCTCTCTCTCTCTCTCTCTCTCTTTAATACGAGCCAAACCTACTTTGTAGTAAAAGAAATTTGCAACCCATGTCAATTCTCCCTCTGCCATGTCCTCCTTTTTGAGGGTTTCTATTAGTTTAAACCCATGTCAAGGGGTCATAAAAGTTCAGACAAAAGAAAAAGGGAAAGAGCATTTCTATTAAATAGCTTAAACATTTTTATATACCTAAGTTTAAATTATTTGTTCAGTTTAATAAGTTTATTCTATTATTATTTTCCTTTGCTCATTGTGTATTTTTGAAAAACTCCATAAGTAAAATAAAATAAAAAAATGGTAATAACAAATGGTAAAGTCAAAGTGATTTCTTCTCGTTCAATTTTAAATTTCCAAATTCAAAATCGGAAATTTTATTTATTACTTATATGAATGTAAGTAATTTTGTAACAAATTCAGAATAATTTACAAATTACAAGCAATGTGATTTTTAATTTTTAAAAAATTAAAATTAAAATTTTAATCAAAAATATATTTTTGTTATCCCAATTTGATTGCCGCTATTAATTTTGTTGCTTCCCTGACCCATTTCGCTTAAGCACATTAATGAAAAATGGAAAAAAAAATGGAACCCATCACATCAATTCTGTCACGGTTGTCCGTGCATACAGAGTAGAAGGGCCAGGTGTGAGCAGGACTGACCCGACCCCTTTTTAAAATTCATGACTTTCCAACGACAGCTGTCCCAACTCCCAAACTTTAATTCTAGTTTATTTGTGTTCAGCGTCAGAGATCCTTTGACAAAATCTTGTAAATTATTAGTATTACTATTCATTTCTTTATTTAATAGGGTTTTATTAATGCATGTTCTCTCCTGGGGTGGTGGGGTCACGCCAAATCTTGATGTTGAGGTGATGTCATGTACAGATAATCTTAAATTTTGTTAAGGGTTATCATTTTGTGTATTTTTGATTTGCTTGTCTTAATAAATAATATTTTGGGTTTTGTTTGGTTTGCTTTGAGATTTGAATCTTGATTTGGAGTGGAGCTAATTTGATTGGTGGTGGCGAGTCAGCCTGTGACTCAATTTGGGGTCAGCTAGATCTGGTTTGTTTGGAATTTGCTTGGTCTGAGGAGCCAATGTTTGTTCATTAAGACTGGCTGTGTGAGCCTTTTAGAGAATTTGGAATACTAGGTTTGGTTGGAAATTCTTAATCATATTAAGGTAATTGAATCTTGGTATCTGTCTACAATTTTGAAGTTGCATTTCAGTTTTCAGAATCCTAACGAGAGATTAGCTTCTGGGTATTTGATACTTTTTTGGTTTTGTCTATATATTTGCAATTGAATTCTGCGTGGGTTCCGCAATTTTATTTTTTTTGTGGGACTGTGATATCAATGGCTTATCTCACCCACTACCTACTTGAAGGTAATGGGTTTGGGGTATAGCATCTATTGATTTTGGACAATTTTTGTTTTTGTTATTGTCGACAATGACATTCTTATTTTTATATTACTTTTGGGTTCTGGGTGTCTTGAATTTTCATTAACATTATGTTTCTGTGTTTCAAATGCGAAAAAAAAGATGACCGTAGATGCAGGACCAGGGGCATTTCTTGCAAGTTGAGGTTGTGGATATCTGTTAAACTTGGCCATACTTTTTTTTTATTATTTTTTTTTTTTCGTCTCTTCTATTTGGTCTTATTACGGACGCCCTTGTATTTTGGCATTAAATTTCCGACTATGATTACCTTCTCAGAGTCTTCCTGATTAAAACACGGTTTAGAAACTGCATCATAGGAAAGAGTTGTGGTATTGAAGTAACTGTGTTACTTGATCAAGAGAAAAGATGAGAGCCAGAAGAGGAAGGCGCTCCGAGGTATGCTTTATTAGTCTCTGGCACAATTTTTGTTGACCTTTTGTGTGATCTTATTTTGATGTTTTGTTACATGTTTGCATGTGTCGCAGTCCTTTTGGCCTGCCATTGTGATGAAGAAATGGCTCAATATTAAGCCTAAGGTGTTGGATTTTAGTGAAGATGAAGTTGACACTGAGACTGAGAGTGAAGATGATGGTATGGTTTTATGTCTAGTTTCTGGAATACACGTTTTCAATTTTCTGTGCTTGATCATTACTTTGCACTTTCCATCCAGCTGCGTCAGTAAAAGATTCAAGATTGGATGTGAGAGAGGATCATGCCCATAGAACTCAGAGGAGCTCGTCTCTATGCTCAGCTCAAACTTCAGGCAATATTTGAGATATCTTTCAATGGTTTTCCTCCAATTTGCAGATTCTAGCTAAATACTTTATGGGAAAATCTATCCTCGTAATTGCTTAGTTTTTAATCAGAGATCAATTTACCAAAAGAAACTTGCATGTTGACATGCTCTGGTATAAAATGTCTTTGTTTTTACTTGTTCACATACTTATCTTCAATTTGATAAACGTCTTTCAGGAGCACCTTTGAAGGGTTTTGTCTCCAGACACAAGAGAGGAAATTCGGAAACTCTTCGTGTCCAGTACATAAACACCAAGGATGTAAGGTCTGGAAGTCACAGAATATTGCTTCCACGTTTTCTGTTTGTGCTGATGATGCAATTGCTTAACAAAAACCGCTTTTGCTGAATTTTCACTGGATATAATTTTGTGGCTCTTGTTTTCTTCAGGATAACAATAGGCACTTGGAATGTTGCCGGAAGAGCTCCCTGTGATGATCTTGAGATTGACGAGTGGCTTTGTACTAATGAACCAACAGATATTTACATACTTGGGTGAGCAGTGCTCCAAAATGGTTTGATTCTTTTAATAGTTTCTGGCTTCAGGGTGATCAGCTAATACACATGGTCCTCCAGGACTTGTAGGCACGTGCACTCAATGAGCAGGAAATGGTCTTGGGTTCTAGTTATTTATTTATTTACTCCTTGAACTTGCTAATTTATTTTTTCTCTAAGCAAAATGGGTTTGTGTTGATTGAGGATCAAAGGCCATATTTGGTAAATTAAGTTTTTCTTTCTTTTTTTGCCTTCTAAATTCATTTTGTCCATTTCGATATTAAAAGTGGTTCTACTTTACATTTTTGATGGAATCTTCATATGTTGATTGAATACTTCCCAGTAAATGAGCATCATGTCATTGTATTCATTGCACTTGTGTCCATTCTGACATGGATATATCTGTCCATCTTACATTCTTAAACCCTTAATTGATTATGTAATAGGAGCAACCTTTACTTTGTCATAGTCATGCTTCTGTCCATCTTACCTTACATGGACAGATGTGCGAGTATTATAGACTACTTTTAGTAACTGTTTGTTTTGTAGAACATTCTAGAACATTCAACACTAGATACATTATCTTGTCAGTTCTATCATGTCCATTCTCTCTAAACATCTATGTGATTCAGAATCATTGTATGATGACTGCCTAATTCTCAGGGGTAGATGAGTTCTCTTATTTGCCTAATTAAATAAGGTGGAAAATTTTTCGGACTAGTCCCGTTCTTGCATATTGCCTATATACTGTTAAGGGCTAGGGTAAACTCTGCATCATAGAGATCCTTACAGCTCCCCATTTCATTTACTAAGAAAATGTTTATTAAGAAGGCCATTTTTTCCCTGACATTGAGGAATTAATGTGGAATCTTTTCATTACACAGTTTCCAAGAAGTTGTGCCTTTGAATGCTGGGAATGTTTTGGGAGCAGAAGATAACCGGCCAATTCCAAAATGGGAAGCAATAATTCGCAAAACACTGAATAAGGCATCTGAACCTGAAAACAAACACAAAGCTTATAGTGCCCCTCCCTCTCCAGTTCTAAGGACTTCTTCTGCTGCTGATCTCCTTGCCGATGAGGTGAATGATCCGGTGTTAGAATTAATGAGCAAGGAGACTGCTTTAGCTGGTAATGGTTATGATATTGACAAACATGTGATGAACGAAGCAGTTGGTGCTGTGAAGAAACTCCAGTTAAAGAGAATATATGGTATTGATGTAGACAGTAGATTGGACTGGCCTGAACATTCATTGGATACAAGCGCTCAACTTATATCCTCAGGTTCAAAATTGAGAAGAGTATTTAGCAGTGCTGGAAGAATTGGTTTTGATCACATGGAGAATCCTATAGCATATAGTCCTAAAAACTTTGCTTATGATGATGGGCTACAACGATTACACTGTAGCCCTGGAAACCTGGTATCATTATGGTTAGATCAGCAAACTGATCCTGAAGTCTTTGAGGCTCTCTCTGATGTTTCTGACCGGTTTTCTGATGAGGATGATGACCCTTTTTTGGAAATGCCAGATGAACAATATGATACTGGCACTACAATAGATAGTTCAAAGTCACGTCCTAAATATGTTCGAATTGTCAGCAAGCAAATGATAGGGATATATGTATCTGTTTGGGTGCGTAGAAAGTTGAGGAGACATATAAACAACTTGCAAGTCTCAATAGTTGGAGTTGGATTTATGGGCTACATGGGAAACAAGGTACTTGACAAAATAAAATTAACTATTTAACTTGATTGGCCTTCGAAATTTCTAAATTGTTGCTATAGACACTATACTGCATTTTGATAACCTAGAGCCTAATCTAGAGCCTAACATAATTGATTTGAATTGGAAAGGAAATGGTGTTCGGCACCCTTTTCCTATTTAACTCGGTTCAATCACCATATTCATGAACCTATTTTTAGTAATTTTCTCGCATCATTCCACTGAATTGCCCCTCTTCTTATCATAATGTGCCATGACTAATATAGTCCATGATTGAAGTAGTTGCACAATTTTATAACTATGGTCTATAATGGAGCATATCTTACTAAATTTTTACTGCTGTCCAGGGCTCCATTTCTGTTAGCATGTCACTCTATCAGTCTCGCTTGTGCTTTGTTTGTTCACATCTGAGCTCTGGCCAGAAGGATGGGGATGAGCAGAAGAGGAATGCAGATGTATATGAGATCTTAAGACGTACCCGTTTCTCATCAGTTTTTGATTCAGACCAAGCACAGACTATTCCATCTCATGAGTAAGTGTCATTGGTGGACTTACAATTACTGTTTCAGGAATAAAATGCATGCCTGTGATATGACCAAAAAGGCTTCAATATAACTATGTTTTGAATTAGGAGTTTAACAATTTTATTTCTCTGACATCTCACATTATTAGAATCCTGTTTCTTCTCTCCTGTGATCAGTCAAATATTCTGGTTTGGGGACTTAAACTATCGTCTCAATATGTCAGACACAGAGATAAGGAAGCTTGTAGCAAGGAAACAGTGGGAGAAACTTATTAACAATGACCAGGTGAGTACCATGACACATCTTGTGTTTCCACTAGCTTTATATTGTCATATTGTTCTGCATAATTTTGACCTGTGTTGATGGATGTCATGTCTAATGAAATAATGGGTCTATCGCCAAGTTAAAGTTAGACTCATGACGTACTGTATCATAGACCAGATAAAATTGACATTGATAGAATTTAAGCATCTGGCAGCCACAAATTGTGAATAATTATTGCTTTGTAATTTAATAAAGTGTGGTATAATGTGACATGGATTTGTAACTCATGCAAATAAGAGTTGATCCAGCTTGCTTGATCTTCCATTGTAGCTGGAATTGAATCTGCAATGATTCCTTATGTTTGGTGTTGAAGTCAAATTTCCAAAATCAGGAACCTTGAATTCCAGTTTTCTGAAAGTACTTCTGGATTATTTGGTAAATCTAGTGTATGTTTTCCAAAATTTTAGTCTTGATTAGGGGGCATCTATTTCCCCTTATCCTTTTTTTTTTGGACATTTCTAATTGCCTCCATGTGTGACTTGTGTAATGTTATGAAAACATGCAATTTTTTATTTTATTACATATCATTTTTTTGGTAACTATGCAAAAAGGCATTGAATGGCTTGGTAATGCTTGTGGCAGCTGACCAAAGAGCTTCATAGGGGGCGTGTATTTGATGGTTGGAATGAAGGGGTGATAAACTTCCCACCCACTTACAAGTATGAGATCAATTCCGATAGATATGTTGGCAAAAACCCAAAAGAAGGGGAGAAGAGAAGATCTCCGGCATGGTAAGTGGATGTTTTGTGGAAGCAGCCGAATATCTCCATTCGGAACCAAGCAGAAGAGCCTGAAACCTTAGAAGATTGTTCAAGTACTAACATAGTTAGCCACTTTTGTAGATTAATGCCAAACATAATTAGCGTAATGCACTGTATCTGCAGGTTTTGTTTGCTGTTGTTGACACCGCTAGCAATATCCACTAAAAGGCAATCTCATGATAGATTTCTGTAGTTAGATTAACCTTTTTTTTTTGCCTTTGACTTAGCTACCACCCGGTATTCGGGACTCTACCCTGATTAAAACGGATCGACCTTCTGTCGGGCCCACGAATGGGGGAGGTCTTCCAACGTGATTATTTTACGTCGCCATGAGAACTCGAACTCGAGTCCATGGGAACGGAATGCAGAGCCCTTCCCACTGCACCCAATCTACGTTGGCTAGATTAACCTTATAGGACCGGGGTCATGAACAGAGCTCAATTGGTCAATCTGTACAGTCATACAAGTGGAAAGAATAAACGTCTCCACCACCCTCACAAATTATTTTCCATGAATAATGTTCTCATCCAAGTAGATTATAATTATTATTATATTCCCCCCACCCTCAATATATGGCACTAAAAACCAAAGACTGCACATAAATATAAAACCACTTTCTGACATGTCTGTGGGGGCATTATGCAGGTGTGATCGTATATTATGGTTAGGAAAAGGCATAAAACAACTCTCGTACAGGCAGGCAGAAATGAGGCTCTCGGATCATCGGCCTGTCAGTGCAGTCTTTTTGAATGAGGTTGAGGTCCTAGACCATCGGAAGCTTCAAAGAGTTCTCAAAGTCTCCAAGCCAGCAGCGGTTCCAGAGCTTTTTCTTGATGAAGAAGGGGAGTTGGAATTTTAGAAATTGACAGGTATCCAAGCCCTCTCAGTGAACTGAAAGACACCTGGCACCAAAACTCTTCACCTCCACTTCCCTCTCTGAATACACAAACTTTTGTTGCATAATGCATCAAAATTAAAATTTTTGTTTGATCTTTTCAGGACAACTCAGGCTGGCCAGGACTGCTAAGTCGTCTCCCCTTAACTTTGGCTCTTCATCAGTCAGGTTGTCATGAATTATGTCAGAGGAGAGCCAAAATTTTGACTGATACCCAATAATAAGAATCATTTGGAGCCCCAAAATTTTCTTATACACACCTGTATTATACATAAACAAGTAGAACTACATCACATTTGTATCATTTGGAAGGGGTTGATTGTACATATTTAGAACAATGTGTCCTCGGAAAAAAGTTGTACGCAGTGTCTGGTTGTTTGGATTTCATAATAATATAAACTATAATCACACTTCACCCCGAGCCATTATCAGCAAAAATTGGAACTTTCGCTTTAGATAGCTATTCCTTTCTTCACATAATCCATCATAGGTGTATATAAGTCCTGTTCATTGAGATGCCAAGTTCTCCTTTCTTGCACGACTGACAGGGATTTTTCGTTCAATGCAATTTTTGAGAGCAAGATTTGCACTTTTCATCATTTGGTCTTCTAGTGGATCAGCTTTACTCATCTTTCCTCCTTGGCCGTGTAAATGATGCTATTAAAATCACTCAAATCATCATACTTTTCACAAGCAATGATACTTGAAGCTATGATTTCTCCCTTTTTTTCTTGACGCAATATATCCGTTTATGTCCGTTTCTCATAATGCCAATGAAGATCGATAAGACAGAGCCCCTTGCTGTAAAAAGAATTTCTCTCCGATCCCTTCTCTAGGGACATGCCCTATGAGCTCACGATCTGCATTGAGGAATTTACCTTTGCGTCTCAAGAGTTTTTGCCACCAAAGGCCTATTCTTCTTACACCTTTACCTTGTCTTCTCATTCTCTCTTGTTCGATCACCATTCTTCGAAATAAAGTGATCATTTCTTGAGCCTTTTCTTTAGCATTCTCGTCCATTGATTCTCTAATTCCTTGATGGGATTGTTTGCAAAAGGCTTCGGATGTGGACTTTGTTGGAAAAAATAACTTTTATGGAAAACTATATCAAACATCATATTAAATTATCAAAATTAAAAATTTAATAACTGAAAATTAAAATTCAGATCAAATAGAAAAATTACTTGATTCCATAATCAAAAAACCTCAATTGAATAAAATTCTAATCTGGGAAGAATCTTGGGTTCTTCAAATATGTCTTCACAAGATCTCTTAAAACCTCTTTAGAAATTAGAGTTTGACACAAGTATCATAATCCTATTTATAGCTATAGAAATGATTTTATCATCCAAATTCGTAATAAAATTGCCTATTTAATTTATTTTAGTTATCATATCAAATTCACATGAATTTAGATAATTTTTTAATTTTTCTTAAATCACTTTTCGACATTTCCTATTTAATCCATCATAAATAATAAATATTTATCGGTATCTATCTTTCAACATTCTCTATTTAATTTATCATAAATAACAAATGTCTATCGATATCTACACATTTATTTATTTTAATATCGATTCTTAAACCCAAAATATCAAATTTTCAAAGTTAATAGATTATTTTCATACGAGCAGACATATACATTATGTAATTATTTTATATATAAGCTCAATATTGAATTAATAATCAACACAACTTTTCTGTCAATATTGAAATGTATCTACAACTAATCCGATCCATCAATCATATCAACTTAGGATCAAAGCGGTTTCTGTTAGATTTTTTTCGTAACTCAACCATCAATGGTCACGTAAATCGATATAACCGAATGACAAGGATCATGATATGAATGTGTAGTATGGAAATATCATACAATGTGATCTTTAACATGCCTATTTCTAACTAGTTCTCTTTAGCGAGATCATATCAATTTAGAGTGTGAATAAAAAATGAATTTTTATTTCTGCAAAACTTAATTGTAATAATTGAATCAATAGAACATTATAAACTCCTACTAAAACTGTACATCCTTAAGTGGTATTACACCCATACGAGCAACATGCTCAAGGAATACTTTGGGTAGTAAACCCTTTGTAAGCGGATCCGCAATTATGGAATTTATTCCTATGTGTTCTATAGATATTAAACCACTCTGTACTTTTTCTTTAACAATCAGGAACTTGATGTCTATGTGCTTGGACTTTGTCGAGCTAATGTTGTTATTAGAATAGAGAACTGTCGATTTATTGTCACAAAATAATTTGAGTGGCTTGTGAACGCTATCCACTATCTCTAGTTCTGTGACAAAATTTCATAACCATATTTCATGGTTGGATGTCTCATGACACGCTATGAATTTTGCTTCCATTGTGGGAGATGCTATAAGAGACTGTTTAGCACTCTTCCAAGAAATGGCTCCTCCCGCTAGCATGTAGATGTAGCCTATTGTAGATTTCATGCTATCTTGGCATCCCGCAAAGTCGGAGTCAGTATATCCGGTGATCTCAAGCCGTTCCGACCTCCGATACGTGAGCATATATTCCTTCGTTCTCTGTAGATACCGCAAGACTCATTTGACGGCTTTCCAATGGTCTATTCCTGGATTGCTTAAGTATCTGCCCAATATTCCTGTAATATACGCAATATTCGAACGTGTACATATTTGAGCATACATCAGATTCCCTACTATGACGCATAGGGAATCTTTTGTATTTCTCGTTTCTCAATATCACTTTGGGGGCACTGTTTGAGACTAAATTTGTCTCCTTTAGCCACAGGGGTATCACCTGATTTACAATCTTGCATGTCATATCTTTTTAAGACCTTTTCAATATATCCCTTTTGAGACAATTGCAAAATACCCTAAGAACGATGTTGGTGTATCTGAATGCCCAATACGAAAGAATTTTCTCCAAGATCTTTCATCTCAAATTTCTTGGTGAGAAAAATCTTGGTTTCATGCAATAAGTCTTTATTGTTACTAGCAAGCAATATGTCATCGACATATAAAACCAGAAAAATATACTAACTCCCACAGAATTTATAGTATATACATTCATCTACTAAATTCATCTCAAAACTAAATGAGATGATTACTTGATGAAATTTAAAATACCATTGTCGAGATGCTTGTTTGAATCCATAGATGGATTTCTTAAGTTTGCAAATCATATTCTTTGGATCTCTTGACACAAAGTTTTCTGGTTGCAACATATAGATTGTTTTATCAATGTCACCATTGAGGAACGCTGTCTTCACATCCATCTGATGTAACTTAAGATTAAAATGTGCCACTAATGCCATTATAATTCTAAAAAAGTCTTTCAAAAAAATCGAAAAGAAAGTCTCTTTATAATCGATGCATTCTTTCTGTGTGAAGCCTTTTGTGACAAGACGAACTTTATGTCTCTCCACATTACCTTTTGAATCCCTTTTGGTTTTAAATATTCATTTACAACCAATGAGTTTCGCACCTTCAGGCAATGGGACAAGATCCCAAACGTCATTATCTTTCATGGACTTCATCTCTTCATTCACGGCATCGATCCACTTTTGAGAGTTACAACATTCCATGGCTTAACGGAAGTTGATTGGGTCATCTTCCATCACTCCAATGTCAACCTCATGTTCTTGAAGAAATACAATATAATCATCTGGAATTACACTTCTTTTTTCTCTAGTGGATCTTCTTAATGGCATAGGTACTTGAGGGGGTAGAGTTTGTTCTTCTGAATTGGAGGGTTCTCAAACATTGTCTGATCCTGATATGTTTTGAATAAGATCAGGGATAGAAACCTGATCAAGTCAATAACACCTGTGGGAATATCAACATGTTTCTCTTGGAAGACAATGTCTCTAACCATATCTCTCCCTGCAAACTCAACATTCTCAAAGAACCAGGTATTTCCCGACTCAAAGATGACCTTATTTGTTGGATCATAAAATTTATACCCTTTAAACTTTTCAGAATATCTTACAAAATAGCAACTAATCGTCTTAACATCCAGTTTCCTTTCATTGGGCCTAAAAGGCCAAACCTCAGCTGGACAACCCCAAACATGTAGATATTTCAAACTAAAATGTTTGCCTGTCCAAAGTTCATAAGGGGTTTTAGCAGTTGCCTTAGTAGGAACCCTGTTTAGAATGTATGCTGCAGTCTTTAGTGCCTCTCCCCAGAGTGACTCGGGTAAGGCAGAATGAGCTATCATACTTTTTACTATATCCGAAGAGTCATGTTTCGTCTTTCAGCAATACCATTCATGGCAGGTGAGTCAGGCGTGGTGTACTGTGGAACGATACCACATTCCTCTAGGAAGTGAGTAAACGGTCTTGGACGTTGTTCACCTGATCCATCATTTCTGTCATAGTATTCTCCACCACGGTTAGATCTGACTTTCTTAATTCTTTTGCCAAGGTGGTTTTCAACTTCAGCTTTATAAATTTTGAACATATCCAGAGATTGAGACTTTTTTGTAAGGAGATAAATATAGTCATATCTTGAATAGTCGTCTATAAACGTAATAAAATATCGTTGACCATTCCAAGAAACCGAAGGGAATGGTCAACAGATATCCGTATGAATTAGTTTTAAGACGTGTGAAGTCCTCTTCGTTTCAAAACTCATTTTATTGGTTTGTTTTCCCTTTATACAATTTACACAAATATCAAAATCTATGAAATCAAGGGAATTAAGAATTCCTTTTGACACAAATCTCTCTATTCTCCGTCTAGAGATATGACCCAATTTCTTGTGCCATAACGAGGAAGAATTCTTATTGGTTAATTTTCGCTTTACACTTCGAATACTGGTCTGCAAAAATTCATTAAAACAAGCCACGGTATCAAGTAAATAAAGATTATCGGATCCTAATAAAGAACCGCAACCAATTAATTTTGAATCAAGAAACAAACTAACTTTTCCATTTCTGAAAGAACAAGTAAATCTAAATTTGTCCAATACAGAAATAGAAATCAAATTCCATCTGAAAGACAGTACAATAAATGTTTCATGTAAATCCAAAAAGAATCTGGTTCTTAACAATAATCTAAATCTTCCGATGGCTTTAACTGGAACCTTATTTCTATCGCTCACGTAGATGTATCTTTCATCATCATTTGGCGGTCTGTAATTTAGGCAACCATCTATAGACACACTGATGTGAGTGATTGCAGCGGAATCTAGCCACCAACTGTGTCTTGGTTCTGAAGTTAAATTAACCTCAGAACAAACCAAAGACAGAAGCATACATTTCTTTACATGCCGGCATGGTAATTGGTATACTCCTTCTTTCTATGTCCTTCGGCACCACAAAAGAAACATCCTTTCTTTTCCGGTTCACCTGGTACCTTTTGTTATTTCTTTTGAGGTGTCGTTCCTGCAGCATCCTTAGTGGGCTTCCTTTTCTTGCCTTTGGTCGAAATCAGGTGAGCACTTTCTGTCCGATCTCGCTTCAACCTTTCCTCTTCTTGAACACAGTGAGAGATAAACTCATTCAGAGACCAAATCTCTTTTTGACAATTATAGCTCACTTTAAATTGGTTAAACTGTCCTCGAAGAGATATTAAAACCAAATGCACTAGCAAGTCCTCAGAGAGGTCTAGTTTGAGTGCTCTTAACTTTGAAGTGACATCATCTCCATGATGTACTCCCTTATATTGCCTTGACCTTTATACTTTATTGAAACAAGATTCGCCAAAAGTCTATCAATTTCTGACTTTTCAGATTTCGTTATCTTTGCAGAAATTCTTGAGGAAAACTCAAGATTGATGATGAGTGATTTTTCAGAGTTTAATCGAAGGATTTGTCAAGAAACATCCTTTTTTTTTTGGGTCCTCTAGACTCGGTTCACCACTCGGTTTTCGAAATTTAGCTTCGACTAATCCGGGTTGAGCCGCTGAAGTCGCTCGAGGGGAGTAGAGTTCTCCCCAACATATTTGTCAAGAAACATTCTTTATTGTACAAATTCATTGAGGAATTTGCACTAACTTTTGATGGAAACAAATGCAACGATTGGAGATCACAAGTTCGAGATGTAGAAAAAGTTTTTTAATGAAAATATAAAGAGAAGACTGCGTACATATATCTCTACTTTCAAAACTAATCTCAATTGTTGAGATTAAAACTCTGATCGATCGATAATGTTCATTTTAAAACTAACCTCTCAAACCTTTTATGAGAAAATAAAAACAAAGAAAAACCAATCAATATTAGCCTTAAATTTCTATTTTATTCGACGAGGTTCAAGCATATATATATATATATATATATATATATTCTACTAGGTAAAAGAAAGAAATAGTATCTTCTAGTTTTACCCGGTAGGGTAGAAGAATGTTATAGAAACAATATATAATTAGTGTTGAGTAATTTAAAGTTTGGAATGAAAATACGATAAAAAAGAAAAGAGAGGAAAAAGGTAGTATGGACGATACATAATGAAAGAAGACAATTTTGAGTATGGTGGCAATTAAAAAAAATATCTTTTTTTTTAAAATTTTTGTCTCTATTTTTATATCTCATGTTCGCTCAAAAAGAAGTCACATACCACACATGACATTTAACTTCTATTTCAAAAAGCGAAAACAGTTTTTAATTTTGATTCCTTTACAATTTAAATATGATATTTTTGTTTGCCAGTTCTTCAAATAAAACACTCCCTCAGGTTTTATACAGTTGTCATAAATTTTCCAATTTTCAATATACATATAGTATAAAATCAGATTTTTTTATTAATTAAATTTTTTCGAAAAGGTTATTTTCTTTTTTTAAAATTCAAATTTCGCACTCTTTGACTGAGTGCGACACATGATCGCCTGACAAGACAGCCAGGCGCTGCAAAGGACAGCTGTCTTTGCTCTCCAACGAGCTCATTTCGTTGCGAAGGACAGTTGTCTTTGTTTGATTTGCCTGTATGTTTAGTGTGGGGATTGCTGAGGAGTGAGGAGACTTGGATTTCGCACTCAGACCGCAAAACCTAACATTAAAAAAAAAAAAAAACATTTTTAAAAAAAATTAATTAATAAAAAAATTGATTTCGCTCTGAGAAATCAATAATTTGAAAAAAAAAACATGATTAAATAATCTAAATTAAAAAAAACTATATTTCGGTAAAAAAACCTTCAGATTCTTAACCATATAGCATATTGATCATAGCAATAGCGAGGTGAGATTTCTCGTGCCTATACCATACTCCAATGTCGGATTTTGATGATGCCCATTATTTCATTCTTTTTTCCCCCCCTCGGGAATCAAAAGGATTCTTCAAATAAAAGATTTCTAGGAAATGGGAGATTATGATGGGCATTCTAGTTGACGATGATGTGGTGGGTTTTCTGCCATTGTTGAACAAGTGAGGTTATCCCATGTCAGAAAAGTAAATGTGATTATAATAATCATTCTTATTATTTATATCGTTGCTATGAAATTATAAATTATTCTTGCCATTGCATTTCTTGGTGCATACATTTTCATTTGTGCTGGGTTGTTATAGTGAAAGTAAAACTCCCACGTCATTCCAACCAAACATATCAACATTTCCAACTATCTACTTGCCATCTTCACATACAAGCTCCAGTCTATAAAAACCCCTGGCCTAGTGCCTCACCAACACAACACACAACCCCATCGCAGCCAATTTCCCAAAATGAGTCCTTTCTTCACAAATCTTTCTCTCCCCTCACTTCTTCTCATGTCCCTCCTCCTTGCCACCGCTGCGAATGCAGCTAATTTCCTCATCCGAAACAACTGCCCTTATACCGTATGGGCTGCGAGTGTGCCTATTGGTGGTGGTAGGCAACTAAACAATGGTCAAGAGTGGACAATCACCGCCAACCCAGGTACAACAAGGGCCCGTATTTGGGGCCGCACAGGCTGCAACTTCGACGCGTCAGGCCACGGGCGATGCCAAACAGGTGACTGTAGCGGAGTCTTACAATGCACGGGCTATGGCCAACAACCAAACACCTTGGCCGAATATGCACTGAAACAATTCAATAACTTGGACTTTTTTGATATCTCGCTAGTGGATGGATTTAATGTTCCTATGGAATTTGTCCCAACCTCGGGTGGGTGTACCCGCAGGCCACGGTGCATCGCAGATATTAACAGGCAGTGCCCGAATGAGCTGCGGGCTCCAGGCGGGTGCAATAACCCATGCACCGTATTTAAAACCGATCAATATTGTTGCAATTCAGGAAGCTGTGGACCTACCACTTACTCAAAATTTTTCAAGGATAGATGCCCTGATGCATATAGTTACCCTAAAGATGATGCTACTAGCACATTTACTTGTCCCAGCGGTACTAACTATAGGGTTGTGTTCTGTCCATGAGGGGCTTTGATGTGTCTAAGGATATTATGTAATAATAAGCTGAAATGCAGTCCGTAGTGTTGGAAAAATAAAGGGTTAGACCCTCAAGGTATTGGTCGATGTTATCGACCGGATGCCATTCGCCATTGAGTGTTATCTATCGTTTAATATTTTTATCCCATGACCTCAATTAATAAAAGTTTATTTTATCTTTACTGAATTATCCTTTTTTCACTTGATCAATAATTTCTCTCTTCACCTATTTCATATACATACGTTAAAGATGTTTTAGTTGCACAATCATTTGGTATTTTTTTTCAATTACTCTATCATTGAGATACAAATGAGAGGAGATAAAATAGGTGATAAGTCAGTAAACGGTATAGTTTTTTCATTTTCATTCTTCAATTTTTAATTCAATCTCATTTTGTTACATCTTTTTATTAAAAAAATGATAAAAGATAAGATTTGTAAATGTGAATTAATAAATGTAGTTATTGGGAGGAAAATAATAAAGAATAAGGATAAAGTCCTAATTAGTGCTTCCTAAAGCTTTGACATATAATTTGAAACTAAACAATATTTAGAAAGCAACGGATAATAGAAAACTGAGGGAGTACTTCAGATTTTCCCCTCTTACGCTCACTGATTTAGCATCTTCCAAAATTGCCCTTCAGAATACTTATCTCATGGAGCATGTTTTTTTCTTGCACCATTGTCAAAGACAATCAAGTATCAACCGGGACATGGGGATATTGAATATGTGAAAGCCAAAAACTATGTTTGTGTGTGATGAGAGAGAGATCAAACTCACATCTGTGTAGTGACAATCCGCATTACTCTTCGAGGAGATAAATCCCTTGTCGTGGCCAATGTCAGTTTGGCTATGGGTCTCCAGGTCTTCGAGTGTTGCCCTAATAGGCGTTTGGGTCATGTCTCATCATTTGCCACCAACTTATGATGTCGTTTTATGATAAATGTGTTATGAGTGACGTTTGTTCATCAAAAGTTGGGAAGTTACAAAAATCTTTAATTCCGTATGCACCGCTTCATACAAATCGTCTTTAATACACTCATCAGGGCACGAAGCTTGTAACACCGAAAATTCGGTGTTAGAAATGTTCTGTGAAATATGGTGAAAAATTTTAAATTTTGCATTGATTTTCGATTTTGGGGTATAAATTTTAAATTTTTGGTATAATTAAAATGCCGAGTCGTAAATTCGTAGTGAATTCCATTTTAGGTAAATTTAAAATTTCATTATAGTAAGAATATAAAAATAAATATAAATATATTGGTATTTAAAAAAAAAAAAAAAAAAAAAAAAAAAAAAAGGAGGGGGGACAAAACGCAGCAAAACGCTGCGTTTTGCCCCAAATGAGGATTAGGGCTTTTAGCCCTAATCCCTCTTTCTTCCTCCCCTCTTTCGTCTCTCGCTCTCTGCACTCTCTCTCCCTCACGCAATCTCTCCCGCGACTCCTTTTCCATGATCGATCGCTCCTCCACCGCGCACAACCCAACTTCGACCACCGCAAGCCCTTGTTTCACCCTACCTCAGTCTCTCTTCCAGTCCCTCTCTCTCTCTTCGAACGTATCTCTCCTTCTCGCGGTTCTCCGCCGCTGTTACCACAACCCACAGCCACCGCGGCCACCGCGAGCCACCGCGGTCGCCACCGCGAGCCTGTCCCGCACCATCTCTCTCTCATCTGACCACCATCTCTGCCTCTCTCTATTCTTCTCTCTCGCGCGACAGACGGCTCTCCCTACGCGCGCAATAGCGCGCGACAGCTCCTTGCCCGCACGACTGCGCACGCGACAGCGCGTGACACGGCGCGAGACAGCCCCTTCCTGCGCGCCGAACGCGACCGTCCCCTTCTGCGCGCGGCGCGCCTGCCGCTGCTCCCGCGCGCGGCTACAGCTCCATCCTTGCTCGTGTGCTTTCTGCCACTCTTGCAGAGCCCAAAACGGCAGACTTTGAAAACCCTAGCTGCGGTTGTGAGATCGGTCTGCATAGGTTTCGGAATGGAATGAGAAGACAATTTGACGAAGGTTGCGAACTGCAAAACACCCTAGGTTGACCTTTGGAGACTCGAGGGGAGTCTTTTTGAGTTGATTTCGAAAATAGGGAGTGAATACCATCCCTAGAGGTGAGTGGACGGATCGTTGTGTAGTAAATAAGCAAAATATCTTTAAATTCTTTGATAAATGATTTGAAATGATTTTCATATGATTTTATGCAATTATTTGTGATTGTGGGATGTCTAAAATGAGAATTTGAAGTATGAATGCATCCTATGTGATTTTACATGAACTTGTGCCGTCTGTTTTGACTTCTTGAATGGTAAATGCTTGTAGCATGAATTTCAGATTGAATTGATAAAATGTGGCACATGGATTGGAATTTGGATGATTGCGAAATTGTGGTATTGTGAATCGATGATTGTGAAATGAAAGGTGCCGCAGATGACTATAGTCATACCCCCCACGGAGCGACCCGACGGGGTGACGTGGGTTTGGGTTATATGCGAGAGAGGTATGCGGCCTCTGCTCTGCCACGTCGGACTATCCGGCTGCACCCCGGGGAGGTCCGAGCCAACGCCAAGGAAGGGGGTAGTTTTGAAAAACTGAAATGGAAAACCCCTTGGTGGGCTTCCGTCTTGGTTCGGCCAAACGCAAGAGGGAAGTGTTTTCGATGGGACCCTTGTGATTTTCTAAAGGAATATTTGAATGAATGCTTGACATGGATGCATATTTTATAAATGATGTTGAATTACTGAAATGTTTGGATATGGAAAATGATGTTTGAAGTATGCTTTGACATTCCCCACTTTCACCCCTTATTTATTACACAATCATGTCATTGCACTCCACTCACTGGGTATTTATAATACTCACCCCACTCTTTAACATTTTTCAGAGGAATATTAGATTTGTGACAGAGATTGGAGCTTGGGGAGGGCCTACCAGCTGGCTTTTGTAGGTATACATCGAGATGTATAGTCATTTTTGGTTTGAATTGAAATCCGAAGAAGGGAAGACTTGTACAATTCTTTTTGGTACGGATTTAGCCGATACTTGTTTCCTGTATAGGAACAAGTATTGATGGAATCCTTACGTGGTTGTTGTTTACTTTCTTTCTCTCATAGTTTTGGTAAAAACTCATTTTTGAGTGGGACATTTGGTTTGTAATATTGAGAATGGTTATTTTCTTTCGATTTCACGAAGTCTTGGACAACTCATATCGTTTGGATCTTACGGACGTTTGCTTGATTCTTCAAGCGAGTGTTAGTAAGATCTTACGGCTATGTTTTGGGACTTTCTGTTTGTTAAGTGCTTTCCTTATACTGTGAACTTTGAAATGGCTTGGATGGCCATATTGTGTGCCGTGCATGCACAGGTTCCCTCTCCCCGATTGTGTGTTGATGTGTAAATGCGCATGTACAGGTTCCCTCTCCCCGATGTGTGCTCGTGTGTACAGGGATGGACCGGATGTGTCCTTGCATGTGTTTTGTTATGTGATGTTTTCTATTTTTGATGATTGATGTATGGAAAGAACTGTGGTGCTGTCTTTGTAGCCTTGCGGAGTTCTGGTATATGGGGAGGTTCTGCCCGTATACCGAGATTTCGCGGCGGCTGTTGCGTGGTCGATCCGAGGATCGGGGCGTGACAAAGCTGAAATAGGTCGTAGATGAGCATCTTTCTCTCTCGGCCGTTTTATCTTCCTAAGAGTGTCAATGTTTCTAATCTTTGAACAAGTGTCCCCGAAATAAATGTTTTGTGGGGAGTTGGAGAGATTTAAACCTTTCATTCATTGCATATTATTTTCATTAATCCGTTTCGTCTGTTCAGGATTTGCAAAGATCTTTCCCCTGTAACTATAAATAGGGATCGTGTGATTCTATGTTACCTCAAAGAAAACTTGTGTGTTTTCACGTCTGTAATTTCTTCTTGCTGAGAGTTAGTTTCTTTACAAGTTCTTTCGATGGCACGCCTTAGGTCACAAGGCTCGGTAATATAGGTTGTTTCTCCCGATAAGAGGTCTCGTCAAGAATGGGATCGCTAATGCGAGATCCAATCATGTCAGTTGATATTCAAATGCCAAGATAGGCTATATCAAGATTCCCGTTGGGGTTCTCAACTTCATAGGGAAGTTTCAAATACGCTCCTACTTTGGGTTAAGTTCATCTTCTGGCTTGTGTTCCTTCGGATTAGGCGACTAGAGGAGTCGGTTAAGTATAGGGAGCTGTGATGACAAAAAGTTTGAATCCTGAATCCTCACAGTCTCTTTATGGCCATCATTAGGTATTGGAAATCAGAACTTTGCTTCTCATTACATCTTTTTCTCGAGGATGTGTACTTGTAACAGTTTGAGGGTTCTTCCCCCCCTCCTTTTAGTGCCTAATACACCAATAATGTCAGTTTTGAGCACTTGAGGGTTGTATATTGCCGTGATCTTGCTATTGGTGCTAGAGAATTTGGTTTTAGACAATTGAGCTTTTGTGGCAAGTTCTGTGCCAAGCTTGATACTTCTGACCATCTAGGACTGTAAGAAGAAGAGAGAGAATTTTGAGTTCTGAGTACATCTTCTTTCACCATGATTATGTTAAATTTGTAACTCGCGATGGCTATTGGAGATTGCTGTCCAAGTCCATAGACAAATGATTCCTGTGATGCTGAGGTTTTTCTCGATCAATATCACTGCTTCCTCTCTCGTTCCTGATACCACTCTCCCCCCTCTCTCTCTCTCTATTTTTTTTTCCCTGTTACAACAGAGATCTAACCTGAATCACAAGGTCGGTGGAGAGGGGGTGTAGCTACTGGGCAGTCCCGTTGAAACCCCTCTCTCTCTCTTCAAGCACAGTGCTTAAATTAAACTTTGTTTTGTTTATGTAATAATTTCAACTTTTTCAAATCAGTAACACTTCCTTCTCTGGAATGTGCACACAAAGTATGTGCCAAGTACCCTAGTTCTGTTTGACAACCTCTTGAGGGTTTATATTGTTTTTTATCCAGATAACTTTTGTTACAATTTAAATGTATAATGTTCATTTTAAATATTAGATTTTCTTGGGATGTGGTCGTCCCGTTTTTTGGGATGTTAGATTTTTTTTTTTTTTTTCGTGCATCGAATTGCTGCTTCAGATTCTTTCACAAGCTATTACTCATAATTTTTCTCTGAAAAATTTCTTGGGGGCTGAAGTGAAGAAATCGCGACATTCTTTCTTCAGATGCGGCATGCTTTGAGGCTTAAATATTGGCAAGAATTTTTCGCGATTTCATACAGACGGTCAAACATGTTTTCGCCATTTTGGGCTGATTCTTGTGTTTGTCCTTCACTTGTCTTTTGGCATTATTACGAAACCCTCACATCCCTTCTCTATTCCCTAAAATTTCTTCAATATTTTCTTCAAATTCAGTCTTCATCTACCTCCGGTCACCTTTGAACCATCCAATTTCACATCGTCCTCAACGATTCTGCCGGAGAGAACCATAGTGATGACAGAATCAAGCACGGCTGTCAGTTTGTATCCAAGCTCCATCTCTCTCTAATCAAGCATGGCTTTAAACATGGCTTTCGACATGTTTAGGAGACTCACACATGATAGAAACAAGCATCAATTCAAAGAATTAAAAGCTTACCGGTGGCGATTCAAGATCGAAATGTCATGATAATGGCGGATTTCGGTATCTTTGAAGAAATTCTTGAGGAAAACTCAAGATTGATGATGAGTGATTTTTCAGAGTTTAATCGAAGGATTTGTCAAGAAACATCCTTTTTTTTTTTGGTCCTCTTGACTCGGTCCACCACTTGATTTTCAAAATTTAGTTTCGATTAATCTGAGTTGAGCCGTTGAAGTCATTCGAGGGGAGTAGAATTCTCCCCAGCATATTTGTCAAGAAACATTCTTTATTGTACAAATTCATTGAGGAATTTGCACTAACTTTCAAAATTAATCTCAATTATTAAGATTAAATCTTTGATCGATCGATAATGTTGATTTTAAAACTAACCTCTCAAACCTTTTATGAGAAAATAAAAACAAAGAAAAACCAATCAATATTAGCCTTAAATTTCTATTTTGTTCGACGAGGTTCAAGCATATATATAAATTCTACTAGGTAAAAGAAAGAAATGATATCTTCTAGTTTTATCCGGTAGGGTAAAAGAATGCTACAGAAACAACATGTAATTAGTGTTGAGTAATTTAAAGTTTGGAGTGAAAATACCGATAAAAAAGAAAAGAAAAAGGTTAGCAAAGACAATACATAATGAAAGAAGACAATTTTGAGTACGGTGGCAATTAAAAAAAAAGAATCTTTTTTTTAAAAATTTTTGTCTCTATTTTTATATCTCATGTTCGCTCAAAAAGAAGTCACATACCAAACATGACATTTAACTTTTATTTCAAAAAGCGAAAACAGTTTTTAATTTTGATTTCTTTACAATTTAAATATGATATTTTTGTTTGCTAGTTCTTCAAATAAAACACACCCTCAGGTTTTATACAGTTGTCATAAATTTTCCAATTTTCAATATACATATAGTATAAAATCAGATTTTTTTATTAATTAAATTTTTTCTAAAAGGTTATTTTCTTTTTTTAAAATTCAAATTTCGCACTCTTTGACTGAGTGCGACACATGATCGCCCGACAAGACAGCCAGGCGCTGCAAAGGACAGCTGTCTTTGCTCTCCAACGAGCTCATTTCGTTGCGAAGGACAGTTGTCTTTGTTTGATTTGCCTGTATGTTTAGTGTGGGGATTGCTGAGGAGTGAGGAGACTTGGATTTCGCACTCAGACCGCAAAACCTAACATTTAAAAAAAAAAAAAAAACATTTTTGTAAAAAATTAATTAATAAAAAATTTGATTTCGCTCTGAGAAATCAATAATTTGAAAAAAAAAAACTATATTTCGGTAAAAAAAACCTTCAGATTCTTAACCATCTAGCATATTGATCATAGCAATTGCGAGGTGAGATTTCTCGTGCCTATACCATACTCCAATGTCGGATTTTGATGATGCCCATTATTTCATTCTTTTTTCCCCCCCTCAGGAATCAAAAGGATTCTTCAAGTAAAAGATTTCTAGGAAATGGGAGATTATGATGGGCATTCTAGTTGACGATGATGTGGTTGGTTTTCTGCCATTGTTGAACAAGATTTCCTCGCTTGCAAGCACCGGTTTTGGTAACATATCCTTTTTATGTGTTAGCTCCATGTCCTCATGACAATGACCTATACACTTATTTTAATTAACCATGGCAAAAATAATGAACAAATAAGAACAAGAAAGGGCATCTTTTTATTTTAATTAACCACAAAGAGGACTTAACCTTAATCATATTGCCTCTGTCTGAACCAATGAGAACAAGAAAGGGCATCTTTTTATTTCCTTTTTCAAAAAGCTAAATATGTGTGTTCGTGTGTTTTTTTGTGCCCTGCTTACATTATTCTTTGTCAACTTCTTGTTGTTTCAATTGGAAATTTTGTCCTGATTGTAGACAATGATCAATTAAACTTTGTTTTTTCAGTTGCGTGAAAATTTGGCACTTTTTAAATATTAAACGTGAAGAATTAAAAAAAAAAAAAAAGAATCAGATACCAAGTTGAAATTTTCACAAGTATAGCACTTTTGGTGCCAATTCCAAAGGAAAGGAAAGAGAAAACTCCACAAGATCAACCAAGAGAAGACACTCATAAAGAGTAGAAATGGGGAGTGAAATGGTTGATTGGAAGGAATTTGGTGGATCAATCCCTGTCCAGAATGTACAGGACCTTGCTTCCAGGAACCTAAACGTCATTCCAGATCGATATCTTCGACCAGAACTTGATGTAGATGATGTGTTCCTCGATGAGTCTCTCCAAATCCCAATCGTCGACATGAGCAAACTTGTGGATAATCATGTTGCTGAACTGATGAAACTTGACTATGCTTGCAAGGAATGGGGATTTTTCCAGGTTTGAACGACTCAAGGACACTTGCTTTTATGTCATTTTTTACTATGTTTTGTACGTACAACTCATATGATAGATCCAAAAGAGTACCGTGTTGTCATTTGTCACAGTTGATTGGTCATGAGGTATCAGAAGAAGTGTTGGGGAAAATGAAGAGTGATGTGATGGAATTTTTCGGATTGCCATTGAAGGAAAAACAAACTTATGCGCAGCCCCCAAATAGCATTGAAGGTTACGGCCAAGCATTTGTTGTATCCGATGATCAGAAGCTTGATTGGGGAGACATGCTCTTTCTTGTTTCCCAACCAAATTTTACGAGAAATATGACCCTCTGGCCAACTTCTCCACCCTCTTTCAGGTATTTCTTTCAACCGTACAATTATAGCCCCACCAATCATACCATGATTTTTGCAAAATTTTTGAAGAAACATATGTTTTCAGGTATGCACGAATTGTTCCCTTACATCTGCTAAAATTTTGAATTTTAAAATGAAATCGTAGAGATTCCTTGGACAAGTACTCAATAGAGCTACAAAAAGTGACTTCGTGTCTTCTAGGATCAATGGCCAAGAACTTGGGGATTGATCCTAAGAGGCTCTTGAACATGTTTGAAAATGGAACACAAGGAATTAGGATGAACTACTACCCTCCGTGTGTGCAAGCAGACAAGGTCATGGGCTTGACTCCACACTCTGATGCTTCTGGACTAACCCTATTGCTTCAAGTTAATGAAGTGCAAGGTTTACAGATAAGGAAATATGAAAAATGGATACCCATCAAATCTATTGCAGGAGCTTTCACAGTCAATGTCGGCGACACCATTGAGGTAAATTAAATTGTACTTAAAAGCTGAATTAGCCTTGAAGAAAATAAGAGCAATATGGTGGAATAATTTTTGTTTTTTTCTGCACACTGTGTTTTAATTACAACTAAATATATATAGATTTTCAAAATTTTAAAATAAAAACATATATGTTTATTTATAATAATTTAGAAAAGACTTCCGGTGATAATTGAGATTGACTAAATTTCTTCAATTTCACTTGGTAGAATCTGATTTGTTATGCAAGGAGTTTGACTGGTTCTTTTATTCTTACTGTCATCCCTTTTTATTCTTTCCATTATGGTGGTGTTGATTGTCAATTTTATCATTTTTGTTTCTATTTCACTGGTGTTGATTGTTAAATTTATAATTCTTGCTATTTTCCTTTTTATTCTTTCATTTTGATGATATTGATTGTCAACTCTATCAAGCCTTAATGACAAATTAGTAATTATTTGTGATTTTTGTTACGAGGCATGCAGATAATGAGTAATGGAGAATACAAGAGTATAGAGCACAGAGCAGTTGTGAATGTGGAGAAGGAACGAATGTCTATTGCCGCGTTTCACGGCCCAAACATGAAGACAGAGATTGGTCCAATATCAGACCTTGTAAAAGATAAGATCCCTATTTATAAGACCATGAGCCAAGATGCCTTTATCAGGTTTGCTGTGGGACGCAGGCTTGATGGGAAGAGCTTGTTAGGTCATATGAAACTTGAGAAATGAAAGTGAGAGATGCTCTCACCTAAACAATGACCCTTAAGGTTTATCTCTGTCTTCTCCCCCTTCACAATGGCAAGAAATTATAACACTGTTATGTTAATAAATTACAATTCAACAAATATAATTTTTTCTTCTTCTTATAAATATTTCAATTTCGAGTTTCCTTAGATATATATAAAAAAATAAATTAATAAGACTGCCATGAGTTAGTCCATGACTGATCTGCATACTAGGCCCAGATTATGCCTCTATAACCTTTGTTTGGCCCAATCCGGTGCCTTGTGCCCATTTGCTTCTCTATCGACGGGTCTTTTGTATTCACCTAGACAGAAACATTTATGCGAACTTGATACCGTTTTATGTGTGTGTGTGTGTGTGCGTGCCTGTGTGTGAGAGGAAGAGAGAAGCCCAAAAAAAAAGAAAAAAAGAATTGACATTCAAAAGAAATGTTTCAACCGTACAACAATTTTAATGGTGGTCGTTGCATAAATAAATAAATAAGTAGGCCTACTTCTTCAACAACAAGGACAGTGCCAACTCACTCGGCAAGAGCCTTAGCCCTCCTAAAATTTTTGAAATTTTGTATTACCAAGATGGGGTCCTATTAATATTTCATTGGCCCATTTTTTTTTTTAATTTTTCTTTCATCTGCGTACTTTTTTGACTTTTCTCGTCTCGTCTCTTCTTTTAATTTAGGAAGAAAGATCCATCCTTCGTACATGGGCATATCTTATGCGGCCCCAGATCTCAGTTTGGGCGCAGCCCGGTGTCTTAGTCTCTAGGTTAGACGTAAACATGGTGTTACGAGTCTCACATTAAATCTATAAAGAAATCATAAATAATCTGTAAATTCAATAACCTCTCTCAAATAATAGAGTAATCTTTTAGATTGAATTTTCCTATTGAGTTTGATTCCATCACATGAGTCCATAACAAATTGATATCAAACTCAGTCCAACGTAGAAAAGAATTACGTGGAAGAGGGGTATCTAGTATTTAATAAGCTCCAAAATGAGAGTCATTCAAAGGAAAAAATGACTATCTAGTGCCATAAAGAGTCTAGAATAAGAGCCGTTCGTAGACATCCAGCTTCTCAATGGATAGGTAATGTTATAAATTTCACATTGAATCCACAAAGAAATCAGCAAGGTCTACGGGGTTGTTGGTTTTTGGTTTTCATTTAATTTTCAAGTTTTTTCTACGTAGACTTTTCTGCATGGTTGTTGGTTTTTATTTAATTTTCTTACCCCAAATCTTCATCCAGTAGACTAGTCCTCTTTGATCTTTATTCTTACTTTTAAACTTGGATTCAAGAAAGAAAAGAAATGAAATTGTAATGTTATAAATAAGTGTTTTTGTCTTTAAAGGAACAATTTAGTGATCACATTTTTTCTATCATAATCTAGAGATTTCAAGTTCAAATTTCTGTATAATTTAAAAAAAAAACGAGTGTTTTTGCTAAGTTTTCATGAGTATCCCAATACAAAAAAATAAATTTTAGGAAAAAATTAATTAAATAGGCCCTAATCTAGACTATATTAGGAGAGCTGTTTCTAAAATGGACCCACTTAATATTCAAATTAAATTAATCAAAATATAATTTTAAATACCGGTTGATATAGAAAAAAAAATCTATTTTAATATTTAAAACTTTCGTGCATGCGAATTTTGGAAAACAAATGATTGAATTGTCATGATACAAAATACCAGGGTGCGGTTTAATAGAGAGAGAGAGTGTGTGAGAGAAAGAAATAGTCGAACAAAAGCAAAGGTGGGGGAATGGAGGATTTTTTTTTTTTTTTTTTTTTTGCAAAAAAAAAAAAAGATAAGAGTGAAAGATCAGAATGGAGAGATCTCTGCGCCTATGAGAATTTCAATATATTTTAGATCTTTTTGGTTTGATTTTAATTGATCAGTATAAAATTATTTAACTTTGAAATATTTTAACCATGTAATAAAATAAATTATAATGTAGTTTTTATATATTTCTGTATTTACTCATTTAGTTTATATAGTATTTATTTTTTAATATATATTTTCTCATACTTTCAACTAATTCTATCACCAAAAGTTAAGTTATATTTATTTAATTAATAATATTTTTGTATTATTTTCCTTATATAATTAATTTTAATTTTTTGTTGTTTATTTTGATTAATTTGTTCATAAATAATAATTTATTTTCTTGTCTTAGTACAAAACAAATCCAAATTATAAAAAAGGATGTATGAGTGTTTATAGTATCAATTCAATGCTAAATAAAGGGATTTTTTTTTAAAAAAAAAACCTTATATCCATTGTTAATTTGTTATCATTCAATGTCAAAAATCAAAAAGAGAAGGAAAGCAAGCACAATTTGTGAACTCCATTAGAAAAAATGGTGAGAAAAAGTGAGGTTATCCCATGTCAGAAAAGTAAATGTGATTATAAAAGTAATTGTTTATACACACACACACACACACGTGTGTGTGTGTACAAATAATCATTCTTATTATTTATATCGTCGCTATGAAATTATAAATTATTCTTGCCATTGCATTTCATGATGCATACATTTTCATTTGTGCTGGGTTTTTATAGTGAAAGTAAAACTCCCACGTCATTCCAACCAAACATATCAACATTTCCAACTATCTTACTTGCCATCTTCACATACAAGCTCCAGTCTATAAAAACCCCTGGCCTAGTGCCTCACCAACACAACACACAACCCCATCGCAGCCAATTTCCCAAAATGAGTCCTTTCTTCACAAATCTTTCTCTCCCCTCACTTCTTCTCATGTCCCTCCTCCTTGCCACCACTGCGAATGCAGCTAATTTCCTCATCCGAAACAATTGCCCTTATACCGTATGGGCTGCGAGTGTGCCTGTTGGTGGTGGTAGGCAACTAAACAGTGGTCAAGAGTGGACAATCACCGCCAACCCAGGTACAACAGGGCCCCGTATTTGGGGCAGCACAGGCTCCAACTTCGACGCGTCAGGCCACGGGCGATGCCAAACAGGTGACTGTAGCGGAGTCTTACAATACACGGGCTATGGCCAACCACCAAACACCTTGGCCAAATATGCAACGAAACAATTCAATAACTTGGACTTTTTTGATATCTCGCTAGTGGATGGATTTAATGGTCCTATGGAATTTGTCCCAACCTCGGGTGGGTGTACCCGCAGGCCACGGTGCACCACGGATATTAACAGGCAGTGCCCGAATGAGCTGTGGGCTCCAGGTGGGTGCAATAGCCCATGCACCGTATTTAAAACCGATCAATATTGTTACAATTCAGGAAGCTCTGGACCTACCACTTACTCAAAATTTTTCAAGGATTGATGCGCTGATGCATATAGTTACCCTAAAGATGATGCTACTAGCACATTTACTTGTCCCAGCGGTACTAACTATAGGGTTGTGTTCCGTCCATGAGGGGCTTTGATGTGTCTAAGGATATTATGTAATAATAAGCTGAAATGCAGCCCGTAGTGTTGGAAAAATAAAGGGTTAGACCCTCAAGGTATTGGTCGATGTTATCGACCGGATGCCATTTGCCATTGAGTGTTATCTATCGTTTAATACTTTTATCCCATGACCTCAATTAATAAAAGTTTATTTTATCTTTACTGAATTATCCTTTTTTCACTTGATCAATAATTTCTCTCTTCACCTATTTCATATACATACGTTAAAGATGTTTTAGTTGCACAATCTTTTGGTATTTTTTTCAATTACTCTATCATTGAGATACAAATGAGAGGAGATAAAATAAGTGATAAGTCAGTTCAAACGGTAGAGTTTTTTCACTTTCATTCTTCATATTTTTTAATTCAATCTCATTTTGTTACATCTTTTTGTTAAAAAAAAAATGATAAAAGATAAGATTTGTAAATGTGAATTAATAAATGTAGTTATTGGGAGGAAAATAATAAAGAATAAGGATAAAGTCCTAATTAGTGCTTCCTAAAGCTTTGACATATAATTTGAAACTAAACAATATTTAGAAAGCAACGGATGATAGAAAACTGAGGGAGTACTTCAGATTTTCCCCCCTTACGATCTCTGATTTAGCATCTTCCAAAATTGCCCTTCAGAATACTTATCTCATGAAAAATGAGCATGTTTTTTTCTTGCACCATTGTCAAAGACAATCAAGTATCAACCGGGACGTGGGGATATTGAATATGTGAAAGCCAAAAACTATGTTTGTGTGTGATGAGAGAGAGATCAAACTCACATTTGTGTGGTGACAGGGCATTGTATTTCTTTGATCATAGGTTTCAGATTTAAGCCATAAGAATGAAAAAATAGGATTTGAAAAAGTTAATATTTTAATGGACCCTATAATGTTTAGATCATATTAATTAAATAAAATTTGAATATCGATCGGTAAAAAAGAAAGATTGAGAAAAAAGAAAGGGAGAGAGATGAACGTAAGCGGCCGAGCTCTCGACTAATGCATAACTCTAGTCCAAGATTGAAATTTTGCAAATTGTTGTTGAAATACACGATTATC
This sequence comes from Dillenia turbinata, assembly GCA_037126225.1. Classification (NCBI taxonomy): domain Eukaryota; kingdom Viridiplantae; phylum Streptophyta; class Magnoliopsida; order Dilleniales; family Dilleniaceae; genus Dillenia; species Dillenia turbinata. Next base: position 17,992,680 of record JBAMMX010000008.1, on the reverse strand, counting down.
CTGTGTGCTTTTCTAATATTTATGATTTATAAACTATTTCAATTTTTTAACAAATTTATAGCACATTGCAAAAGTCTAAAAAAGATATCAATTACTTATATTTGAGGGAACTTAGAGATTTTTTTTTGGTAATAGAAAATATAGGTACAAATGTTGAATTAAACTTTACATATCAATTCATATTAAAAAAAAAAAAAAACTCATTTTTTAAAATTTTGAGTAATTTTAAATTCTTTAAAATATCTTTTAAATTAAAAAATTTAAAATATGATAAAATAAATTATCACGTCAAATTTAATTTATTTAATCTATTTAATATTATTCAAATAAGAGATTAAGCCTCACTGGTTCGATCCGACTTGGGCAAACTTGGGTTTTAGTTGTTAACATAATGACCCTTTTTGGCCCGGTCATAATAATTTTTATAATAATATAATAAAATGGCGAGAGGTGGCATATAGGTGGTGGATTTCTCTTTTTAAGTGTCATCTAAAAACAAATAATAAAAAAATTTAAAAATCGAGCTTGTTTATTTTATTCATGTTGGAGGTGAATTTTAACTCGATAGATTTCGGATTTTTTGACTTGAATGATTATTTTGGGAGATGATTTGAAAACTACAAAAAACCACCGGAGGGTACGCCGGTGGGAGAAACTCTAACACTCAAATCAGAAAAATGGTTTTCGATAAGAATTAAACAGACTGAGCACTAGAAAGAGAGTACTGATAGTTTTGTGACTTTTGTGTCTAGTGTCCAGTATCAAAAAGAGCATATCTGGATTCTGGTGTGCCAAATGCTTATATATACTCATACCTTAAAAGTCGTGTGTTTACGAGACGTTACAACTCTAATTTATTTGTAAGAAGGTCCGAAAATCTCAGAATCTCATAGTCAAATATTTTCGAGAGATTTGTGATTTTTACCATTTAGAAAGTTTAATGATATGGGAAAATTTTTTCCCTTATTGATTAGATTCCAAATATTTTCGTCCTTATTTAGGAGATGTGATCCGTGACTGGATAGGAAACAGAAACTGATACGAGATTAGTTAAATATTACCTGATCGGAGTGAAATGATCGGTTTTCTGATAAACTATCGGTCATCGGTCAAAATTAGAGGGATATCGACTTGAATTTGCCGAATGGCTTGAATCGATTTGGTTACCACCGTTAGGAGTTAACCAAAGGGTCAATCCGCATTACTCTTCGAGGAGATAAATCCCTTGTCGTGGCCAATGTCAGTTTGGCTATGGGTCTCCAGGTCTTCGAGTGTTGCCCTGATAGGCGTTTGGGTCATGTCCCATCATTTGCTACCAACTTATGATGTTGTTTTATGATAAATGTGTTATGAGTGACGTTTGTTCATCAAAAGTTGGGAAGTTACAAAAATCTTTAATTTCGTATGCACCGCTTCATACAAATCGTCTTTAATACACTCATCAGGGCACGAAGCTGAAATAGGTCGTAGATGAGCATCTTTCTCTCTCGGCCGTTTTATCTTCCTGAGAGTGTCAATGTTTCTAATCTTTGAACAAGTGTCCCCGAAATAAATGTTTTGTGGGGAGTTTGAGAGATTTAAACCTTTCATTCATTGCATATTATTTTCATTAATCCGTTTCGTCTGTTCAGGATTTACAAAGATCTTTCCCTTGTAACTATAAATAGGGATCGTGTGACTCTATGTTACCTCAAAGAAAACTTGTGTGTTTTCACGTCTGTAATTTCTTCTTGCTGAGAGTTAGTTTCTTTACAAGTTCTTTCGATGGCACGCCTTAGGTCACAAGGCTCGGTAATATAGGTTGTTTCTCCCGATAAGAGGTCTCATCAAGAATGGGATCGCTAATGTGAGATCCCATCGTGTCAGTTGATATTCAGATGCCAAGATAGGCTCTATCAAGATTCCCGTTGGGGTTCTCAACTTTATAGGGAAGTTTCAAATACGCTCCTACTTTGGGTTAAGTTCATCTTCTGGCTTGTGTTCCTTCGGATTAGGCGACTAGAGGAGTCGGTTTAGTATAGGGAGTTGTGATGACAAAAAGTTTGAATCCCGAATTCTCACAGTCTCTTTATGGCCATCATTAGGTATTGGAAATCAGAACTTTGTTTCTCATTACATCTTTTTCTCGAGGATGTGTACTTGTAACAGTTTGAGGGTTCTTCCCCCCCTCCTTTTAGTGCCTAATACACCAATAATGTCAGTTTTGAGCACTTGAGGGTTGTATATTGCCGTGATCTTGCTATTGGTGCTAGAGAATTTGGTTTTAGACAATTGAGCTTTTGTGGCAAGTTCTGTGCCAAGCTTGATACTTCTGACCATCTAGGACTGTAAGAAGAAGAGAGAGAATTTTGAGTTCTGAGTACATCTTCTTTCACCATGATTATGTTAAATTTGTAACTCGCGATGGCTATTGGAGATTGCTGTCCAAGTCCATAGATAAATGATTCCTATGATGCTGAGGTTTTTCTCGATCAATATCACTGCTTCCTCTCTCGTTCCTGATACCACTCTCCCATCTCTCTCTCTCACACTCTTTTTTTCCCCTGTTACAACAGAGATCTAACCTGAATCACAAGGTCGGGGGAGAGGGGGTGTAGCTACTGGGCAGTCCCGTTGAAACCCCTCTCTCTCTTCAAGCACAGTGCTTAAATTAGACTTTGTTTTGTTTATGTAATAATTTCAACTTTTTCAAATCAGTAACACTTCCTTCTCTGGAATGTGCACACAAAGTATGTGCCAAGTACCCTAGTTCTGTTTGACAACCTCTTGAGGGTTTATATTGTTTTTTATCCAGATAACTTTTGTTACAATTTAAATGTATAATGTTCATTTTAAATATTAGATTTTCTTGGGATGTGGTCGTCCCATTTTTTGGGATGTTAGAATTTTTTTTTCTTTTTCGTGCATCGAATTGCTGCATCAGATTCTTTCACAAGCTATTACTCATAATTTTCTGCATCTCTGAAAAATTTCTTGGGGGCTGAAGTGAAGAAATCACGACATTCTTTCTTCAGATGCGGCATGCTTTGAGGCTTAAATATTGGCAAGAATTTTTCGCGATTTCATACGGACGGTCAAACATGTTTTCGCCATTTTGGGCTGATTCTTGTGCTTGTCCTTCACTTGTCTTTTGGCATTATTACGAAACCCTCACATCCCTTCTCTATTCCCTCAAATTTCTTCAATATTTTCTTCAAATTCAGTCTTCATCTACCTCCAGTCACCTTTGAACCATCCAATTTCACATCGTCCTCAACGATTCTGCCGGAGAGAACCATAGTGATGACAGAATCAAGCACGGCTGTCAGTTTGTATCCAAGCTCCATCTCTCTCTAATCAAGCATGGCTTTAAACATGGCTTTGGACATGTTTAGGAGACTCACACATGATAGAATCAAGCATCAATTCAAAGAATTAAAAGCTTACCGGTGGCGATTCAAGATCGAAAGATCATGATAATGGCGGATTTCGGTATCTTTGAAGAAATTCTTGAGGAAAACTCAAGATTGATGATGGGTGATTTTTCAGAGTTTAATCAAAGGATTTGTCAAGAAACATCCTTTTTTTTTTTTGTCCTCTAGACTCGGTCCACCACTCGGTTTTCAAAATTTAGTTTCGATTAATCTGAGTTGAGCCGTTGAAGTCATTCGAGGGGAGTAGAGTTCTCCCCGGCATATTTGTCAAGAAACATTCTTTGTTGTACAAATTCATTGAGGAATTTGCACTAACTTTCAAAATTAATCTCAATTGTTAAGATTAAAACTTTGATCGATCGATAATATTGATTTTAAAACTAACCTCTCAAACCTTTTATGAGAAAATAAAAACAAAGAAAAACCAATCAATATTAGCCTTAAATTTCTATTTTGTTCGACGAGGTTCAAGCATATATATAAATTCTACTAGGTAAAAGAAAGAAATGGTATCTTCTAGTTTTACCGGGTAGGGTAGAAGAATGCTACAGAAACAACATGTAATTAGTGTTGAGTAATTTAAAGTTTGGAGTGAAAATACCGATAAAAAAGAAAAGAAAAAGGTAGTAAAAACAATACATAATGAAAGAAGACAATTTTGAGTATGGTGGCAATTAAAAAAAAAAAATCATTTTTTTTAATTTTTGTCTCTATTTTTATATCTCATGTTCGCTAAAAAAGAAGTCACATACCAAACATGACATTTAACTTTTATTTCAAAAAGCGAAAACAGTTTTTAATTTTGATTTCTTTACAATTTAAATATGATATTTTTGTTTGCTAGGTCTTCAAATAAAACACACCCTCAGGTTTTATACAGTTGTCATAAATTTTCCAATTTTCAATATACATATAGTATAAAATCAGATTTTTTTTATTAATTAAATTTTTTCTAAAAGGTTATTTTCTTTTTTTAAAATTCAAATTTCGCACTTTTGACTGAGTGCGACACATGATCGTCTGACAAGACAGCCAGGTGCTGCAAAGGACAGCTGTCTTTGCTTTCCAACGAGCTCATTTCGTTGCAAAGGACAGTTGTCTTATGTTTAGTGTGGGGATTGCTGAGTGAGGAGACTTGGATTTCGCACTCAGACCGCAAAACCTAACATTTAAAAAAAAAAAAAAACATTTTTTTTTAAATTAATTAATAAAAAAATTGATTTCGCTCTGAGAAATCAATAATTTGAAAAAAAACAAAACATGGTTAAATAATCTAAATTAAAAAAAACTATATTTCGGTAAAAAAAAACCTTCAGATTCTTAACCATCTAGCATATTGATCATAGCAATAGCGAGGTGAGATTTCTCGTGCCTATACCATACTCCAATGTCGGATTTTGATGATGCCCATTATTTCATTCTTTTTTCCCCCCCTCAGGAATCAAAAGGATTCTTCAAGTAAAAGATTTCTAGGAAATGGGAGATTATGATGGGCATTCTAGTTGACGATGATGTGGTGGGTTTTCTGCCATTGTTGAACAAGATTTCCTCGCTTGCAAGCACCGGTTTTGGTAACATATCCTTTTTATGTGTTAGCTCCATGTCCTCATGACAATGACCTATACACTTATTTTAATTAACCATGGCAAAAATAATGAACAAATAAGAACAAGAAAGGGCATCTTTTTATTTTAATTAACCACAAAGAGGACTTAACCTTAATCATATTGCCTCTGTCTGAACCAATGAGAACAAGAAAGGGCATCTTTTTATTTCCTTTATCAAAAAAAGCTAAATGTGTGTTCGTGTGTTTTTTTGTGCCCTGCTTACATTATTCTTTGTCAACTTCTTGTTGTTTCAATTGGAAATTTTGTCCTGATTGTAGACAATGATCAATTAAACTATGTTTTTTCAGTTGCGTGAAAATTTGGCACTTTTTAAATATTAAACGTGAAGAATTATAAAAAAAAAAAAAGAATCAGATACCAAGTTGAAATTTTCACAAGTATAGCACTTTTGGTGCCAATTCCAAAGGAAAGGAAAGAGAAAACTCCACAAGATCAACCAAGAGAAGACACTCATAAAGAGTAGAAATGGGGAGTGAAATGGTTGATTGGAAGGAATTTGGTGGATCAATCCCTGTCCAGAATGTACAGGACCTTGCTTCCAAGAACCTAAACGTCATTCCAGATCGATATCTTCGACCAGAACTTGATGTAGATGATGTGTTCCTCGATGAGTCTCTCCAAATCCCAATCATCGACATGAGCAAACTTGTGGATAATCATGTTGCTGAACTGATGAAACTTGACTATGCTTGCAAGGAATGGGGATTTTTCCAGGTTTGAACGACTCAAGGACACTTGCTTTTATGTCATTTTTTACTATGTTTTGTATGTACAACTCATATGATAGATCCAAAAGAGTACCGTGTTGTCATTTGTCACAGTTGATTGGTCATGAGGTATCAGAAGAAGTGTTGGGGAAAATGAAGAGTGATGTGATGGAATTTTTCGGATTGCCATTGAAGGAAAAACAAACTTATGCCCAGCCCCCAAATAGCATTGAAGGTTACGGACAAGCATTTGTTGTATCCGATGATCAGAAGCTTGATTGGGGAGACATGCTCTTTCTTGTTTCCCAACCAAATTTTACGAGAAATATGACCCTCTGGCCAACTTCTCCACCCTCTTTCAGGTATTTCTTTCAACCGTACAATTATAGCCCCACCAATCATACCATGATTTTTGCAAAATTTTTGAAGAAACATATGTTTTCAGGTATGCACGAATTGTTCCCTTACATCTGCTAAAATTTTGAATTTTAAAATGAAATCGTAGAGATTCCTTGGACAAGTACTCAATAGAGCTACAAAAAGTGACTTCGTGTCTTCTAGGATCAATGGCCAAGAACTTGGGGATTGATCCTAAGAGGCTCTTGAACATGTTTGAAAATGGAACACAAGGAATTAGGATGAACTACTACCCTCCGTGTGTGCAAGCAGACAAGGTCATGGGCTTGACTCCACACTCTGATGCTTCTGGACTAACCCTATTGCTTCAAGTTAACGAAGTGCAAGGTTAACAGATAAGGAAATATGAAAAATGGATACCCATCAAATCTATTGCAGGAGCTTTCACAGTCAATGTCGGCGACACCATTGAGGTAAATTAAATTGTACTTAAAAGCTGTATTAGCCTTGAAGAAAATATGAGCAATATGGTGGAATAATTTTTGTATTTTTCTGCACACTCGTGTTTTAATTACAACTAAATATATATAGATTTTCAAAATTTTAAAATAAAAACATATATGCTTATTTATAATAATTTAGAAAAGACTTTCGGTGATAATTGAGATTGACTAAATTTCTTCAATTTTACTTGGCAGAATCTGGTTTGTTATGCAAGGAGTTTGACTGGTTCTTTTATTCTTACTGTCATCCCTTTTTATTCTTTCCATTATGGTGGTGTTGATTGTCAATTTTATCATTTTTGTTTCTATGTCACTGGTGTTGATTGTCAAATTTATAATTCTTGCTATTTTCCTTTTTATTCTTTCATTTTGATGATATTGATTGTCAACTCTATCAAGCTTTAATGACAAATTAGTAATTATTTGTGATTTTTGTTACGAGGCATGCAGATAATGAGTAACGGAGAATACAAGAGTATAGAGCACAGAGCAGTTGTGAATGTGGAGAAGGAACGAATGTCTATTGCCGCGTTTCACGGCCCAAACATGAAGACAGAGATTGGTCCAATATCAGACCTTGTAAAAGATAAGATCCCTATTTATAAGACCATGAGCCAAGATGACTTTATCAGGTTTGCTGTGGGACGCAGGCTTGATGGGAAGAGCTTGTTAGGTCATATGAAACTTGAGAAATGAAAGTGAGAGATGCTCTCACCTAAACAATGACCCTTAAGGTTTATCTCTGTCTTCTCCCCCTTCACAATGGCAAGAAATTATAAGACTGTCATGTTAATAAATTACAATTCAACAAATATAATTTTCTCTTCTTCTTATAAATATTTCAATTTCGAGTTTCCTTATATATATATAAAAAAATAAATTAATAAGACTGCCATGAGTTAATCCATGACTGATCTGCATACTAGGCCCAGATTATGCCTCTATAACCTTTGTTTGGCCCAATCCGGTGCCTTGTGCCCATTTGCTTCTCTATCGACGGGTCTTTTGTATTCACCTAGACAGAAACATTTATGCGAACTTGATACCGTTTTATGTGTGTGTGTGTGTGTGCGTGCCTGTGTGTGAGAGGAAGAGAGAAGCCCAAAAAAAACAGAAAAAAAGAATTGACATTCAAAAGAAATGTTTCAACCGTACAACAATTTTAATGGTGGTCGTTGCATAAATAAATAAATAAGTAGGCCTGCTTCTTCAACAACAAGGACAGTGTCAGCTCACTCGGCAAGAGCCTTAGCCCTCCTAAAATTTTTGAAATTTTGTATTACCAAGATGGGGTCCTATTAATATTTCATTGGCCCATTTTTTTTTTTTTTAAATTTTTCTTTCAACTGCGTACTTTTTTGACTTTTCTAATCTCCTCTCTCCTTTTAATTTAAGAAGAAAGATCCATCCTTCGTACATGGGCATACCTTATGCGGCCCCAGATCTCAGTTTGGGCGCAGCCCGGTGTCTTAGTCTCTAGGTTAGACATAAACATGATGTTACGAGTCCCATATTAAATCTACAAAAAAATTATAAAATAGTATTTAAATCTAATAATTTTTCTCGTATAATAGATCAATCTTTTAGATTGAATTCTCTTATTGGATTTGATTCCATCACGTGAGTCCGTAATAAATTTATATCAAACTCAGTCCAACGTAGAAAAGGATTACATAGAAGAGGGGTACCTGGTATCTGATAAACTCCAAAATGAGAGCCATTCAGAGGAAAAAATGATTATCTAGTGCCATAAAGAGTTCAGAATAAGAGCCGTTCATAGGCATTCGGCTTCTCAATGGATAGGTAATGTTATAAATTTCACATTGAATCCACAAAGAAATCAGCAAGGTCCACGGGGTTGTTGGTTTTTGGTTTTCATTTAATTTCCAAGTTTTTTCTACGTAGACTTTTCTTCATGGTTGTTAGTTTTTATTTAATTTTCTTACCCCAAATCTTCATCCAGTAGACTAGTCCTCTTTGATCTTTATTCTTACTTTTAAACTTGGATTCAAGAAAGAAAAGAAAAGAAATTGTAATGTTATTAATAAGTGTTTTTGACTTTAAAGAAACAATTTAGTGATCATAATTTTTTTTTCCCAATCTAGAGATTTCAAGTTTAAATTTCTGTATAATTTAAAAAAACGAGTGTTTTTGCTAAGTTTTCATGAGTATCCCAATACAAAAAAATAAATTTTAGGAAAAAATTAATTAAATAGGCCCTAATCTAGACTATATTAGGAGAGCTGTTTCTAAAATGGACTCACTTAATATTTGAATTAAATTAATTAAAATATAATTTTAAATATCGGTTGGTATAGAAAAAAAAATCTATTTTAATATTTAAAACTTTCGTGCATGCGAATTTTGGAAAACAAATGATTGAATTGTCGTGATACAAAAAACCAGGGTGCGGTTTAATAGAGAGAGAGAGTGTGTGAGAGAAAGAAATAGTCGAACAAAAGCAAAGGTGGGGGAATGGGGGATTTTTTTTTTTTTTTTTTTTGCAAAAAAAAAAAAAGATAAGAGTGAAAGATCAGAATGGAGAGATCTCTGCGCCTATGAGAATTTCAATATATTTTAGATCTTTTTGGTTTGATTTTAATTGATCAGTATAAAATTATTTAACTTTGAAATATTTTAACCATGTAATAAAATAAATTATAATGTAGTTTTTATATATTTCTGTATTTACTCATTTAGTTTATATAGTATTTATTTTTAAATATATATTTTCTCATACATTCAACTAATTCTATCACCAAAAGTTAAGTTATACTTATTTAATTAATAATATTTTTGTATTATTTTCCTTATACAATTAATTTTAATTTTTTGTTGTTTATTTTGATTAATTTGTTCATAAATAATAATTTATTTTCTTGTCTTAGTACAAAACAAATCCAAATTATATAAAAAAAAAAGGATGTATGAGTGTTTATAGTATCAATTCAATGCTAAATAAAGGGATTTTTTTTAAAAAAAAAAAAAACTTATATCCATTGTTAATTTGTTATCATTCAATGTCAAAAATCAAAAAGAGAAGGAAAGCAAGCACAATTTGTGAACTCCATTAGAAAAAAATGGTGAGAAAAAGTGAGGTTATCCCATGTCAGAAAAGTAAATGTGATTATAAAAGTAATTGTTTATACACACACACACACACACACGTGTGTGTGTGTACAAATAATCATTCTTATTATTTATATCGTCGCTATGAAATTATAAATTATTCTTGCCATTGCATTTCATGATGCATACATTTTCATTTGTGCTGGGTTTTTATAGTGAAAGTAAAACTCCCACGTCATTCCAACTAAACATATCAACATTTCCAACTATCTTACTTGCCATCTTCACATACAAGCTCCAGTCTATAAAAACCCCTGGCCTAGTGCCTCACCAACACAACACACAACCCCATCGCAGCCAATTTCCCAAAATGAGTCCTTTCTTCACAAATCTTTCTCCCCCCTCACTTCTTCTCATGTCCCTCCTCCTTGCCACCACTGCAGCTAATTTCCTCATCCGAAACAACTGCCCTTATACCGTATGGGCTGCGAGTGTGCCTGTTGGTGGTGGTAGGCAACTAAACAGTGGTCAAGAGTGGACAATCACCACCAACCCAGGTACAACAGGGGCCCGTATTTGGGGCCGCACAGGCTCCAACTTCGAATCGTCAGGTCACGGGCGATGCCAAACAGGTGACTGTAGCGGAGTCTTACAATGCACGGGCTATGGCCAACCACCAAACACCTTGGCCAAATATGCACCGAAACAATTCAATAACTTGGACTTTTTTGATATCTCGCTAGTGGATGGATTTAATGTTCCTATGGAATTTGTCCCAACCTCGGGTGGGTGTACCCGCAGGCCACGGTGCACCACGGATATTAACAGGCAGTGCCCGAATGAGCTGCGGGCTCCAAGTGGGTGCAATAGCCCATGCACCGTATTTAAAACCGATCAATATTGTTGCAATTCAGGAAGCTCTGGACCTACCACTTACTCAAAATTTTTCAAGGATAGATGCGCTGATGCATATAGTTACCCCTAAAGATGATGCTACTAGCACATTTACTTGTCCCAGCGGTACTAACTATAGGGTTGTGTTCCGTCCATGAGGGGCTTTGATGTGTCTAAGGATATTATGTAATAATAAGCTGAAATGCAGTCCGTAGTGTTGGAAAAATAAAGGGTTAGACCCTCAAGGTATTGGTCGATGTTTTCGACCGGATGCCATTCGCCATTGAGTGTTATCTATCGTTTAATATTTTTATCCCATGACCTCAATTAATAAAAGTTTATTTTATCTTTACTGAATTATCCTTTTTTCACTTGATCAATAATTTCTCTCTTCACTATTTCATATACATACGTTAAATATGTTTTAGTTGCACAATCATTTGGTATTTTTTTCAATTACTCTATCATTGACATACAAATGAGAGGAGATAAAATAGGTGATAAGTCAGTTCAAACGGTAGAGTTTTTTCACTTTCATTCTTCATATTTTTTAATTCAATCTCATTTTGTTACATCTTTTTGTTAAAAAAAAATGATAAAAGATAAGATTTGTAAATGTGAATTAATAAATGTAGTTATTGGGAGGAAAATAATAAAGAATAAGGATAAAGTCCTAATTAGTGCTTCCTAAAGCTTTGACATATAATTTGAAACTAAACAATATTTAGAAAGCAACGGATGATAGAAAACTGAGGGAGTACTTCAGATTTTCCCCCCTTACGATCTCTGATTTAGCATCTTCCAAAATTGCCCTTCAGAATACTTATCTCATGAAAAATGAGCATGTTTTTTTCTTGCACCATTGTCAAAGACAATCAAGTATCAACCGGGACGTGGGGATATTGAATATGTGAAAGCCAAAAACTATGTTTGTGTGTGATGAGAGAGAGATCAAACTCACATTTGTGTGGTGATAGGGCATTGTATTTCTTTGATCATAGGTTTCGGATTTAAACCATAAGAATGAAAAAATAGAATTTGAAAAAGTTAATATTTTAATGGACCCTATAATGTTTAGATCAGATTAATTAAATAAAATTTGAATATCGATCGGTAAAAAAGAAAGATCGAGAAAAAAGAAAGGGAGAGAGATGAACGTAAGCGGCCGAGCTCTCGACTAATGCATAACTCTAGTCCAAGATTGAAATTTTGCAAATTGTTGTTGAAATACACGATTATCCTGTGTGCTTTTCTAATATTTATGATTTATAAACTATTTCAATTTTTTAACAAATTTATAGCGCATTGCAAAAGTATAAAAAAGATATCAATTACTTATATTTGAGGGAACTTAGAGATTTTTTTTTTTGATAATAGAAAATACGGATACAAATGTTGAATTAAACTTTACATATCAATTCATATTAAAAAAAAAAAAAAAGACTCATTTTTTAAAATTTTGAGTAATTTTAAATTCTTTAAAATATCTTTTAAATTAAAAAATTTTAAAAATGATAAAATAAATTATCACGTCAAATTTAATTTATTTAATCTATTTAATATTATTCAAATAAGAGATTAAGCCTCACTGGTTCGATCCGACTTGGGCAAACTTGGGTTTTAGTTGTTAACATAATGACCCTTTTTGGCCCAGTCATAATAATTTTTATAATAATATAATAAAATGGCGAGAGGTGGCATATAGGTGGTGGATTTCTCTTTTTAAGTGTCGTCTAAAAACAAATAATAAAAAATTTAAAAATCGAGCCTGTTTATTTTATTCGTACAAAAAACCACCGGAGGATACTCCGGTGGGAGAGACTCCAACACTCAAATAAAAAACAATGGTTTTCGATAAGAATTAAACAGACTGAGCACTAGAAAGAGAGAACTGATAGTCTTGTGACTTTTATGTCTAGTGTCTGGTATCAAAAAGAGCATATCTGGGTTCTGGTGTGCCAAATGCTTATATATACTCATACCTTAGAAGTCGTGTGTTTACGAGACGTTACAACTCTAATTTATTTGTGAGAAAGTCCGAAAATCTCAGAATCTCATAGTCAAATATTTTCGAGAGATTTGTGATTTTTACCGCTTAGAAAGTTTAATGATATGGGAAAATTTTTTCCCTTATTGATTACATTCCAAAGATTTTCGTCCTTATTTAGGAGATGTGATCCGTGACTGGATAGGAAACAGAAACTGATACGAGATTAGTTAAATATTACCCGATCGGAGTGAAATGATCGGTTTTCTGATAGACTATCGGTCATCGGTCAAGATTAGAGGGATATCGACTTGAATTTGCCGAATGGCTTGAATCGATTTGGTTACCACCGTTAGGAGTTAACCAAATGGTCAATCCGCATTACTGTTCGAGGAGATAAATCCCTTGTCGTGGCCAATGTCAGTTTGGCTATGGGTCTCCAGGTCTTCGAGTGTTGCCCTGATAGGCGTTTGGGTCATGTCCCATCATTTGCCACCAACTTATGGTGTCGTTTTATGATAAATGTGTTATGAGTGACGTTTGTTCATCAGAAGTTGGGAAGTTACAAAAACCTTTAATTCCGTATGCACCGCTTCATACAAATCATCTTTAATACACTCATCAGGGCACGAAGCTGAAATAGGTTGTAGATGAGCATCTTTCTCTCTCAGCCGTTTTATCTTCCTGAGAGTGTCAATGTTTCTAATCTTTGAACAAGTGTCCCCGAAATAAATGTTTTGTGGGGAGTTGGAGAGATTTAAACCTTTCATTCATTGCATATTATTTTCATTAATCCGTTTCGTCTATTCAGGATTTGCAAAGATCTTTCCCCTGTAACTATAAATAGGGATCGTGTGACTCTATGTTACCTCAAAGAAAACTTTTGTGTTTTCACGTCTGTAATTTCTTCTTGCTGAGAGTTAGTTTCTTTACAAGTTCTTTCGATGGCACACCTTAGGTCACAAGGCTCGGTAATATAGGTTGTTTCTCCTGATACGAGGTCTCGTCAAGAATGGGACCGCTAATGCGAGATCCCATCATGTCAGTTGATATTCAGACGCCAAGATAGGCTCTGTCAAGATTCCCGTTGGAGTTCTCAACTTCATAGGGAAGTTTCAAATACGCTCCTACTTTGGGTTAAGTTCATCTTCTGGCTTGTGTTCCTTCGGATTAGGCGACTAGATGAGTCGGTTAAGTGTAGGGAGCTGTGATGACAAAAAGTTTGAATCCTGAATCCTCACAATCTCTTTATGGCCATCTCTTACCCTCCTCAACCCGTTTTTTAGTAGTCTTCTCGTCCAAATTTAGCTGCGGACGTTTTTGAATTTCTTCTACTATCTTCTCTTCTTACTATTTTTGTACTCTCCAGTCATGTCGAATGACCGTGGCATTGTGGCCTCTTTGTCCAGAGACAATGCTATAACCTTTCGATATATTTTTCTTGATGTAATCGGTCTAACTTAAGGACTTATAAACCGTAGCTATCCATGTAATTTGATATATATTCATCATATGGAAATAAAAGGACTTTATTTTACTTACTTGTTTGTTTCAGTTTCCTATTGAGTTTTTACCCATGGTAGTCATATTCCTAAGTGAAAATGCGACCGGTAAGATGAGCGTTTGATAGACTTGTTGGGTATTTTCCTACATGGAATGTTTTTCTCGTTTCATTCGTTAGAGATCATCTTACAAGAAAAGCCATGCCTATTTGTCCATAAATTACATCTCTTTCTTCGTTCGATAGCAAATGATAGAATGGATCGTGCCTACCCATCTGGGAGATAGATCTTTTATGATGGCACGTTACATTCAATAGGAAACAATTGATAGGAATGAGCTGTTCCTAGTCATTTAGGAGTCAAATCCCTTATTGATAACACATTATATTCGATAGGAAACAACCGATAGAAATGGACCGTGCTTACTCGTCTGGGAGTCAGGTCCCTTATTGATAGCACACTATGTTGGATAGAAAACAAATGAAAAGAGGGAACCAGTAGGAAATATTCGATAAGATAACCAGAAAGAAATAGCATAGGAGCCCTACTTGATTGGGAGACTCTTTCGACCATGGGAGGCGATGAGATTCACTAATAGTAGATGCGTAGGTTTTCTGAGTTCCAAGTCTTGGGTATAGCCGATCCGTCTAAATTGTTGAGACAACTCCCCAGGCAATAGGGGTGCAAGTGATTTGGGTTAAACCGTTAATTCGAACCGAACTGAGCCGAAATTTTCGATTCGGTTCGATTTTTTCTTTAAAAAAAAATTCGGTTCAAATCGAACCAAACTAAAATTATTTTGATTCAGTTTTGGTTTTATTTTTTAAATTCGGTTCCATTCGATTTGAACCGAACTAGTATTATTTTAATATTTTTATATTAAAAAATCTAATTTAATTAATTTTTTTCTTATATTTTTATGATATTGAAATGATATATTAGGTTATATTATTTTAAAAAAAATATTATTCATAAGAATATTTTTTTCTAAAATTATTCTTGATATGGTTTAAATAAAAAATATTATTTTAAAATCTAAACTAATTTAAAACTATTCTTAAAGTTAAACCCTAAATAATTCTAAAAATATTATACTTGGACAAGAGAAAAGGAAACTCATTTTTTTTTACACATTAATGATAAATTATATCTCCTCCTTATACCTAAAAAAAAGTGACAAATGAAAAAAAAAAATTTGGTTTAAATCGAACCAAACCAAACCGAACCGAATTTTTTTTGTTCGGTTTGGTTTAAACCAAATTAAATTCGGTTTGATTTTCGATTTAAATCTTTTTTGAATTTCGATTTTCGGTTCAGTTCGGTTTGGTCGGTTTGGATACTAAACCAAACCGAACCGAACCATTTACACCCCTACTAGGCAAACTACGGTGCATATCTGATAGGGACCTTCCTAATTGAATACCAACTTGCTCTCGGTAGAGGTTGGCTGGTGGCTTCCATCTTCTTTAAGATCAGATCGTCGGGTTTGAACGTTCCGTTCCTAACTGTTCGATTGTAATACTAAGCTATCTGTTGTTGATATGTGGCCATTCGAGTAGATGTAGATTCCCACAACTCAAGGAGCAGATCCAATCATTCTCGTAAAACAAGCTCGTTTCATGCCGCATCGTATTGAGCTACTCGAAGCGAATGGATTTCTATCTCCATAGGTATGATAGCTTCACTCTCACATGTCAAACTGAACAGTGTTTCACCGATTCCCTTCGGGATATAATACGGTATAACCAAAGGCTACTGTAAAGTTCCTCTGCCCATCGTTCTTTGGCCTTGTCCAACATTGTCTTTAGCCTCTGTAAGATAGTTCTATTAGTTATCTCAGCGAGTTTGTTAGTCTGTGGATGAGCCACAGATGAGAATCGATAGTAAATTTTGGTAATGATATGAGTCCACATGAACGATTGGGTTTTGGCTGTTATTATTTGGGCTAGATGTTCGGTCTCTATCCACTTTGTGAAGTAGTCGATAGCCACTATAAGGAATTTTCATTGTCCGGTGGCTGGTGGGAACTGTCCAAGGATGTCCATTTTTCATTGGGCAAGTGGCCAAGAGTTTGCTATAGGACTGAACTCGGTGGAGGGTAGTCGTGGCATTGAAGAGAAACGTTAGCACTTGTTACACCTCTTGACGTAATTGTTGAAGTCGGTTTTCATGATCGGCCAATAATACCTTTGGCGTAAGACTTTGTGAACTAGATTCTGGGCTCCCAATTGGTTGCCGCATATCCCTTTATGGATCTCTTAGAGGACGTAGTGGAGCGGTTGTTCGGCTAGAGGCAACCGAGCCTGAATTGGCTAGCATGGAGAGTATGTTGTCTTGCGTATTCTCTAATCGAGGGATTTGTTGAATGTCGACTTTGTCTAACTTACTCATCATTTTATGTAATTTGCTTAAGTACTTGGCGATGATCGGATCTTTAATTTCGTAGATCTCTTCGATATGTTTGATAACTAACTGGCTATCGATGAACACTCGAACGCTTCTAGCCTCCATAGTTGTTATGATTCAGAGTCCTGTCAAAAAAGTTTCATACTCCGCTTGATTATTTGTGACCTTGAAATCGAAATGAAGAGCGTACTCCACATTGAAATTGTCTGGGCTTATCAGTATGAGTTCAACACCGCTTCTTGAGGAGTTTAATGACCCATCAATGTGTAGTAGCCAATCAAGTAATGACCATTCTTCATGGCCATCAGTGGGCTCGTGTTCGGTTGAAACTGGGCAGGTGCATTCAAGAACGAAGTCTGCTAAGATTTGGCCTTTGATCGCGGGTCTCGATTGGTATTAGATGTCAAACACATCCGACTCCACACTCCATTTGATGAGTCGACTAGAGGTATCTCTTTTCTGAAGGATTTGCTTTAATAGCTAGTCGGTGAATACTACGATAGTATGAGCCTAAAAGTATGGCCGAAAGCACCTAACCGAGACGACTAAGGTATAGGCTATCTTCTCAATTAGTCGGTAGTTGACTTCGGATTCTTTGAGTATTCGACTGATGTAGTTGACTGACATCTATGCGGTTAACTCCTGTCTCACAAGGACAAATCAAAGTGTCCGGTTAGAGATAGAGAGGTATAGGTATAGTTTCTCATCAGAAATAGGACGAGAGAGTAATAGGGGGTGACATGAGGTATTCTTTAAGTTGCTCGAAAGCTGTTTGGCACTCGGACATCCATGCTGACTTCTGAAACCTCTTTAGAGCATGAAAGATGGGTTTGTATTTCTCCCCAACTTTCAATATGAATCGACTTAGGGCTGATATTTTACTAGTGACATGTTATACTTCATTCAACGTCTGAGGTGGTGACATGTCCAGTATACCTTGTATCTTTTCGTGATTTGCCTCAATCCCCCGGTTGGTGATCATGAAATTTAAAAATTTACCGGATGTGATTCCGAAAGTATACTTTGCTAGATTTAGCCGCATGTTGTAATACTCAAACGTTTAAAAGGTTTCTTCAAGATAGGCGACATGGGTTTATGTATTGATACTCTTAACAAGCATATCATCAACGTATGCTTCTACATTCTTGCTAACTTGGTCCTTGAAGACTTTATTGACAAGCCGCTGAAAGGTTGCTCCAGCGTTTTTCAGACTAAAGGGCATGACTCAATAACAATACGTGCTGAATTTTTTAATAAAACTTGTCTTTTCTTCATCTTTCGGTACCATTCGTATTTGATTATAATCAGAATAGGCATCCATGAAACTCAGGAATTGGTGGCCCGAAGAGTTATCCACTAACTTATCGATATTAGGGAGTGAATAGCTGTCTTTTGGACACGTTTTGTTGAGATCAGTGAAGTCTATACACATCTTTCATTTATCGTTGACTTTTTTCACCAGGACTACATTGGCTAGCCATTCGAGGTATTTTACTTCGCCAATGAATCCAGTGGTTAATAGTTTCTGGACTTCTTCTTGAATGATACACTGGCGTTTTAGGGAAAACACCCCTTTCTTCTCTCTAACCGGCTTGTAACCGACTTTAACAGTTAGTTTGTAGACTATAATCGAAAGGTGGATACCTGACATATTTTCGGGAGACCAAACGAAGACTTTTGAATGCCAGCATAGATAATCGATAATTGCTTCTTGTAGAGGTGTTGGCAAGTTAGCCTCAATTCGAATGGTTTGGCTAGGGTCATCAATTAGAGGAATCTCGATCACTTCTTCCATAGGCTAAGACTTGGTCATTGGCTCAATATCGTTCCTGAACTCTAGGGTGTCGATAGGAAAGTTCTCTTGTTCACCTTTGGCCACGAGAAGGGCATAGGGATCGAGGTCGCTACAAAGGGTAGTGATTCCTTCTGGCGTTCTTAACTTGATCTTCTTGTATCTTATACTGGATAGTATCTGCAGTTCGTCTAGACTAGGGCGCCTGAAGATGGCGTTTTAAGGAGAGAATATTTTTACCACATGGAAGACGACTTTGGCAGCCACATGGTTGGGAGTTCTCAAAGTTACAATGAGGGGGATAACACGTTCTAGATAGATGCATTCGTCAGAAAGTCCTTTAAGAAATCCAGTAGGAGGTTGAAGAAGGGACAAATTGAAACGCATTCACTGGAAGGCATCCCAAGTGAGGAAGTCACAATCTACTCTCTGATCAAAGAGAACTCTCTTGAGAATATAAGATTCCACTTTGATGGTGATGATTAAAGGGTCGTTGCAATCAGAATTGACTTCGACTGGATCGTCGTCATCGAAACCAATGATTGGTCTCTTTCTCGTGATGGACGCCATGTTTGGAACAGACAACTAAAATGGATGATACGTTTGTTTATGAAATCAGCTTTTTTTTTCATGGACGGTGCTAATCTATTAGAGATGGATTTCAACACCACAGATTCCACCTCATTCGACTCGAATGGTTGTTTTGGGAGATGATTTGAACCCTACAAAAGACTATCAAAGAATGTTCTGACGGTAGAGGATCTAACACTCAGTAAGAAAGAGCGATTTTTTATAGGAATGAAATAGACTGAACACTAGAGAAAGAGCTGATAGTTTTGTAACTTATGTGTTTAGTGTCTGGTATCAGAGAGAGCGTACCTAGATTTCGGTGTGTCGAATGCTTGTATGTGCTCATACCTTAGTAGTCGTGTGTTTCTGAAACGTTACAACCCTAATTTTCTTGTAAAGAGATTTGAAAATCCGGAGATTTCATAGTCAAATATTTTTGAGAGATTTATGATCTTTATCACTAAGGAAGTTTAATGATATGGGGAGATTTTTTCTCTTATCGATTAGATTCTAAAGGTTTCCGTCCTTATCTAGAAGACGTGTTTTGTAACTAGATAGGAAACAAAAACTGATACGGAATTAATTAAATGTTATTTGATTGAAGCGAAACAATCGATTTTTTAATAGACTATCGTCATCAGTTGAGATTAGAGGGATATCGGCTTAAATTTATTGAATGGCTCGAATCGATTTAGTTACTATCGTTAAAAGTTAATCAAATGATCAATCCGCGTTACTTTTTGGGAAGATAAATCTCTTGTCATGGCCAGAGTGTAAGTTTGGCTATGAGTCTGAGTTTTCGGGTGCTGTCCTTATATGTATTTATATCGTGTCTCATCGATTCGTTTATGTTTAAATATCATATTACGTAATAGAAATTAAAATGAAATTTAATATTCGAACTTATAAAACAACAACTAACTCATTTGTACTTTCGTTTTTGTCGGTTGTGGTTGTCCATCCTAGGATATTTAAATGTAGAACCCTAATGATACGCAATGGTGACGAAGACAGCCGAGTAGCTATGTCCAAAAAAAAAAAAATCATTTGAAAGAAAATAAATTTATTATTATAATTTGTTTATTCTTAATTAATAAATCCAATATTTAAGTAATTTTGCTTAATTATACTTAATAAGATCTCTAAGCATGCAATGCCGTCCACTGTTCAAAGTAAGACTTTTCAACCATTGGATTTTTTTTTTATTATATTACGATTTGAAACCGAAATCATCGAATCGAATTGGGTCGAGAGAGTGAGGTTGTGATCACTAGACTATTACTTAGGGATACTGTTGGATTTTGATAGAAGGAGATGCATAAATCCAACAGTGAAGGGAGCAAGTTCATTTTCCTTCCATTAGACTGAAGAAACTTTGTAATTCTGAGAAATATAATGGAGTGGTCAATGGTTGCTAGAATAGAAGTTGGGGGTTCAATTCCGGTTCCTAATGTCCAACACCTTGCTTCCATGAACTTAACAGCAATCCCCGATCGATATCTCAGACCAGAACTTGAGGCTGATGACATTTTCCCTGACAATGAGTCTCCCCAAATTCCAGTTATTGATATGTGCAAACTTGAGGCTGACCATGATGATGAGTTGGCTAAACTTGACTATGCTTGCAAGGAATGGGGATTTTTCCAGGTTCGTACAACTCAACGACTCATAATTTTATATGTGCATGACCTATGAATAGACCAATTCACAAGCCTCAATCGCTGTTCCTTTATGGTTATTGATTTGTGTGATCTTGTTGATACAGCTAATTGGTCATGGGGCATCAGCCGAAGTGATTGAGAAAATGAAGAGCGACGTGATAGAATTTTTCAGTTTGGCATTGGAGGAAAAGCAGGTTTATGCGCAGGGACCAAAAAGCATTCAAGGTTATGGACAAGCACTTGTTGTGTCCGATGAACAAAAGCTTGATTGGAGTGACATGCTCTTTCTTCATGTCCAACCAAGCCCTGTTAGAAATATGAGATTTTGGCCAACTTGTCCCGCCTCTTTCAGGTAGACTAAAATCATGGCATTATTTTACCACCAAAAATGAGCTCAAAATAAATCACTTTAATTTTGTTTTATTGATAAAATAAAATCACAGAGAAACCTTGGAGAAGTACTCGTCAGAGCTACAAAGGGTATCATCTGGCCTACTACGAGGCATGGCTAAAAACTTGGGGATTGAACCCCAGAAGCTGTTGAGCACGTTTGAAGATGGAAGACAAGGGATTAGAATGAACTATTATCCTCCATGTGCGCAGGCAGAAAAGGCGATGGGATTGACTCCACACTCTGATGCAGTAGGACTAACACTATTGCTTCAAGTAAATGATGTGGAAGGCTTGCAGATTAGGAGAAATGGAAAATGGCTAGCCGTCAAGCCAATTGCAGGGGCTTTCATAGTCAACATAGGCGACATTATTGAGGTAAATCAAAATTGTACTTTTTCCAAACATGTGGTAAAGTGTGTTAATATTGTCAACTTGAATACTAAGTTATGATTGCAGATAATGAGTAATGGAGTATACAAGAGCATAGAGCACAGAGCTGTGGTGAATGAGGAGAAGGAACGGATGTCCATAGCCGCATTTCATGGTCCAAATATGGAGACCAACATTGGTCCAATACCAGACCTTGTCAAAGACGAGAACCCAATTTATAAGACCATAACCCTAGACGAATATTTTAAGCTTGTTGTGACAAACAAGCTTGATGGTAAGAGTTTGTTGGGTCGTATGAAATTTCAATTTTAAATATATATATATATATATTTTTGCAATTATATTTAAAAAGTAATAAGATATGTGGCCGAACCTACTTGTCTTTTTGTGCCTTGTCCATTATGTTGATTTTCATAGGATATTTAAACTCCGGACCGGACCCTTTCCTCTGTGCATTATTGGCCTTGTTGAATTATATTATGCATAATCCATTATGTTATCACTTCTATTGTTGTTGTTGTTTCATAGTTTGATATTGATATGATTGTTGTTTAAAAAGAAATATCCTAAGTTTATGTTTATCCAAGATATACGTTTAGTATACACAGATTCACTATGAGTTTGGGTGTAAAAACAAATTACACTAAGTCTATTTGATGATTTGGTGCAAATTTAATCTTGTAAGTTCTGATTAATCTGTGAGAATGACAAAAAGGAGAAAAATGAAAAGATTAGAGAAATTATCAGTTTGTTTAAAGTTCTAATTACATCTCCCTATTTCCATGTTTTGCTTGGTTGGGTTTCTATCAATGACGCAAGGCTAAACAATTTTCATTTATACACATAAACCGATCAAGTCACACACAACAATATTCACAATACACAAATCTCGTTAGTTTGCTTTCACAATTCTACTAAGGACTTTTAATAGAGGACGAATATAACAACCATTTTGAACAATTTGATAAGTACCCATAAGAACTCTAGGGCTCTTATATATGTTCAGTTCAATTAGCAACTCGGAGATAAAATTAGTGATGAGATTGAGAGGTGAAATGGTGGAACTATGACAGGTGGCTGCACCAAATGAAAGAGGCATCAAAGATTTTAGATCACTTGATTTGTTTATTTTTGTGCTCCAACTTACGTTAAGACATCACAAGAGAAATGTTAAGAGCAGCTAATTTTACTAAAAAACTCATCCAAATTTCGACATAAGTAATTTGCATTTTTCCATTAAAAATCCAATACCCACTCCAATAAAACAGCCACAAAGCAACAAAAAACTTGGGCACAGTATTGTCTAGGCTAAAAACATGGGAGCAACCACAAGTTTCGTTCAAACTTGAGAATAAAAAAAATTATATCGAAAAAACACCTACTTGGACCTGGCAATTAGTTGGAACCAATTGATAATTTAAAATAAATAAATAAATAAATAAATAACATGGGAGCATCTTTGATTAGCTTGGACCCATGACATCGATGATCATATCAAATATGATGCCATAAGATTTCACCATATCGACTCCTAAGGCCCACTCCCATTACCATCTTTTCTTTTTCTTGCACGGACCAACCCCCACGACCACGAGGCGACATGGAGCTACCTCATAACAACCGGGTTCAAGACAAAACGAAGCTGAACCTATACATAGAACCACTTCCTCAACTTACCCTCTAATCAAACTCAACAAAACCTAGTATCAAATCCAAATTAAGAAACCCTACCAACCAATCAACCACTAATTAAAGAAACCCAAAATAAACATGGATAATACATTAAAGCCCCCCCCCCCCCCAAAAAAAAGAATCAACAGAAATAAGACAAATTGCAGATGAGAAATAAAGTAATACCAATAAAAGTTTAATGGAGGAGGGCATCAGTTTTCCCAGGTGATAGCATCAATGAAAGATTCAGACGCAAATTACCCATTTGTCAAATTAAGTTTCATCATATGCCACCACAACAATTAAAAAAAAAAATATTATGCAAATGTAGAAGAAAATTTTGAGAGCCTAAGAAAAGGGATTATTGAAGGAAAAGACGATCAGAATCTGTCGGGATTCATCAGTAACTTCACCAAATAGAATTTTCAGTGGATTGACAGACCATGAATTTTATCATTTTTCTCCGTGAGGATAAAATTTTCTCAGTTTCATCTTCTTTTTAATTTGCTTTTAAAAAAATATATAAAAAAATATAATACCCACCGGAATAAAAGGACCACAAAGCAAGGAAAAAGGAAGCACATGAAATTAACTTCCCTTTGCTTGGATCCATCCAATCAGGCATGCTCCAGGAATTCGCGGGCGGCCAAGTCCTAAATCGATTTTGTGCATTAATGCATTAATGCATTACCAACGGACCTTATTTTTTTCTAAGATAATTTTAAATACCTCATTTTTTGTTTCACCAATAGACTTTTTTTTTTTTTGGGTTTTAAATTTCATAGTTCACAGCTGACTAATTCCCAGTTAAGTCATTTCCAATTCATTAAGATGGCACCACACCTTGTAGGTGAGCCACACAAGGCATCGTAAACAACCTCAAACCATTTCAGCAAGAAGCCGTAAGCCCAAGCAAATCCCAACCAAACCATTTATCGATACCCAAAACGATTGGGTCACACTGAAAAGCCTTCGCATCTTCACAAGGGACCACGGAAACTTGCTAAAGTCCTCAGAATGCACCGAAGGGGCTTTGGTCTCTCCTATAGGCTTATGTCATGATATTAATATCATTGGGCATTAATAGCCCAAAAAAGGTCAAAAAATTTCCTTAAAGCCATGCCTCAACAACTACTACAACTACCTTCCCAGGAAAACGAAACCAATATATATATATATATAAGTACATAAAACACCTCAAGAAGCACAGCTGGGGAAAGTTGCATTGGATAATCTTTGTATATGGTGGTTTTTTTTATTTTTTTTGGGTAACAAAGACTTTCAGGATGTGGCTGGAACCAAGGGTTCTTGGTCTTTGTTTATGTTAATTAGAATGAAGTCACATTTAATTTGTGAAATCATCTATATAGAACCACAAAAATGGTAATTTTCATATAACACATGGATTAGCTATATGAAAAAACCATTCTGTTTGATCAAAATTCCAACTAGAGAGCAAACTAAGCCACAAGCAAGCTCAAGTATTTAGTTTCACAATCACAAGTGCCCTAAACAACAAAACAAAGTTAGGGCTAAAGCACAAATTCTCCTCAATTCCCAAATTATAACAACAAAATTTCCAACCATCCAAACTAAACTTCTCAACAACCCAAGCCCTAGCCCTAGTACCAAAAGTTTATTGAAACATTTAAAACCAATTAAAAACTGGTCTAAGAAACAAAATTAAGAAATTGATAGAACATTAAACCCCAAAGAATCAACAGAAATAAGACAAATTGCAGATGAGAAATAAAGCAATACTAATAAAAATTTAATGGAGGGGGGCATCAGGTCTCCAAGGTGATAGCATCAATGAATGATTCAGACGCAAATTACCCATTTGTCAAATTAGCTTTCATCATATGCCCCCCCCAAAAAAAATCCCAAAAAAAAAGAAAAATGAAAAAAACATGTTTATGCAAATATGGAGGAAGATTTTGAGAGTCTAAGAGAAAGGATGATTGAAGGAAAAGACGATCAGAACCTGTCGGGATTCATGAGTAACTTCACCAAATAGAATTTTCAGTGGATTGACAGACCATGAATTTTATCATCATCTCGTCTTTTCTACTTTACGACTACAAACCTTAATTGAGAGAGAGACAGAGAGATAGAGAATTTGTAAAACTGATTAAAAGAGATGAAAGCTCAGAACTTCTTAGAGGGTTGTGCTGCCGTCACAGACCTGACTCGGAAGAGACAAAATCTCTGGCACAAGCATTAAAATTTCCTCACTGCTTTCATTCTACCCGTCAATCAGACAAAGAACCACAAAGAAAAGGGGGAACGAATCTTGATGCTGCATGGATCAAAGACCTAACTTAAGAGAGATACGAAAGGAAGAAACCCTAAATCGTTGTGGGTAAAGAGGAGGAGCCATAGCATTTTATAGTCAAAAAAGACAGGACCGCCCTAAACCCTAATTCCAGTTGAAATTACAATTACGTCCCTGAGTTTGTATATATTCCCCCCCCCCCCCCCCAAAAAAAAGAAATTTTATTGCCCTAAACTTGAAGCCCGACGTGAGCTCGACCGTCTAGCCAGCCGTTTTGCTACCAAAATTAAGGATTCATCTAAACGAGTTTAGTGAAAATTTTAATAATAAATTTTTTTTTATTACAATAAAAATCAAATCCCGGATCATTAATTAGAAAGAAGAAAACTATTGCCACTTGACCACCCCTTAAGATATAATAAATCATTAATATAATAATAATTTTAACAAATAAATAATTATTTTTTAAGAAAAATATATTACAAATTAAATTATATTAATAACCAACTCTAATTAAGTTAAAATAAATATATAATAATGGATAAGATTTTACGAGCAAAATTTTAATACCATAAGCTTAAAGTTAACTAAACAAGTCTCAAAACCTAGGCAAGCCTGTCCAAGGGAGGCACAAGATTAGCTTAGGTCTTACTTAAAATTTTAATATGTGACATAATTTACAATTTTAGTTTGAGTTTTTTTCGCATAACTCAGCTAGTAAGAGACAGAGGACTCCTTAAGTTGATGGCCTCTTGTGGTGTATAAGGCCATGTGAAGAAGATCATCGTGCGGATGTTTTGGCCAAGATGGGGCATTATCAACATTAGGCTCTGGTTATATGGGATGATCCACCTTATTGTCTTAGGAATGCATTTAGCTGGTAGAATGAGATTTTTCTTCTCCGGGCTTAAAGCTTAGTTCCTCTTTTATACTCACAAAAGATAAAATATATATATATCTAGAAAAAACACCACTTCTTAAGTTAAATGGAATGATTAAAAGTTCTTAATTTTAATAAATATTGTACGTCTAAGTTAGAACCAAAGAGCATAAAAAGATGTTGAGAAAGAAGAGAGGCTAGTGTTTACTTATAAAATAATAATAATAATAATAATAAAAACACTCGACACTATAGTTGGTACAAAGGAAATTCGAAAAGGGGGGAAATGAATAATACATAGGGTGCTTTTACTAGAAAGTCTCATAATTAGGCACCAAAGACAGTGGGGGCATATAGAGTCACAAACAAGCTCACAAAGTCTTGATTCATCAATTTTTTTTTTTTTTTTATATTATATAAAGATTTAAATTTGAGATTTTTAAGATAGACAGAAAAATTATAACTATTAAATTGTCGTCAGAATAAGTCTTGATTCATCAACGCGTCTAAAGCAAGTAACCAAGCTCGGCTTGTTTAGCCAACTGACTCAAGCGGAACTTAAAATAAAGATACCAATATAAAGTAGGTCGAACCAACGTCAAACTCATATTTAATGAATAAGTCTCAGATGAACCCTCACGAAAAACTCATAATGCATGCAAATTTAAGAGAATGTCCACATTTTGCTACTAAAACATGAAACACTCTGACACAAAATATTAAAATAGGGATCACAATATTCAATCTAATGCGATGGATGTCAAAAAAATCTAATCGGATGGAATGAATTTTTTTTCACAAAAATCATGTTAAGATAAGATTAGAGTCGAATTTTAATATTAAAGTAATCAGATCAATTCAGATACGAATTTAAATTATAAATAATCCGATCTGATAATAATTTATAATAAAATAAAATTTTAATTTAATATAATATTATTAAATAAAATAAAAAGATTTTTAAAGTTTGTCAATGATGGAACATGACCCCAACAATTAGATCTCATGAGTCATTTTTGGAAAGACCCACATGAAAAACCCACAAAGAATAGTTACCGATTTAAGTTCAAATACGATTATCTACAGAAAGATCTCAGTCGTCCAGATTTTCCGAACGATAAGGCCTTATTCACCCCACCAACCGAACATAATTCATCAAGCGAAGGTAACCACCCTAATCGGGTATCCAATGGACGGCTCCTCAGCCGAAAGGACCCTAAAAACCCTTCATCGATCGAACGACCGATGATAGCTAACGATTCCTACGATCATAAAGGAAGACCAAAATATCTCATTAACTTCCGCCACTCTTTGCGAACAACATCCTGAGGATCTTTCAGTTAAAGAAAAGTTCCCTCCAGAATACGAAAGTTTCCCAAAGATAAAAATACGCTCTCTCGGCCTTACACATTAGGCATTCTAATCATAGGAAACGACTCTCTCGAGACATACGAAAACCACTCTTTCTAAAATAAGTATCGGAATCTTCTCACCAGAGCACCTTTCGACGATTTTTTACAGGTATCACATCTCTTTAACGATAACTGTTCGGGTCAATGAAGAACCGGTATCTGTGGAGCCATAACCCATCTTCAACAATTATAAATTGTAATTTCATTTTCATTCTAAAACAAATATTATTAAATTAAAAAAGATGATATTATGCTATAATTTAGGTCAGATATGGGTCGGGTATGTATCAGTTATAAGTCGGTTTAAGAACGGATCGGATCAATTTTTTAAATGTTTGTAACAAATCGTGTCAGATTTGATTTTTTGAAAAATTCAGAGTCATATATGATTTTTTATTTTTTAACCCAAATCGAGTTAGGATCGAATATGAATATTATAGTTAAAATTTAGAATCAGATATGGTATTAACATAACTCAAACCATAATCAATCTATTGTCATCCCTATATTAAAACAATTCAAAGAAAGACAAACATTAACAAAATAATAATAATAATCATAATCATAATAATAATAATTAAAAAAAAAAAAAAGCATGACAGATGGATGGTTAAGACGTCAAAGAGTAATATTAATTTAAAAACTAACCATAATGGCATGCCGGAGAAAAAGAGAAAGAAATGAGGGGTATATTTGAAAATAGAAATAAGACTAAAACCATATATGTCATAAGTTTTATTCTAGCATAGCTGATAATTTTATGCCAGATCTCATAGTTTTATGGAGAAAAAAGAAACAAAAAGGACGAGAAAATTGAAAATGAAAAGATTGAGAGTTAAGAAGTGCAAAGGGTAATACACACTTAGAAACCAAACACAAGGGAACGGATGAGTGGGATATTTAAAAAATAAAAATAATAATAAAATAAAACTAAAATTATATACTTAAAAATTTTGTACTAAGATATCTCATGGTTTTATGCCAATTGAGCGGAAATGAAGAGGAAAGTTAAAAATCAAGAGAATAAAAAGGGGTTGAGAAAGGAAAAGAGGTTCGGGTTAATTGATAAGTCCTAAATTTGTATTCGTTTGATGATCAATTTTATAAGAATGTATATTTATTTTTCTTATTTTTTTTTCCCCAAAATGCTACTAAATTCGTTTTATTTCATTTGTAGGCTTTAGTAGAAATTCGAGAATTTTCAATGAATAAGTCTTAAGGCCAAAGTCCAAATCCAAGTTCCGAGAAAATGCCCACAAAATTTGTCAAGCCCGAGTCCAATGCCAATTTGAGAGAGCAACACAAGCCAAAGCCAAGCCAAGCAAGTCCACCACATAGAAGAAGAAAAAGAGTATTGATATTTGACCGTTGGTATTTGTAAACCTGACCAATCAAGTTTCAGGAGTTGTGCAGCTCAATTTAAGAGATGCCTCTTCTTTTACTCTCAAGACTCAACTTTGAGATCTTAATTAAGAGAATCTAGTACGCTGTCACTGTACCAACAGAATGTTGATAAGAAAGAGTATTGAAATACTTTAAATGAGAGAAAAGTTTGAAAATAAAGCAGAGCGCTAGAGTTATCTTGCAGAGGAGAAATAGTCTTGTGCAGACATGAAGAACAAAGAACAGCAGAAGAGTCTCTTGCAAGTAATTGAAGAGATAAAGGAAACCAAATCTGAAGAAGAAATGGAAATAAGAAGATTTAGCAAGCCTAAATTCTATAAAAGAAAGGAGAGAGAGCATTCCAAAAAAATATATATAGGAGGAGAGGAGAGTTCCGGCCGGTGACAGTAGCCGGAGAAAACTTCCTTCTTGTCATTAACTTCTCTCGCCATAAATTTTGCAACCGCTATTTCAATTCCTTCAGTCTCCTATCATTTTCCAGCCGCCTTCACTTGATTTCATTGCCATCAATTCCAATCCTTCCATGTTCAGGCTTCATCCAGGAGATTGAGTCCAGGTACCCCTGATTTTGGTTTGGGCCTATCCAAGCCATCATCAGAGTGTTTAATCTTTCCACCACCACTTTTTTCAGTCAGCTTCATTTGTCGTGTCATTAGAATCATATGGGCCATTTAACTTTTATTTAAATGGTTAATTCGATACACAAAATGCTTCATGATTTACTGTGAGTCGGGAGAGAGGGTTCTTGTATTTTTGCAAAAAAATTATTTTCACGTCTTGAACCCAGACCTCGAGATCACCAAAGGAACAATTCTATCGTTATACTAAAGTTCACCCTTTTTATTTATTATTTTTTTTCTTTTAATACGATACTTATTTTTTTGTTTTAATCAGTTGTTTACTTTCAAGAACATGGAGCAAGGCCTTTACATTTTGTTCGACTTGAAATTTAGAATTTCACTTAATTGGTTACTTTAGAATCGTTGTTATTGCTATTAAACTTTCTTTTTAATATTTTATTATGTTAACTCACCTAATTCTCTAAGCTATATTTTTCTTGTTTTCGCTATTTTATTCCTATTCTTGTATAGTGTATACTTTTTACGATTTATGGAATAATTTTCTTTAAAATAATGTAGTCCAGTAAATTTTCTTCTGCATTTTACTTATAATTTCCCATTTGATTTTTGGTTCCATATTTTTAGATTTATTTTACTTTAAAACTTTCAATTTCATAGCCTAAGTCAATTTAATTGGCAAATTCATTCAATCCTTATGAGAACAATATTTATCTTCTATATTACTTGTACAACTAGTGTGCTTTCTATGATGTATTAATCGCATCATTAATTGTAAAAATAAACTCAACACTACATTTGGGAATTCAGGAAGGAAAAGAGAGAGAGAGAGAGAACAAACAAACAAACAAACTGAACAATGTAAAGAGTGATTTCACTGCAAAGTCTCATAATTAGGCACCCAAAGTAATGGAGAATGTAGAGTTGCAAATAAGCCAAGAGAGCCTTATTCATCAATGCATCCAATCACATTGTTTAGCTAATTGGACCAAGCCGAAGTCAAATCAAGGCTAACTGCATAAAGTCGGCCAAACCCATGCCAAACTCTCATCTAATGAATAAATCTCAGAGCTCACATTGTATGCTAGGGAATGTCCACACTTTGTTGCCAAAACATGATATATTCTAGCACAAAAAATATATATATATAAAGACAGCTTGAAAAAGATCAAAAAATTCCCCCCCCCCCCAAAAAAAAAGGCAATGCAACAAGAAGAAAGTCACGAAAGGTTTGAGATGATAGTTAAGATGTGTGAAGACTAAAATTAATTTAGAAACAAACCAAAATGGCATACTTTACAAACAGGGAAAGGAATGAGTGGAATATTTAAAAAAATAGAGATAAAACTGAAATCATATGTGTAATAAGTTTTATTAAAACAACACATAATTTTATGCCAAAAAAGGTGAAAAAAGATGAGAAAATTAAAAATATATAAAATAAAAATACGTTGAGAAAAAAAAAAGAGTGTCACAGAAGAACTAAACTCAAGAGAATGATTGGCCCGAGAGGAGTTAGAAAAAAGAAAGAAAAAAAAATGAATTATGCTTGGAGTGATTTTGCTAGAAATCTCATAATTAGGCATCAAGGTGAATGGAGCATGTAGAGTTGCAGACAAACCTAGAAAGCCTTGAATGAGGAGTATAAAGTAAGCAGCCAAACGAGGCTCATTTAGCAAATTGACCAGAGCTAAACTCGAAACTAGGCTATCTACACAAAGAACCATCATTTAAAAATAAGGTTTGGGGAAGAGCATGGATTGTTTGCAACCCTAAAGGAATTACCACGGTTTGTTGCTAAAACATGGGAGATTTAAGGACAAAATATAAAAATATTATGAAAAAGACAAAAGCATTTGCAAAGAAAGGGGGGTGGAAAACTAATGAGAAGAAAGTTGCAAAAGTGTTGAAATTGAAAGACGTACAAAAGTAGTGTTAATTTGGAAATTAATCCCAAGGGCATGCTTGCGAAAAAGGGAACCAAATAAGTGATATATTTCAAAACAAAAATTATATGCATAAGAATCTTAATATTAATAGATCTCATTAGTTTTATGCCAAAGACGGCGGAAATGAATGGGAAAGTTAAAAATCAAGAGAATAAAAAAGTGCTGAGAAAGAAAATAGACAAAGGAAACAAACTCAACACTGTATTTGGTAAGAGGGAAACTTGAAAATAGACTGATTTGACTACAAAGTCTCATAATTAGGCAACGAAGGCAATAGGGCATTTAGAGTTGCAATAAGCTGAGAAAGCCTTGATCCATAAATGAGTATAATGCAGGTAACTAACCTGAACTCGTTTAGAGGTTACTTACATAGTAGGCCAAACCCAAACCATACACTTTTTTAATGAATAACTTCTCAGATGATCCTCTCACAAAGAGCTCGTATCATTTGCAACTCTAGGGAAATATCCCCACTTTGTTGCCAAAATATGAGATATTATACCATTTTACATAACAATAGTTTGAAAAAGACAAAAAACATTTGCTAAAAAAAAAAAAGAAACATAAAAAGTGAAGAAATAAAAAGAAAGTTGCAAGGGGTTGAAAAGAGGAAAAGTGAAGATAGAAGGAGATATAGATGAAAACTTGAAGAAAAAGCACATTGTTTCATGGTGGTTAGATTACAATTAATTAAATTAAAGAGGTGGAGAGGAAGATGATAATTTAAGAACGTGTACAAACATTTCATGATAATGAGAGGTAAAAAAGATATTTGATCCAATTTGCTACTAATAAACTCAAAGGGGTTGAAAGGGAAAGAAAAAGAAAGAGAGGCGGAGAACAAAAAAAGGGAGACATTTAAAACATTGAAGCATAAAAGCTTGCATGTATGGTTTCATATTTCTCTAATATATCTCTCAGGTGAAAGACATTCTGATACAAGAAGATTCAAGAAATTTGAAAGTTTCAAATTTTAAGTTTTCTATAAATTTTCATTCTTTATTTAGATTTCAATTTAGTAGGTTTTTTTTTTGTCTCTTTTCTATTTTATTTAACTATCTAGGAAGTTTAAAATAATTAGAAAATTTTTAATTTTATTTATCCTAAATAGTATAAATAGAACAATAGTAGTCATTTTATAATATTATTATTGATTTTCTCACGCAGTAAAAAATTTTATTTGGTTTTATTCAAACATAGTTACTGTTCCGACTACAATCACCCTATTATAACGTTAACTGTTAAGTTCTAATTGCTCTAATCCCTCCCCCTACATCAAATTCAGTATAATTTTGAATATTAAAAAAATAGATGTAGTATTAATAAAGCAAATTGCTACATTGGTTTGCCACATGAGCCTCAACAATTTCCTAAATCCTAATAAACCGCATGTCTCAAGAAGTGGGTAATTAATGATCCGGCACTTGTACTAAAATGTGAAGTCCTAACTTATAGATGAGGAACATGGGAAGAATAAACATGCAAGAAAAAGGAGAAAAGGCAGGACTAAGATGGAGAAACCAGGAACTACACAGACCATATTTTATGAAATACAATACAAACATCATCTATATTTCATCAAGAAAATGAGGTATATTAATCTTGAACTTGCAGCTAATGTTCATGAAAGAAAAACATTAGAAACATGGTCTATGTTTTATGCAACTACATAATAAAAAAAATTTAAAATCTGACCACAGGAAATTAAATAAAAAATAAAAAAAAATTGCAAGGGTAGTACTAAGCCTTATCTGAATGGTCTTCACGGTCGATCAAAGACAGGACTGGTGCCATCCTAATGCCTGTGTAGGGTAACTTGTCCAAGGCTCTTCACTTCAAGGAAATGATAAAGTTGGATTCAGAAGATTTACAAGAAAGTAATTCAAAAGAATCAAAAGTAGAACTGGGCATAGCAAAGATAGAAAGACCAGAACCAGTAGTTAATTGACCTTTCAAAAGTTGAAAGAAAGAAATACCTCACAGAATCAATCGTTTGATGACCCTTGGACTTTGTAAAATTGCCTATTTGATCAATGACTCTACACATCTACAAATAAAAAACCCTAAATAGTAACTTGAAAAACAAATACCCAAAAAAATAAGGAAAAAATTTTGTAGTTCAAGAAACATTAGCTAGAAAAATTTTAGGATTTCGTTCAAGAACCGGTCTGATTCTTCACTGGCCTAAATTGCCATTAAAATAAGAATACATGGCAAGATCAAGAAATAACTGCACTCAGACACTTCACTGTTAGGAAATGGTATAGTTACAAGTAATATATTCAGAAGATTTAAAGAGATAGTAATTTAGAGAACCGAAACAAGAAATGAGCATTGCAGAGACAGAGAGAACAAAACGAGTAATTCATGGACTTTTTTTGGGGGGTCTAAATTTGGAAGAAAGAAGTACCTCCCAGAATCAATCGCTTGATGACCCTTAACAAGACTTGATAATTGTGTTAGCTTTTAACGCAGCAGACATGAGCACCATAGCACACCTCATGGTTCGTTTCTCTTTTCGAGCCTTATCTTTGTGTCATGCTGTGGGGTTGTACTGGATTATGTGCTAAGATTTTGTGTGCGTGTCAAATCCTCAATCACTGTCTTTTTGGAGTGCATTAGTAAATTTATCAAACAAGTGTAATAGCCCACAAACACACCCACTGTGCAACCACAATGTTCTACCCCGTGTGCTGAGGTAATTAATGTCTTAAGATTGCCCCTAACAATTCCTCATGACTTGTTCATTTCTAAGAAGAATTCATGTAGTCCAGTAGAGTGAGGCCATCTAGGTAACGATAAGTGGTTTATCAAATGGCCCTTATGGCCTACCCTCTAAGGCCTATAAGGAGGTCTATCTCAGTAAGCACCACACACAATAAAATTCTCTTCATCCCTAAACCATACCTATCATCTCAGTAAAAAGTATAATATCAAAATAAAAATTAAAAACAGAAATAATGAAACATTACCACCAAATAAGAAAAACATAGCCCTAAAGAATGTTATGTTTTCGCGTTGGAGGAGCGCGGCCATTGACTTGACAACCATCACCAAATATCTAAAGGAGCAACTTTGCTGGAGGAATTGCAGTTCGTGATAAATTATTACCTTTTTTATTATTAATTATTACTTTCTTTCTTGAAAGATCAAACATACAGCTAACCGGGAAAAAAATGGCAACCACTTACATTCAAGATTGAAGAAACATCATTGAAATAGATGGACACCTTAATAGGGCAGGATGAAAGAAATTTTTATCAAACAATTTATAGGTATTTTTTTTTTAACAATCTGTAGAGATTGTAAAAATATGTAAATATCTTTGGAGATTACAAAAATTTGTCGCATCAGATTTTGCTCCCCAATTAAAACCCCAATTTTCCTCCTATGAATCATATCTCGTATTCCTTTGCCAAGTCCTTTCCCTTTATGAATATGATCTTACTAACATTCAATGTAAATCTTGGAATAATGATCAAATCCGAAGAAAATCAAAATCTTTTCTCCTTACTAATTACATAAAACAAATTTGATTGAAGACGGAAGAATCTCTTTAGAACTTTCCTCCCTTACCTTGTCTGTAATTCAGAGATTAGGTAAGATGCTATGGTACAAATCCAAATCCCAAAAAAAATAATAATAATAATAAATAATACAAAGATATCACAAAATCAGAGAGAGATTTGAATGGATCCTACCTGATTACAGAATCTTTCCTCCCTTACCTTCTCCATGCAATCAAAGTAGCTTTGAGAGAAAGAAATGAAGAGAGAAATTTTGTTGTTGGTCCAAGGAAAGGGAGAAGAAACACTACTCTGCCAAAAGGAAGAGATCTGTTTCCAGATTTCTCTTCGGAACTGCCCATGTAATTCCCAGTGTCTCTTCTATCTTGCATCTATCTTTTATCCATTCCCAAACACTTTTTCCCTCTTTTGCAGCAACCACATCTCATACTTATTTCAAAAAGTATGCCACTTGTTCCATTCCAAAACTGATGAATTTAGTGACCCAGAAAGGAATCAAGAGGTCATCAAACAATTTAAGGATATCAGTAAAAAGGAATTAATCCAATCGGATAACTAGAGTAAAAATGAGGGAAACGTCACATCCAGGAACACAGTTGAAAATGACCAACATGAAGAAACCAAAGCTAGTCGACTTTCAAGGGGCCTAAAGATGAGAAATGAAGTTGGGGCTTCCAAAGCTTGGTGTTCTAAGAGATCTCTTTCTCTGTACAAGCTAGAATATCCTCCTCCTCTCCAATATGAGGTATCTCAGGATGCTATTCAATCAGGGAGGTCAATATCTGCTTTATTAATTACAAGGTAGGTATCAAAGATGATAGTTGTACGGAATTAAAGCCCGTGAACCTCTCTAGGACACCTTATGCTACTGCAGTACAAGAAAGTAGTACACCTAATACTCACCATTTATTTGGTTTTAGAAGTGGACATAGTTAATGATGGAACTGTCCTCACAGATGGATTAAAAGAAAGCATAGATGATCTGCAGACAGAAAAAGCTGAATGCAATAAAGAACAAGAGAAGGATAATTCAAAGAATGTCAGTTCTGAACATCAGTCTTTTGCGTGATTCAGTTCTTACCTTTTGTTCTGAAGACACAAAAACTAGCCAGGCCAACTATTGAAGGTACTCATATTCTTGTTATTATTATTGTTGCTCTTACTATTGTTATTATTGTTGTTAATGTCACTATTATTATAATCGCCATTGTTATTATGACTACTATTCTTCTTCTTCTTATTATTATTATTGTTGTTGTTGTGGTTGTTATCATTATTATTACTACCACAACAAAAGCGTTGGAATGGATTAAGATGTACAAACACTAGTATAAATGTTGAAACTAACAACAAGGGCATCCTTAAGAAAAGAGAAAGGAGTGGTATTCTTCAAAAATTAGGAGTTAAGATGTACAAAGAGTAGATTTTTTTTTTTTTTTATCAAAGAGTAGTATTATTTAGAAGCTAACCAAAAGAGCAAAATTGAGAAAACTAATGAGCTGTATATTTAAAAAAATAGAAGAAAAACCAAATTACCTAAGATATTTTGTAATAATATATCTCATAGTTTTAAACCAAAGAGGGCACAAAGGAAGAGGAAGTTAGAACCAAAGAGAGTAAAAAGATGTTGAGAAAGAAGAGAGGCTAGTGTTAATTAAGGAAGAAAACTCAACACTATATTTGGTACAAAGGGAATTCGGAAAAGGGGAAAAAATGAATAATGCACAGAGAGCTTTTATTAGAAGGGTCTCATAATTAGGCACCAAAAACAGTGGAGCAGGTAGAGTTGCAAACAAGCCCAGAAAGTCCAGATTCATCAATGCGTCTAAAGCAGGTAGCCGAGCTCAGCTCGTTTAGCTAACAGACCCGAATCAAACACAAAACAAAGCTACCTACATAAAGTAGGCTGAACCCAAGCCAAACTCAAATTCAATGAATAAATCTCGAATGAACCCCCACGAAGGGCTCACATTGTTTGCAACTCTAGGGGAATATCCACACTTTTGTTGCTAAAGCATGAGATATTCTAACAGAAAACACAAAAACAGTTTGAAAAATACAAAAATATTTGAAAAAATAAATAATAGTAATAATAATGAGCAATGCGACAAGAAGAAAGTCAAGAAAGATTAGATGGTGGTTAAGATGTAAAATGAGTAATAGTAATTAAGAAACTAGAAACAAATAAATGCTTGAGAAAAAAGAAAAGGAATGAGGGGTATATTTGAAAAATAGAAATAAGACTAAAATTATATATTTCATAAGTTCTATTCTAACATTCTCATAGTTTTATGCAAGGAAAAAAAAACCAAAAAACAAAAAGGGACGAGAAAAATAGAAAAGTAGAGATTGAAAGTTCAGATGTACAAAGAGTAATATTATTTTAGAAACAAACCATAAAGGCATGCGTAGAAAAGGAAAAAGAATAAGTGATATTATTTAAAAACTAAAAATAAAACAAAAATTATATACATAAAAAGTTTAATACTAACATATCTCATTAGTTTTATGCCGAAGAGGGTGGAAACAAAAGGTTAAGTTAAAAAACGAGAATAGAAAGGAGCTGAGAAAGAAGAGAGGGTAAGGAAATAAACTCAGCACTTTATTTGGTAAAAGGGAAAAAAAATGATGCATAGAGTGATTTTACCAGAAGGTCTCATAATTAGGCACCAAAGGCAATGGAGCATGTATAGTTGCAAATAAGCCGAGAAAGCATTGATCCATAAATGAGGCTAACGCAGGTAACTAAGCACAACTAGCTTAGCTAAGTGACCACAACCGAACCCTGAATAAGGTTACTCACATAGTAGGCCGAACCCAAGCCGTACACTTTTTTCAATGAATAGCTCTCAGATAAACACCCCCACAAAGAGCTCACATTGTTTGCAACCTTAGGGGAATATCCACAATTTGTTGTCAAAACATGAGATATTCTAGCATTTTATATAAAAATAGTTTGAAAATGACAAAAACATTTACAAAAAAATTAAAAATCAAAAGCGAAGAAATAAAAAGAAAGTTGCAAGAGGGTTGAAAAGAGCAAGAGTGAAGATAGAAGGAGATATAGATGAAAACTTGAAGAAAAAGTACATTGTTTCACAACGGTTAGATTTTTTAAATACAATAAATTAAACTAAAGAGGTGGAGAGGAAGATACTAATTTAAGAAAGTGTACAAACATTTCATGACGATGAGAAGTAAGAAAGATACTTAATCTAATTTGCCACCGATAAACTCAAAGGGGTTGGAAAGGAAAGAAAAAGAAAGATAGAGAGTTGGAGAACAAAAAATTGAGACATTTAAGACATTTAAGGATAAAAACTTGTATGCATGGTTCATATTTCTCTAATATACCCCGCGTTAAAGTGATAATGATACAAGAAGATCCAAGAAATTTGAAAGTTTTAAATTTTTAGCTGTCTATTAGTTTTCATTCTTTATTTAGATTTCAGCCTAGTAAGGTCTTTTTTTTTTTTTTTTTGCTTCTTTTTCATTTTATTTAACTATTTAGGAAGTTTTAAATAGTTAAAAAAATTTTAATTTAAAATTAAAATTTATCCTAACTATTATAAATAGGACAATACTGGTCATTTTATAATATTATTATTAATTTACTCACTCAATAAAGAATTTTATTTGATTTCCTTCAAAGCTAGTTAATTTTCCAACTACAATCGCCCTATTATAACCATAACTGTTAAACTCTAATTACCCTAAAACATCAAATTTATTATAATTTTGAATATTCAAAAAATAGATATGACATTAATAAAGCTAATTGCTAAATTGGCCTGTCACGACGGTTGCCTCAATAATTTCCTAAAGCCAAGTTAATCATATATTGTTGAGTGGCGTGTCCCACATCGCCTAGGAAGGGACACTCTTTTTTTTCTCCTTTTGCAATCCCACATTGCTTGTTCACGAGTGACACTTTCAAATGTAACATATATATATATATATATGTATATATATGTAATTTTAGTTGAATTAAAACCATGAGTTAGTAAAATGTGTTACGATATTTTAAAATCTCATTTTATTATCTCTTTTGTATGATGGTCATTTGATCCTAGGAATATTTTCTTAAGGCATTTATAATTTTCTTCTTTATAGTGAAATTCTATTCTTCTTTCGCCCGTGGATGTAGTTCTATTTAACCGAACTACGTAAATTTTGTCTCTTTTTTTATTTATATTCTGTCATTTTTTTTTCTATTCATTTAAATTGTTATTTGTCTATCGGGTTATCAAAGAGCCCTCTAGTTAACTTTCTATTCATTCTGGGCCGGTCCTAACATATATCTCAAGAAGTAGGTAATTAATGATCTGACACTTGAACTAACATGTGAAATCCTAACCCATAGATGAGCATTGCAGGAAGAATAAACATGTGAAAAAGAGGGGAAAAGGTAGTACTAACTACTAAGATGGACAAACCAGGTTCTACACAAACTATATTTTATGAAATACAGTACAAACACCATCTATATTTAATCAAGAAAAATAAGGTATAATAATCTTGCACTTGCGGCTAATGTTCATGAAAGAAAAACATTAGAAACATGTCTATATTTTATGCAACTACAGAAAATCATTAAATAAAATAAAATAAGGCAAGTAGAAGAGTTGCAAGGGTGGTGCCAAGCTTTATCTGCATGGTCTTCAGGGTCGAGCAAAACAGGATCGGTGTCCTCCTAATGCATGTGTGGGGTAACTTGTCCAAGGCTCGTCACTGCAAGGCAATGTTATAGTTAGAAGTAGTAGATTCAGAAGATTCACAAGAAAATAATTTAGAAAATCAAAAGTAGAACAGAGCATTGCAGAGACAGAGAGAAAAGAACCAGTAATTAATGAACTTTTCTTTTGGGGGGTCAAAATTTGGAAGAAAGAAGTACCTCCTCCCAGAATCAATCGTTCGATGACCCTTGGACTTTGTACAATTACCTATTTGATCAATGAATCCACACATCTGCAAACCCCAAGAGAGTAAATTGAAAACAGAACCCCAAAAAAAATATATGAGGAAAAAACTATGTAGTTCAAGAAACATTAGCGAGAAAATTTTCAGGAATTCGTTCAAGAACTTGTCTGATTCTTCATTAGCCCAGATTTCCATTAAACTAAGAATACCAGGCAAGATCAAAAAATAACTGTACTCAGGCACTTAGATTTTGCACTTAGGCACTTAGGAATCCCAGAATGAATCGCTTGATGACCCTTAGACTTTGCAAACTTGCCTGATCAATGACACGACACATCTGCAAATAAAAAACCCTAAGATGGTAAATTGAAAAACAAAAAGAAAGATTAACGAGAAAAATTTTAGGTTTTCGTTCGAGAAGATTACAAATCCATATATGATCAAGAACTGGTCTGATTCTTCATTACCCCAGATTACGATTAAACTCAGAATACCTGGCAAGATAAAGATGAACGGAGAAATCGTATACGATCTGCCTCACGAACCGAAACCCTAGATGCCATTCTCTCTCATTACATCTTGGTTCGAATCTGACATCGATATCTTCATTTCAATTACCCAAAGATCATACCCATGGGACGCCGGTTCCTAACCCTAACCCTCGCTTCCCATCGCGGAGAGGGGGAGGGAGAGGGACGAGGTTTAGAATGGGAGGGATTTTGAAATGACTAGAGAGAGAAGGGGGAGATAGAGAGAGACGTTGCCATTAGAGCTGCTAGTTTGAATTTGAACTCGGTTCTTGGTCGACACAAAGTCTTAATTAGAGATGACGTGGCATCCAAAAGAATATATTAAAGTAATTTTTTAAACCAATATTTTTATTAAAAAAAGATACTTAATATTAATAAAATTTTAAAGGATAAAAATGTATTTTTATGGTCAAAATAATTTATTTTATTTGTATTTAAAAGTATCAAAATAAAAAATTGATAGGAACAGTTTATTGTTTTTTTTGCTTATAAATATTTTTTGAATTCATAAACACTTTTATAATTTTTAATTACCAAATAGTTAGAATTTAAATTTTAACTTATAAATTAATTTAACCCATTTATAATAAATCCCAAATACCCTCCTATTCCAATTAAGACCCTTTCACTATTTTTGTTAGGTTATCTATCATTCATGCTTACATCAGAATGCGATTGAACTTTTGCACCATGGTATAAGCGGTTTTGGTTTTTAAATTATTATTTCTTTATTTCTTTATTTTTATTTTTATTATTATTTTTATTATTATTATTATTATTATTATTATTATTATTATTATTATTATTATTATTATTCTCTTTTACTATGTTGATTAGTAGTAAAAGAGATAAATAATAATAATAGATTCATTTAAGATCAATTTCTAGATTGATCTTCTCCAATCAAATCAATTCATTTAAGAGATCAAAATTAGAACATAGAGAAAAATGTTTGGTATGAATTCAAATTATAGATATAACAATTAAAAATTTCAAGAAGCTATTTAAAAAAAAAAAAAAAAAGTGTTCCTTGAGGCAAAGTACTTGCATGATCAAACATTGGACCCTTGAATCTTCAACGGAAATGAGGCGTACTTGGCCAAAAAAATCCTGTGCGTCAAGGAGAGGATGTTGTTGGCAACGGTAACCACCATCTCCTCTTTGATTTAATCAAGGTGGCACTACTAGAAATTTATCCAACACAATCAAGGTTACTAAATTTATGCGAGGACAAAACTCCTCTCTTTTCCTGTACGTGACCGAGTATTTCTCTTTCTTCCCTCCTTTATATTCTCTCTCTTCTCTTATCTTTCCCCTCTGTTGGTGGTCATCACTCTTCATTTTCTCTCCACCCTTGATCACTCAATTATTTCTCTCCTCTCTCTATCACTTGATCAATCTCTTCTCTCTCTCTCTCATTTGAGCAAGTGAGATAAGAAATTGAGCGAATTGATCAATAAAAAGGAGAGAGATTAGAGAGGGGGTAGAGTTATACAAAGAGAGGCAAGAGAGAGAGGTCATGAGAAAAAAAGAGGGGTTGATTAGAGAGAGAGAGAGGATACATTGATTCCCAACAAAATTATAAAATGATATTTAAATCCAATAAATTTTCTTACCCAATAGGTTGGCCTTTTGGGTTAACTTTTCTATTGGATTTAAAAGTCCATAACAAATTGGTATCAGAGTCAAACTAAAATATAAAAAGATTACCGGATACTTGATAGAGTTCAAAGTGAAGCCATCCAAAAGGAAAAGAGTTATTTGCTATTAGAGTGAGAGTGAAAGCCGTCCAAAGAAGAAAAGGATTACCTAGTGTCAGAGTGAGAACCGTCTAAAAAAAAGAGAAAAGAACTACCTAAACTCATGAAGAGTTCAAAACGAGAGTTATCTATGAACATTTGGCTTCTCAACGGGTAGGTAATGAATTCTACATTGATTTTCAATAAAATATATTTAAGTTCAATAGGCTCTCTCACCCGATGGATTGATCTTTTAAGTTGTGTTCCTTGTTAGGTTTGAATTTGGATCTATAACAAGGAGAAGAAGAAGAAGGGAAAAAAATGATCATGTGAGAGAGGTAGACAGAAATCTTTTCGCAATGAAGAGAGAAAGGCAAAGTGACAATTCACGAAAAGATCAAAAAGAGGAGCAAAGAGAATAGTGACAGGAGAAAAAAGAGAAAATAATATAAGTATATTCATGGAATCAAAAGAGAGAAATGAGTAAAATAGACAGAAAATTCTTAAGACAGCCATGACCTAAAGGAAAATTTTTTTCCTATTCATAATTGGAATTAATTCTTTATATTCGACCATAAGTTAAATCTTGCCACAATGAAGAAACCGGCTGTCATATGAAGCTGAGGCACGAAATAAAATAATAAAACTTACATACCAATCAATTGTGGGCTAAGAGCCCATTACCGATCCAGCCGTGACATGACAAGGCAATTCCCATTGATAAGTGTCTTTCCCAAGCAAAGAAGAAAAAGGGGGT
The DNA here is from genome assembly GCA_037126225.1 of Dillenia turbinata. NCBI lineage: Eukaryota > Viridiplantae > Streptophyta > Magnoliopsida > Dilleniales > Dilleniaceae > Dillenia > Dillenia turbinata. The sequence goes on along the minus strand of JBAMMX010000008.1, from coordinate 17,949,766 downwards.
AGATTGCTTGGACTTTTGGAGATCAAAAGCAAACAAGGGAACAAATTACAGGAAAGAGATGAGCCAAAAATTTATCTTCCAGCTTGTAGTTTAAAGAAAGTTACTTCAATTATTCAACTTCTGAATTCTTCTCTGGTGAGCCACTATATACTCCAACTTGATGTCACAAGAAAATACTACTAACTGAACAGTCATCATGAACCCTCCAAATGGTTTCCCCCAAAAGATTCGCCACCGAAAGAACTGTTAACTGAGGGAAGTAATTCTTCTCCTTCAAAGGAATTGTGTTTGTCACAATCACTTCTTGGAACAGCCCGCCTGACAATCTCTCTATAGCTGGGGGACTGTCATGAACAAATAAGTGCCAATCAAGGATCAAAAAAAGGATAATTTTGCACTGATATTTCTAGTTTTTACAAATGACATCACGACGACAATATCAGCCAAATGCAAGGTCCTCTAATAATGCAATTTCATTGCTAAATCATCATGAAGCACAGCAAAGTCTGCTTTTCATTTCCTCAACAAGCAGATGATCAGGAGAAACGAAAGTTGGAAAGGTCATTAAGCATTCTGACCTGACTGATCCATAACAAAAATGTTGAACTAGGTATGGAGTTCCTTTTGATGGAAGGAAAAGCCTATGAGTGTCTTGTCCAGAAAGTTAACTCATGTCTCCAGATTTTAAACTATAAAGTTATTCCCAGGCTGCATTAATATCCTATCTGAACTAAGGAAACATCAAAACTGAGATGGAAGCGCAAACCTCAATACAGCATGAGTGCAGCATGCATAAACTTCCCTGGCACCTTCCTGGTGTAATAGAGCTGCACCTTTTGAAATAGTCCCTGCAGTACACGAAATTCTCAATCATTTTATGAAAATAGCATCAAAGGTAAATATTTTAGATATCCTAAAAAATTTGAACAGCTGAAAGACTCCCTATGGGAGATGATCCCCTCTGCAGTTGTCTACAAACTCTTCGAACCAATGTCTTCATTTGGAGAACAAAAGCAATGCATGCTCTCAGTGGCTATACATATGGTGCTTATATCAGCTTACTTACGGAAACAGACTAAAACTGGCATTCCACAAAACATCACAATGAGCATGCTAGATGCAATTTATCTATAAGATGCTTACCAGCAGTGTCGATCATGTCATCCACCACAACAGCAACTTTCCCTTTAACATCACCAATTAGATTCATTACCTAGAAAGTAAAATGATCTTTAAGATGCATGACAAGAAACCTTCACTAACGAAAAGAGATAAATGTAGAAATTTCATGATTTTTCCACTTCAGAATTCAAACCCAAAAAGGCTTGAAAATGTCAATTTACATTAAAAAAAAGCATGAAACCCTTCTCTGAAACAATTTGAATTGAAGCAAATTCAATTATTCATATTCCCAATCACAAAATAAAGAAAAAAACCAAAATAATCCCCCATTAAATAGTTTCATTTTTTTTAAAAAAAAAGATTACCCATAAGTTTTCAAATTTAAAGGAGTGTCTTTAAGTTCTTCAATAAAACATTTAAAGGCATTGCTGGCTGAAATTACCTCTGCAACGTTGTGGCCATGGCGCCTTTTATCCACAATGGCTAAAGGTGCATCAGACAACTTTTTTGCAAAAGTACGTGCCCTAGCAACTCCTCCAACATCAGGTGAAACCACTACCAAATCATTAGAATCAATTCTCTTGCTGGCAAGATAATCAAGGATCACAGGCTGGCAAAAAATTACATACATCTTAGAAAGCAGCAGAAGAAAAAATTAGAACTCAAGGAATATGGTCTCCCAAAGCCATGAAAAACAAGCTACCTGACAGTGTACATGGTCCACAGGAATATCGAAGTATCCCATGGATTGTCCAGAATGGAGATCACAAGCAAGAACCCTGTGTGCACCTGCCTCTGTGATAAGGTTAGCAACAAGTTTCGCCGCAATGGATTCACGACCTTGAGTCTGTAAGCAAAGACAAGAATCGAAATTATGGTTCTTTAAGAGACAAGCAAAACGAAATATAACAAAGAAGCAAACCTTTAACCAAGACCCACTAGCAAATCATGACCACATAAATGAAACACCGAGAATTCATCCCAACTTTAATATGCCACTCAGACAAACACTCAACCAAAAAAGCCAGTATTGCAAAGCATAAGGAGATTTAAGGCACCCATTCCCATTTAGAAAAACTAAAACAACTTTTTACGTTGCTTGACTGAATCACATATTTAGGCTCAAGGCAAACAAAAGGCTCTACAAAATCTTAGCATATGTCCTCATGTCTTTGGTGGTAAAGATATAAGAAACATAACTATTACTAAAACTTTTGAAGCAACTGATTTCATTGAGAGGTCCTGAGTTCAAATCTTGCTGGGCCAGTTGGACCTTTCAATATTTGACATGCTCAAAATAGAAACACATTGCCCATCAGTTTAAGGTTTTGGTGCAATTGGCTATATGACAATCAAACTCAAGCTAGTATGAAAGAGAGATATCCAGGAGGAAGCTAACTAAATAACCTTGTACTAAGTCCAGGAATGACATGTGAGATCCACTGATATTTGACAGGAGCTTATGTATATCCTTGTTATGGAATTTCAATCTCATTAGAACTATCTATAGTTATTAGTGTGCCAGACAAATGCAAGTAATCCAGTGCCCGTCTGGTCGAACAAGATAGTGTTGTCTTTCCCATTGCTCATGAATTTATTGAGCTTGAAATCTAAATTTTACTTGGCAATAGAAATTATCAATGAGATAAGCATGGTCCTAAGAAGTCACAACGAGACCATTAATATACCATATAAATTCTGGTTAGACTAATTCCAAAATGCCATTTCAAGAACTTACCTTTCTATCTGCCCTAGCATATCCAAAGTATGGAATCACTGCAGTGATAGTTTTGGCTGATGCTCTCCGGCAAGCATCGATCATTACCAAAAGTTCCATAAGATTCTCATTTGCTGGGGGGCAAGTTGGCTGCACCAAGTATACATCACATCCTCGAACACTCTCTTGCAACTGAACATAAATTTCACCATCCGCAAACCTCTTTATGTTGATCTTTCCCAGCTCAAGGCCCATGTACTGGGCAATTTCCTAGTATATAGAGTATGTTGTTAGAATAAAGAGGTAATTGCAGTTCAAGCATCAAAAGTTTTCTTATAATAGTCAAGATACCAAGAACATTCCAGTTTAGGGCAATGCAGGAATTGGGCGAATTAAAATTTCACAGTCCATGAAAGTCACTAATGAACTAATTCAATACCTTCCATGTTAAGACAGAAATCCAGAAACTTCACAACAAAAGAATAGAGATGTGAACTTTCACATGCTCAATTAGAGCACACCAGATACCAAGCATGGAATTACTAATTTAAACAGAAGTTCCTGTCAGAAGAGTCATTAATATCTATTTTCAAGCATTAACTTATACATTAATATAATTTTTCCACCATCACGCACAAAAAGCCTTTTTTTTTTTTGCCTTCATTCTGATACCAAATAAGTTTCGCTAATTTTGATCTAAGTTTTGAAGTACTGTTGCATACTAAATCTATAGATCCGTCCTTGGAGAAAGACAGACAAATAGCAAGTCCCTACTGCATGAGTGACCATTAAGCTAAGGAAAGGAAAACCTTCACACCAAGATCTAATCCTCTCCTCAGCAGCAGATGCTTTATTTCTGGAATTTTACCATGTTCAGCTAACTCATAAGCGAGGTAAATGCAAAATACTCCATATTGTATGCAAGTCTGATATAACACTTTGAAAAAGCATTTACCTAAGCAGAGAAACACCCAGTTTGACAAAATTCTTCTATTAAAAAGAAGAAGAAGAATTGAGGGGGGAGAAAGGGGGATGGGGAAGGGATATATCCTTCTATGATGTTAAGGAAATTTTTCTAATGAGGGGAAGGGAGGGGGTCCAAGCCCTTAAAACGACTAAAACATGCTTCCCCAAATTACTGCTACAGTAAGAAAACTAGAATTTGGGGAAGGGACGCTTCCATAATTTGTTAAACATAATTGTCTCCCGCCCCTCTCAATTACTCTCAAAACAAATGGAGGACATTAAGTCATTTTCGAAGTTTTACTCTGGCAAGGATGGGCAGAACAGAGGAATCAAATCAAAGCACATGCAGAGATACACAAGGGATTAATTTATTTCATCATGACACAATAATGACAATTTTTACAAACACCTTGAAGATGCTGGCGACAACATCCAATTCTTTGATTTGCATTGTACTATCAAGTGACTGTGGTCCAAATTTTATTTAGTCAAGCTGATAGAATCAATATGGAGCAATATAAGTACCTAATGCTTGATTTCCCCACAGTTAAAGTGAATGTATCTCCCGACTACAGGTTGCTTAGCAACAAAACCCCAGAATTCTTACCCGAGAGAGTGATGGATTCGCAGAACCAGAGAATATCCGCAGCTTGGTCTGTTTTCTGGAAACTGTATTCTCCAAGCCCACTGAGTCTAAAAATTTAGGTAATGTTTGCTGATTGATAGTGGGAACAGTTGGCTTCCCATTTGGGGACTTCAATGAGTCGGACATCTCACATTTCTCCAACCAAAATTAGAAAACAAACAAATGAGATCAACATTTTAGCAACATCGGAAATTAAAACAAGAAAAAAAATAAAAAACTTCAACAATAAGGGTCATGGATTTTGTAGTTCAGTAGGGACTTCAACGATTCAGACATATCAACTTTCTAGGAGGGAAAAAAAAATCCCCACATGAAATTAACATCATGGCAACACCAACAACTAAAAGTTGACAGGAATATAATCTCAAATGACCATAAAGGACAAGGATCATGGACGGTTCAGGTTCCCCCCCCCCCGGGGGGAATCAGACTGCGCAATTTGAGCTGGTACAGCTCAAGTAACGTTGTACAATATAAACGGAACAGAAAAACAATACATACGTTCTGAAAACACACGCAATTACAATTAGAAGTCCCCCTTTTCAGCGGCAGAATTCAAACCGTCGTTTGCACTTAAAGATAAGAAAAACTGAATCATTCATATATCTAATTCTACACAATTTCAATATACCAAACAATAAATAAACAATTATGACTTAAAAAAACTTTCACTCATGTAAACTAGAAAAGGAACAGAGAGAGAGAGAGACAGATTCTTACAATAACAGCATTGAAAGCGAAGGTTCGAGAAGATTCGTTTCTGAAGAAACTGGGAGAAGCGAAAGCACCACGAGAGAAGAGAGAGGAGGAAGAGGAATAAGGAGGACGGAGAGAGACAGAGGCCATTTGGTATAAAAGCTTATGAATGAGTCCACCGAAAGAAGCAGTAATGAAGAAAGGATTAGGGCTAGGGTTAGGGTTTGAATTTCGGAAACAAAAATTGGGGATGCCGAGTTTCAAAAATCTGTGCTTCTTTTCCTTTTGAAAATTGGCCTCCCTATTTATAGAGAGAGAGAATGAAAAAATGGCGGTTAAGGGCTGTGTCCACACACGGACACACACAAAGCGCTGCTTGCGGTCCCTAGGCTTTTTATAATTAAATTAATTTCGTGCAAGCCGGAAACTTGTCATGCGTGGATTCCATTAAAACGTCGCCGTTTTGATAAAGAAAAGCATGTTTAACCAAACATCGTCTATTCCATGCACTTTGGGCTGTGCCTTGGCTGGATTCACACACAAAGAAAAGATCCAAATCATGAATCACCCTAAAGGGGAGGTTGATATTTCCCTTCTCTTCATTCAATCAGAGAGTGACCTAAATCACCAAGTTGGTAACTTTCTTTTTAAAGAAAATATAAATCTATGTATGTATTTTACCTGATATTTTTAAATTAAAAGAGCTCTCTTCGATCCGTATTATAGCTGTCGATACTGCTTTGGTAAGGTTGATATAAAACTTTTTTATATTAAAATATTTTACAAGGATCTTGATATACAATATATATATATATAATGCGAATTAGAAAGATAGATCGAACGAGTAAACAGAAACAGAGATAAAACTAAACAAAATTGATTAAGAACTACCCAAAACCCAACTCCTTTAAAATTCAAAAATTGATTGTGGAGGTACTGAGAATACCAAATCTAACCTTAATCAATCATAATGAAGGGTGACAGAGAGAGAGAGTAGCTAAGTTGATGGAGTTTTATGCAGAAAAATAGAAAGCAACCAAATCGGTCCCCAGAGCAAATAAGGGCTGCCAATTGAAATATAGTATTTTTTTTTTTTTAGAGAGAGATTAACAGATTGAACAAATAGATCTTTGCCTTTTTTTTTTACTAAATAAGATAAACAAATTTTAGATAAAATTTACCTCGTCATTTCAAAGATAATATTCCAAAAATATCGTTACCGAAATGGGGCACTTGAGTTGGTATCTGACTAAAATTTTCGAGATAATCTGAGATTTTATTTAAAATGAATAAACTCTTATTTATACCCATTTAGAGATAGAATGAGTTCTGTATAGAACTATATTCACATTTTATAATTTGAGAAAAAATAAGAGATGCACAAAATTTAGGTTTGGAATTGCATTTTGAATTGATTTTGATGAATACCAAAATTATATCATTGACATCAGAATTGATAAATGAACATCGTTTAGCTACATTGAGTAACAACTTTAGGAAATGTTCAAAATAAACCCTTCCTAGAACTACTAATACTGAAACTATTTCTCTTCATAATATTTTGAAATATATTTTTAACTCAACCTAATTCTAAAACCCAAATAAATAGATTTTTCCAATTTTAAATTAACCATATAGATATAAATCCCCTTGTAACCTCAGTTTTGATCGTCCTTCACTTGATAAGCGGTGATTTATCATCAGTGAGTTAGACAGATGATGTTGGCATACTTTTTTGGTCTTTTTTAGGAACATTAATTAATCCAAAATTGTATTTGATTTTGTGACTCATTTCACGAAACATATGCTTGTAGCAATTGTGAGGACTCTTTGAAAATTTACTTTTTTGCCCAATTTATTTTAAAATAGACTTTTATTTTGTTTTGAGAGTTTGGCTATCTTTGTAAAACTACTATCCCTTTATCTTTTTGTTTAGCCAGAATTCTAATTTCTTTTATTTTATAATCAACACCAAATTCTCCATCTTAGATTTGTCATACGAATTAGTTGATCAAAGTGGTGTGTCTAATGATGACCATAGTGTATGGAAACTAGGATTCTATCAATAATTATTGTGTGCCTTCCCTAAAAAATGTACTGAAATGTAAATTAATTTATTATAATATAAATAATGTACTTATAAATTGGCCCAATACAATAATTATTGTTAATTCAATATAATCCAATAGTTATATTATAATAAAACTCTTTTACAATACAATGGACTTATAAATTAACAATCTAAGAATAAAAAATGCATACACTATCATATCTTTTACTTCTTTGATAACTATAAATAAAATAGGATTTCAATTTAATCATCTCATGCCATTTTTATTTTCTTTTTGGTTACATAGGTTTTTTTTTTTTTTTTTTTTTTGAGTTATATCAGGGTTGCGAAAATATATAAACGCTCACAGAAATTTGAATATAAGATTTCAGGGCAAACACTTAATAACTCTTACCAACTTTGCTGTCGTATTAGGCATCTCATATTGATTTTAAAATTAATATATTTTTATCCACCATTTTAAACCTTTATATTTATTAATTGTACTAATTAATGACGTAATTATCATTTTTCTAACAAATTACAATCTTCTAATTTATATTAACTTAATTTTTCATAAATTTAAAATTCAGTACATTTCATAATAATAACTTTCCAATTCTTTTTGAACACTTATCTCCGATGAGAACATAATCCCAAACTTTATACAAAATTCAAACTCCACGTGGCGCAAATAAGAGTTTAGAACAAGTTTGATTTGTTTTGTGTATTTTTTTTTTTTTTTCCGAAATGAAATAACGTGTGGAAGCAAGGATTTGGTCAAAATTAAGATAAGGACAGTCGCAGAAAATAGAAGCGACTGAAATTTGTAGAACGCGTGAACCATGTTGGAGTGTGATTGTAGTTTGTCACGCTCTCTTGACTTGGAAAGCACGTGAGATGAAAATTTAGGAATTTGGTCGGCAAGAATTTGAAACAATTAATGGAAATTGCCGGGAGATTATATAGAAAAATAAAAATAAAATTTCATAGCTTAAAAAAATAATAATTTTCATTAAGAATAATTTTTTTATCAAAATTTATATTTCTGTAAATTTTTGGTGCCCGTTTCTAATTACACCATTCGGCCATCTGGGATATTTCGAAATGGAAGACATGTTCATTTTTGACACGGGAGGGAAAAAAAATTTTTAAACAACATTCCATCAAAAAAAATTTTAAATCTAACACTCTCATGTCGTATTTTGAAGACACGACATGCATTGTTCACGTAAATAGTGTTATATCGCGTCTTCAAGACGTGACATGTAAAATAAACAAATAGTGTCATGTCGCGTCTTGAAGACTCGACATGAGGTTGCTAGATTTAAAATTTTTTGGGCGGAAGATTGTTTAAAATTTTTTTTTTTTCCGTGTCAAAAATGAACATGTCTCTCGAAATGGTCGGTATTGTTTTTCATTTAAGAAAAAAAAAATTGGATATGGAAGTTTGAAATTTGCCTCGAGCAATTCCACATGGATAAGGAAACCAAAGCATCCAAAAACATAAATCAAGATTACTACTACCAGAATTGACAAAAGCTTAGGAACCTCAATTCCTCTACGACACGAGGTGAGGAAACAGATTCCAAATTGCACGAGTTTCTCGAGCATAAATTCTTCCCAAATTATTGAGACATATCTTCTTCTTGAATTGAAACCAACGTCGGACTGATGAAAAAAAAATCTCATGTCTCTCGTGTTCATTACATCCTTGTACGCTGAAATGCATTGACTGACTTCTTTCACTTTGACCATCTTGTTCTTTCTTTTCATGAACCATCCCATTAAATCACCGAAAAAAATCGAGTCACTCCAACTTACGTACTAAAAGAAACTAACGGGTTCCCATTGTCTCATTAATGCCTAACCGTGTCCTTAACAAAATTACTTTTTAATCAAATCTCAAATTTAAAAATTAAAAATATAAAAAGCTATATTAAGAGAATTATCGAATATAATTACAAATACAGATTAGTATAGCAATAAAAAAATCTACTTACTCCAATGTTGTCTTAAAATCCAAACGAATTAAAAAAAAAAAAAAACCTTTTTTTTCTCTTTCATTCATCAACATGCTTTTTGATCTAAAATCGATCGGATTGGATAAAATTAAATAAGAATCTATATGGAACGGTAAAAATGACATTCAAGAACGTGTCCATAACATTAAACATGGCAATGCTTGTGGTTTCAAGAGCTTAAAACATTCATTTTGAAAAAAATTAAAATTAAGCTCAATTAAATTAATTTAATTTTTTAATAAAAAAATATTTAAACAATAATAATTTCTACCATTTTTAATAAAAAAAACTTTTGCTTACAAAACCCTATATTTTTATTTTTTAAAAAATATTTATTTTAATTAAAAAATTACAAATAAAATAAAAACATATGTCGGTACAAACTTGAGTTTCTCAAATAGGGTTATAAAACCATCACTCTTGATCAAACCTACCAAGTACAAAAACTAAGATGTTAAATAAGTGATAGGATGTGTGCGCGCACGTGTTTTGGGGGGGGGGGGGGAGGGAGGCGCAGAGAGAGAGAGAGAGTACCCAACAAGTTAGATCCCGGAAAATATGTGCGCACGCAAGCATGTTAGGGAGGGAGAGAGAGAGAGAGAGAGAGAGAGAGAGAGAGAGAGAGAGAGGGAGTACCCAACAACAACCATGATTAAGTGAACGATGAAAGTGAATACCCGAGTTTCAACTGCTAATGGAAGGGCAGTCCTATCTTCTCATGTGTAGATGGGGACACAAAAGAACCAAATGAAATAGTAGAATTTAGGATTCACATTTGACATTTGCAGAAGGCTAGTACATGAAAAGACAAATCGAACAACAAAAATCCATTGATTTTACGCCAACCATGTCACTTGTGGGGGACAAACTCCTCCAGCGCTTGGAATTTCAACAGCGAAGTATCTTCAGATTTTATTACTGTCAACTTCTTATGTAGAAAAAATTAGGCTCGGATACATGCAGCACGAAAAGGAATAGAGACTTTCTCCCATGGATATCAGGTTTGCAATGGAACCTCCGTAATTAACAAGTAACATGGTTCCACTAGAAATCAGTGGAATTATCAGGCATATCGCCATCAAAAGCTCTCTGCCCCGTCAACCTCTTTTGCCAGACTCCTGAAGTAAAGACTAAAAGCAGATACATTTTATACCCACCTCGTACTCCGGATACTCCTGATTACAACCAATCTGGCTTTCACCAATAATCCAAGCTCACGAAGTTTTGAAAGCATTCCAAGTCTAAATCTGGCATGGAAGTCATTTCCAAGCTTGGTTATTCACTTGCTTTAAGGGTTTCACGAGTCTGTTGGTTCCTGAACAGATACAAGGATAAATTTCCAGGTTGATATAAATAGTCATTCAGGAGAAATAGCTTACATGTGGAGAAATTAACAGAGCCTTTTTCATAATTTTGATAAATACCTCAGAATATAATTCTGCTTTGGACAAGGAACTAAGCTGACAGCATTCCATCTTTTCCGGCGACTGAGTAATAGTCTTCAGATGAGGAACACTGCAAGAACAAAAATGCAAATTAGCTGGCATGGCAGGGAGAAAATGGGCAACCGACAATGAAAATGCTGCATATTATATCGCTGAAAATGCATGGAGACTTCTGATATGGACATCAAAGTGGCTAATTAAGATTACTTTCCCTGATAGTGGAAGGTAGGAAAGCAAGACGTATGCACCTTGGAAATTTGTAAGTTGCAAATTCTGTGTTCATTATCATAGAAAAAGAGCGGCTGTGTTGCAGAATATATCCTTGCGGCCACCTCAGACAGTAAAACTAATAATTGGCACCTTCATGAGCATCTAAATGGCAAATTATTCTATTTATTATTTTCCCAAGTCAAAATAGTTAATCAAATCAGTCAAACCCCTAGCCATTTGGATTCTGATTCTATGATCAGAAACATGGTTCTTTTGTGATCAAGATCAAGAGACAAAGCCATTTAATTAGAGTATTGGCTTTGAATAAATTGACAAATACAAACCATAGAAGTAGAAATGAATCCTCTGTTTGAAACAGCAATTACAATATTTATTACTTGTTTGTCTTTTCTTTATTGTTTTAATATCAAAATATAGTAACACCCACACGTAAAATATATGTGAAGTATGTGGATGAATGCAAAACACCACCTGAAGCAAGCACCCGAGCTTCTAAGCTTACCCAATGTACTGTGTTTGCATAGGAAAAGGTAATGTACCAAGTTCTCAAACCAATTCCCTACATTACACTTAAACCAAACCAGGATCTCAGTGACATTTACCTCTTTATGTTTATAGTATGTTGTCAGCTTGAATCATCTGAAAACTTGCATCTTTCTTTCATAAACAGATGTGTTTTGATAAGGATAAAGGTAATAGGAACTAGATGTCATACCAAAGGATTACTACATGTTAACAAACATTCCGAAGATGGAAAATAAACCCTGACAAGTAGCATCTCATACAACAACTTCTATACCTAAAGGAAGAAATGTTGATCTTACTATCACTTCTAATGTATAATGACGATGCTTTCTATGGGCAAATGTCTAGCTTCATTGGACAAATGCTTCATCAGTTCAATGGAAATTGCAACCGGCTAGAAGGAAGAAATTCTTGTGCATCTTCCCTTTGACAAGAAGGTTAGGTAAATACATGCAGGGGATTCCACAGAGAAAGTTATTGGAGAGAAGTTTGATATATGCCGTCTAATCACTGCTCACTGAAAAGTACCATGAATGCAACAAATGGTTCTTGATTTCAAGCAGAAATCCATTGCAACTGGCCAAATTGAGAAGTTCTTGCTCATCCTCTCTTTGATAAGGGGAAATCCAGAGCATGCAATTCACATGTAGTAAGTCAAGGGAAAGTCATATTGTCATTTGTGCATTCTTAGCAATCCCAGCCAGGGGGGAGTAGGACATATTCAAGATTTAAGGATTATTTTAAAATTAAAATTGAACAGTCTCCAGCTAGGATACTTCATCTGATAAGGATTATTTTAAAAAGCTAGATCCATCTTTTGGATTGTGAGCTTTCGGTGATTTACTTAGTGCATAAATCAGTGTTGCTTTTGACCCCCTGAAATTTTGAAATCGCACCCCTAGTGAAATACTATGTAGAACATTGGTGGTCTATCAATTTGCCTCTTCCATTTCCTTAGAATGATCCTCTCATTCTGATAGCTAAGCAGGAGAAAATACAAACACCAGATCCTAGCATCTTGTTAGGTCAATACCTGCTAACATGGAAATCTTCAGAAATTGGACCAATGTTGGTTGGCTCAGCCGGAAGGGCGTTGAGACCTTTTAACCATACGCGGGTTTGACTCGCCATGGTAACGGAGCAGACCACGTTGGGAGACCCCCCCGGCAAAAAGAGTCCGACAGCAGATCGATCCAGATTAATTAGGGCTAGCCTGGATACTGGTGGGTCAGGGACCAAAACAAAAATCTTCAGAAATTGGAAGTGCAGATCATCACAAGAGAGTCAAAAATAGAATTCTGAAAAGCAGGCATCCTCCCATTGCATCTGATTCTCTATAGACATCATTCACATTTATCTCAATTGTGTGAACAGCTTATTTACCATCTCATCCCTACCTCTAACCTCTTCAAGCATGTCCTTTCTACTTCAATCACGAACCTAAATTTCAGCAAATAAATTCCTTCAGCAAACCTCTACTATAGTGTCACTTTTCTTTTTTGGGATGCAAAGCAGATAATTGCATAGAAAGAAGCACCGGAGGAGGTTAAATCTTTTTACCTTGGACACAAATTCAGCTTCTTGTTATTTTGGATTAAAATATTCTGCTTTTTTTTTTTTCTCTTTTCTTTTCTTTACAGCATCTTTAATATTAAGCAACAAACACTCTCTAATTTGAATTTAAGAAGTCATTTTGAGTTGTATAATTTACTAGATCTTGAATTTTGATGAATTTCTTTTCATTTTCAGCAAGTCATGCAAAGAATTAGGGAACTATCAGCAACAAGGAATGACTTCATGATAGTCAATATGGATCTTCACCACCCAATACTCAGAGTTCATTGACCTATTGTTACTCAGGGTGGAGAAAATGTTGTCGAATGTGAACCAACATCAGGTTATTCACACAGAGGGATGGAAAAAAATTGTGGAAACCCGAACTATTACCCAGTATCTAGACTTATATAGTACATTTTGACTTACAGAAGCCATAAATAATAAGAAAATGAAATGAGAGAGTAAGAACGTTTTCTACAAATTTAAGATATACCCATAATGAGAGAGAGAGAAAGAGAGGCAACCACAATAAAAAACAGGAAAAATAAAATCAAGTCAAATTTAATGATAATCATCATGCCTGCATTTTCAATAGTTGTGCACATCTGCAACATGTTTCAACCTAGACATAGTCGTAATAGGTTCAATTACTGAAAAAGATCTCCATTTAAAAGCTCTAACGAGAAACAACACTTGAAAGCTATAAAGCCCCGAAATATACCTTTGCAACCCATTTTCCATGTGTGCATCGAAGTTTGAAGTCACACTAGGCATCTGCTCTAATACCTGCAAAATGCAAAAGAACAAAATAAAATCAGAACAGAGCCCACAACTCGAGTAAGCTTCATACTAGTTACCAATCCGAGAAACCCTACATACTTGGCCAGTATTCTTAATTGTTGAAGCCTTAGCCACCAGGTTTATGGGCAATTTAATTAAGCGAGTCTGCAATTCGACGAAACTTTCATTTTACAAACTAAACCCGAATTTCGAAATCTACCCTATATTAGTGCATGAGGTGGAGAAGATTGGAGTTAGATACGACGGCCTGAGAGATCTAATCGGAGTGCATTTCCTTTCGCCGTCTTTTCTCTGATTGTCGCCATTTTTTTTTGTTGCTTCTCTTCTCTCTCTCCGTATTCTTTTCCTTTTGAATTATTCTTATTATTTCGAAATCTTCGCTTGATTTCAGGTTAGAAGATATAATCTATTAAATTATTTATTTATTTATTCACAATTTTTATTTTTTATATTATTTATTTTATAATTAATAATTATATATTTGATAATTTTAAATTTTTATTATAGAAGATATCTATTCTCATATTTATATAAAATAATTAAAATTTACATAAAATTCTTATAATTTTTATATTTCTATTTTATTTTTGTAAACTATCATTTTTGTATCATTTAGTATCTTTTTTTTTCTCTTTTTCATGCAATTTAAGAAATAATAATATGTTTAATGGTTAATACAATCCATTTTGATTTCTCTAAAATTCAGTTTGAGATGCTTGTTTTAATAAAGGAAAAGTTGTTTGGATTTTTAATTAAAAAGCTTTTTTATTATTTAATAAATATTTATAAATAAAGTACGAGAAAAAGATTATATTTAGAGAATATTTGAGAGGGTAAATCCGTGGAGTAGATGTCATGTCAAGCAGGTTTCCCTCAATGCCGTGATTGGACCAATGAAAATTCCCTATACAATTGTGCAAACTGTACTTTACTCGCCTTTTTCTCCGGGTTCGTCCGGTGGCCTTTTTTTTTTTTTTTTTTTTTTTTTTTTTTAAATTCTCATTGGAGTCCATATTGCTAAATTTGTTTTAGTGGTGAAAATTATAGAAATTCTACTAGTATTTGGGATTACAATTAGGCTTTATCAGATCTTAACATATTTAGATTGTCGGATAGATCTAGTAATCTGTTATAAAAGGATTTTAAATAATTTTTTTATTTAAAATATTGATATTTAATAATTACGTTGAATCTAACTAAATATGAATCGAGTCGAGTTGAATTAAATGATAAAATTTTTTTAATACTTAATTCTTTTATAGAGAAGGTTCAAATTTAAAATATTGTTTAAGTGATATTAATATCCAAAAACAAAATCTTTTAGATAATTTTAGTTATGCTTGAAGTTGGCTGATTTATCTATCTCATCACTATGTGTTTGGAATGACCCATTATAATTTTAGGGTGCTTTTAGCACCTTCAATTTGAAGAATTCTGTATTAATATTTAAAATATCGTAACTTCTTTCAACTTACCTATATTGTCTTCGTCCACATACAATATTTTCAATAAAATTGATAACTTTTTTTACAAAAAATATAGAATTTTATAAATAAAAATCAACATTATTATATAGAGAATTTTTCATATTAAAAATCAACCTAATTTTATTTGAGTGTAATATCAACTTTTCTGATAAACACCTGTGACACCATATTAAAATCATCTAACCTCATTTAAATTTTAAATAAAATACCATTTTATCCCTGGATTTGGCTTCGCTTAGGCTTTGCTAACGAGGAAGTACCTATGTTTGTGTAGACATTATTCTGCAAGTAAAAATTGAAGCCAGTCTAATCCGTTATGAACCTTTCTTAGATATTTAAACTCCCATAGCAAATACTGAATTTAATGCTTAAACCCATTAAAGTAGCTCTTAAATGAAACGTTTCATTAGAGCCAGAGTTTCAAACAAAAGAGTTTAAGTCACCACTTTGGCACCATATAAATGTAGCACTTGTTTCATCCTGCAACTCGAGCCTGTTACATTATCCATCTCTCAATCTGCAGTGACCTCCAGACATGAAAAGAATGACTAGGTCACACATGATTCTCCTAATGCTGGCATTAGCGGCCACCACAAGCTCACAAGCTCTTGGTCATGCAGAGCCTCCGCTTAGCCCAGAAGCACCAACGCATTCGCCTGAGGGAACATACTTGTGGCGTTGCTGGTCCTCCCTAACCCGCATCCATGGCTGTGCGGATGAGCTCGTGTCATCATTTTTTAAACATGAGATTAAGGTAAGCAAGACCTGTTGTCAAGCGATCGTTTCCCTCCCAAAGTACTGTTTGCCAAATATGTTCCAGTTGGGTGCCTTCGGCGGTATCTTCCCTATTCTTTTGGGTAGATATTGCCATGTGAAAATAACTGGTCTGACTGGGGCACCATCTTTGTTGCCACCAGCGGCGGATGCCAACTTTCCATTTGGTGGAGAGGGAGAGACTAATGTATTGCCCTCTAGCCCAGATCAAGCATCTGCCCCAACTTCAGAGGATATATGGTTTGAGGGGATTGTGCTTGAACCCGATCAAACGTGGTTTGAGGAGATTGTACTCGGCCCTGATCAAGCGTCTGCCCCAACTTCAGAGGATATATGGTTTGAGGAGATTGCACTTGGCCCTGATCAAGCATCTACCCCAACGTCACCTGATTACGTCCTAGATGAGGAGACCATTTGGTTTGATCGCGCACTTCACCCAGGTCAAGCGTCTGCCCTTTTCCCCGGAAGATTGACACAAATTCGGATGTCTACCACATTAGGGTAGGTGGCGAGCAGTCTTACTAGCAGTGGCTGAAACATTAAGCACAAGGAACTGTGTTGCTTGGCTTGGTTGACAATAACACCACTTTGTGCACTATTTGTTGCAGAAATATGCACAATCTTGTAGGTGGACTTATTTTTCAGGATTAAATGTACAATGGACTTGTCCTAGGCATTTGATTATGCACATCAGCATGAACATTCTATAGCATGGAATCAAACGATCAGCATGTTCAATGAATAAATACTTGTTCGGTCCATCTCTAATGATATATAGCACCTGTGGAGCAAGCTGAACTATTTGCTTTGATAAAGGGTTTAAGTTAATGATATCGGTCATAACTCAACCATGCTTGGGGATTAATTATGGCCAAATTACCTTTACAGAGTGCTGGCCTTCTCATTATTCTTATATGAAAGACATTTTATCTTATCTCACTAGTATAATTAGTCAACTAGTAGGATCCACGTCCACCTATTCTTCTGTTCATTTCATAATGCATTCTCTGCTATGAATAAATAGTCCATGGAAAAACATGAAGTTAGATTGGGATATGCAGAAGAAAAAGAAAAAGGGTCTAGAAAAGTAGGATTAGGGAATTACCCATTTCCATGTGGCAACTAGATCATTGCGTCATGTGGGTGAAATTAGGCACTACGTAAGGCACCCATTTTTCATTTGGGCATTCAACACTGGTCTATGCGATGTTTCGATCTAGCTGCTATGTGGTAATTGAATCTTGATTGACCCTGCTCCGGCTTAAGTAAAGCCGGTCCATTATGACAATGACATGACCAGGTGAATAAATAACTAAGATACACATTCGTATACCATATACTTACCAAAGTGCATTCACCCTGAGGCTGAACAGAGAAATTGAGATGACTGATGATCCTGCTCTTGATATAGCATACTCATGGCTTACACGGAATGAATCTGGAATCATCGGGTTGGAGAAAGAATTATGACTACTAAGTTATTTCTTTAGAGATGGTCTTAAATAATATTTTTTTAATATAAAAAGATATAATTAAATGAAATCAAATTAAAAAATAGTAAGAAGGCTCTTATTACCGAGGACAGCTGTTGTGCATGATTTGGTTTCGGCTTCTAGGGAATTGGTGTCTATGGGCCTTGGGCTCGACAAAATATGTCGGCCTTATGTTTGGGCCAGACGAGCTTGGGCACAACAAGTCCTTTGCATCTTTAGGTTTTTGGATCCAAGAGGGTACAATTCTTTAGAACATAACCACGGTTGACCTCTTCTTGCTAGGCGAGCAAAAGCCGCAGAGCTTCTCTCCTGGTTTGAAAAACTTAAAATTACATCGAAGTTCTTAAATGAAATTATTAAAATAAAATAATTTTATGTTTTTATTGAAAAAAAAGCTTGATTTCTACTTGAAAGATTTACTCTTTTTAATGATTTTTAGTTGAAAATTATGATAAATAAAATAAAAATAAGTTAGAACAAATTAAGTAACTTGATAATTTTGAAAGAAGGGATATTTTTTTGGGGAAATCCTAAACACTGTAAGTGTTCTAAAAAGAAAAGAAAACAACAACAACAATAGTAAATGACCGACTATTGATCAAATCGTAGGTTCGAATGCAACATGGATTCAATTGATAATTCTTTAATTAAGAATGAAAGAACTCACTCTAAAAATTGCAATCAATACAGAAAAAATTGAGAACCAAAATCACCTCTTCTAACTGTGCCGGAACCGTGGTCTGGGAGCCCCCACACTGTTATTTTTCAAAGATTCAAATGCAGAGTAAACAAAAACCAACGACATAAAAGTGCATGGAGATGGGGTTGAAGCATACTAAAAAATAGGGTCAGCGCCGGGGGAGTGGACCAAACAAAGTCTTGAATCATGTGATTCAACATCACAAGTCGGCTGTTCTTGACTACCATTGTCAATCATAAAGCTCTTCTCACTTAGCATTGCATGTGTGTGCCTACACAGACCTTGTAGCATCGACATTATAATGATAAAGAGTTTTTACTTAAATATCTTTTATAAAATTTAATATTTCAATATTTTGTGGATGCGTGTATTTTCACAATTTTCGTGATCGCTATGTAAAAAAAAAAACATGTGCATGCCTACACAATCTTATACGCAATTAGTACAAAATATGTTTTATGATTAAATATCTAAGGGAAAAATCACTCATATCTATACACCATATAACATGGCTTGTGCGGCTAAATGAATATTAGACGAGAGTTTTTGTGGGTAGTTCTTCATTATTTATACTCATACTAATGTTTGATAATTTTGTTGCATTTAAATTATATTAGGGTTTCATAGTTTTACTGATACTAAATGAATTAAAAAAATATTAATTCATAGTTTTAAAAATATAAATGATTCCTTTCTTGTGTTTTTTTAAAATTATTTTTGGTAAATAGATTTTAACCATTGATGATAATTTCTTGTCAGTTATATGGAAGTTATATAAACTTTTTTGCAAATGATTTATTTTTAAAGAAGTTTAATCGTTTTATTATTGAAATTATTTATTAAATTTCTTTTAAAAACTAATTTAGAGATCATTTAAAATAAAAACTATTTATATTTTTAAAATTAAAATTAGATTTTATTTAAATCAAGACGGATTTTTTTGATTTTTTTTCTTCAAAAAATGAGAAAAGGAGAAAAAGGGTGGAAGCTATTAGCACGAGCTTAGCTCAAATCGATCGATGAGTCCGAAGGAGAGCAAATTAGAATATGCTGCAGCTGTTGCCGGATCAAAAGAGTTGTCCATCTGTTGTACCTTTTCTCTGCTACGCGCAGTTCAATAAGGTAATTTTCAAACTCTCTGAATTTTGATGGACGTTTGTTAGTCAAACTGGGTGACAGAACAGAAACCCGTCTGGCCAAACACTTCATGCCACGTGTCCCAGTGCCACCGCAGTATCCCAACTGTTAATTCATGTTCGAATTTGGATGGCGGGTGCTTTAAAATTGATCCCACCCAAGGTTCGAATCGGAACAGGACCCAAACTAGACCATAATAAGACAGTGTGTTGGAACTTTTTTTTTAATTATAAAAATAGTAAAAATATATATAATCACGAAAATTTAAACATTAGATTTTAAAGAGTTTTTTACAACTTAGGTATTTTTACAAGAACATTTGTGTTTAAATTTCTAAAAAATAGCTTTCAATATCATTCTTATCTAAAATTAAAACAAAAAATTTTTAACATTTAAAATTAGAATTTTTAAAAGAATATGAAATTGAAAAAGAAAATAAATTATGAACGAATTATAAAAATCATAAACAAATAAAAAAATTGTATAAAATTATAAAAAATTAAAACTAAATCAAAACCAATACCATTTGAATCTCAAAATGGAGTCTGCTGGTTTCGAAACTACAATAAAAGACTATGATTTTTTAGTTTCATTCCTATTCTTTTCTCACAAGTTATGATTTCGATTATAATTTGATTCAAAATATTGGATATGTATATTTATGTGACCATAATTTTTATTATAAAAACAATATATTTATTTAAGGTAATTTGTAATTTTATAACTAGGTACAAATCTGTTAGCCACTTTGTTTAAACAAAATAATAAATTTGATTCATAAATCTTTGAATAATGTTTGTCAAATGAATAATTAACTTAAAATTGGTCGGTCGACATAATGTAGCAATAGATGTTAAGGAATAATACTACCAATTACTCTCTCTTGATCAATAATAGCAATTGTTAAAGAGTATTATATATTTTAAAAATATTTAAAAATATTACATATCAAAATTAAATCAATTATTGATTTGATCTTGAGAATATTTTTATATTATTTATTTTCATATTTGTAACAATAAATTTTTTTATATAAACCAATATATTGTAATATTTCATTGAAGATTATTAAGGGTTCATATTTTATTATATTATTTTCATCTTTAATACGACATCAGAATCCTTTTTTAAAAAAGACCACTTATACATCATACATGCCTCTAAAAGACCCTAATTTATTCTGGAAAAGCTGTTCTTCAATATGAGTACAGAGTTCACAACAACCACTCACGTGCTGCATGTGCCTCAAGAAAATCTCTAATTCCGTTTCAAAAAAAGCTTTTCTTCAATATGGGATACTATTCGAGGCCAAGACAACCACTCACACACCTCTAGAAGTTCTCTTATTTTTTTTTGGAAAATACTAATTTTCAGAATTGCAAAAATACGTTTTCAACCACGTCAATATACATTCGTCGCACCTTTAAAATTCAAATAATTCTTATTATATCACATTAAATTTGAAAAGTATGTTAGAATATATATTACATTTCAAGAATATTTAGAAAATATTGTGTATCAATTATTGATTTGATTTTAAAAATATTTGACTTTTTTATTTATATATTTTTAATATTTATTTCTATATTTATACTAATAAATTTTCTATACAAATTCAATATTATAATATTTCATTAAAATAATATATTCATATTATTACATTAGTTCCATCTACAATAGCAATTATTCACAAAAGACTCTAACCCTAAGTAGTAAGAGATTTAGTTTTCCTCTTAAAGCATTTAATTCTCGAATCCAACCAACATGTAAATCTAGGGTTTGTTCTGATTGAACAGCTAAGCTCCTCTCCTCGCCATTAATAATATACCTAAACAATGGCGGCCGGCGGCTGCTAAATAAGTCATGTTTTTTCTTCCAAAAAAAAAAAAAAAAAACCTGAAAAAGTTGGCATTGAATCATTTGTTGGGTTCGTTGATTTCTCAGCTGCCTCCTTGGAAGCGTGTCTTTGAAAGCGATTTGAAGACGAAACCAATGGAAGAACTACCGGTCACGCGCTTCAAACAGCGCGTGATTCGTCATCGTAATTGTCGCGTCGCAAACAGAAAAACACAGAACTGGTCCGTAGCGAATGAAGCGAATCAGCCAAGAATCCTCTCTCTCTCTCTCTCTCTCTCACTAAACGAACGGGACTCACTCTCGTCCTCGCGTCTTGCGCTCTTGTTATTACCCACAGATCTCGCCCTTTATATTCTCCTCCTCCCATATTTCTGAAAAGAAAAATCAAAACTCTAGTATCACAACTCTCTTCTGTCGCTCTTTCTCTCTCTAAAAAAAATTTGGGGTGCAATGGCGACGATTAATTTTCCGACGACGACCAAGTGTTCGTCCGATCGACTGTCGTCGGCTTTCAATTTGAACGAGTTCTTCTCGGATTCAAGATTTAGGAGACGATGCATTGTTCCCAACCAGCAGACTTGTTTCTCTGTTCGATCGGTGAGGATCGAGGAGAATAAGAAGAAGGAAGATTCTCTTTCCGTTAACGGTCCTCTCAAAGTTGTAAGTCTCTTGATTGGATTTATGTTTAGCTGTTGCTTTCAATTGAGACATGGTTGGTAACGTAATTAATATGCTCCATAATCATAGTGATTAATGACTAGTTAATTATTTTGGATCCGAACATTTGTCACTCATTTGACAGGCGTTATGTTAATGTAGTTCCATTTGTATTGTTTGTGAATTCTAGGGTTATCCCATTCTAGAATATTCCTAGAATTTGTATTGAGGTCCATTTTCGGGTAGATGCTATGCAGTTTGGCAACTGGCAAGGGGCAAGGAGTTCTATTAGTCTCTAAATCCGTAGGCCTTTTCATGGGTTACTAATGTTTGATGCATTCATCAGTACATACCAAAAATTAAAAGAAAAAAGAAAAAAGGATGAGTGGAAAATCATATATGATGGAAGTTTGGTTTGTGGAAATCCTAAAATCAAAAGGGAAAAAGGACCAGTGGAAAATCATCCATAATGGAAGTCTTTGGTTGCGAGATTAGTTATAACACTGGAAGTGCGCTCACATAGAATAATCTACGTGCTCGTCTGGTGCACGTAGTTCGTGGGTTACTATGTTATTTTGTGAGTTTAGTTGACAAGTGGAAAATCATCTTCAAAGGAAGTTTTTGATTGGGAAAATTAATTAGAACAGTGGATGTGGGCTTACATAGAATATTCTATGTGCTTGTTTGGTGCCTGTAGTTTGTCTGATACTGTGTTATGGGATGAGTTTACTTATTTTCACCTAAAATTAGTAGGAAAAAAAGGGACAAGTGTTATGGGATGAGTTTACTTATTTTCACCTAAAATTAGTAGGAAAAAAAGGGACAATCATCTATAATAGAAGTTTTTTGATGGGAAAATTAATTAAAACACTGAAACAACGAAGAGCATTTTGATTCAAATACTGCTTCTTTGAAGGAAGAGCACAAAATGTGGGACTAAATAGCTTAGACAAAGACTCTACAAATCCAAGGAAGATATTTCAATAAAGTAATTCAAATGCCACTTCTTTTATCAATTAAGTCAAGAGAGTTTTTGCATCTGTGACAATTTTGGAGAACTCACCTCCATTTTGATTCGAAATGAAATTGGAAGATCACAAGGGAGGGAGCTAAAGAAAGAAAACAGGTTAAGATTTCACCTCTGAAAGGGATAACTGATAGATTGTAACTGAATCTATTCTACCCGGATGTTCTCCTCTGTAATTATTTTTTCCTGTAAATTTGCAAAATTGATGGTTCATATGTACTTTCTGGGATCATCCTGGGTCTTTATTTTGTGTCGACATCATGAATTCATAATCTTGAGTTATTTGCTGGAATGGGGGCAAGAAAGCAGTTTTGTGAAGTATTGTACCATTGATTTCTGGCCAATCTACTCCTTGCTTCTGGCTTCCTTAAGTCTGTTTGTTGAAGGGCGAGAATCAGAAGGATTCTCATGCCAATGAAAAATATAGCTTACCCTAATGTAGCTCTCCTTGTGATTTGTTTATGAATCATATTGATTGAGGAGATATTCTCATTTGTGGTTGCACTGTTTAATAATATATTGCAATCATACCCCATGATTTTTCCTTTTTCAGGATAAGTTGAATGCTCCTTTTCAGTCCAGGGAATATGCTGCTGTGCAGTCAAAGATTAGCCCAAGTGTTCGAAGAAAAACGAAGATTGTGTGTACAATAGGTCCTTCCACTAGTTCACGTGAAATGATATGGAAACTGGCGGAAGCTGGAATGAATGTGGCACGTTTAAATATGTCACACGGGGACCATGCATCTCACCAGAAAACCATTGATTTGGTTAAGGAGTACAATGCTCAATTTGATGACAAAGTTATAGCCATTATGCTGGATACTAAGGGCCCGGAGGTTAGAAGTGGAGATGTACCCCAACCAATCCTTCTTAAAGAGGGTCAGGAGTTTAATTTTACCATTAAAAGAGGAGTCTCCACAGAGGACACTGTTAGTGTCAATTATGATGACTTCGTAAATGATGTGGAAGTTGGGGACATTCTTCTGGTTGATGGTAAGTGTAAATACCAACTCACGTCACATGCACTCCATTGCTGCATTTATGGGTTTTATCTAATGTTTTTGCTCCTTCAATTCAGAAACTAAATTGTGCATAGCTCTTGACAGAGTGTGAATTGGTCAAACATCTATAGAGGATAGTAATTTGGAGAAAAAAAATATTAATAGCTGATTGGTTACAGATAAATAAAAAGCGTATGATCGCATTGGAAGCAGGTGCAGTTCTAAATTGCTATATTTTTGTTGTCTATCGTATTACAATCTTGTGTAATGGTGCTTGATTTCTTTCATTGGTTAAGCATCTATGCACATTCATCTTATCTGATAATATATTTGCAGACTACTTAAGACCTAGCTGGACTCATGTGAATTGATTGCCTACAGTACTATCTCCGGAACAAGGGCCATCACCTTTTATTTTTTATTTTTTAACATTTTCATATTATTAGTTATACATTTATAGCTAAGACTAGTTTTTGCAATTGGGTGGGGCAGGGTTTTCTTAACTGTTTCGAAAAGTCAACAATGTTGATGAGAATTGATTGAAATTGTTTGAAATTATGCCTGTGGCCAACTAATAGAACCACTGTATTTTACCCGACATATAAATGACAATGAACTCTTCTGGAGCTGTTTTTGTTAGCTTTAGGGATATCTTATCTTGAAGAATTGCTGCCAATGGCTTGGCATCATCTAAGCTTTTCTGCATTTTGAGTATTTTCTGTCCTCCCCCCCCAAAAGAAACTGCCTCATCAGTATATTGTCCTTGTTATTCTGATCTTGTTAGGCTTAAATTATATTATTCTTCTTTCTAAAAAAGTTATTTATTCTGTAGCAACCAGAATAAGAACAAATGACAACATTATTTTGTTCTGATATGGAAATAATGCAGTGCCAATGTTTAGTGTTGGTTAGTTGTGAATTGCACCTAATCAAGTTTGTTCTACCTCTCTTGAAGGTGGTATGATGTCATTAGCTGTGAAATCAAAGGCCAAGGATCTCGTTAAATGTGTAGTGGTTGACGGTGGTGAACTAAAATCAAGGCGCCATTTAAATGTCAGAGGGAAAAGTGCAACTCTACCTTCAATAACAGGTTATTCTCCACAATGGCAAGATGTATCACAGAATTCACTATTGAATTTGCGTAAATGCTTCTGTTGAAGTAGCACAGAGCATCCAGCTTTCATCTGTTTCTTAATTTTTGTCCTCTTCTTTTCTACAGATAAAGACTGGGAAGACATTAAGTTCGGGGTGGACAACAAAGTTGATTTTTATGCTGTTTCTTTTGTTAAAGATGCCCAAGTGGTTCATGAATTGAAAGACTATCTCAAAAGTAATTTCCCATTGGGCCTATTCTAATGTTATGGTTGTAATAGCTTTGTTTTGTGTTCTTATAAGACTTCTTATTTTTTTGGTTCTGTTACATGTCTTTCTGCAGGCTGCAATGCAGATATACATGTAATAGTGAAAATTGAAAGTGCAGATTCTATACCAAATCTTCATTCGATTTTAACTGCATCAGATGGGGTAAGTTTCTTTATATCCTGATAGTTCTCTGAGTCGATTATTTTCTTTCAAGTATAATGTAAGAACTTGAATCTTTGTGGAGAAAATGTCTTGGAATGTGCCTGCCAGAGCCCACACCCTTCAAGCTCCTCAGGAAATGCATGAAAGCAATAACCCTCATAAACCAATTCTTTTACACAATCAATCCTCTAGTTTTCTTAGGAGGGGGGTTAGATTTTTGGAAGCTATATAGGTCCAAGGAGCTGTGAAGCCCATGTCTAAGCCTGTCCATGGTTCAAAATTTTTTTGCCTCATCAATGATTGGAGAATTCTTGCCGAAGATACAAATGCCCCTGTTAATATTTCTTTGATATGGTGCATGCATATTTTTAAAACATAACCGGAAGAACTGGATTTCTCTTTGGGTTTTTGAGAAGTCTAAAATTTGGCATGGATTTTATTTGTTTGGTATTTGTATGGAGAATATTCTCCATAAAATTTAATGCTTGCTGAATCATGGCCTTAATAGATATTGAAATATTATTGACGGAGTTCCAGGAAATTTCTGAAAGAATGGCAAGCATTAAACCCATTGTCAGGAAAAACATGTATGTCATCAGATGAAGAAATTATACCCTGAACACAAATAATAAAATTCATGAGCCCAAGGATACTTGCTCTTATACTTGTGAGTTCTTATACATCTGTTCATCAATGAATATTGTCCAATCAAAGTTGTGCATGCATGACATTTAAGAGTGAACTTTAAAAACTTGGTCTTTTAAGTAGCTCTTTTCTATCTTCAGATGGTTACTGCTCTGGCTGACTGCCTGATTGATAAGTGTTTCTTACGTGTCACATTTGTGAAACCAATTATTAATTTCTGATGGGTCAAATAGTAGCTTGAGATTTGCACCTATGCTTTTGGTTGATTGAGAAGTTGCCTTCAAATAATATGATGAGATGTAATGAACTTATCAGAATATTATAGTACTTGGTAGCTCATTTCTGGTCTTGTGTGAGGCTGGGTATTATCCCCCATGACATAGTTTGTCTTTATGAAGCTTGTTGTTTTGTCAACCAGTGGTATGTACTCTTTTCCCCAAGTACTAGGAATTTTAGTGAATCTTCGTAAGGTTCATTTCTTTCCAAGTAGAGGTATTATCTTCGTACTTGTATACCAATGTCTTTATTGAGATGCAATGATTATTAATTCTACATCCCTGGTGTTGCTAATGGTGATTGCTGTCCTAGCTGGTTATGTTTTAAATTGATGGGGATGGATCCTAAGGTTTCTCTGTCAAAAATGGTTATATGGGCATCCTATGTGAGATGGAATTCGTTATTTGATATAAAGCTTTTTCTAATTGTTGGTTGTTGATAGGCAATGGTAGCTCGTGGAGACCTTGGTGCTGAACTTCCAATTGAGGATGTTCCTTTATTGCAGGTATTTTCTCTGAAAAATATTGTTTCATGAAGCTTTTTGCATTAGCATTCTTTCCTATTTCTTATTTTCTTTGGGGAGGGGGATCCGAAGGGGTTGTTTCCTGCTAATCTTTATGTAGAGGTAGAACCACATTTTGGGTTCTTAAAATCAATACTCCTGTTGATACTTTGCTGATGCTGTCCTGATTTGTCTTTGATGCTGTTATGTTGCCAAATGAAAAAAATAATAAGAAAATTGCAACATGGAAAAGTAAGCAGCCGTCTTGTCTTTTGGCCCTTAAGTCACAAATCTAGAAATTTAATGTTATCCTTGCTGTAGAATGTCATGAATTTAAATCCATGCTTTTCCTTCCTAAATTATTTACAGGATGCATAAACTCAACTCATCTCATTATATTCCTAAAAATCATATTTCTTACCTGTAACTGAAATCATGTCATCTAACCACCTATTTTTGTTTTTTGTTTTGTGTGTGCGTGTGTGTTTTTTCTTTGTTGGGTATGAGAGCATCTCGAATCCCTTCCTTTGGTATAAGGTTCTGGTTATATATTTACCCCCTTGTGCTTTGCGGAAATGCCATTTTTACACCCCTTGGATTTTGAAATTTGTCACTTAACTATTTGATTGGTTGACCATAGCTAATTCATGGTTGAAAGATAATAGAGGATTATTAGTGCTAAGAAAGTGAAATATTGGGTTGAACTGAAATGGCTGGGGTTTTTGATATTTTCTAAAGTGTAACTGATGAATAAGAGATCAACAAGGTAGAAAGAAGTTTCCCATTCCTCATTGAAGTTGCAGGTATATATGGAAGCTATTTCTCTTCCTTGATCGAAAATGGAGGTTATCATCCACGATACATTCTTCCTTCAGTTATTTTATCCATAAAACCAATTTTTTCATGTCTTAAAAGGTGTGCTACGATGTGTTTGTTTTGTTCCCCAATTATTTAGTGCTTTGCACTTGGAGAGTACCGGGCTCTAGTGTTGACCCTTGATTAGATAATCTTCTCTCCAATAGGCAACTTATCAAATATCGTTTCCCAATAATAATTTAGCTATAGAAGGCCATTTCACATTAGTAATTCATCTTCTGTTTTGGTTAGGGGGTTATCTTTGTTTTGTACACTATCATTATAATTATCTTATACATCTAGATATTGAGAGTTGGCTAAGTAAAATTTACGTAGATGTAAATCATTTTTTCAAATATGTAGAAAGTTGTGTGGAGAAACAGAAGTTATTTTTATTTTATGTTTTCCTGTCCATTCATTATTGGTATAGAAAGAGTTCATTTTGATATTATGCTGTCAGATTTTAGTATATATTGTATGTATATACAAGTATTTCTGTAGGTAATTTTGATGCAAAGGATCATCACTTTACTGGTTTTGAATATACTTTTGTGAAGTAGATGGTAAATGAAATATCAGTGCAATTGGCTTCATTGTCTTGTTGACACTGATATTAATATGGTTCTTGGAAATTAAGAAGCAAGGGGTGGTGGTTGGAATAAATTGTATCCCCATTTTTATTTTGGAAATCTTATGTTCTCAAATTCTTGTGGTGAAATAGAATGTCAAATCTGCATAATTGAAACAACTAAATGTCCTCATAATCACTGCCGGTTGTTAAAATTATTTCAAATTAATTCTGTAAATCTATGTAACTCTATGAAGTTTCATGGTTAAATAGGAGGATATCATCAAAAGGTGCAACAACATGCAGAAACCAGTGATAGTAGCAACTAACATGCTGGAAAGCATGATTAATCATCCAACGCCTACAAGGGCTGAAGTCTCAGACATTGCAATTGCAGTACGAGAGGGTGCTGATGCTGTCATGCTTTCAGGGGAAACTGCACATGGGAAGTAAGTTCCTTCTGCTCTCATTGTGGCTTATAGTGCTTCTTGTTTTCTTCTGATATCTGTATTTTCTTCTATGATACTACATCAGTTTTCATATTTTCCCATTTGTTGAATCTTGATATGTTATAATTAAGATAGGTGCCAAAATTAGTTGATAATTTTGTTCAGATGTCGAGCATCGGAAACTGAGTTTAAGTTATATAAAAAATTGGGGTTGGATTTATTGAAATCCATCTGGGGCCTGGGTGGCTAGAGAGCAAAGGATTTTTCTAAAATGGACTGTAATTGAGGTGGTTGATTCATTTTATGGTGTTATCTGAGTGGAAATCCTCTGTGGCTGAGTTTGAACATCACAATTTCTTAAATGTTTTAAGATAGGTGGTGGCTGGAATTTTTATTACCATGAATGGAAAGTCTCCATTGCAATAATTGGACATGAAAGTGGGGTGACAGAGCTATGTACTTTGCAGAAACTGCAAATGTCAGTGGAAGTGATGTAGCTCAAGAGTAGCAAGAATCAGGTTTTATTTTATCAGTAAGATTATCAAAGTATTTAGTTTTCTATTATTAATGGATTTTCCATATTTTACTAGTTATTTAGTTAGGAATTTCTAAATTTTAGTTTTGGTTGCATTTTCAATTTTCTTATTTGAATTAATTTGGAATTATTTAGGAATTTTCGTTTTTTGGTCTTAATAGTAGTTTCTATTTTCATAAGGTTAGTTGTCTATTTAATACTTATAACCTTTATTTGAAGAGAATAATAAGACATTGAATATTTTAGCAAAATTGTTTTGAGTTCTCTCAAACCTAGGAGCTGTGATGCCCTCTTCTTCGAATGAGTGATTCCTAGAAGCCCGAAGTGTGATTGCTTGGATTATTTTACTTTTCTGTTTCGTTAGTCATCATTCCAATCATAAATTCCTGCATCAGGAAGACCAAATATCAGGCATGCATCCTACTTTGAGCTCTAGCTCTTGGAAAAGGCTCAGTCTGAAAAGGACATTAGTGCTGGCCACTGAAGATGAGGTGAAAGGGCTACATGCTTTAGAAAGAGCCGCAGAGATTCAGTAAGGGGAGAAATTTACAAGCAAATAAGCTTAACACAGTCAAAATGCAAGTAATGAACAAATCACCATGTGGGAAGAAAGAGGCTAAGTAAGCTAGGGATTTTAAGGATTTTGGAAGGATTTGGAGGTTTAGCCAAGGGAGTAATTTATAAGCAAATAAACTAGATGCAATTAAAATTCAGGAAGGGAATGGACAAATCACCTTGTGAGAAGAATAAGGCTAGGTGTTTTAAGGATATTGAAGTAT
This sequence comes from Dillenia turbinata, assembly GCA_037126225.1. Lineage (NCBI taxonomy): Eukaryota > Viridiplantae > Streptophyta > Magnoliopsida > Dilleniales > Dilleniaceae > Dillenia > Dillenia turbinata. Next base: position 17,919,718 of record JBAMMX010000008.1, on the reverse strand, counting down.
GCACTATTTTTTCTCCCAAACTCGGAGAGAGAACTTAAATTGAAAGCAATCGATTGTCAAGGATTCTCTATTTCTAAAAGTAGCTTCATCTCTGAAATTTGTTATGAGGGATGAGGATGAGGATATCCAAAGCAATGTGATGTTAGAGGAATGATTGTCAATGTAGTATATATGCAGCCAATGTGAAGATCAAGCACCATTTTATGTGAAATAAACATAATAATTCATTTGGGGATTCTTTTCATTGTTAAAGACCACGCTATTAGGTGTACATGGGATGTTGGTGATGATAATGGCCTTGATAGAGGGATTCGTGCTAATGTTTTCTCTTGATCTTAGATTGGGGGAGGACGATATTTTTGTTTCTCATCTTAAGTTTGCTGTTAATACTCTTCTTTTTTCTAAAGGAGGATAATGAGGGTTTTTAGGGATATGACCACTTTACTCAATACCTTTGAAAGAGTTTCTGGCTTTAAAATTAATATGGCCAAGAGTGACCTCCTTGGGATTAATGTATCCAGTGAGGTTCTTGATCATTTAGTGGGAATTATTAGTTGTACGTGAAAGGGGTGGCCTATCTCTTATTTTGAGGTTCCTCTAGCAGTAATCCTACAAATGCCCAATTTTGTGATCCGGTTATGGATAGAATTTGCAGGAGATTAGACTGATGGAAGGGAGCTTTTCTTACCTTAGGGGGGGCGTATCACTCTTATCATTGCATGTCTATCTAATGTTCCATTACCCTTTCTCTCCCCTAGATAGGATTCTTGTTGGGTAGCAGATAAAATTAGAAATTGGTGCATGATTTCCCATGGTCTTGAAGGGGGTCAACTAAGAAAGACCATTTGGTGAATTGGGATCGGGTTTCTAAACCTAAGTCTGAGGGTGGGTTAGGTCTTGGTAATATTGTCTTTAAGAATATTTCTTTGATAAGCAAATGACTTTGGAGATTCCCCTTCGAAGCCAATTCCTCTTGACATAAGGTTATAAAGAGTAAGTATGGTCTTCGCAAGAATGGATGGGATTTTTTGCAAAAAAAAAAAAAAAAAAACAAAAAAAAAAAAAAAAAAAAAAAAAAAAAAAAAAAAAAAAAAAAAAAAAAAAAAAAAAAAAAAAAAAAAAAAAAACCCCCCCCCCAAAACAAAAAACCCCCCCCCCCCCCCCCCCCCACCCCAAACCAAACAAAAAAAAAAAAACCGCCCCCCCCCCCCCCCCCCCCCCCCCCCCCCCTGCNCCCCCCCCCCCCCCCCTCCCCCCTCTTCTCCCCCTCTTTTTTTTTTGGTGGAAGCGCCTTTTAATCCCTTTTTTTTTTCCTAATTTTTTATCCCAACCAACCCCCCCCCCACCCCCCCCATCTCCCTCCAAACATTTCCTCATAATTTTTCCCCCCCCTCCCCCCAACTTTATATTCCCCCCCCCTTTTTTATTTTTATTCAAAAAAAAAAAAAAAAAAAAAATCTTTTTTTTTTTTTTTTCCTCTACTAACCCCCCCCCAAACCCCCCCCCTTTCATACCCCCTTTTATTTAAACCTTAAATTTAAAAATTAAAAAATTAAAAAAAAAATAAAAAAAAAAAAAAAAAAATTAATTTTTTTTTTTTTTTTTCCCCCTTTCTAAAACAAACCAAAAAATAATTTTTAATTTTTTTTTATTTTTTTTTCCCCTTATTTTTAAAATTTTCGGGGGTTTTGGGAGTTTTAATTTTTTTTCTATTTTTTGGGTAAATTTTTTTTTAGAAAAATTTTCATTTTTTTTTTTTTTTAAAAAAAAAAAAAAAAAAAAAATGGAAAAAAATTAAAAAAAAAAAAAAAGAAAGAAAAGAAAGGGAAAAAAAAAGGAAGAAGAGAAAAGAAAGAGAAAAAAAAGAAAAAAAAAAAAATTTTTATTTAAAAAAAAAAAAATAAAAAAAAAAAAAAAAAAAAAAAAAAAAAAAAAAAAAAATTTAAAAAAAAAAAAACCCCCCTCTTTTTTTTATATCCAAATCTCTTCCCCCCCCCCATAATTTAAAACAAAAAAAAAAAAAAACCCCCCCCCCCCCCCCCCAAAACTCCCCCTTTTTTTTCTCTTTTTCCCTCCTTTTCTTTCTTTTTTTTTTTTTTTTTTTTTTGGGGGGGTGGTGGGAAGCTCCTTTTTTTTTTTTTAATTTTTTTTTTTTTTTTTCCCCCCCAACAACCCCTTTTTTTTTGGGGGGGCTTTTGGGAAATTTTTTTCACCTTTCAAACCCCCCAAAAAGGAGATTTTTTCCCCCCCGGGCTTTTTTTAATCCTTAGCATGGACAGCAACTTCTTGAACCTTCCTGGTTCCTAATTGATCCCCAATGAATTCCTCCCTAACAGTTTCTCAATGCAATTCATCTCTCATTTATATAATACTTTTCTTCCTCTACTATAAGAGGCAAATTGGGTCCTGCTGAAGAAGTCCTCATTTTGCAAGTCCTGCTTATATGTTTACTTACTAGTAAGGGGCTTCGGTGATGATACTATGGATTCCTTACTTCCTTATTGGCATCTTGGTGGGATTTTTAGCATTATCCTTTTTCTTTTTTCTCTTTGATTTGGAGTTTTGTCCTATTCTTGTTTGAATTGCATTTATTATCATCCCTATAAATCACTTTTTATTCTGTAATGACATCAAGATATAACCTTTCCTGAATTTGCTTATCTTGTATTAACATTTTTAACATCTGTGGTAACTGAAGGTACCCTTTGAAAGCTGTTAAAGTAATGCACACTGTGGCCTTGAGGACTGAGTCAAGTCTACCTGTCAGCAATGCTCCACTTGGTCTATCTAATGCCCCGACGGTAAGTTGCATGTGATGAGAATTCGCAATCTGAGTTGGCCATTGTTATGGTCAACAATATTTGGTGCATAATTTAATCTAAAGCTGTGAGTCATTTCACTGATTTTGAATCTCTGACGATTATGTTAATGCTCTTACAGAGCCACATGGGTGAAATGTTTGCTTTCCACTCCACCACTATGGCCAACACCCTCATGACTCCCATCATTGTCTTCACAAGAACAGGATCCATGGCTGTCCTGTTAAGCCATTATCGTCCTACTTCGACAATTTTTGCCTTCACCAATGAGTGAGTACATGATTGCATCACTTCCAGCATTATCCAGCAGTATTCCATTTTTATTTTTATGCATTTCACAGCATTGTAAAAGTGACTGTGTTGATAAATGTTCTTCTGCTTCTTGTGTCTTACTATCCATTTGGAGCATTTCTACTTGCAGAGAAAGGGTGAAGCAGAGGCTGTCACTTTATCAAGGTGCGATGCCCATATACATGCAGTTTTCTAATGATGCAGAGGAAACTTTCTCTAGAGCACTAAATCTTTTAGTTGTAAGTGGTTTTTCTTACTTATTTTCTCTGTCAGAAAAATAAGCTGCATTCTTACATTTCTTTTCTAACTTTTTTAATGCTTTCTAGACTAAGGGTTTGGTGAAGGAGGGCGAGCATGTTACTATTGTTCAAAGCGGAGCGCAACCAATTTGGCGTCAAGAATCTACTCACCACATCCAAGTCCGCAAGGTTACTGTATGATTCCGCGCACTTCTTCAGGAGCTTTTCATTTAGTAGAAAGATTAATTTGAGCATGTTACTCTTAAAAGGATTTTTGTATGTTTAGGAAACCACAAAAGTTTGTTATTTATTGAAAAATTGGTTTAGAGCAACCAAGGTGGTGATTTGGCTCAATTTTCAGTTTTCGTCTATATGAACTCACTCCATGGCAAGAACATAATGAGAAATTATCACCATCACTGCTTTAATCTTTGCCCAGGCTCTTATATGAATTCATTGAGTTTAGCTACTGGTCATCGTTTGCCATTTCACTAATGCAAGCTTGCACCTTTCTTGTCTTGGTTTGTGAATCATAACATACTGGTCTTCTGAGCTTGTGTTTGTTACATAATACCCCAGTTCCCCTGTTGAATAGTATCAAACGTGTGCAGAAATGGAGTCTCGGGTGTCACTTACCCTTGATATTGAACTCGAATTATTAGTTGATCCAATTTTATAACCTTTACTAATTCAAGCGCATAATTTGTGCTCTTGATCTTGAGCAAGAGTTGTCCTTGTAATTTCTAGATGGTTTATAGTTGTTCACTCTGCATAGATGTGAATTTCTTTTGATCTTTGTAGCAAGAGGAGTGTGCTTCAGGAAGTTCATTCCTTTGTATATGAGATTTTATTTTTAGGTTTGTGTCTGTTATCTTTAGATTCTCAGCCACCGAAATTTCAGTTGAAGATCGAGCATTCCCAATGAATCCCTTTTGTCCTGCACCTGAAGCTGGAAACATGATAAGTTGTATAACTAATGTGTGGTATTTCAGTTCATACTGGTGAAGAAATCAAAAATTAAATAATTTTTAAGACAGAATCGAAAGCCTTGTTCTGAATTATATACTTATTTTCCAAAATAGATAGTAATAGTACATACATCAGGTACAAATTCAGTTCCCTTTTCTACCCCAAATTCCCACAAACTTTTTTTAGACATAATCTCTAACATTAAAACCAACAAATAGATCAAGGATGGGCATTCCAAAAATCCTCAATGCCTCACCTTTTCGGAACAATTCCCATCATCTATGGTGCCTGGCTTGGTGATCCAAATTGGGGAAAAAAAATGAAATACCTTAGCCATTCTCGATCAAGAGAAATTGGTGCTAGAGATTTTTGTCTGAAGGGGTTATTCCTGGTTCATAAATAGAGCCACCCATGTTTCATAGAACTCTCCACAGGGTGTTTACAGGTACCACTACGTTCTCTGGTTTATTTAGGTGTACTCGTGAAGTAGAGCAAACTTTCCTTAGACCTTGAAGTTACCTTTCTCATCCCTGTCACATTTGTCTTCCAGCTTGATACATTTATACCACTTAGCACACACAATATACACAACTAAGTCAATTGTGGTCAAGCCCGCTAAAAGGAAGTAAAATCTATCCAAGTGACCCTTGTTGAGATTTCCCGGGATCCATCCTGGCTTGCCATTAACTGTTGAGATCTTCATGACTATGGACACTAGCAAGCTACTAAAATAGTTCCCCAAGGACATGGATGTCATACAAAGAGCACTACCAAAACTTTTTAGGCCATCTGGTGTTTGTGCATTGAAGAACTCTAGTTGTCCCACGTACATGAAAGCTTCCGAAGCTCCTATCAATGCATATTGAGGGACTTGCCAAAATATGCTCAAGGAACTTGAGCCTTCACACTGGAGACAGTCGTTTTTAGCATACTTAAGTCTATAATATTCCACTATTCCTGCAGAAACCATTGCCAGTATTGCTATAACTAGGCCAACCCCCATTCTTTGAGGCTCAGTAAGTCCCTTAGTGTCCGACTTTCCTTTAATCCTTCTAACAATTGGATCAAGAACTTGTTGATAGATGAAAATGAATAGAGCCACACTAAGAATATCGAAGATAGACATGCTTGCCGGAGGGATTCGGAAGTTTGAGATTGTGGTGCTCATTGCTGCACCTTGTTCCACAAACAGTGAGGCCATTTGTGTGAAAACCACTGAATACTGTATAGTGCAGAGCCAAATAGGGAGCAACCTTAGTATGCATTTGACTTCTTCAACTTGTGTTACTGGACAGAGATGCCAGGGATTGATTAGTCCCTGCTTTTGATCATGGAAATCCCTTGATGAGATGTATGCTGCTCTGTCCAAGAACCTGCATCATGTAGATCATATTGATTTGGCAGGTACGATGAAACTAGACTGATCTACGTAAATGATTCTGCCTTTTCACTTACTTGAAACCTGGAGTGTGGAGTATCCTTCTACCATTGTTGGTGTTCGAGTCCTTCCCATAAACGTCATATAGCTCTTCGTCACTTGGTGGCATTTCAACCCTCCATTTCTTCCCTGCGGCAATGATGACCTGGCAAAACCTGGTAATGGGGTTACCACTTGGTTTGAAGTGTCTATATCTTGGGGCCCCAAGAAGAAACAACAGCAGTGCTGCGAAGGCAGAGAGAGTGGACACTGAAAACCCTAGAGTCCACATCCCTTCATCCTCAAAGTAACCTAGTATTGTGTCCGAGAAGACCTGACCAAGGTTCCAAGCTAAGTAAAAGTAGCTGAAAAAGGCCACTTTGTACTTTCCCTCCTTTACATCTTCTTCATCAAATTGATCAGCCCCAAATGTAGCAATATTAGGTTGATAACCTCCATTTCCTAGGGCAACTAGGTAAATAAAAAGGTAGAACGATACAATCTGCAGGTTTGACTGAGGTCCACACGTTGTTGTGGCATTCCCACAGCCTCTAGGTTTGATCAAGAAAAGGTACGATGATAGCGATAATGATGCCAAACCCTATCAGCAAGCCACATTCTTAGATTGTACACTTCATAGGTTTGCTTTAAAACCATGAAGAGGGTGAGGAACTTACTATGACAAAGATGATTTGAAACACCATGCAAGTTTTGTATCTTCCCCAGTAGGAATCACTTAGAAAGGCACCAACAAGAGAGAAGAGATAGACAGTTCCAGTCCATTTGCTAACATTATTCGCTGCATCTGCAGTGTTCTGCTGCATGACCCTTGTCAGGAATAGCACCAAGTTCACTCCAACTCCAAAAAAAGCCAGGGTTGCAAGTCCTTGATTCACTACAGTATACACAGACGGTCAGTGCCTTCCTTGATACAAAAATTTACTTTTTCAAAATAGTTAGGCAGATCAGCATCACTCTTTTTAAGTAATAAGATTTATCTCTGTCTGGAATTGGTAGAGATATGAGTCATCATCTTGAAGTTCTTGCAAAAACAATGTGCTATGGTCCTAAATGGATCCAATGCTTACATTCACATCATCAAACAATAAATCTTTGCCCAAAGCTTCCATGCATCGAGGATGAGTATCATACTTTACACTTGCTACCCTAAAATTATACATTCAGCAACTTGAAAACTCCATTGACGAAGGCTTTGTAATTTTTCATGAATATTATTGCGAATTGAGAAGATTTTAATGCACTGCACACATGGCTTATTAGCGTGTTCAGTCTTTTTTTTTTCCCTTTCTAATTCTGAATTTTATCCAAATAGAGGTGGCTTTTTCGGATTGTTAAGTATCTGAGTAGCTAGTAAAAAGTGCTAAAATGTCTAAGATCTCTCCTTGTTGCTCAATTTTTTTTTTTGAATACAATAAAAATAATTTTAATTTTTTATTTTCCAGATTTTAGGGGTCTCTAATTTAAATGCAGAAGAAAACGTGGGTGTATAAAGCTAATAATTGGTATGAAAAATGAAGATGGGGTATAATTGCCGAAACACATATCATTATTAGGAGAAAGTAAATGCTCTTTTCTATTTTTTTAATTAACTTTTTTCTGAAATTAATAGAAATTAAAATATTTAAATAGACATATAGTTATTATAATTATTATTATTATACTATTTCTATTCCCAATTTTAGGGGAAAAATCAGAGGTTAGGATTCATCTGAAACTATGGCAAGTGTCACACACCACTTCATCCCTTAATACAATGATCACGTGTAACATGTCTAAAATTTTATTTTATTTTTTTATATCATAATATTTAAAATCTGACTAATTCGATTAAAAAATTTTATTAAAAAAAACTCTTTACATAAAATTTTATCTCTTCTCTCTCTACGCAAGCAGTGCAGTCGAGGGAAATGGATTTGAAGGCTTGTTGTGAGAATTTAAACTGCAAAACCCTACACGTTCCCTCACAAATTGATTTGTCGTTTTCCTCAACGTGGAATTCAAGCAAGCATTGCCAGTTCTAGCCCACTATTTTTCTTTTCTCTGAACCTTTAATTATGAATGATTAAATTTTCAAAATTTGACGTTACGTGAATTTTATTCCCAATTTCATTTGGTCTTAATTTCAAATTTTAAAATCAATTATTTAAAAAATTCATATAAAAAATGTAAAATTAAAATAGAAAAGTAAAAATCAAAATAATAATAAAAATAAAAAAAATAAAAAAGAAATAAAAATAAATTATTCAAATTTTTTATAAGTCTCACAATTGTACTTTTCTATATATATATATATATATATTAGGTCCACTAAACATATTAAATACATAACATCCAATAAACTATATAAAGTAAGAAAATACCAAAAAAAACCTCTTTAGGTGGACTCTTTTGGGCCTTTTAACATAAAATTCCTTATTAAGAACATTAAAAGTATTTCCTTTATTTTTTATTTTTTGAAAAATTGAAATTGAAGAGGGAATAATTTTCAGATTCTTTATGATATATTTATGATTTAGAAAAATGAAAAACTTTTTTTTTTCCCTTTTTCTATCTTTGAAAATATTACATATGAACATAAAGTTTCTTTTACCACTTTTTCTTGTTGCTTTTTTCAGTTCTCCTAGATAATTGGGATATTACTCACGACTCCATAATGTTTTTAGGGAAAAAAATAAAATTTTTACAAAAGAAAGGCCAATTAATCTCTACAACCTCTTCCTCTAATGTTTGGGAAGATAAAAAGGCCATGATTCATCCATAGAAACATAGATATAATAGGGGTCCGATTTTCAGCAGTAAAAGAGAGAGAGAGAGAGAGAGAGCTTGGTGGGGTGTATGGCAAGAGAAAAAAGAAAAGAAAAGAAAGTTTATAGGTTTATTTTGCAGGAATATATCTACTCATTTGGATCCTTTTTCATTTATGGAAACTGGTGGGGATTCCTCGTATATTGGTTTATTGTACATTTCACATGTTTGCCATATACGGGGATCCGGTTCATTTCTTCGCCAACTTCTCAAAATTCAGATAATGTCGAGAACTTTTTTTTTTCTTTTTTTAAAATAAAGATAAGGAGGATTGAACTCGATCATTTACGAAGGGAAATGAAGACAGTATCAATTGAGTTATAGCTCGTTGTCCTCTCCTTTTTTTTTTTTGTCACAAACAAAGAATTTGGGAATTTGGAACTTACAGAGAATGATAATTCCAGCAACCAATTTTCCAGTTTTGGTTCTAATAGCTGGTCTTCCATGTCTATCCACTGTTCCATCAAGTGTGCATTCCTCCTCTTCTTGCTTCATCTTCATATTTCACCAACAAAATTCAAAAAAAAAAAATCAATTTGAAAATCATAATAATGGTCGCCAATTGTCCAACACCCTCTGTAAAAAACAAAAGAGAACAAAAATGCATGAACGAATGTGATTAAGCTCTTTAAATTAGTACTAGCAAGTGAAAAGCATGGACTAGACTCGCTTTGATTCATTGAAGACAGCTTCAGAAATGAGAGTGTTGTTTTTTGATGATGGAGAGGGAAACTTGCAATACAAACCTCCTTAGACACCTCCAAGCTAGCCATTGATGATCCTGAGAAAGAAAGGTGCTTTAAAGAGGAGAAAGTGATGGGTGCTATAAACGAGACCAGGAGGAGGGAGAGAAGGAAGAGGGGGGGGGGGGAGAGAGAGAGAGAGAGAGAGAGAGAGAGTGTGTGTGTGTGTGTGTATGACTAAATATTGGTGGGGAGTGAAGAGTATATATAGGGAATTGGGGGATGGGATCAACGGTTGAGATCTTAAGATGAAATAGGTAAGACCCACATGGCTAAATCATCCCAAATAATGGAATATGCAATTTGTTTGGAGTGATGTGATTTTGAGAGTCAATTTTTTTTTTTTTTTTTTGTGTTTTTGTCTTTTTATAAAATATATAACCTTTGCCTTAATTTTGATCAGAGAAAAATGGGGGTCCCTCTCAAACATCCACACTGCTTCTTATTGGGTTGGTCTTATTTTTACAGAATTTGAATGAAACATTTCTACTCATTGTTTCTCGTTTCCTATGTTTTAATGAGTTTTGTGTACACAAGTGATCAACTTTACCATGTCAAGCAGTTATATTTTCGATAAATAAACATAAACCGATTAATCAATCGTGCTGGTTTGTGCTATCATATTTTCAAATAAAAAAAAAATATATTTAATTTTAATTTTGATGGATAAGATTGGATAACCCAACAAAGTCCAATGCATTCATGTTTCAGACAAAAAAAGAGGAGCATAAATAGTCATTTGTATCTTCTCAATTCAATGCCCAGCTTGGTTCCAAATGTAGAGAAATAATCAAATATGATAATAAAATAAAAAAATATGAATATGAAAAATAGATAAAGATAGTTATGATATCGTAATAATTAGAAAATATTGGAAGTAATATAAAAATATTAAAAATTAATGCTCTATTATCTTAATTAATTATTATAATAAGTTGAATTTATATAGAAAATTTATTATTACAAATATAGAAATAATTATTATAAATATAAAAATATAAAAATAAGAAAAATTAAATATATATCGAAATTAAATTAATTATTAATTTCCTAACATCCCTATCAAACTCAGTGCGATGTTTTTCCAAAACGGATCAGAATCTTCTGGAGGCGCGTGCAAGTGCGTATTGAAGAGCAGTGATCCCATAACATACCATGTGTCTTCTGGAGGGGCATGTGGCACATATTCAAGAGTAGCCTTGTCAGAGTGGAGGTCTTCTGGAGGTGCATGCGGACATATATTGAAGAGCAACTTTTCCAGAACGGATTAGGAGTCTTCTGAAGATGTGTGCGGATGTGCAAATAGTCCTTTTTGCAAACTTGCTTTATTACATGTTATAGTAAAAATTGATATAATAAGATTCTTGATAAAAGTCAATGACTACTTTAGAATAATCCAGAAAGTTCTAGAATATAGAATGTTTTAGAAGAGTGTAGAGTCTTGTAGAGTGGTGCAGAATATTCTAGAATGGCTTAAAATAGTGTAGTATTGTCTAGATCATTGTAGAGTATTATAGAATATTCTACAGACTAAGTGTTATGGGCAATATGTAGAAATCTGTAGAACTCTCAAGAGCACTTGGCCTTGCCTATAAATAGGCTAAGCCTCCCTCATTTGTACACCAAACTCTTGGGAGCAAAGTAATAAGGTATTGGAGCATTTAAGCCAAGTTCTTTACAAAGTTTACTCTCTTGCCTTGTCTTCTCTTTCTAGAACTTAAAGATCCTTGAGGCATAGGTTGAACTAGCATTATCTCTTAATTAGCTTAGAGAGTGCTAGTGCTGCACGGGTTGTGTGTGTAAGTAAAAAGGCAAACCCTTAACAAGTGGTATCAGAGCTGAACAGTTTAAGACGGTCGCATTTGTGGTGCTTGCTATTGTAGGATATAGTTTTCTCCTAAATTGTTGGAGTTAGTGAAATCTTTATTCATGTAGTTACAATAGTGGATTTCACATCAGTTAGTTGGATTAAAAAATTAAATAACCACAACCATAGCACGTGACAATCATGTATGGAGTCCTATTTGGAAGGCTAAAACATGTTGGAGTACGTGATTGAAGCTGATGCTACACCACTTCTAGCAACGGATCCCACGACTTATTGGAAATGGAAGGTGAAAGCAGCCAAAGCTATGTCTGTAATAAAAACATTAGTTGAAGATGGGATGATAAAACACATCAGGCAATACAAGACACTCAAAGAAGCATGGGATATATTTACCAAGCATTTAGCCAAGAAGAATGTTTCGTGCCTCTAACTTCTAGAAAATGACTTAATGTCGGTAACTCAAGAAAACTTGATATTAAGAAATTATTTTACAAAAATAAAATCTCTTTGTCAAGAAATTCCTGAATTAGATCCGAACTTTAAAAATTAAAGAGTCCAGGATGAGGAGAATTATTATACACGGGTTAAGGTCCGAGTATAGAAGTTGTACTATAACTATATAGGGTTGGACAATACAACCCTCTATAGAAGAATTGGAGAATTTGCTGGCAGATCAAAAGTCTCTCACCAAGCATATGGCAGACGTGATAACAAAGAATGAAGAGGCGCTATATAGTGGTAAAGCACGAGAAGGCTCGAGGAGGTTGAACAATTTGAGTCTTAACAATAGAGAAGATGGCAAAACTAAGAAAGTAACCGGAAGAAGCTATCAAACCGGGCGGTGCTCGAGAAGGTCAAGGAAGAGGAGACAGACATTCACGTAGCTATAAGTGTTTCAACTATGAAAAAAGAGAGTACTTTGCCAAGAATTGTAGAATCCCGAAGAAGTCGATTGAGGAAAATATGGCTACGTCGAGCAGTAAGGATGACTACAGTGAGAATAAATGGGACATTCACGCATCCTTCTTGACATTAGACATTAAAGAAACAAAGTTCGATTTTGATGCCTCACAAGTGGAGGATTGTGCAACAGTCGAAGAGATAACTGTTCTACTTGCTATTAAGTTTGGAGCAATTGATTTCAATAAAAGGTGGATCATAGACTCGGGAACTGCCAATCACATGACAAGTGATGAAAAGAAGTTACTCAATATATCTACTTACAATGGTAGTCGCGTAGTTATGATAGCTGACAATATGAGGCTGCCAATCAAACATGTTGGGGATATAATACTAACACTGCATCTCGGTCCTCACAGGGTACAACTCCACAATGTCATGCATGTAGATAGAATAAACAAGAACTAGCTATCCATGTTATAGCTTACAGTCTCGGGAAACTACATGCTATTTTATCCACAAGACGTGAATGTGTACAAAAATGTTAAAATAATTGGAACACCAATCATGGTAGGAGAAAATGTGGAATCCATCTATATTTTGTTAGCAGAATTAGCATATGTTGACAAAACAAGTAAAAGTGAGACAATGAATCTCTGGCACGCATGTTTGGGACATGTTAGCTATAAGAGGTTTCAAATAACAATAAAGAAACTGATGGTGAAAGGTCTTCCTAATATAGAAATGAAAAGTAACATGATTTGTGCTGGTTATCAATATGGAAAGGCACATTAGCTGTCATATAAAGAGTCAAAGTTTAGAGCCAAGCGACCATTGGACCTCATCCACTCAATTGACCAGTCAAGTAACAATTTATTGGAGGAGTTCGTTATATGATAACATTGATCGATAACTACTCCAGGTACGTGTGGGTAGACTTTATGAAGGAAAATTTGAGTCATTTGAAAATTTTAAGGAGTTTAAACGAAAAATTGAAGGAAATGTTAGAAGAAAAATTGATTGCTTACACATGAATAATAGAAAAAAGTACATATCAAATGAATTCTCAGACTATCTACAAAGATACAATATTCGGAAACAACTAACCTGCCCAAGGACTTCATATCAAAATGGAGTAGTCGAGAGAAAGAATCGAAATCTTGCTGAGATAGTTCGAAGCATGATGCATATCAAGAATTTACTTGCTCGCTTTTAGGCAAAATGCATGAGGATAGTAGCTCATGTGATTAATAGATTGCCCTAAGTAAAGTTTGGGTTTATCTCGCCTTTCCAAAATTTGTAGAAGACGAAACCTACTATAAGTCATTTCAAATTATTTGGTAACATTTGTTACGTGTTCGTGCTGGAAGAGCTGAGAAGTAAATTTGAGAAGAAAACAATTAGATGCATCTTTATAGGATATGATGATGAAAGAAAAGAATAGAGGTGCTGTGATCCAACAACTGGTCATTGCCATATGTTGAGGAACGTAGTATTTGATAAATCATCTTCTTAGTGGTTATTGCGAGATGAGGAGCTCCCAAATTCGAAAGAAATAACAAAGAAGTTGCGAAAGAAGACATCAGACCAAACTTGTACATTGAAAGTAGCTGGTGAGATTCCTGAGGATCAAGAAAGTTGTTTAAGTTTTGAAAGAAGTACCGTTATTTAGGAGTTGGAAGATCCAAGTTTTCCGCAAGAGGTAGAGGAAGCTTTACAACAGGGTTAGAAACTTTAAAAATCTATCAGGCAAAGAAAACCTAATCCTAAGTATGTCAATGTTGTACTTTCTAATGATAATGGAGTTAAAGAACCTACAAGCTATGAGAAGGCCTCTCAAAGTGCTTAGTGGATCAAGGCAATGGAGGAAAAATTGAAGGCACTCAAACAAAACCATATTTGGGATCTTGTTCCGCTAATTGAAGGTATGAAGCCAATATCTTACAAATGGGTATACAAAGTCAAGACCCAACAAGATGGATCTATAAAAAGGTATAAAACTCAACTAGTAGCTCGAGAGTTCTCGTAACAGTATGGCCTAGACTATGATGAGACGTTTAGTCTAGTGGCAAAGATTACTACTATTTGTGTATTACTGGCTTTAGTTGCTAGTAAATCTTGGAGGTTATGGCAAATGGATGTCAAGAATGCCTTTCTACATGGTGAAATAGATCGAGACATATACATGAAGCAACCTAAAGGGTTTGAGAGCAAGTCTCAACCAAGGTATGTCTGCAAACTAAGGAAGACATTATATGGATTAAATAAAGCTCCAAGAGTATGGTATGGGAAAATCGCTGAGTTCTTAACTTATAGTGGATTCTCATTGGCTCTAGCAGACTCAAGCATGTTTGTTAAGGTTCAAGGAGGCAAATTAATAGTTGTGCTGGTATATGTTGATGATCTTATCATCACTAGAGAAGATGAAAAATAGATTCATCAGACAAAAGAAAATTTATCAGTTCATTTCCAGATGAAGTAGCTAGGTGAGTTCAACCACTTTCTTGGACTTGAGGTTGCATCCTCAAGTGAGGGATTATTTCTAGAGCAACAAAAATATGTTTGAGATTTGCTAAAGAAGTAAGGAATGCTAGACTGCAAACCTATCTCAACTCCAATAAAAGTGAACGCTAAATTAAGCTCACTTGAAAGAAAGGAGTTAGAGGATCTCACCTGTTATCGACGACTGGTCAGAAGTTTAATATATCTAACACTAACAAGGCTTGATATCGCTTATGTAGTTGGAGTTGGAAGCAGATTCATGCAAAATCCTAGAAAATCTCACTTAAAACTAGCTCGTCGAATATTGAGATATGTGAAAGGCACATATGAGTATGGAATTTTCTATAAGAAAGGCAGATCTTGCAAACTAGTTGGATATAATGATACTGATTATACTAGAGACTGTGACACTCATCAATTCACTACTGATTACGTGTTTAGCCTTGGTTCTGGAGCAATTCACGGTGCAGTAAGAGGCAACCCACAGTATCATTGTTCACTATTAAGGCTGAGCATTGTGTAGCAGCTAATACAACTCAAGAAGTGAGTTGGTTGGTATAGTTGATGAACAATTTGCAACAATCAATCAGTGTTTTGAAACCCTGACCGAAGTACGAACCGGTTGTGTCAAGGGGTCAATGGGTCACTAGGTTAACTCGGTCCGACTGGATCAAAACCCGGATGACGTCATTGTAAAATAATAAATAAATATAAAGTTATAAAATATTAACACAATGTTTTCATGTGGTCTGGTGGTAAAGAATGCTTGTGCTTCTATTCTGTTTGCGAGAACGAGCCTGAGCAAGTGCAATTTTTGCACATTTATTTTTTACTTTAAAAAACCTAGGTTGGACCGGGCCTGTTCAACCCCGATTCAGCTGGTCCAATCGAGGTTTTGACTGGTTTTGACCGATTTTTTTAGAATTCGGTTTTATAAAGGAACTCGAACTGACTGCTGGTCCAATTCCCGATTGAACCAGTCTGACCGGTTGATCCGGTCTGGGTTTCAAAACACTGCAACCAATTGATTATCCAGTGAAGCTATAATATGACAATCAATTAGCTACTCAACTAGCCGAGAATCCAATATTCCACGCGAGGACTAAATATGTTGAAATTCACTATCACTTTATTAGGGAGAAAGTTCTTTGAGAAGACATAAGGATGAAACACAGAAGCACCGGAGAACAAGTAGCACACATTTTCACCAAAGGACTCGGTGGGCAAGCTTGAAGAATTTCATAATGCACTAGGAGTGAAAGCTAAACCAACATTGGAAAGGAACATTGTAGAAGAGTGTAGTGCCTTGTAGAGAATTTCATCATTGAGGGAGAGTGATAAAAGTCATCATTATTTTAGGATAGTTTAGAAAGTTTTAGAAGAGTGTGGAACATTGTAGAAAGATTAGAATGTTCTAGAAGAGTGTAGAGCCTTATAGAATAATGTAGAATATTTTAGAAGGGCTAGAATAGTGTAGTATTGTCTAAAGCATTATAGAGCATTGTAGAATGTTCTAGAGACTAAGTGTTATGGCAATATGTAGAAATCTTTAGAACTCTTAAGAGCACTTGGTCTTGCCTATAAATAGACCAAAACTCTCTTATTTGTACACCAAGCTTTGGGGAGCAAAGTGATAAAGTATTAGAGCATTCAAGCTAAGTTCTCTACAAAGTTTACTCTTTTGCCTTGTCTTCTCTTTCTAGCACTTAATGATCCTTGAGGCATAGGCTGAATTAGCATTATCTCTTATTTAGCCTTAAAGAGTGCTAGTACCACACGGGTTATGTGTGTAAGAAAAGAAATTCTATACCAAATCTTCATTCGATTTTATCGGCATCAGATGGGGTAAGTTTCTTTGTGTCCTGATAGTTCTTTGAGTAGATTATTTTCTTTCAAATATAATGTAAGAACTTAAATCTTTATGGAGAAAATGTCTTGGAATGTGCTTACCAGAGCCCACACTATTCAAGCTCCTCAGGAAATGCATGAAAGCAACAACCCTCATAAACCAATTCTCTTTTACACAATCAATCCACTAGTTTTCTTAAGAGGGGATTAGATTTCTGGAAGCTATATAGATCCAAGGAGCACTGAAGCCCATGCCTAAACTTGTCCATGGTTCAAATTGTTTTTACCTTATCAATGATTGGAAATTTCTTGCCCAAGATATAAATGCCTCTGTTAATATTTCTTTTAATATGGTGCATGCATATTTTTAAAACACAACCAGAAGAATTAGATTTCTCTTTGGGGATTGGAGAAGTCTAAAACATGGTATGGATTTTATTTGTTTGGTATTTGTATGGAGAATATTGTATGACTTGATAACCGTAACTTACCATGTGAATGAAATATTATCAACAAGAGTTCCAAGAAAGTTCTGAATGAATGGCAAGCATTAAACCCATTGTCAAGAAAAACATGTATGTCATCAGATGAAGAAATTATATCTTGAACACAAATAATAAAATTTATAAGCCCAAGGATGCTTGATCTTATACTTGTGAGTTCTTATACATCCGTTTGTCATTGAATATTGTCCAATAAAAAATGTGCATGCATGACATTTAAGAGTGAATTTTTAAAACTTGGTCTTTTAAGTATCTCTGTTCTATCTTCAGATGGCTACCCCTCTAACTGCGCTTCTGATTGATAAGTGTTTCTTATGTGTCACATTTGTGATTTGAAAAATTTCTAGAAACTAATTATTACTTTCTGATAGGTCAAATAGTAGGGCATTTCACATAAATAATTCATCTTCTGTTTTGATTAGAGGGTTATCTTTGTTTTGTACACTATCATTATCATTATCTTATCATCTAGATATTGAGAGTTGGCTAAATAAAATTTACGTAGATATAAATCATATTTTCAAATATATAGAAAGTTGTGCGTATGAACAGAAGTTATTTTTATTTTATGTTTTCTTGTCCATTCATTATTGGTATAGAAAGACTTCATTTTGATATTATGCTATCTGATTTTAGTATATATTGTATGTATATACAAGTATTTTTATAGATAATTTTGGTGCAAAGGATCACGACTTTGCTAGTTTTGAATATACTTTGGCGAAGTTGACAGTAAATGAAATATCAATGCAATTGTCTTCATTGTCATGTTGACACTGATATTAATATGGTTCTTGGAAATTAAGAAGCTAGGGGTGGTTGGAATAAATTGTATCCCTATTGTTATTTTGGAAATCTTATGTTCTCAAATTCTTGTTGTGAAATAGAAGGTTATCATCATAAGGTGCAACAACATGCAAAAACCAGTGATAGTAGCAACTAACATGCTAGAATGTATGATTAATCATCCAATGCCTACAAGGGCTAAAGTCTCAGACATTGCAATTACAGTACGAGAGGGTGTTGATGCAGTTATGCTTTCAGGGGAAACTACACATAGGAAGTATATGCCTTCTGCTCTCATTGTGGCTTATACTGTTTCTTATTTTCTTCTGATATCTGTATTTTCTTTTATAATTCTACGTTAGTTTTCATCTTTCCCATTTGATGAATCTTGATATGTTATAACTAAGATAGGTGCCAAAATTAGTTGATAATTTTGTTTAGATGTCGAGCATCTAAAACTGAGTTTAAGTTATCTAAAAAATTGGGGTCGGATTTAATGAAATCTATCTTGGGCCTTGGTGGCCAGAGAGCAAAAGGATCTTTTTAAAAATGGGCTGTAATTGAGGTGGTTGATTCATTT
Source organism: Dillenia turbinata (assembly GCA_037126225.1). Lineage (NCBI taxonomy): Eukaryota > Viridiplantae > Streptophyta > Magnoliopsida > Dilleniales > Dilleniaceae > Dillenia > Dillenia turbinata. The sequence continues at coordinate 17,901,467 of JBAMMX010000008.1, read as the reverse complement.
TACGGTATTTGAACATAACATCTATTGGTTAGAATTTTTATTACCACGAATGGAAAGTCTCCTTTGTAAAAATTGTACATGAAAGTGGGGAGAAAGAGTTATGTGCTTTATAGAAACTGCAAAGGTTAGTGAAAGTGATGTAGCTGAAGAGTAGCAAGAATAAGGTTTTATTTTATCAGTATGGTTATCAAAGTATTTAGTTTTCTATTATTAATAGATTTTCTATATTTTACTAGTTATTTAGTTAGGATTTTATAAATTTTGGTCTTTGTTGTATTTTCAATTTCTTATTTGAATTAATTTGAAATTATTTAGGAATTTTTGATATCTGTCTTAATAGTAGTTTCTATTTTCATAAGATTAGTTGTCCATTTAAGACTTGTAACCTTTATTTGAGGAAAATAATAAGATTTTGAATATTTTAGCAAAATTGTTTCGAATTCTCTCAAACCTAGAAGCTGTGATGCCTCCTTCAAATGAGTGATTCCTAGAAGCCCAAAGTGTGAATGCTTAGATTATTTTACTTTTCTATTTTGTTAGTCATCATTCCAACCATAAATTCTTGCATTAGGAAGACCAAATATGAGGCATACAACCTACTTTGAGCTCTAGCTCTTGGAAAAGACTCAGTCTGAAAAGGACATTAGTGTTGTCCACTGAAGATGGGGTGAATGGGCTATATGCTTTAGAAAAAACTACTGAAGTTCAGCAAGGAGAGTAATTCACAAGCAAATAAACCTAACACAGTTAAAACGCAAGTAATGAACAAATCATCATGTGGGAAGAATGAGGCTTAGTAAGCTAGGTATTTTAAGGATATTGGAAGCATTCGAAGGTTTAGCTATTTATAAGCAAATACACTTGACGCAATTAAAATTCAGGAAGGGAATGGACAAATCACCATGTGAGAAGAATAAGGCTTGGTGTTTTAAGGATATTGGAAGTATGCACTATTTTTTCTGCCAGACTCGTAGAAAAACTTCAATTGAAAGCGATCGATTGCCAAGGACTCTCGATTTCCAAAAGTTGCTTCATATCTGAAATTTGTTATGTGGGATGAGGATGTGGATATCCAAAGCAATGTGATGTTAGAGGAATGATTGTCAATGTAGTATTTTTACAGCCAATGTGAAGATCAAGCATTATTCTATGTGAAATAAACATAATATTTCATTTGGGGATTCTTTTCATTGTTAAAGACCACGTTATTAGGGATACATAGGATGATGGTGATGATAATGGCCTTGATAGAGGGATTCATGCTAATGTTTTCTCTTGATCTTAGATGAGGGGAAGACGATATTTATGTTTCTCATCTTTAATTTGCTGTTAATACTCTTCTTTTTTCTAAAGGAGGATACTGAGGGCTTTTAGGGATACGACCACTTTACTTAACACATTTGAAAGAGTTTATAGGTTTAAAATCAATTGGCCAAGAGTGACCTTCTTGGCATTAATGTATCCAGTGAGGGTCTTGACCATTTGGTAAGAATTATTAGTTGTACGCCGAAGGGGTGGCCTATCTCTTACTTAGAGGTTCCTCTAGGAGTAATCCTACAAATGCATAATTTTCTGATCTGGTTATGGATAGAATTCGCAAGAGATTATACTGATGGAAGGGAGATTTTCTTATCTTAGGGGGCATAGTGCTCTTATCTTTGCGTGTCTATCTAATGTTTCATTATCCTTTCTCTCCCTTGGTTAGGATTCTTGTTGGGTAGCGGATAAAATTAGAAATTGGTGCATGATTTCCTATGGTCTGGAAGGGTTAACTAAGAAAGACCATTTGATGAATTGTGATCGAGTTTCTAAACTAAAGTCTAAGGGGGGTTGGGTTTTGGTAATATGGTCTTTAAGAATATTTCTCTGATAAGCAAATGAACTTGGAGATTCCCCTTCAAAGCCAAACATGAGGTTATAAAGAGTATAGTCTTCGCAAGAATGGATGGGATGCCAATGCAGGAAGGAGAGTTTCTCAATGTAGTCCTTGAAAATTCATCTCTTGTTTATATAATACTTTTCTTCCTCTAAGAGGCAAATAGGGTCCTACAAAAGAAGTCCTCATGATTAAAGTCCTGCCTATATATTTACTAACTAGTAAGGGGCTTTGGTGATGATACTATGGTTTGCTTATTTCCTTATTAGCATCTTGGTGGTATTTTTACAATTATCATTTTTTCTTTTTTCTTTTTGGTTTGGAGTTTTGTCTTACTCCTGTTTGAATTGCATTTATTATCATCCATATAAATCTCATTTTATTTTGTAGTGTCATCAAGATATAACCTTTCTTGAATTTGCTTATCTTGTATTAACATTTTTAACATCTGTGGTAACTGAAGGTAGTCTTTGAAAGCTGTAGTAATGCACACTGTGGATTTGAGGACTGAGTCAAGTCTACCTGTCAGCAATGCTTCACTTGGTCTATCTAATGCCACTATGGTAAGTTGCATGTGATGAGAATTGGTAATATGAGTTTGTCATTGTTATGGTCAATAATATTTGGTGCATAATTTAATTTAAAGCTGTGAGTCATTTCACTGATTTTGAATCTCTGACCATAATTATAAATGTTCTTGCAGAGCTACATGGGTGAAATGTTTGCCTTCCACTCCACCACTATGGCCAACACCCTCAAGACTCCTATCATTGTCTTCACAAGAACAAGATCTATGGCTGTTCTCTTAAGCAATTATCTAATAAAATGCACGACAAAACTAATGTATACTTCGAATGCAAAAATAGAGTCAAAATAAAGTGAAAACGAAAAAGGGATTTTAAGATTACCTCTGGTCATACTTTTCTTTTTTATTTTTGGTGACTACAACACCATCAAAATATTTCTTGGGACATGTACAAATTTTCTAAACCCTCAATTTCATTCAATAGATGTGTGAAGTTAAGAAATTTGGAATTAAAGATCCAATGTATTAGGAGGGGGTTTATATAGTCTTTCAACCATAAAAAACTATTAAAACCCTATAATTGTCATTCTAAATTATTACAAGATATTATGAGAAGAAAATTAAACATTCAAAATGAAAAAATAAGATTAATTATATGGAGATTTGAATAGACCATCAAAATCTAGTCAAATATAACCAAATTCAAAATCTTTCATTCTTTATCACATATAATTTTTTTCAGTTATATTTTTTTCCATTAATTTGATTTTAAATGCATTGATTTATTTGAATTTAAAAATTCCTAATATTCTCCTAGTTGACCCAACAAATCGACTTGAAGTCAAAACCAAATCAATTTCATACGAAAAATAAAGTATATGAGTTATGGTGATAAGTCCACTAAAAGTGAGTATTATCTTTTGTATACTATAATGAATTCTATTTTCTAATGTTATGATAACATTTATTTTATGAATAAACACTATGTTTATTCAGAATACAAATTTGATGAATTTATCTCAAAAGAAATATGTGTACATAATTTTATTAAGAAAATTCAATTCTGGATTTCATTTAAATAAGACAACAAACTCATATTTACAACATGATCTCTGAACCTATTTGATGACATGCCTTTGGTTAAGAAATCAGCCAATATACAATTAGTGTTAATGTATTAGATTACAACTTTATTTTTTAATACTCTTTCCCTAATAGCTAAATATTTTATATCGATATATTTATTTTGACTACCACTTTTATTATTTTTAACAAAAAGTACAATAGTTGAATTGTCATAAAATATATATAATGGATTAGATACAAAATCTAAAATTCTAAATCTAGATATGGAAATCTTGAACCACACTACGTGTGATGTAGTCTCAAAACGTGTCACGAACTTAGCTTTTATCATGGAGGTCACAGTCAATGTTTACTTGATACTCATTCATGATATAGCTCTACCGGTCATCGTGAAGATATAACCGGACGTTGATTTCTGGGAATCAACACAACCGACAAAGTTTGAATCCAAATACTCGATTACTTCCAAATTGTCGATTTTTCTATATGTAAATATGTACTTTTTGGTGTTTTGTGGATATCTCAATACCTTCTTTATAGTTTTCCAATTTCAAACCCGGATTATTTTGATATCTACCTAACATCCTCACAGCATGCGTTATATCAAGTTTTATACAGACCTGCATACATAAGATTTCTAATAATAGAAACATATGGGATGTTAGTCATGTGTTCCCTTTCTATATCTGTCTTAAGACATTGGTCCAAATTGAATCTATTCCATTTGATAATTGGAACTATATTTGGTGAATGATTCTCCATTCTATATCTTTTAAATACTTTATTGATGTAGGTTTCTTCAGATAGTTTCAGAATTTTATAATATCTATATCGATGTATCTTTATGCCGATAATATAAAATATTACCTAAATTTTTCATCTCAAAGTTCTTATAGAGGAACTGTTTTATCTCATACTGCATCACCTTATTATTTATGGTAAGTAGTATGTCATCCACATATAGTACAAGAAACAAAATTTATTTCCACTGACCTTAGGTATATGCATTGATTTATAATATTCTTTTTAAAACTAAATGAAGTGTCTACATTGTGAAATTTCAAATACCACTGGTGGGAGGTTTGTTTCAACATATATATGGAATTCTTAAGCTTGCACACTAATGTTCACTACCACTAGAGGAAAATCTTTCAGATTGATACATGTTAATCTCTTCCACTAGATCTTCATTAAGAAAACTCATTTTCATATCCATTTATTGTAACTCTAAGTTAAAATATGCAACAATTGTCAAAATAATACGGAAAGAATCTTTCTTAGATTTTGGAGAAAATGTCTCCAAGTAGTCGATTACTTCCCAATGGGTGAACCCTTTAGGAACGAGTCTGATTTTATATTTCTCGATATTACCTAATGAGTTTGTTTTAGTCTTAAAGACTCATTTACATCCGATCGGTTTTACTTCATTTGACAACTCTACAAGATCTCAGATTTTGTTGCTTCTCATGGAATCTATCTCTTCTTTTATGGCGTTCAGCCATAAGTTCGAGTTCTTAAAACTCATGAATTATGAAAATGTTTTCGCATCCTCTATGACTTTGACGTTAGATTCAGTCTTCTGAAGATATACCACATAATTATCAGATATAGTTGACATTCTTTCTCGAGTAGATTTCTTTAATATTGGTTCAACATTCTCTATAGTAAAAAGTTGATCAATTTGATTTTGATCAGTTATTTGTAAATTTTTTTTGTTGTCATTTGTACGATTTATGTCCATAAACATTTGAGAGTCATTTGGGATGACAACTAATTTGATACTTGAATTTAATGGAATACTTGATGGGTCCATTTTAAGAGTTAAGTCCAGAAAGTGGTCCCTCCCACTAACCAAGTCATCCTCTAAAAAATTTAGTATTTCTAGATTTTACAAATATAATGTAGTAGGATGGATAATAAAATAGTATTCCTTGAACTTACTAGTATAACCAATAAAGTATTCACTCACAATTCTTGGATCTAGTTTCTTTTCTTATAGATTGTAGACTTTTATCTTTACAAGACAACTCCAAATATGTATATGTATTAAACTAAATTTTCAATTCTTAAATAAGTCAAAAAGAGTTTCGGCTACTATTTTGATTGAAACCCTATTTAGAATATACACTGTCGTTTTGAAAGATTCAGTCCACAAAAACTTAGATAGTTTGGAACTAACCATCATGCTCCTAACTGTATCAAGTAAGGTCCTGTTACTTCTTTCAGCTATACCATTCTGGTCAGGTGAACCAGTTATGGTATATTGAATATTTTATTTTCTTAAAGGAACTTTACAAATGGATCTGACGTTTATTCATCCTCTATATATCTTCCATAGTATTTCTCATATTTATCTGACTTCATGATCTTTATTTATTTACCGTATTGTTTCTCTACTTCTACTTTGAAAATTTTAAAAGTATCAAATATCTCATCCTTATGACGAAGAATATAGAGATACATATATTGTGAATAATCATCTATAAATAAGATGAAATAACTTTGACCATACGAATTTATACTTGAAGTACAAATATCTGTATGTATGATTTCAAGTAATTTTGAACTCTTCCTAACACATTTTTTTAGTTTTATTGATTTGTTTTCTCTTAATGTAGTCTACACAAGTATCAAAGTCATTAAAATTTAAGGTATCAAGTATCTTATTGTTTGCTAACTTTTCTATTTTTCTGATAAAGATATATTCTAATTTTCGGTGCTACAACATGAAAGATTTTTTCTCAACGACACTTCTTTTAATCCTTGTGTATGTTACATTTATACAAGTATTGTCTTGTAAAGTAATATTATACAATTCATCCAATAATGAATCATAACCAATGATATTAGACCCAAAAATAATGTTATTTTATTATTAAATTAGAAATAGTAACCGAATTGTATAAGTTTAGAAACAAAAATTAATTTTTAAAAAAGTTAGGTACGTAAAACACTATCTTTAATTTCAAGACATGTCCGCCAACTAAAATGAGTTCGCAATCACTAATACCTTTTACCTGTGAGCTCATCTTGTTACCTGAATAGATGAGTTGTTCATGATTCACTGGCTTCCTTAGATTTTACAAGCCCTCCAATACATTCATAATATGGATGGTACAACTAAAATCAATTAATCATGTGTCATGAGAAATCTTAATTATGCAAAACTCAAAGCAAACAAGTGAGATTTCCATATCTTTTGTCTTAAGCCATTGATAATACTTGACGCAATCCTTCTTTACATGTCCCTTCTTTTTATAAAAACAACATTTGGACTCTTTGTTATGTCCGCTTTCGGTTTTGTACCCTTTTGGTTTAGTTTAGACTTGTCCTTCTTCTTCCCTTGCATCACCACATGTGCATTTGTAGAACTCTACTTCATCTCCATCAGCAACCTTCTTTCTTCCCGTATGCACATGGTCATCAATTAATTGATGGATCATTTCTCTTTTTACGCGTTTAAGAGATCTTAAAAGAACCATGGAGTTGAGAAAGAGAGTTCAGAATAAAGTGCATAAAAAAGGATTTGGATATCTTAACCTCCATGGTTTTTAACTGAGCCGTTATTTCCCGTATCTGCATGTTGTGCTCACACATACTATGAATAGTAGTGAGTCTCATGGAGAAGAATAGCATAATGAGAGTACTGATAAAAATTTCTTTGATGTTGCAAATTGCCCATCTATAGACTTAAAAAAACATGGACATTGGTATACAGATTGACCGAGCCATAAATATTAGTCGAGATTTTATTCTTTATGAACATAGTACTTAAACAATTATATCGCTCTCAACATTTATAAAGAGTCTTATTAGTCTCAGAACTAATATCGGTCATCGAAGGTGGCTCATCATTCCTAATAGCATAATCAATATCTAGGCAGTCCAAAAGAAAAAACACAATTTTCCTTTATTCCTTATAATTCTCTCTATTTAAATAGGAAAAATTAGATTTCAAATCTATAGTTTGGAATACTACAAAATAAATAAATATGTTTACTAATTATATGTGTGTAGAACTGACAATTGGGTCAGGCCGGCCCAAACTCATCCTGTTTTAAAGGGTCGAACTTGGCTCATTTCGGTCTTGGGCCCCTTTCTTAGGCCCGTTTTAATTACGGGCTGAGTTTGGACATCAATAAGCTTGACCCGTTATATGTTCGACTTGTTTATTTTTCATTTTTAAAATTAAAAATCAAATATTATGGTATTTAAATGGTGGTTTTAATAATTTTAATATATTACACTTAATCTAAAATTTCAATTTTTCATAATATTATTATTGTTAATTTTTATAATAGTGTATAATTTTTAATTTGACATGGTGGTATTTGCTTTTTTGGAAGTTTTATGTACTTTTATTTTGTATTTATTATATTATAAAATGAGTTAAAAGTATGAAAAATAAAATTATATAACCAAAAAATAATAAAAAATTATGTTTCGGACTGAGCTCAAGTCTCGATTTTTCGAGTTTTTTCAAGTCGAGCTCGAGCTCATCAAAATTTAATCGAGCTGAGCTCGAGCCTTGCAAAGTCCAAACTCAATTGTTAGGTTTATATGTAAAACATTTAATATATATCTATCAATGCAAACATTTGAAAATAAATTTATGCTATAGAAATTATTTGTGGGCAAAATTTTTAATTTTATTATATTTATTTGATTTTATAATAAGATTTATAAAAAATATCTCATTCATTAATGCTTATGGACTAATTAAAAAACTACTAATAGTTAGTTTTTTCTTGATCACTTTATCATTTTTTACTTAAACCTGTAAGACGACCTCTCTACTGCACTAGTTAGGTTTCCAAGTAGGTGGTGGGTCACATGAGACTGTTTAAAAACCAACCAGCCGACTTATCTCCTTTTTTTGACAGAATAAGTTTAGACATGTATTAAATCAATCGTATTTATAGTATTGTATAGAAAAAGAATTTCAACCAAGTAGACTTCTATTGAAAACAACTATTTTTATGTCTTATATCTAATTTTATTATTTTATACAACAAAAATTCCTGTGAGATAAAATTTATTATAAAAAATAATTTTTATGACAAATTTATCCTTTTTCTATAAAAAAATATCTCCCTTTATGCATAAAACTATGCTCAAAATTAATTTTATGCATAATTTTTCAAAATTTAGGTTTAAAAAATATTTTAAAAATTTTGAGAATTTTTTTTAAATTTTTTTTGAAAATTTTTTGGCCCAAAAATTATATTTTAATGATTTTGTATGCTTCCATATGTATAAAATTAATTCATAATTTTTAAATATCATGCTACATTTTTTTTTTTTTTAAAGTAGCAATTGAGCCCAAAATTAATGTTCAAAACCCAATTTTCAACTCACATGGCCTATTCAAATGAGCTTCACTCTCTTGTTAGCCCAAAAAATAACAAAGAGGTCAAACCCACCTGAACAAAATCTTGATGTTTTAAAGGAATTATTATTTTTTTTCTTTTAAACGATGTTGACTTTTCTGGGACATGTGGTGGCCTTTGAACAATTGAATTCACTCTTTAATACTTTTTTAGAGCGGGGACACGTGTTGTGCTATTAATGCACGCCTGTGAGACACAATAGGTCTTCTTCACCCGGAAGACCTCGAGGGTCTCGACCCGACTCAATAGATCTCCAACGGTTGGAGCTTTGTCGGAAATACAATAATACTTTAAAATAATTTTTAAAAATATGATTTTTGATATTTTAATTTTGGGCTCAATTTTTAAAAAAATTAAGATTTTTAGATCAAATATTCAAAAATACAAAAATCCACTTTTGAAAAATTTTAAAATTCGTAAAAAAATGTAAAGCAATGCAAGATTGAATCTGATACTAAATGATAAAATATATGACAAACTTAATGCATACTTTTAATATAAAAATTGAGTCAAAATAAATCGTATGCCAAAAAGAAATTTTAGGATTGCCTCTGATCATACTTTTTTTTTTTTTTCATTTTTTGTGACTGCAACACCTTCAAAATATTCCGTGAGATGTATACAAATTTTTTAAATCCTCAATTTCACTTAATAGATAGTGTAGATTTGAGAAATTTGGATTTAAAGACCCATGCACTAGGAGGAGGTTTATAAAGGCTCTGAAGAGTAATTAAAATCTTATAATTGTTATTCTAAGTTATTGTTAGAAATTATAAGAAGAAAATTAAACATTCATTATAGAAAAATAAGATTAATTGTATAGAAAATTAAACGAGCCATCAAAATCCAGTCAAATATAACATAATTCAAGATTGTTCAATTCTTTATCACATTTAATTGTTTTCCCCATTAATTTGATTTTGAATTAATTGATTCATTTGAATTTAAAAATTCCTAAAATTACCATCCCACCTCGACAATTTTTGCCTTCACTAATGAGTGAGTACATGATTGCATCACTTCCAGCATTATCCAACAGTATTCCATTTTGATTTTTATGCATTTCACAGCAGTGTAAAAATGACGGTGTTGATAAATGTTGTTCTGCTTCTTATGACTTACTATCCATTTGGAACATTTCCACTTGCGAAGCAGAGGCTTTCGCTTTATCAAGGTGTGATGCCCATATACATGCGGTTTCCCAATTATGCAGAGGAAACATTCTCCAAAGCACTAAATCTTCATGCACTTCTTCAGGAGCTTTTCTTTAGTAGAAAGATTAATTTGAGCATGTTACTCTTAAATTGATTTTTGTACCTCTGGAAGACCACCGAAGTTTGTTATTTATTGAAAATTTGGTTTAGAGCAACCAAGGTGGTTGTTTGGTTCATTTTCAGTTTTCGTCTATATGAACTCGGTCCATGGCAAGAACAGAATGAGAAATTATCACCATCACCGCTTTCATCTTTTCCATTGGGTTTAGCTACTGGTCATCCTTTGCCATTTCACTAATGTAAGTTTGCACCTTTCTTGTCTTGGTTTGTTAATCATAGCATACTGGTCTTCTGGGCTTGTGTTTGTTGCGTAACACTCTTGTTCCCCTGTTGAGCAGTATTGGACGTGTGCAGAAATGGAGTCTGGGGTGTCACTCGCCCTTGATATTGAACTCAAATTATTAGTTGATCTCATTTTATAACCTTTACTAATTCAAGCGCATAATTTGTGCTCTTGATCTTGAGCAAGAGTTGTCCTTTTAATCAATCTCTAGATGGTTTATAGTTGTTCACTCTGCATAGACGTGAATTTCTTTTGATCGTTGTAGGAAGAGGAGTGTGCTTCAGGAAGTTCATTCCTTTGTATATGAGATTTTATTTCTAGGTTTGTGTCTGTTTTCTTTAGATTCTCAGCCACCGAAATTTCGGTTGAAGATCGAGCATTCCCAACGAATCCCTTTTGTCCTTCACCTGAAGCTGGAAACATGATATGTTGTATGACTAATGTGTGGTATTTCAGTTCATGCTGGTGAAGAAATCAAAAATTAAATAATGTTTAAGACAGAATTGAAAGCCTCGTTGTGAAATATATACTTCTACTATTTTCCAAGATAGATACTAATAGTACATACATCAGGCACAAATTCAGTTCCCTTTTCTACCCCAAATTCCCACAAACTGTTTTTAGACTTCATCTCTAACATTAAAACCAACAAATAGAACAAGGACGGGCATTCCAAAAATCCTCAATGCCCCACCTTTTCGGAACAATTCCCATCAACAATGGTGCCTGGCTTGGTGATCCAAAATGAAAAACAAAAATACCTTAGCCATTCTAGATCTAGAGAAATTGGTGCTAGAGATTTCTGTCAGAAGGGGTTATTCCTGGTACATAAATAGAGCCACCCATGTTTCATAGAACTCTCCACAGGGTGTTTACAGGTACTACTAGGTTCCCTTGTTTACTTAGGTATACTCGTGAAGTAGAATTTTCCCTAGACTTTGAAGTTACCTTTCTCCTCTCCCTCGCATTTGTCTTCCAGCTTGATACCTTTATACCACTTTGCACACACAATATACACAACTAAGTCAATTGTGGTCAAGGCCGCTAAAAGGAAGTAAAATCTATCCAAGTGACCCCTGTTTAGATTTTCAGGGATCCATCCTGGCTTGCCATTAACTGTTGAGATCTTCATGACTATGGAGACTATCAAGCTACTAAAATAGCTCCCCAAGGACATGGATGTCATACAAAAAGCACTACCAAAACTTTTTAGGCCATCTGGTGTTTGTGCATTGAAGAACTCTAGTTGTCCCACGTACATGAAAACTTCCGAAGCTCCTATCAATGCATATTGAGGGACTTGCCAAAATATGCTCAAGGAACTTGAGCCTTCACACTGGAGACAGTCATTTTTAGCATACTTCAGTCTATAGCATTCCACTATTCCTGTGGCAACCATTGCTAGTATTGCGATAACTAGGCCGACCCCCATTCTTTGAAGCTCAGTAAGTCCCTTAGTGTTTGACTTTCCTTTAATCCTTCTAACAATTGGATCAATAACTTGTCGATAGATGAAAATGAATAGAGCCACACTAAGAATATCAAAGATAGACATGCTTGCCGCAGGGATCCGGAAGTTTGAGATTGTGGTGCGCATCGCTGCACCTTGTTCCACAAATAGTGAGGCCATTTGTGTGAAAACCACTGAATACAGTATAGTGCAGAGCCAAATAGGAAGCAACCTTAGTATGCATTTGACTTCTTCAACTTGTGTTACTGGACAGAGATGCCAAGGATTGTTTAGTCCCTGCTTTTGATCATCGAAATCCCTCGATGAGATGTATGCTGCTCTGTCCAAGAATCTGCATCATGTAGATCATATTGATTTGGCAAGTACGATGAAACTAGACTGATCTAAGTAAATGATTCTGCCTTTTCACTTACTTGAAACCTTGGGTGTGGAGTATCCTTCTACCATTGTTGGTATTCGAGTCCTTCCTGTAAACCTCATATAGCTCTTCGTCACTTGAGGGCGTTTCAACCCTCCATTTCTTCCCTGCGGCAACGATGACCTGGCAAAACCTGGAAATGGGGTTACCACTTGGTTTGAAGTGTCTATATCTTGGAACCCCAAGAAGAAACAAGAGCAGCGCTGCGAAGGCAGAGAGAGTGGACACCGAAAACCCTAGAGTCCACATCCCTTCATCCTCAAAGTAACCTAGTATTGTGTTTGAGAAGACTTGACCAATGTTCCAAGCTAAGTAAAAGTAGCTGAAAAAGGCCACTTTGTATTTTCCCTCCTTCACATCTTCTTCATCAAATTGATCAGCCCCAAATGTGGCAATATTAGGTTGATAACCTCCATTTCCTAGGGCAACTAGGTAAATAGAAACGTAGAAAGATACAATCTGCAGGTTTGACTGAGGTTCACACGGTGTTGTGGCATTTCCACAACCTCTGGGTTTGATCAAGAAAAGATATGATGATAGCGATAATGATGCCAAACCCTGTCATGAAACCACATTCTTAGATTGTACATTACATCGGTTTGCTTTAAAACCATGAAGCGGGTGAAAAACTTACAATGACAAAGATGATTTGAAACACCAAGCATGTTTTGTATCTTCCCCAGTAGGAGTCACTTAGAAAGGCACCAACAAGAGAGAAGAGGTAGACAGTTCCAGTCCATTTGCTAACATTATTCGCCGCATCTGCAGTGTTCTGCTGCATGACCCTTGTCAGGAATAGCACCAAGTTCACTCCGACTCCAAAAAAAGCTAGGGTTGCAAGTACTTGATTCACTGCAGTACACACAGACAGTCAGTGCCTTCCTTGATACAAAAATTTACTTTTCGAAATGGTTAGGCATATCAGCAGCACTCTTTTTAAGTAATTAGATTTATTTCTGTCTGGAATTGGTAGAGATATGAGTCATCATCTTGAAGTTCTTGCCCTGTATGCATGTGCTATGGTCCTAAATGGATCCAATGCTTACAATCACACAATCACACAAATTGATTTGTCGTTTTCCTCAACGTGGAATTCAAACAAGAATCGCTTGTCCTACCCCACCACATTTCTTTTCTTTAAACCTTTAATTATGAATAATTAAATTTTCAAGATTTGACTTAACGTGAATTTTATACTCAATTTTTTAATTCCAAATTTTAAAGTAAAAATCACTATTAAAAAATATAAAATTAAAATTTTAAAATACAAATAAAGAAAATAAAACTTAAAAACAAAAATAAAAATAATGAAAATTCAAATTTATTATAAGTCCCATAATTGTACTTCTCAAAATATATATATATATTTGTCCAATATATATATTTATCCAATAAACTATATAAAGTAAGAAAATACAAAAGAAGCTCTTCATTTAATTTTTGATAATTTTTTTAAGATAGACCATAGATATTCGATAACCATTATGAGTTTGATTAAATCTGATTCAAGTTAGGTTGGACTCTTATGAGATAAAGTTTTTTCAATCAATTATTGAACCAACTAAATATCACTAATTTTTTATAATTTTAAAACCCACTAAGATTTATTGTCACCAAATTAATTAATAAAATATGTACACATTTACGAATTTAGATATGTATATTTTAAGTATAAGGTGTCGAAGGACTTTTCTTAGGCCTTAAGATTTTTAGATAGAGTAAATTGTATTTCTATAATTTTCCTTTGAAGAATAGGTGGACTCTTTTGGGCAAACATAAAATTCCTTATTAAGAACATTAAAATATTTCCTTTTTTTTTTTTGAAAAATTGAAACGATACTCCATTTTTGAAGAGCCAACAATTTTCAGATTCTCTAAGATAAAATTATAATTTGGAAAAATGAAAACTTTTTTTTTCCCTTTTCTATCTTAGAAAATATTACATTTGAACATAAAGTTTCTTTTACCACTTTTTCTTGTTGCTTTTTTTCAGTTCTCCTAGAAAATTGGAATATTATTTACGACTCCAAAATTTTTTTTAGAATAAGAAAAAATAATAAAAATTTCACAATTGAAAGGCCAGATAATCTCTACCACCCTCTTCCTCTAATGTTTTGGAAGATGAAAATAGCATGATTCATTCACAGAAACATGGAGATATTAGGGGTCCAATTTTCAGCAGTGAGAGAGAGAGAGAAAGAGAGAGAGAGAAAGAGAGCTTGGGGGGTGTATGGATCATGTTTGGATGTGCTCAAAGTTAGCACCTTTTTTTTTTTTATCTATCTTTATGGAGATAGAAAAAGGAAAAGAAAACTAAATTTACAGGTTTATTTTGCAGGAATGTATCTACTCATTTGGATCCTTTTTTCATTTATGGAAACAAGTAGAGATTCCTCGTATATTGGTTATTGAACATTTCAAATGTTTGCTATATACGGGGATCGGGATCATTTATTCACCAACTTCTCAAAAATGATAGCTTCCAACTGTTGTGTCAGATGATCTTGGTTAAAGTACTAAAAACATAAGAATTCGGATAATATTGGGAACCCCTTTTTTTCCCGAATCAAGAATCTGGGAATTTGGAACTCACAGAGAATGATAATTCCAGCAACCAATCGTCCTGTTTTGCCTCTGATAGCTGGTCTTCCATGTCTATCCACTGTTCCATCAAGTGTGCATTCCGCCTCTTCTTGCTTCATCTTTGTACAATATCATATTTAACCAACAAAATTCAAAAAAAAAAAAAAAATTGTCAGTTTGAAAATCACAATAATGGTCGTCAATTATCCAACACCTCTGAAAAAAGCAAAAGAGAAAAAGAAAAATGCATGAATGAATGTGATTAAGCTCTTCAAGTTAGTACTTGCAAGTGAAAAGCATGGACTAGACTTGCTTTGATTCAATGAAGACAGCTTAAGAAATGAGAGCGTTGTTTTTTGATGATGGAGAGGGAAACTTGCAATACAAACCTCCTTAGACACCTCCAAGCTAGCCATTGATGATCCTGAGAAAGAAAGGTGCTTTAAAGAGGAGAAGGTGATGGGCGCTATAAACAAGACCAATAGGAGGGAGAGAAAGGGGGTTGTATGTGTGACTAAATATTGGTGGGGAGAGAAGAGTATATATAGAGAATTGGGGGATGGGATCAACGGTTGAGATTTCATGATGAAATAGGAAAGACCCACTTGGCTAAATCATCCCAAATAATGGAAGTTGCAATTTGTTTGGAGTGATGTGATTGTGAGAGCCATTGTTTTCTTTTTTTGGTGTTTTTGTCTTTTTACAAAATATATACCCTTTGCCTTAATTTTGATTAGAGAAAAATGGGGTCCCTCTCAAACACCCACATTGCTTCTTATTGGGTTGGTCTAATTTTGACAGAATATGAATGAAACATTTCTACTCATTGTTTCTCGTTTCCTATGTTATGAGTTTTGTGTGTGTACACATGTGATCAACTTTTCAGCCCCCAAATCGACCACTGGCATATGTTCAATACAAATTATTGGAAAAGTTGGTTTTAGATTTTGTTGATTGGCATTAATTGGGTGTATTCACCAATAATATGAAGCTATTCTCCTCATGATTAATGCTACAAATGAATGGATATAATTCATCTAGAATTTTTAAATAGTGCTTGTAATTGAGCAAGTTAATATCGACATATCTAATATTCTGATTTCAAAATAGATTATCTAATTATTAGTAGTTATTGATGGCTGGTATATACCAATATTAAGTGGTTATTATTTTTGATAAACAAATGTAAGCCGATTAATCAATTATGCTGGTTATGTATTATCATATTTTCAAATAAAAAAATATATATTTAATTTTAATTTTGATGGATAAGATTGGATAATCCAACACTTTAATAAGTTCATTGTATTCATGTTTTAGACAAAAAAAGAAGTGCATGAATAGTCATTTGTATTTTCTCAATTCAATGGCTAACTTGGCTCCAAATGTGGCGAAATAGTCAAATATGATAATAATATAATATATATATAAAAATTTAAAATAGAGATGAATATGGTTGTGATACTATGTTAGAGAATATTGAAAGTAATATAAAAATATTAAAAATTAATGATTCATTGTCTTAATTAATTATTATAATAAGTTGTGCTATTATAAAATACTTATTATTATAAATATAAAAACAGTTATTACAAATGATTCGAACTCAAGAACTTTATAAGGAGAAGGAATGATGATATCAATTGAATTATGTATAAAAGTAAAAAATTTTAAATATGTATCAAAATTAAATCAATTTTTAATTTTTTTAATATCTCTACTCATGTGATGTATTAAAAATTACTTAAGTTTAAAAGGTAAAATAAGCGTATATTAAAGAGTAATTTTTTCAAAACGGACCAAAATCTTCTGAAGGTGCATGTGGGCATGTAGAGCAGTTTTTCTAGGACGGACCATGTGTCTTTTGGAGGAGCATACAGCCGCACGCTTAAGAGCATGTTTCTCAAAATGGATAAGGAGTTTTCGTGATACGCGTGAGGGCATATTTTGAAAAGCAGCTTTTCAAAATGAATTATGAGTCACTTTTTGCAAACTTGGCTATGATACTAAGATAAAAATATATATATAAAAAAAAATGAATATAAAAAACGGCTAAACAGATTGTGATACGTGTTAGAGAATATCGAAAATTATATAAAAATATTAAAATCTAATACTCTATTATCTCGATTAATTATTATAATAAATTAAATTTATATAAAAAGACTTATTATCATAAATGTAAAAACAGTTATTACAAATATAAAATTAAAAGAAATCAGATCAATAATTAATTTAATAAAATTTTCTTTTTTTTTTAGCACACAGGGAGATTTAAATCTAAATTTATTATAAGGGGAGGAGGAGTGATGTTACTTGAGCTAAAATTTATCGGCTTTAATAAAACCTTCTCACGAATAAGAAAATGATTGTAATAAAATAAGTGAGTTAACTAAGGGAATATATGAATTAATCAACTCAAAGTTGTTATGGTTTGAATAGAACATCTTCCTCTAACTCAATTATTTTGGTGAAGTATATAAATGTATATATTTTTGGTTTTCATAGATTGGTATCTGGGTGGCTCCGACTTTGGTGAAGGATATGATTCTTGCAACATTATGGCCAAATTTATTTTGATTTCTCCCCCAATGGAAACATTTGCATCATAAAGACATCTCTCTCTTTATTGTGGTACATTGAAATTATATCACTTATTATACCCATTCTTTTTGAATCCACACAACCTCAATCAATGAACCCTTTAAATACCATTGATCCCCCAATTTGCTAAGCAATTTTCATTCTTTTAATCCACGCAATCTCAATCAATGCACCCTTTAAATACCATTGATACCTTAATTTGCTAAGACATTTTCATTCTTTTCATCCACGCAATCCCAATCAATGAACCCTTTAAATACCATTGATACCCCAATTTGCTAAGACATTTTCATTCTTTTTTAATCCACACGATCTCAATCAATGCGCCCTTCAAATACCATTGATACCCCAATTTGCTAAGACATTTTCTTCTTCTTTCATAATATGCGTATTGTGCCGATCAAGTGTAAACACCCCCTTTTCTTTAGAGGTTTTGAATTCAACTCTCTTCTATGTATAAAACAATATATATGCCAAACTATGGCTCGACTGAAATCATCCCCTCTTCTATATGTATCAAAAAAATAACATGGCTATTGTTTTAAATTTTTTCTTCTGACCCTTTTACAGTACACAAAAAAGTATATTCCTTTGCAACATATCCTGTTTGTGGGATTGGTACTCTCAAAAAATTCTTTACAAACTCAGTCATTAGATTCAAATCAACAATAATAATCCATCAGAAATATTCTTATTTTGTGCTGCTGGGTTGTTCTTAATAGCTAAAATTCCATTTTTGTGGACATCTTTTTTTCCAAAAAATATTCTTTACGAGAAAATGTTATCCAAAAACATATTTTCTAGGAATTATTTTATTTTTTAAAATTTAGCCCATATGTTTAAAATTTACTCATTTTTTAAAAATGGTATTTTATGATTACTAAAATTTCAACTTTCAATTATTCTCATGCTTAGAAAATAAAACTTAAAAATCTTCTCTTTTGAACTTATTTTCTAATTTTTATTAACAAAGAAAAACAAGAGCATAACCTTGTTTATATGCACACGTCGAAAAAATGTAGGAAAAGGTGTTTGTGTCCGCTCCTCTTCACCAGAATTTTTCTAGATGCCCGACAAAAGACATGTCTCTGCAGCCATTTATCTATATGATTTTTCTATATAATTATATGTTGAAATATGATAATAGTGCCAATCCTTAAAAGGAGATTTAGTGTATACTTTTTGTTTGAAGTCATATTCTGATTAATCTGATTTGAGTACTTATTCAGTTTATTTTAAAAAATAACTCTTCTAATATAATTTTTTCTAAATTTAAATTTTAAATTTAAAATTTAATTAATGAATTAAGACTCTCACCCACTTTATCGTAAACGTTTTGTTTCCTTTATGTATATGGAGTAACCAAAGGACTCTTGGGAAAAGTGCAGGATCACCTCAATTTTTATTTGTTCTTTTAAGAACTCAACTACATTAAACACACAGCACACGACTGAATTCTAGGGTCTGACATGGATTGGGACCGAGTCTTTGGTTCACATCCTGAGATTCAACCTACCCCACCAAAGAACTAAGTCCTATGATTCACATCATAGGTCCAAGGTCAGGCAGACCACATGACTCAATTTCGTTGCTCCTATAGATTCAAATCCCATAATCTATACTTTTGAACATGGGATTGAACTGAGTTTCATGGTCAAATGGACTCGGTTCTTAATTTGGCAGTTAAAATCACAAAATTATGTTTAAGTTATAAAATTTAGTTTTATGGTTTGTCATGAATTAAAAAACTGGTTCACGTTCGAGGTTAAACAAGAAATTCAAGCACAAAGTCATCTAATGGATGCAGGGGTAGAATTCAAGGTTAAGTGCACCATTTTATTTTGATTTTTTTTTTTATTTTTTCCAAAGGTTAAACAAGAATGACATTTGGACAGATTCAAGGGAATATTGAACCTAATGACATTTGCACCAAATTTTGCTCTGTAGATGCGATCTATGAATCTTTTGTGATTCCATATTGACGTGAAACATCTGTTTGATGTGAAATCTTAGGTTACTTCGAATGACCCCCCCCAAAATATATATATAAATATATATATATATATGTATATCTTTACAACCCTTGAATTCTTCTCTTCCTGCTTTCTCTTTTTCTTTTGTTATGTGGCCTTAACTTGATAAGAAGTCTAGATGAAGGCCATGCTACGAAAAAACTGGATTACAACTGTGAAGCATGGACAAAGTCATCTTCAACCTTCCAAAAGAGGTAAAAGATTGAAGAAATGATGGAAAATGACAATATTACGACACCAAATATAGAGTAATGTGGGATACCACCACCACTACACAAAGCTTGCGACAAGCGCTTTGTAGAGTTTCATATTCCAAGTGGGGAAACGTCATCCATGTCTTTCATTTCATGTCATTTTTAACCTCATTTCAACACAAAACCAAAGCTCTGCATATGACAGCAACCAACAACCATGCATCCAGACTTACCATCTTTTTTCCCCGTGATTGTGAGACGCAATTGCGCCTATTTTGTCCATGCACTGACTTATCTTCACTGCACCAATCTAGGTTAATAGGAAAAATATTATCTATCTTCTATAATAGGAACCATGACACCAACTTATCTTGCTTTCCTATAAATTTATATTTTTTTAGCATAATGTCTGCATCAATGGAGTCAGATTTCCACTTATAAGTAAGGAAACATCAGTGTCAACTCCTCCGGATTCTTCTGGAATGTCCAACAATGGAACAAAAATTTGACGGATGATTGATCGGTATAGAGGCAGACAAAGACATTCCTCTAGTCTTCACAGTTCACACTACTAAAACTTCATTGGTTTCTCCTTTGATGCACTATTCATGCCATACCCAACACCATTTCTTTCTCAGTTCACAAGACTATATTCAATTTCGCTTATCAAATCCGTTCCCTTAGTCTGTAATTTTGTCCTTCGGAGTTTTTACTATGAGTTCATTGCAAAGGGGTTTCATGATTGAGACTCTCATTCGGTGATGTAGAATGCTTTTGTTTGCCACTAAAAAATGAAGAAGCCTAACTCACTAGAGAAGTATTATGATTGTATATTTGTTTTCGGAAACTCTGCACCACAAATTTTATTGGCAATGGCCTCCATAAATTATAGGATTTTCCTTTCTTTTTTCTTTTTTCCTTTTGATTTTTGGTAGGGTCATGTAAGTAGAAGAAGTTGCAGAGCAGGTACTGAAGCAGACATGAGGTTAAGGAGTATTATATGTATTATGTTGGCGTAATTGTGAATCACTAATATTGCGCCCTCTTGTGTTTTTGGTCAGCAAATCTTGCTTTGGAAAATTACTTTGCTATAAATGGAAGCCCTGTCACCTTTGGTTCTTCTGTTTAGGCGACAGCTTTCCCGCTCCTCCTTTTGCCATCTGCACCTGGCAATGACCTAAATCATCACCAACTTTTGAGCAATTCAATCATTGAACAATTTTCTCTCTGGTTTCCCCCCCATTTTGGTTCGAGATTAGCTTGTAATGTCTTGTCGTGTACTGTACGGGGAACACTACCTTCCTCACAAACATGGTCCACAAAATATATCACTGCCTAATTGGTCAAATGGCTGGCCATCAATACCCGATAGGCATTAAGAGAATTTTGAACCTTGAGGTCTCAACGTAACTCAAATCAGATTTTGTCAGTCAAATGATTATTTGATATAGATGATTTATTAAAAAAATCTAAAAAATGAAAATAATCACAATATGGAAAATTCATCAAACACTTCATTAGAGTGGAAATATGAAGCTTTTGGCATTTGGGACTTCTCCACATTCCATATACTATACTAATTTCTAATATGGTAACATTGGAGCCAATCTGATACTCGTTCCCATAATTGTGAATTTTAAGAAAGGTCAAATGTATACCGTTTTATGTTACAATGAGAAAGTCTATTTCTGTGACCTGATTAGGAACTTCATAAATTTTCAACGACAAGTACATAACTTGATGAATTGCACGTCGCTTGCTTGCTATTGCTTAATATTCGTACTTTGGTATGTGTTATGTTTAATAGGATATCATAAAAGTTCACAGACATCCTACGATATGACAGATAGAGCAACGTATGGAAACTTAGAATGGATTCTGATGGAGAATAAGATGATTCGGTTGTAAAGGTAGAAGATATAGGGCAACGTATGGAAACTTATAATGGATTCCGATGGAGAATAAGATGATTCGGTTGTAAAGGTAGAAGACAGCTAGATAGCAAGGTTTATTTTTATTTTTTGTTTTTATTATCAGTATCTAAAATTATATTCTAACTAATCCAATTTGGAAGGACTCCATTTATGGGACAACTCTTTTAGCGTAGTTCTTTCTATTCTCAATTCATGAATCTGAAATTTTATTAAAAGATTTAATACTACATCTTATTAAACCGATTGTACATTGATACAGCAAGATTTATTCCCCGGGTACTCTAAAGGAAAGCAAATCCCTTTACGTCTTCAATTGGCCTAACAACAAAAGGTGTGGCATAGTTTTCTCCAGAGGTTTTAAAGGTTTATGTAGTTTTCATTAATAAGAGGGAATACAATCACCTTCATATACAATGTGGCCTTTGTTCAAATCTTTGATGTAACTCTTTGTGGTCCTGTTGGGACTTGATGACCGAATTCACGTGGGCGATAGATGTGTGTAACATCTAGAGTATAAGCTCTGTTTTAGGCGCATACATCTCAATTACTATTGTTTAGGACTTTTCTAGATATGCGCAGATAAATAGGTCGATATAGGCAAAATCACTAGACATCAATGCCAGACCAACCTTGTCATTGGTTATGGATGTCTCACCGGTTGAGCTATAATCTTAACAATTTTATATTGCTCGAGTTATTTTCCTTTAGGAACTTTAGGTAGTGTAGTATTTCTTTTTATTAGACTAATCGATTGTTGGATCATTGATCTAACGTTGGATTTATATATTGAAATAATTATATATTGCATACTGTCAAATCCATAAGTTAAACTCATATAAAAGTGATCTGATAAATTTAAAAAATTCTGTAATTAGGTTTAAATATTTCAAAGGATATGGAAATAAATTAATGTGTGATACCAATAGACATTTACTATTTATAATGGGTTAAATAAGGAATATTCAATGGTGATTTAAGGGCAGTTGTCATAAACTAAACAGACATATTTAGAAGATAAAAGTCACCCTACAATTATAAATAGGGTTATGATTTTCGGGTTAATGCATCACTCTTCTCCCTAATACCCTTATCATATAGAGAGAATTTATGAGAATACATATGATCTGGAAGGCCGTACAGAGGATTCTGCTTATACGAAGGTCGAATCGAGAATTCACTCTATTCAGTATTCGGCTATGGAGTCAGATACACTTCTATCCGATCTGAATTTCGATTTCAGTTTATTAAATTCTTTTTAATTCCGATAATTTAACACGATATTTAGCATGGTTTTGTATAAAATTATTTTTCCCAACAAGTGGTGTCAGAACCTCTTGTACTTAAATCATCGGGATTTTTCTGCATATTTAAAAATTTAATATGATTTTAGTATTTTATGATTTTTTTTTGAAAAATATGTATAAAAAATTTTTATACATATTTTGGTTTTCAGCAAATATATATATATACACACACACACACACACACATATATATTTAGGTTTTTTTGTGTGGATTTCAATAAAGGAAAATGTTATAGAAAATTTTTATTTAAAGTCAACTTTCAATTCTTATTAAAAGTTGACATCGAGTGTTTCCAAAAATTGGAAAAAATTTTCATCAAAGTCGACATTAAATATTTTGTTAAAGTCGATATTCGATGTTTAAAAAAAATATTTGGACAAAAGAGAAAAATATGACAATTTTTCAAAAGATTTAAAACTTATGGTATTTTGGAATATTTTCTTTCCTTTTCTTTTGGGTATTTTTATGAAAGTTGAAATTTTGAGTAAATATATATATATATGTTTATGAAAGTTGATACATATATATTTTTTTTTTCTTTGGGAATGAATTTTTAAGATTTCCAAACAAAAAAAAATATGTAAGCCTTTTTTTCATGACAAATAATAAAATTGACCTCTTTTCTTGTTGGAAAGAAATATTCCGGATCTTATTTTTTCCATAATACATTTTTGGAAAAATTTTGGTTTTAAAGAAATTTTTAGAATTTGGTTTTTTTTAAGAAATTTCCAAATTCAAGTACTTTTTTTTTTGAAAACTTTCAACTTTAAAAAATATTTTAGATTTTAGTTTCTTTTAAAAAACTTTCAGGAGAAAATTTTTAGATTTCAACTTTTTTTTTTTTTTAAAACTTGATTTGAATAAAGTTTTCCGATTAAAAAAAAATTAAGGAAACTTTTGTTTTGGGAAATAAAAAAAAATGTAAAATTTTCAGATTTTAGTTTTCTTTTTTTAAAGAATGATATCCCAATTTCAGAAAAAAAATTGTAATTAAAAAAATTTCCAATTTTGACAAATT
Organism: Dillenia turbinata; assembly: GCA_037126225.1. Lineage (NCBI taxonomy): Eukaryota > Viridiplantae > Streptophyta > Magnoliopsida > Dilleniales > Dilleniaceae > Dillenia > Dillenia turbinata. The sequence continues at coordinate 17,877,473 of JBAMMX010000008.1, read as the reverse complement.
TAAAAAAAGGAAAATTTCCATATTTCAATTTTCTTTTTTTAAAGGGCTAACTTCTCAATTTCAGAAAATAAAATATTCCTTTTATTGTAATTCCATATCATAAATGGATCAATATTTTTTTTTTATAAAAAAAAGGGATATGGGTCATTTTGGGATCAAACAGACCTAACTCTGGATTTAAAGGTATTGAAACTCATTGGACTCAATTAAACCTATTTTTCATCCTCATCATTCTATAATGTCCCTTTTATATTCAAAATTGGTCAATATTTTAGTATGTGATAGTATGACAAGTCTAGAAAAGTTCAGTCAACAAGACGGGGATAAGTTTAAGGCTGGCTGATTTTTAAGAGATTCTAAATGAACTCACTACTTACCTGGGAACTTTCCTGATGCCCTATGCTACAAAACGAGAATTGACCAAATTTTAGATCAATTGTCGACAAAGGATGAAGATTTTAGTTTTATGTCGATAACGAAAGTATAGGGACGGAAAAGTAAGATGAATGAGGTAGATTCGGTAAAATTGGGTTTTTATAGACCCAATTTAAAGTTAATAAGATTAGGTTTTAAATAACCCAATTTAAAAAAAAAATTGAGCCATCAGGATGAAATTAGAATTTTTTTTTTTAATTATAGATATGATTCAAATATAAGTTTGGTTTCGTATATATCTCGAGATGAATTAATTAAAATAATATGTCACCAAAGTGACATCTGCTGTGGAAATTAATTTATTTTAGGATATAAAAAGTTATGCATGTAATTCATGTGAGTACCAATCGGCCCAAAGAAAGATCTGTACTTGACAGAATTGCATGTACACCATGTGATAATAAATGCGTGATAATTATTCGGTTTCACATGTGATCAATTCATCGGTCCAAAGGAAGATAATTGGTTGACATATTCTTATTGTCAGTGTTTGATTACTACACCTATGGTTTTATATATATCTCAAGATAAATTAATTGAAACAATATATCGCCAAAGTGTCCTTTTTTTGTGAAAGTTAATTTGTTTATAAATGTAAAAGACTGTGTGTATGCAACTCATGTGAATATTGATCGGCCTAAAGGAATATCTGTGTTTGACGGACTTGCATATACACGTTATAGTAATAAATGCGTGACAATTTTTCGGTTTTACATGTGACCAATTTATCGGCTCAAAGGAAGATAATTGGTTGATATTTTCTTATTGTCAGCATTTGATTACTGCATCAAAATATTACTTACAAGTTAATTATTTTGTCCAAAAATGAAATATTAATGGAGTATCCGGTATCTTGTGATTGTGATTACTCATATTTGAATTTATTTGGTTTTTAAAGTTCTATGTAAGTATATATAGATTATCGTTCTCTGTTTGACGGATATTAATGCCCAACTCAGTTTGATTTTTAAATTGAATGGTTCAAATTTCAAATTTAGATTTAAACGTTGCATTAAATACCGATTCTCTCCACCACTTATAGATAAGAGTACCTCTGAAAAGAGGGAGAAAGAAATGTGGGAGAAGTTGAATCTTTTAAAGTGGCCCATCCCAGAAACATTTAGAGGCACTACATGCGAGTCAGTTATGACGACTACATCTTTTTTTACAGATATTGAGAAATGATTTATTAAGAATGAAATAATTATTGGTATACTTTTGACAAATCATATCTTTATACGGTATAATAGTTAAGAACTCTTGACCACTAAGAACAAAAAGAAAGAAAAGAAAAGAAAACAGAATAAAGATGCTATAGATATATTTCTTAGTTTGGTTTGTTTTGAGATTAACTTAATTTCGGTTTCAAGACATACTCGGTGGTCAGGTTCCACTGCGATTATTCACACTAGTGTGTCTATAAAGGGTTTTCTAAATTGTCAATCGTCAATTGATGGTGAAAAATACATCTACATGGACGATGACAATAAAGTTTCAATTATAGTGACATAAAAGTTTAGATTATCATTGAAAACCGATTTATATTTGGTTCTTACTGAAATTTTTGTTATTCCATCTTTTAGATGGAATTTGATTTCTATTTTTGTTGGACAAATCAAATTTTACCTGTTCTTTCGGAAATGAAAAGATTGGTTAGTTTCTTGAGTCCAAATAAGTTAGTTTTTTATCAAGATTTGATAATTTATATTAGGTTGATACTGTTATTTCATTTAATGAATCCCTGCAATATAGTACTCGAAATACACAATTTAAATTTACCAATGAGAATTTCTCTCCATTATAACACAAGAGATTGAGTAATATCTCTAAAAGGAGAATAAGGAGACTTGTGTTAGAAGAAATTTTTGATTCCTTTGATTTCACAAATTTTGATATTTGTGTAAATTATATAAAGGGAAAACAAACAAATAAAAGGAGATTAAAACCAATAAGACTTCAAACGTCTTAGAACTGATATATACAGATATTTATGGGTCATTCTTTTTTATTCTTGGAATGGTCAAAGATATTTTATTACGTTCATTGATAATTATTCATGATATGACTTAATCGAAATTGTAGCATACATCCTGAACAGAATTTCCCACTAAGGCAACTACTGAAACCCAATAAGAACTTTGGACCAGTGTACAACCTAGTCTAAAGTATCTACACGGTTGGGGTTAACCAACTAAGATTAGGTCTATTATACCTAATAAAAGAAAATTGGATATCAGGACAGTTAGTTGAATAGTATGGTACTCTGAAAAGTTTAATGTGTATTAATTTTATGTTCAGTTCTTTGAGGATGTTGAGTTTGTGGGGGAAGATATGGTTAGAGATATTATCTTTTAAGAGGAATATGTTGTATTCCCAAAGGTATTATTAGATAATGTTGGAGAACTCTTTATTTTAGAAGAATAGATGCAACCACCTCCAAAAACCGATGTCGTGAAGTGAGAGATAAAATTCATACAGTCATCCCAATAGTGATATTATAAATTTCATCAAGTTTTTATCCCATTAGGATTTGAGACGAAATTTGGTTGATAATTATGGATATTACAAATTCTGTAGGAGCAAATATTCAGGAAATACCCCTATGGTAAGGGAGACAAGTTTAGTCTCTACCAATACCTCAAGAATGACCTTAAATATAGGAAAATACAGAAAATTCCTTATACGTCAGTAGTATGGAGTCGAAGTATGTTTTGATCTATATGCATTTTGATATTACGTACATTACGAAAATGTTGAGCAAAAATTAAGCAAATCGGAAATAGAGTATTTGTAAGTAACCAAATGGGTCTTGCAATACTTACAAAAAGTAAAAAGACATAAATTCACATATCAAAAGTCAGATTAATTTAAAATTATTTGATATACTGATTTCGATTTTATGGGATGTCAAGTTAGTATGAAAGTTACAACATGTTACACGCTAGCAGGATAAGTCATTTTTGGAAGTGTATTAAATAGTCTCTTATAATCTCTTCTTTCATGGCGATGGAATTCATAGCGTGTTATAAGATGTCCAATTATGGAATATGACCATAAAACTTTGTTACGGATGATATTAACATACCACTCAGATTATTGTGTGACAGTAGTTCAACAGTTTTATATTCCATTTAAGAAAATGATTCAGAGTGAATAGTTGTCGTAACATGTTATAAGACATCAAATTATGAAATATGATTATAAAATTTTGTTACAGATGGTATTAATAGACCACTCAAATTATTGTGTGACAGTAGTTCAATGGTTTTATATTCCATTTAAGAAAATAATTTAGAGTGAATAGTTATCTATAAAGTACGTTGTTACAAACTTCACAATTACGGATCCATTTATTAAAGGGACTGTCACAAAAAAGGTTCATATGCACACTACTTATATGGGTGTCATTTCATTTTAGAATATTCAGTTTCAGTGAGAATTTGTGACTTTAGATACTAATGTAATATAGACATTTTTGGGTTATTTAAATTTAAGGTATTTTAAGATTTTTTTTCACAGAAATAAGGATTCAGTATTGAATCACACTCTGATATTAAGTATGGTTGATTTCATTAAAGATGACCAATTGGAAAGAGGCATGTTAAAGATCATATTGTATGACATTTTCATGCTACACATCCATATCATGATCTATGTCATTTGGTTATATCAATTTACGTGACTATTGAGGGTTGAGTTACGAAAGAAATGTAACAAAAACTGCATTGATCCTAAGTTGATATGATTGATGAATGAGATTGGTTGTAGATACATTTTAATATTGATAGAAAAGTTGAGTTCATTCAATCGTTTCGCAATTATATAATTAAAACATTTGACATATAGTTCAAGTGGGAGATTGTTGGATTATTAATCCAACGTTGGGCTTATATGTTGAAAAAATTATGTATTGCATACTGTCAAACCCATAAGTTAAGTTCATATGAAAGTGATCTAATAAATTTGAAAAATTCTGTAATTGGGTTTAAATATCTCAAATGATATAAAAATAAATTAATGTATAGATACTAATAAAATTTACTATTTATGATTGGTTAAATAAGAAATGTCTAAGGGTGATTAAGGACAGCTGTCATAAGGTGAACAGACAGATTTGGAAGGTAAAAGTCATCCTACAACTATAAATAGAGTTATGGTCCCCGGATCAATGCATCACTTTTCTTTCTAATACCCCCATCATATAGAGAGAATTTGTGAGAATACATATGATCTCGAAGGTCGTACCTAGGATTTTGCTTATACGAAGGTTGAATCGAGAATTCACTCTATTCAGTCTCCGGCTATGGAATCAAGTACACTTCTATCCGATCTAAATTTCGATTTCAGTTTATTAAGTTTTTTTTTTAATTTCGATAATTTAATACGATATTTGACATATTTTTGCATAAAGTTATTTTTTTCAATATCGATATCTAAATTCATATTTCGATTAATTCGTTTCGGGAATTGTCAAATTCAATTTAGAAGAATTCTTACAACGTAATTTTTTTTTATTTTTAAATTTTAAATACAAAACTTAACTAAAATATTTAATATCCTTATTCATCATGTCAAGTGTAGTATATGTAAAAGTGATTGTCGAAACTATCTGCTACAATTAATTTGAGACTTTGTGTTGTTCTAAATCCTTTACTTGGTGTTTTGCTGGTCGTCACTGACATTAATTTAGGAAAAGGGAAAGAGACTTTTTAACCATGGTGACTTTCTTTGAGTAAAAAGAATAGATTTATAGTTGGGTTACCATTCGTCTGTGATCTAAACCTTTATATGATTTTCAAATGTTAATATGTAAATCAGTTTGGGTCTGTGTCTATTTTTAACCTGGCAAAAGGAAGATCGTGTTTCAGATAAAAAAGACAAAATGCTCAGCCTCTTGATGTCGACATTGGAGAGAGATAGAGAAGGGAGGATGTAGACACAGTACATGCAGCCGACTGTCTCTCCCATTTGAATTCAGCCCTAAAACCCAGAGAAAGTAAAATATTGAAATATTGAAATACAAAATTTGATATGACAATTTTATTGATTTAATAGTTTTAATTTTTTATTCTTTTAGTACTTCTAACATTTTTTTTTATTTGACTTTGTTCAAAATTAATTTTCTAGATAAGTCAAATTTTATTAAATTTGTCATATGTATCTCATTTTCACGCAGGTTTCTCTAGGTTCATCTCTCATTCTCTCTCTCTCTCTGATTAGACAACATATAAATAAGCATGGATGATGATGATGAATCCAAAGATAATCACAATTAACCAATTGCATTATGTAAAATAGATAATAAATACTAGGCGGTGTTGACTACAAAAGAAGTGGTCGAGCCCAAAAATTTTTATAATTTTTTAAATATTTTTATTTATATTTAATAAATAATTAAATTTAAAATTTATATAATATATTATTAAATATAATTATTCTTATACTATATATTAATTAAATAATATTTATAATTCTTATTAAAAATCTTTCATCGATAACAAACGTATCTAAATTTTTTTTCTATAAATTAATTCAATCTTTTAATAGATTTAATTTCATTTTTATTTGTGAATTGAATAATATATATATAATATAATTTTGGAATTTTTTAAAATTATTGACATTTAAACACATTCTTATAAATTTATTATATTTCTTAATTTTTAAATTATTTTTATTAAAAATTTTTAGTACGATTTAATTTTTTCATTGAAAAACATATAATTACTATTTCTTTTCTGCACATAAAAGAGAGTCGAATTTAAAATGTAAGAGCATGAAAATAATGTTAGTTAAATTATAATTCATTAACAAAATATGTAAATGCAATGTTACACAATGAAAGTAAACTTTCTCATAAAGTATTAAATAATTTATAATTTTTATAAAGGGTCAAAGTTATTTTGTTGAAAAAGCTATTTGATATAAATTTGATTATGAATATTTGTATATTGATTTAAAATTTTTAAAATTTTGCAACTTATTTGAAAAAAGATGGCTGTTTTTTTTTTTTTTTTTTTTACTTCTATGGTTGCAGAGTACAACTTCATTTACTGTTAATTAAAAAAATTTATACATTTTGATCAAATAAAATCATAAGATAATAAATTTTATATTTTTGTTTGTAATTGTTATCTATATCTCTAATGATACCCTCTTTCTCATTCAGCCATTATCACAAGTACAAGTATAATTGGAGGAACAATACAAATGGGAGGTTTTATACTATGTTTTAATCTTTATTTTTTTTATTCAAATGAAATGATAATTAATAGATTCGATTATAAAAAAAGTTTAATTTGTATTTCATAATTTTAAAATATTTTATTTGATTGTCTTATTTTTCGGTGTCTTTAGTAATATAGGAAAAAACAAAAAAGATAAAACATATAAATATTTGTTTTTCTTTGTTTGTCTTGTTCTTATCAAACAATTTAATAATTTACATTGTTCGCTGTTTTTTAAGAAATCATTCTAATCATTTTTGTACTTACAGAACTTATATTAAATTTACGAATTTTACATTAATCAATCATGAGTTCTTTCTTTCAAAAATTATCACCAAAATCTAATTTGTCAACGATCATAACTTAAATTATATGAAAATAAATCAATATTTATATTAAGCAAATTTATTTATTTTTTAAGAAATCAAATTAAACATTTAAAAATATTATTTATGAAATTATTTTTTTTACAACTTAAAGATGATTTTATAGAATTATTAATATGAAAATAGATATTTAAAAAAATGTCCAGTTTGGTAGGGAAAAAACAAATTATTTTACCTAAATATTTGCTAACCATTGTATATTAAATTAAATTAAAAAAATATATGTCATTATCAAGTCGTTTGAGTGTGAAGTAATAAAAAAATATCTTTTAACTCTCCTTCATTTTTTTCTATCATTTCTGGCCACGTGTTATATTTTAAAAAGAATATGTGGTTGAATATAGAAGAAATCTTTTGACTTTTTATATATATGCAGCAAAAAAATGAAAACAGTGAATCTCACAAGAAAAAAGAAGTGAAAAAAAAAAAGTGGAGAGAGACGAAAATATGGATTAAAAAAGGAAACAAAAGAAATGTGAAGGGTAAAAAAAGAAAAAAAGAAGAAAAGAAGAAAAAAAAAAGAAGTGAAAAAGAAAGAAAGGTTAAGGGTAAAAAAAGTAAAAACAAGAAACAAAAAAAAAAAAAAAAAAAAGGATGGAGAGTTAAAAAAAAAAAAAAAAAACCCAAAAAAACAAAAAAAAAAGAGCACAGTAGCAAACTGTTCTCATCCGAGGTGGCACCCGCTCCCCACTTCCTCTCACTTATATTTTTATTATATAGTGAATCTCACAAAAAAAGTGAAAAAAGGTGGAGAAAGGAGAAGAGATGGATTAATAAGGGGAAAAAAGAAATATGAAGGATGAAAAAAAATAAAACAGAAAAAGAAGAAACCAACAAAAAAAAGTGAAAAAAAAGAAAGGTAAATAGTGAAAAAAATAAAAATAAAATAACAAATAAAAAAAAGGAAGAAAAAAAAAGAATGGTTAGGGGTTAAAAAAAAGGAAGAAGAAAAAAAGGGTGAAAAGTCAAAAAAAAAAAAAAAGTTAAAAAAAAAAGAAGAACAAAACCCAAAAAAAAGCCAAAAAAAAAAGAGGAACAGTAGCATACTATTCCTATTTTAGGTGGCACATCCTCCCTAGGACTGGCAATTAGGCCGAGTCGGCTCGAGCTCGGCCCGTTTTAAAGGGCTGTGTTTGGCTCATTTAGAGTCGGGCCGAGCTTGAGTCTCATTTTTAAGCTCGATTTAATTACGTGTCGGCCCGATGCAGGCTCGGCCCGATGCAAACTCGGTTCATTTAACATTAAGTAGCATACAGTATATGTATGTAGTGTTGGGTGGATAGTTGTTTGTATTTGACCTTTTTTATTTTTTGTCTCACTGAAGAAAGAAGTCCGAGAGTCAAGACCCAAGTAGAGAGTCTCTATCCTATCCCATCCCTAATCTAAATCGTGTCTCGTGTGCATTCCCAGCCCTCCAACACCTTCCCAATTCAAGATCACATTTTGTATCTAAAAAACAAGAAGAGCTTGACGACTCATCTATCACATGTCCCCAATTCATTGCCAGATCTAAGGATTTCTCTGTGGATATAACCATCACCTCTATATGAAATTTCAAATTTAAACTTGTAATGAAATCTATATAAATCTGAAATAGCAATCAACAATTTTGAATTTTTTTTTAAAGAAAATCTAAAACATATGTCTTCTTTATTGCTTTAACCAAGGTTAAATAAATTAGTTTCAGTGTTCAACTGTTTTTTCTCTATTCTTTGAGAAAACCATTCAAAGACCAGTAAATGTTGTGGCGTCCATCATACATTTAGGGTAGGGAACCGTTGTGCTGATTTTATGTTCTCCTTATGCCACTCTCATTCTTAAAAACTCAATGAGTTCAGGACTTCTCGTCCTCTGGCTGTTTTACTTTCGCTTTTGAAGGATGATGCGAAGATAGCAAAGTTTTAAGGTTGAGAAGAGTTTTTTTTCAGAATCATATAAATTATAATTCAGTTCATTTGGTCTAAAAATATTTTGATTAATTTAAAATTATTAAAATTAAAAAAAAAATTGATTTTTTGTATAATTAAAGAAATTTTATAGGCAAAAAAAAATGTTATTCGAGTTCGAGTCTGGCCCGAAATGGGCCCGAAACCTTTTTAATTTTTCAAGCTGAGCTCGAGTTTAAATTTTTTGAGCTTTCTCAAGCTCATAAAATTTTAAACGAGCCGAGTTCGAGTCTTGCAAAACTCGACTCAAAAAGCTCGATTGTCAGGCCTCCTTCCACTTCCCTCACCCCCACTTGTAGTGAATCTCACAAGTAAAAAGAAGTAAAAAAATAAATAAACAAAGGAGAAAAGATAGATTAATAAAGGAAAAAAAAGAAGGTGAAATGTGAAAAAAGTAAAAGAAAAAAAGAAAAAACAACAAAAGAAGAAGTGAAAAAGAAAGAAAGGTTAAGGGTTAAAAAAAATAAAAACAAGAGACGAAATCTAAAAAAAAAGAATTAAAAAAAAAGTAAGAAAAAAAAAGAAGAAGAATAAAACCCAAAAAAAAAAAAAAAAAAAAAAAAATGAGCACAGCAGCGAACTGTTTCCATCCGAGGTGGCACCTCCTCCGCACTTCTCATCACTTATGTTTTTATTATATAGTGAATGTCACGAAAAAAGAAATGAAAAAAAGTAGAGAGAGGAAAATAGATCGATTAATAAGAGGGGAAAGAAAGAAATGTGAAGGATAAAAAAAAAGTAAAAAAGAAAAGGAGAAATCAACAAAAAAAAAAAGAAGTGAAAAAAATAAAGATAAATGGTGAAAAAAAGTAAAAATAAAGAAGAAATAAAAAAGTAAAAAAAAAAAAAGAATGGTTAGGGGTTAAAAAAAGAAGAAAAAAAAAAGAATGGTGAATAGTTAAAAAAAAGAAAGTAAAAGAAAAAAGAAAGAACAAAACTCAAAAAAAGCAAAAAAAAAAAAAAAAAAAAAGGCAACAGTAGCATACCGTTCCTATCCTAACTGGCGCCTCCTCCCACTTCCCCCATCCCCTGCTTACGTTTTTATATAAAGGTAGATAGAAATAAATAATCTTTGTTTATTTATTTCACTTATTATGGTTGCTTAACACTTCCTCGAGGCTATAGCAATGGGGTAACCTTAAAACATATTATTAGACTTTTATAATGATCCTCAAAAATACAAGGTTGTTTTTTTTTTTTTTAAGAATTTTTCACAATCCCACATGTATTGATATTTATAATAGTTGGATCATCATTCGATGATGGCCGTTAATTTTTATAAAATAGAATGGTAAAATTCAGTCAGTTCAATTCACAAGGAATTTGGGGGTCTTCGATCGTTTCTCTACAGAGTTGTGGGGTGTTGGAGAGAGGCTGCTCCTTCTAATCTGGACTGAGCTATATACGTCAGTGACTTGAGTTAGATTTGATGAAACTGGTATCGGCACTCTCGAATGGATTGTCCTCACACCATCATGCCTACCATATCGTTTGGGATTGTCAGAGTTTAATGAAACAAGCTAAAGTTTAGTCAGTTCAATTCATTCTTTGAGAGGTAATAATTGTGTGGATATACTTGCTCAGTTTGGCCATTCAATTCCGGCAGGAATACATGAGCTGTGGTTTCCTCCTAGTGAGGTCTACCAAGTTTTATTGAGTGATATTTGGGGTCTAGCTTGTCTTAAAAGTTAGTGTTCGCACACCCTTATAACCCCAAAAAAAAAAAAAAAAAGATAGAATGGTAAAATGATGATAATTATTGACAATCTTTTGACTTGATAACAATGGATATCGATGCTAATAAAAATTATAGAAAATTGCCTTTTTGCATAACAAAAGCAAAAAAGAGTGTTCTTTCTTTCATTAACTTTTGAAAGGATATCGATGATTTTTTTTTTTTAATTCGTCCAACCATTTCATTGTGGAAATTTTTAGGTTCTTGTACTATTGGTTTAGGTTGCACTATCTCTTTATTTAAGGGTTGTAATTTGTGATCTTAAGTAGTGTTGTTATCCCTAGTTAATCATCGAACAATATGCTAAAGAAATCAATGCTGCATTTCTTTGTCCTTTCCCTCCTAATTTGTGTCGTCAAATGTTGTTGTCCCTAGGTAAGCATCGAACAAAATATTAAATGAAACGAAATCAACAACTAATTGTTTGTCCAGGGTTTTTATTTTGGTGTAATTAATAATTTCTCCTAAATAAAATCTCAGGTTTGAGTATGGTGTACGAAAAAAATAGATATGAAAGAGTTTTATCTTTTAAAAATCCAATTCAAATCGAATCAGTTTTAATCAAGTCTAACACGAATAATTTATTAAAAATTAGTTAATGTAGATTTGGACCATATTATTGGGCCAGTCTTCAAGAACTTTATGTTGTATTTTATTCGGCCCAAAGGAACCACCACTTGGGCCCGCAAACAAAGACGGAGTGCGCCGTGCATTAAAAAAATAATTCAAGTTTTTTTATTATACTTTTCAAATTTACTATTGGCTTAAAATCATTTTAATCAAAAAATAATTTATAAAAAAAGTAAAGAAGAAATACTAAGGGGATGTTTGGTTAAAGGGTATAGTTTCAGGAATCAAAATGAAATTCATATAAATTGTTTGGATTAATAGAATGTGAATAAAAGTATGGAAATGAAACCCTTAATATATGAGTTTTGTGAAGCCCAAGTAAATTGATGGGTTTCAAGTAAAACCTATGGATAAAACCCAAGGAAAAAAATTGAACATTTTTATTTTTTCTTGGTTTAAAATAAAAAATAATTTAAAAATATTATAAATTAAATTATTTTTTTCATAACAATTTTTTAATTAAAATATTATAAATTAAAATTAAATTTGTTTAAAATTAAAAAATATTATTTTTATCAAAAAAATAATTAAAATAATTTAAAATATTATAAATCAAATTTTTTAATCAAAATTTTTTTTTCATAAAATAATTTTTTTAATCAAAAACAATTTAAAAAACAATTTTTTGATAAAAATATTTTATCAAAAACAATTTGAACAATTTTTTAATTTAATAATTTAAAAAATTTTAATAAATTAAATATTATAAAAATTATTTTGACAAATTATAAAAAAAATAATTTAAAAATATTATAAATTAAATTATTTAAAAATATTATAAATTAAAAAAATAAATGTAATCTAAAAAATTGACAGTTATAATTTCTAAAACTTATGATGAAATTTGTTTTTCATTGTTTTCTCTAAAAAAAAAAGATTTAAAATTGAAAATGGTCTAAAAAATTTTAAATCGTTAAAAATTTTATAATTTTTATTTTTTAAAAATTTTATTAAAGAAATTCAAACAAAATTTTAAAAATAATTTTAAAATACTTTTTATTAAAAACAAAATTAACAATCAAATGATTTTCATTTCAAAAGATATACAAACTAAATATTAACAATGGTAATCAAATCCATTCCAGAATTTGAACCAAACAATTAATATTGGAATTCGATTGCGATTCCGATTTCTGATATTTTTTACTCCGATTCCAATTTTGATTCCTGAGTATGAACCAAACGCCACCTAAAAAGTATATCCAAATTTTATGTTAATATATTTTTTTTGATACAAAATAGAAGACTAAACCAAGCTTTGCCTAACAAGCCTAGACTACTCAACACCTTCCCTATCACTTTCGATAAGCTCCTCTAAACCTTCGAGAGGATTTCTAAGCTCCGTCAATCTAGAAATAACCCTTTGACCCATCTTCGCTAGCTTATTAGCACACAAGTTCGCCTATCTGAAGATATGCTTAACAGATGCATTAACTTGCTCCATGATTCCCCTGCACTCTTGAACTATGTATCCCAACAGATGGTTTAACTCTAACGCCTTACTTATCGCATTTGTTAGGAAGAAAAAATCAGACTCCACTTCTATATTCTTCCATTATTTTTCCTTAGCTATATTAAGGCCCTCCTGAAGCCTCCATCATATCTGCGTTAACAATCCCAATATGGATCCAAAATCCCAAAAGCCATTCTCCATTGCAGTCTCTAAAGATACCACCAGTGCAAGCTTGCTTACTCAAGCTTTATGCTCCCTTCTTTAGGATAGTTCTATCTTACCTTTCTAACCACCAATAGATGATCACTCTCCTCCCGTCTTCTGCTACAATCTTTTGCTATAGTCAGCGCTAAGTTTGCCACAGATTGAGGATAAGGAGCCTCCCTTTGATGAATTAACTTGCACCTAGATTTCCAAATATTATAGATTGTCACCATGAAGACCAAACATCCTTTCCTTTCATCCAGATTATAACCCTTGTAGACCCCCTCTTCAACCAAGGCAAAATTGTGTTCCTCCAAAACTCCTAGTTTGCTTCAATGCTTGTATCCATACACTTCCAAATCTCTTTAGCATGCCTACACTCCCTTAGCACATACTCTACTGTTTCTACTCCGTTAGCACAAATTGAATAAGTCCCTTCCTAGACGATTCCTTTTTTCATTTATTCCTCATTTGTCATGATTTTTCCAAGATGGCCAACCGTAGGAACATCTTGACTTTTTTCACGAGACTTAGCTTTCCAAATCCGAAACCACTCTTCATCCTCCTTTGCCTGTGGACTCCTCCTTTCTTGTTGATTCAAAAATTACTGTCTGAAGTCCCACTCTAGTATGTGGAGTCAGTTATAGTCCCTCTTTTAGGGATCATGAGACCTTTTATTCCTTCAACCTTCTCATGAGGGAGAATCTTAGCCAACGCTTCAACCTTCCATCTGCCGTCCTCATTTATACAATGACTAACTTTAGTCTCCTTAGGACATAGCTCCTGAGGGATTTTTGCATGCGGAATAAGTTCCCCTTCCCCTACCCATTTATCGTGCCAAAAACTGATATCTTCTCTATTCCCAACTCTCTACTTCAACTCCTTCTTCAAACAATCCATACTCTTCAAGATTCCACTCCAAACAGCAGACCCCCTTCCCTTCTTTGAGTACTCCATCAGCCCTTTACCTTTAATGTATTTATTGTGAACTATCTCACTCCATAAGGTCTTCTCTCCCTTGTCTAGTCTCCACCCAAGCTTAGCAAGAAAAGGTATATTGCAATCGCTCATCCTTCTCAATCCCAGTCCCCCTTCTTCTTAGGAGCACACACCCTCTCCCAGCTAACCAGGTGAGTTTTCCTAATTTCCTCTGAATTGCCCCAAAGAAAGTTCGTATTTATTTTATCTAATTTACTACTAATTGCAGCTGGGAGTCAAGAAGATTGCATACTATAAAGAGGGATTGCTACAGTGACAGCTTGAATTAATGTTTTCCTCTCCACCAAGCTCAAGAGCTTAGCCTTCTATCCACTAAGTTTCTTTCAAATTTTCTCAACCACATTCCAGTACTAGTTCTTCCCCATATTTTCATGCAAGATAGGGACACCTAAATACTTCCCCAAGTCATTAGTTAGGGAAATTTACTACAAGTCACAAAAGAGTTTTTAAGATACACTGAGGCCTTTGGTAAGATCCAAATCTTGGACTTGGCAAGGTTGACACAAAAGCCACTCTCTGTTGTAAAATCCCTCAAACACTCCAACACATTATTTAAGCTAAGATGTTTCACTTTCGCAGACAAAAGCAATTTATCAGCAAAGAATAGAGAGAGATGACGGGACCTTCTCTAGTTATCCTAATTGCCTTCCAAGTTATCTTTTTTACTCTCTCTTAAATCATGTAGTTTAGTCTCTTTATGATCAATATGAAAAGATAGGAAGAGAGAGGTCTCCTTGCCTCAAACCTTGTCCAGTTTTGATGAGGGTTGGGTCTCTCCGTTTCATATAATAGAGGTGTCTCCATTAGTAACTAAAGACATAATGAGTTTAATCAACTGATGAGATGTTAGCATCTACCAAAACCTTCACTAAATACTCCCAACTTACATTATTGTAGGCTTTCCGGAGATTAATCTTGAGGATCATGCTGTGTCTTTTACTATTGGACTGTTGAATGGAGTGGACCACTTCTTGAAGTGCAACAATATTGTCAAGAGTTTCCCTACCTGGAAGAAAGCTGTTTTGGTGATTTCCTATGAGGTGCTAGAGAAGGGGAGGGAGTCTCATGACAATGGTCTTGCTTAGAATTTTATAGATAGTATTAAGAAGGCTTATAGGGCGAAAATCCGCAATGCTTTCAGGATTGTTGCTTTTAGGGATGAGCACCATATAAGCCTTCGCCATATCCAAACAAAAGAAACCATCCTTCTGGGCGTTATTCACAAAGTTGAATATCTTTGTCTTTACTATTTCCCAAAACTATTGAAAAAATAGTGGTTGCACTCCATCCGAACCCGATGCTTTCATCCCTTTCATTGAAAAAAAGTTCTTTTGACTTCCTCCTATGTAGTCTACTTGGTTAGATTGTCATGATCTTCCATCCTAACCCTTTGGATCCACCTATTGAATCTGCAACTAGGGGTTTGGACCTTCTTCATCACAAGCAAGCCTGAAAATTAGCTTATGACATGGTCCTTTAATTTGTCTTTGTTTGAGCCCCAAATACCTTCAATCTTCAGATTAGTTATCCTGTTTGCATTCTTACGAATCTTAATTGTTGTGTGAAAAAAGCTTGCATTTTATTTCCCTCCATGTACCAATTAATTCTAAACTTTTAGAACCAGAAAATTTTTTCCCATTCCAAAACCTTGGGATAATTTGCCATAATGTTCTGCTCAAGGTATTGAAGGTAGCTTGACTGAGTATACTCATGGGACTTCTAAATTCCTCTCACCCTTGCTTCCAACTCTCTCTTTCAATGAAAAATGTTACCAAAAACCATCTTATTCCAAGTTTTAACCTCCTTTGCCAGAGCTTGGATCGTCTGCTGCATAGAACCCTCAGTGGCATTCCACTCTTCCTCAAAAACCTCTTTGAAATTCGGTTGAGTAAGCCAAATTGCCTTGAATCTAAAAGATTTATTCTCCTTATTGGGGGGTTCAGAAAGTCTGGTGTGCAGCAACATTGGGCAATGGTCCTCATACGGTCTCGCCAAATTCACTACTTTTATCTCAGGAAAAGCCAACTTAGCCACCAGATTTCCCAAAACCCTATTCAATTTCTGCTGCAACACCACTCTTCCTTGACATTTCCTGGTCCATGTGAAATTAGGACCCCTAGCCTCCATATCCAGCAAGTTACAATGCCTCCACTACCTTCTAAACGTTTGGCTCCTCTTCCACGCTTGAGCTTTCGAATTGATAGTCTCCTCAATCCCTGCTATATCGTTGAAATCTTCAATTACAAACCAAGGATCCAATAAGTTGTCAGCAATTAATAAAATTAAATTTTGTATTTAACTCTCGTTATACACTTAGAAAAGAAAATGAGCCAGAAATTAAGAATACACCATATTTCAATGCACTTAATAAATCAAATTTTGAATTTAAATCGTATGAAATTCCAAGGTTATTCAATTTTTTGTAGAAAAACTTCAAGTAAATAAATTTTAACGTGAAAGTAATTGTAAACCGAAGGGAAAAAAAAAGGAAATACCTTGCTCAAGTTTTCAACTGTGCAAAATTAGCTATAGGGATTGAATCGAGTAATATGATTTAGCCAACCTCATTTCCCTTGGAACCTTAGACAAAACTCAAATTTATAAAAAAATCAAGCGGGGGAAAAGCGTATCTCCTACGGGAGAATAGTCTTTTTTTTTTCATTACATTAAATTTTCATGAATATAACAATAAAACGTTATATTTTTCTAATTATAGGTTTTGAATTCGAATTATGAAAATAAGAAATAAAGTTTGAAAGAATCAATCCGTTAATAGACTTTATAATATTTGAATCAAATTAATCAGATAAATTTTAAATATTGAATGCTAAAAAAAAAAAGGGATTAGTCTTCTTGCATGATGAGATCACTTGGTTCAATTTAGAGGGAGAAATTGGCAATAAATCATGTGGGTCTGGGAATACGTCCGCTTCTGCCTTTTGGGGCAGAAATGTTGGCTTAAGCACTTCTATAGGCTTTATTGCATAGGACATGCCCAATTATCCGTTTTCATGTGAGTGTGAGACACGAACAAATTGTCAAACTATCTTGTTTATATGTCAAATCAAAATTTTCGCTTTAATGCAAAGGACATGTCCCATTAATTGTCCCTTTTCATGTGAGTGTTGACATGAACAAATTGTCAAACTTTCTTGTTAATATGTCAGATCAAAATTTTCGCTTCATTTGATTGAAGCTATTAGGCTCCCTTTCCCTATGGTGATTAAAGTTTCAGAATTTATTAAAAAAAAATTTAAATTCTAAAAACTATTTTATTTCAAACCCTTCTTTATCCTTTTTAAAATTTCTTTTCATTTAACATTAATACAATCCTTTTTATAAATAATTAAATTTTATTCGAATCGAATTAAATTATATAAAGGATAAATTTCTTTCGACATCTACTTTTGATATTTATCATCAATATTATACCTAATCCATTATGAAATTTTTTAATAACTAATTTAATAATACATGTCACTTGAAAATTTTTAAAATCTTTTTTTTTTGTTATAATATAAATCGAATCTCAGATCACAGAATCAGAAGAAATGAGTGCTTAGACTTTAAATTATTTTGTTGCTATTTCATTTTAACTCCCCAAATGTAAAAGGAAACATTCATTATGCTTTCAAACCTTATTTAACCACAAATATCTAGTACCATCCGAAGAAATAGGTTACCTATTGAACTAGCTGCATCCACCAACTTTGATTTCGAATTGCATTATTTTGAAGGGACCAAATTGGAGTGCATCTTCAACTAATTTTGATTGTTCCCGGATGGTTTAAACAATGGAAAAATCGAGTGTTATTTTTGCTAAATATGGATCAATAGCTTGTAAATTAGATGCGACGGACAAATTTATTACGAATTATACATTAACTACGACACGATCTCTTTAATATAAACTATATAAAGTAAATTATGTTTTCTACTTTTTTATATGCATATTGTCAAATTTTATATTAACTAACTCAAAATTCAGAAAATAATATATAAATATGAGAAATTTCATCATTCACGACTAGTTTATAAGAGAATAGTTAAATTTTCTTATTTATATGATATTAAAACAATATTAAAACTCAAGTTTATTCGAAAGTTTCAAATTTCTATTTATAGGATCATTGTTTGTATTATCCTATGTATATTTGGAGAGATGTGAAATCTCACTTCAATTAATTCAAAATT
Organism: Dillenia turbinata; assembly: GCA_037126225.1. Lineage (NCBI taxonomy): Eukaryota > Viridiplantae > Streptophyta > Magnoliopsida > Dilleniales > Dilleniaceae > Dillenia > Dillenia turbinata. The sequence continues at coordinate 17,859,264 of JBAMMX010000008.1, read as the reverse complement.
TTATGCGGCATTTAACAACTAAATATCATCATGAGAAATCAAACCATAATTCATAATAACACAACGTGCCGATGAGTTTCAGTTCAAGTTGCACTATATTTTCTTTCTTTTATAATAGACTTAGGTTTGAATCTCACTGTATAAAAAAAAAAAAAAAAAAAAAGGCAATGGGTCCAATGTAAGGGCCTCCCTTTGTTATACTAAATCGTACATTTTTTTGGAGCTTGCTAGAGAAGTGTCAAAAAGAAATTTGAAGGCCAGAAGAATAATTCTCCCTATTCCCCCTTCCCCCCAAAAAATAAATGAAGGAATTTGTCTGAAGATAAGGAATCACGAGAGGAACAATTATTGAAACTTGATTTATTTTTTAGGGGTACATGCTAACAAATACGCCATTATTCGAGTGTTTAGTGGTACATGAATATAAGTCCAAAGGAGACAGTTTAGTTGTCATAATCTCTTCCTTAACCTGAAAATTATAGATTTAAATTTTTATATAACAAAAAAAATGATGCATAAATATCAAGATTCCCTAATCCTCCAAATGGTTAAATTAACCCGTACCAATGACCCTACCATTCAATATCCAGTTTCAGTGACATATTATACAGACCTATTATGAGCTAATACGTTATTGGTTAAATGATAAAAAAATTAAATTTTTTTAACCAAAATCTCGAGTTTGAGTTTTGAAAATAGAAAAAATAAACATTAAAAAAGTTCATCTCTTAATAAACCTGACAGTTTCGCTCAAAGTAAATAATCAAAACCAATAAAATTGATTATCAGATATTATTCACTCAAGCATAAAAAATATATATATGCAGACCTACAATGACAAGGATTTAAAATCAAAGCCAAACAATATTTAAAAAAAGAAAAATCTCCTCCATCTTTATCGCCTCAATCTTTTCTTTTGTTTATTATACTTTTTTTTTTCTTAAGCCTGTGATTATCATTTCAGTGGAGTGTATTCTATTTATTTGTTTATGTTTCGAATTAGACATGTGGGGACATTTTGATTTGGAATTTCCAACATAGTCCAAAACCAATTTCTTTGGTCCAAATCAAAAATATATATTATGGTAAAAACATAAAGTGACTTTTGGGCCTAATGAGTCTATTCTTTGTAATTACTTTTCCATAGGCATCCGAAAATCAACAAGATTGAGTTTCCAATGATTTTTGTTTTGGGCTAATATTTCATTGGTTGAATGAAAATGATATTAAAACCTCATATTAAATACTTGAATTCAAATTTTATGAGTGATAAAAATAATATTGGAAGAAATCTCTCTAAATGAAAACCCGATATGTTTATTTTGGCATATATTTAGAACATCGAAGAGATATGATTTCTCTTTTTTTATTATATCAAGATTTAAATTTAAAATCATTAAATTAAAAAAAATTATAATAATTAAATTACTCCCTTAAAATATCGAAAAAAGTTGATTAATTAAAGTAAAAGTATCACAATGGTTGGTCCTATTAAAAAGATAAAAAGTGTTGTCTTGCTTCTCGTGCGTGAGGGGTCGGACGATAATGACGCCTTGGAAAAATTCACTTAGGATTGCTTTTGGAAACAAAGTTTGAAAAGAAGCTAAGAACTTTTAACCTAACTATTTATTTATTTTTTGGTAACAAAAATTCTTCTTACAAACATGAAGACATGCCTTTTAGATCTTTCAAGGCAACTTCTTTTGTGAAAAATCAATTTAGTTCCATACAAGTTAAATACGAGATTCAAACAAAAACATTTATGCTAGATTTAATTAATTAAAATTTTTATTTTAATTAAAATAAAATAATTTATTATATCATATAAAAATGAGGAGAGAGAAAAAGGCCTCTTCATAAACACCATTTGAAAAGTTTTAACAAATGCCCATGATTTGAAATAGAAGTCCTCGTCTAACACCAAGACAATGGCATGGTCTCTAAAGGGACAACAAGGTATTGCCCATCATCTTCCTTTCTTTCTTCTCTATATATTTCTGTCAGTCTCTTCCCTTCTACTTCTTCTCCTTGTTCCTTTTTTTTAATAAAGAGATACAATCAGAAGAATTCAAACTAAGAAAGAAAAAATGAAAATGAAAACGCTTTACCATTTAAGCTATTATTGAGAGACAACTTCTTCTTCTTCTTCTTCATTTTTTTTCCTCCTCCTTTTTCTTCTGTGATTTTTAGGTGATATAAGGACTAAGAAATGCATGATGGTGGACCTTGATGCTCGACTCTGTTTCAAGTGCCCGTGATTGTGGCGTGGTTCATGTCTTCCCTGCCTAAAAAAAAAATATAAGCCACACACATTTATATTATATATAAATATTCAATTTTTTCTTGCTTTTTTTGTAATTGTATGGAATTATTTCATTATAAAATATTTAATTTTAATTGTAATTATTATTTCTTTAAAATAAGTCTATCTATCAAAATCCCAAAAAGAATCAACATACTCTTTATAAATAAATTAATTAGGGTATATTTTCATAAACGACTTTTAATTAAGATTTAAACCTGACTCACTTAAACAAGAGTGATAGAATTTATATAAATACTCATGCATGCATGATAGAAAAATAGGATTAACCATAACCCCTTTAGCACAAAAGAAGAGATTGCTTTGCTTGTCTGTTGCCTTCTTTGCAGCCCAAACAAGTCACCTTGAGTGCTTTTATGAGAACAAGATGAACGAACAAGAAGCAAACCAACCTCATCCCAATCTCACTTCACATTTATTTCTGGTTCTGATTTATTTTTTAATTTTAATTTGTTAAAAGATATATATGCATTTAAACAATTTATTAAAATTACTAACATTGGAAATTTTTTTTATATACACAAGGAAGATTCAAATTTAAAATCTCTAATAGAAATAAGATATATCAATTAAACTATAACTTATTCATTAAAAATTAATTAGTTTTTAACTTTTGCCTACTTCATGACTTCGATTTAATTTTTAGTGGATTATCACCAATATAAACACCATGTCCTTTTTCTTATATAAATTATAAGCATATATTACCTTGAACATTAAGTCGTGAAACATTTTGTATGTCAAATGAACCCTTTACCTTAAGTAAAATATCTCTACTTGGGATGGGACCATAAACAAGTTAATCTAAATCAACGATGAATTTGCCTTTTAATTTAAACTTAATTAAATAAATAAATTGAGTTAAAATTTAAATAAGATAATTATTTTAAATTTATATTTAAATATATTTTATTTAATAATTTTCTAAAAATTCCAGTTTAATTAGTTAAATGGATCAAAATAAATCATGAATTAATAGATTTTTTTTAGAGGTATACGAGGCTGAAATACAAAATTAATGTTAATGAATTGTCATAATTTTATTGTTTGAATTATTACATTTATTATAATATATTAAGTATTACAATCAAATTAGTTAGTGATGTCTATTTAACTTTTATGCCCATATTTATAAGATTATATTTTAATATTCTTAACAATAAATTTTTTATAAACTCAATTTATTGTAATAATTCAAATTAAATAATAGAATATTAGAGTTATTATTCTTATTATCGTTATCCATTTTTAACATGATATTAAAATCATGCGCATCTATTCTTATTATGGTATTAAAGTCATATTCATATTTATTTTTTTTTCATAGTATCATAACTCTTTTTGAAAAAAAAATTTATCCACACGTATATAACCAATGTTATCAAAACTATATTGTGCCACGATTGAACCGCGATTGGATCGTAGTTTAAAGAAAAAACGAGTTGATTTGAATAAAATACTGTCTAAATGATTGAATTGCGAGTCGATACGATTCAACCACCATTTTTTAGTAAATTGTCTGATTCATTGTATTGTAATGAATCGAACGGTTTTTGCATTCAATTGTTAAATACAAAAAAAAAAAAAAATTAATTTTAAATTTTAGATAGAAAGATATTTAAATCTTTTAAAATACATTACATTGAAAAAATTTCTAAATATCAAAATTTCTAAAAATTTTCAAATCGATAGACTTCTCCTTGTCTTCTTCATCTCTTTCTTCTGCTCTCTCAACCTCTCAAATTAATCGATTAATTGAATTTATTGTTTAATATGAATTTTAAAAGTGATTGTTGATTTTATATGTATTAATTTTTTTTAAATTTTCATTTGTAAATATAAAAAATTTATATATTTTTTAATTATTATTAAAAAATCACCGGTTTAATCACGTTGACCTATGATTAAATCGGTTAAGTTTTAATTTTAGAGTTTATGGGTCGATATATAATATGATTACGATAATATGCATATAACTCCATAGTTAGAGCTATTTTATATTTTTTCTATCATGAGTCAGAGTTTGAGCCGTGAGTTAAAGATAGAGCCAACGTCAGAACTAGAGCCTTAGCCTGAGCCAAGAATTAGAGCCAGAGTCAATCCAGTCGGGAAAAAAAAAACTATTTTTTAGAATTACAATTACATTCATAAAATTTTAAATTTTTGATTTGGATTCTTTTATAAAATTTAAATAAATTTTATTATATTACATCGATTTGATTATGGATATTAAAATATATTATATATCAAAATCAAATAAAATTGATTTAATTTTATTATATATTTAATTTTTTTATATTTATATTTTTATATTTATAATAATAAATCTTTTATATAAATCTTATTTATTATAATAATTCAGATAATGGAGTACGTGAATTATTATTCGTATTATTACTGTTAGATTTTACAATTTTTACTTGAATTTACTAAACTGCCCATAAATTCTGTAAGCGGCAGATGATGATTGGTGGGATGCTTATGAATATCCAAGAACGGGAAGATAGGATAACAAATTCAAAGGCTGCCCAGCCCCACCCCCTTCTCTCGCTCGCTCGGCACGTGCTTCATCATGGGCTTATCATGTGACTTCCCCTGCTCTCATGACTCATCAACATCATCACCCCATCTCTCTCTCTCTCTCTCTCTCTCTTATCTCTCTCCTGTCCCTTTTCGCAGATTTACTTCTCTCACCTTTTCAGCCCCCCCATTCTCTCTTCCGTCTCTTTGCTTCCATTACCGCAGCTGCACTCTTCTCGCGCGCTCTCTCTCTCTCTCTTCTTCCCCAAAAGTTTCCTCTTTAACCGTACTTTCTTCTGGTTTCCAAAAAAGGAAGAGAATAATCTCTCAAACTTGAGCTTCAATGAAGTTTTAGGGTTTCAAAAAAATGGGCTGCTTTCAGTCCAAAACAGCTCACCATCAATCTCCGGAAGGCTGTTCTCCTCCGGACACCAAACCAGACTCAGGTGCTCTCTCTCTCTCTCTCTCTCATTTGACTAGTATTTACTTTGAATGTGTGTATTTTGAACATTTTTCAGCTAACGGGGATCAGAGCGAGCAAGATCAAAATCAGATTCCCCGATTCAAAGAGTACGGACTCAACGAGCTTCGAAAAGCCACCAATGGGTTCAGCAGCGACTACATAGTCTCAGAGAGCGGAGACAAAGCTCCAAATGTTGTGTACAGAGGAAAGCTTGAGAACAATCGCTTGGTTGCTGTCAAACGCTTCTCCAAACAGTCTTGGCCTGATGCCCAACAATTTGTGGTAACTTTTCCTCTTTTTGGACATCCTTTCTCTCTCTTTATTTTTCTTTTTGCTCTCTAGGAAAAGTTACTTTATCGACACCTGCTATAAAGTAGATTGCATATTAAGTGAGATTTTCTTTCCTGCTATTTTTTCTCTGATTTTTGTATTTTTGGGTATTTTTATTTTTTTCCATTTTCCTTCTCCTTTTCATGTTCCATTGGGTTAAATATTCTTTTATAATCAGAATGACAGAATCTGGGGTTAAAATTTGTGAATAATTGGAATTCTCAACTGGGTTTTTTTGTTTTTTTTCCTCTATGTCTTCTCAGTTTCCTAGAACGATTAGTCAATGCTTATGTTATGCAGTTTTCTTTGAATTTAGTGTATTTGTCTTACCAAGTCAATTTTGCTTTTGGCCCAAGAGAGGGGGGTTGGGCAGGAATGAAAGAAAAGTCCAATATTGTTTCCAAAAATCTTAGCCCACATATTGGGTTTTCTGGGTGTGCTTCCCTTTGTCCGGTTTGCGGGTATTTGGTATGCCTTTATGGTTTACCTTATTTACAAGCGGACATCCCAGAAGTAGGGACGCTGACGCACCTGCTGTTATCAGAAAAAGCTTAATAAAGTCATTCTCTCAGAACACATATTTGGACCTTATTTATACTGTTTTAGGAAAAGTCTATCTTCTGGGTTTCTTTGATTTAGTTTCATTTCCTAGTCAAATATTATATTTCTATGATGCAAGTTTGGTGCTAATTAATATGTATGGCAGGCAGAAGCTGCTGGAGTGGGGAAAGTACGGCATAAGAGATTAGTCAATCTTATTGGATGCTGTGCTGAGGGGGATGAAAGGCTTTTGGTTTCTGAGTACATGCCCAATGATACTCTATCCAAACATCTTTTCCATTGTATGATTTGTAGCCCAGCTTTCGTTTTGTTCCCATTTCCAGATTTGTGAGCTAAGTGATGATGCCATTTTGTCTTTATGCCATAATTTTGTGGCTTTGTGCATATTGCTATTAGGAGATGCTCATCTTTTGAATTATTTACCAAATTAGGAATAGAAGATATTGTTTGCTGATATGAGATGAGAGTTATAATGTAGCAGAAAATCATGATATCTAAGTCTGGAGTGTGAAATTTGTTATGCATTGGGGTGAATCATTGCGTTCTGCATCATTGCAGGGTAGGAATCTGATAAATATTTACTAGATAAATAGGGGTAAATTCTTGCATTTCAAGTACTACCGGAAGATTTTATCACTCCCCCCCCCCCTGTGGCCATGACTTCTGAAAGAGTTTCTGTATTATGATGGTAAACAAGGAACTTATTTAGGGTTATTGCAATTGTCATTAGGGATGAATGATAATGCTTTTCATCTCAATGTTCTTTCCTGACAAAATCTCTGCCACTTGTTTCCAACATGTGGATCTTCTATTGAAGTCAATCCTGTGAGTAGACTAAAAATGCGAGAGAACTGTCATGTTGATTGGAAGTGCATATGTAAAGATTGCAGATACTTAATTAACTCCTTGGAAGTTATCGCTTTTAGCAATAACCATATGGTTATCAAGGGGCCTTTAAATTCCTTGATCTTGTAAAACTATTACATGGTAGCGAACAGTGAGAAAATGATGCCTTTCTATGAATGTAGGCATTCCTTATGATGCCATTTGAGTGTCGCCCGTCTCTTTTCCCATGTACTGTATGCTTATCCTTCTGTAACATGTATTGATTTGTCCTTCTCCATGTCACCTTCTCTGTTTCAGATTCTTTACCACTTACAAGTTTCTTTTTTCTTGAGATGCATCTTTGTTCCTATCTAGTCTATTGTTATTTTCTTCTCTATTTTGCCCATTACAGCCTTGTTTTCTTTAAGACTTTTGTTTTAATTGGCCCACAAAATAGACCAAGTCCTTTGTCAATTCTTGGTAACTTATATCATCATTTCTTCCAGGGGATAAACTGCCCTTGCCTTGGGAAATGCGTGTCAGAGTTGCATATTATATTGCACAGGCACTGGATCATTGTAGTACAGAAAACCGGAAAATTTATCATGATTTAAATGCCTATAGAGTTCTCTTTGATGAGGTATGCCTTCACTAATACACCTTAACAATTTATGCTTTCAATTATACACTTCAACATGTATGGAATAATTATAGACTGTGGGATGACAATGCAACTGGCTAGATGGACTTTACTTTTTGTTCCTCATTCTAATGCAACTTCCAGAAATAATGGAACTCGATCTTTGTAAATTCTCAATTGCAATTAAAAATGTAAATTTTGTGCAAATATGACCTCAGGCATGGCATGAGCTCATAGGAAAGCTGGCAGGGATGGTCACCTTTATCACTTAATAGGAGTGCTGGTTTGGTAGTGTTGGTGCAGCAGTTGCAATTTCATAATTGCATTACGTTGAACTGAATTTTAGCAAAGAAAGTCTCCACTTGCATCATTTGGCCACAGTTGGATGTCTTTACGATTTTTGTGTGGCAATTCTTTGTCCAAAATACTCATTGACCTGATTTTTACTTGCATCTTTTTTTCTTTTTTTTTTTTGGCTGGATAGGGTCTTTTGCTTTGTATCTTATTCTATTTACCGGTCCCTTGTGTCAGGATGGTGACCCACATCTATCAAGTTTTGGCCTTATGAAAAATAGTCGGGATGGGAAAAGCTATAGCACAAATTTGGCTTATACTCCTCCTGAATTTCTTCGGACTGGTAAAGCATATTAGCAGTCATATGCTTCAAAGTTGATATTATGTTCAGGGTCCTGTTATGCTGCTACTTGTATTCTTATGATATATTCAATTAGGCATGGTGCTTTTTAACCACTTCTTTTTTCCTCTGGTTTATGCATAATTTCATGTGGTTTTATGCAATACCTTCATGTACTGTCAAAAAATTATTTAACTCTTTTTTGCTGGACTTAAATTAATTCAACTTGATGATAAAGTGTAATTAATTGCCATTTTTCCACCTGACCAATTTGATAAGGGTGGGAATTTTGCTGCATAACAAATGGGCCTGAAGTCCACAAGGTGGAAGAAAGTGGTGCATACATACATGCATGGGAAGTATGTGAGTTTGGACACTTTTTTAATTCTGAACCCTTTTCCCTGGTATTTACTACCTAACTATGATGTTGTTCTCCACTCTTTAAACTAAAGTCTTAAACTAAAGTAAATTGAATGGGACCTCTTTGAAATGTAGTGGAGAAAAAGAACAGCAATGTGCCTGATGATCACAGCCCCTTTAATTTGGATATTGGGAATAGGATGGGACTGGAAATGAGTTGTATACACTTAGCACTTTTTTTTTTTTTTTTTTTAAATATATATATTTTGTGGCAAGCCCCAGTTAGAAAAGAGTGACTGCAAGATAAGTTGCTTGGATTTTGCTTGCATCTTATATTCTCACAAGGAAACAGCCAGGACATTTTGCATGTTGATCTAGTAAATCATATTGCTTGTGTCTTATGTCCTTGTTTATAATGCTTATTTTAATTAGCTCTAACCTTTATTCCGAGCTTGAAGTATGTTGGAACTTTTTGTTATCTTTATCGCTAAATAACTAAATTATTTTGGATCATGAAGAGTTGTTTCTGAATATCATGTCATTATGAATTTCTGGACACTTGTTGGACTCGAGTTTAATAGTTCTTTACATGTGTGATTAAGCGTAAGCCTGTATTTGTTTCTATCTGTTTCTCAATAAAATTAAATACTAGAAGTTTGTTCAGGTGTTAGCCTGATTAGAAAGACTCAGGTTACAATAAGAAGTATTGTTATGTCTCCACTTCCTGTTCCTGGATGCTCTGCTCTTCTGGAATCCATCAGTACCCATTCCACCCTAGAGTAGGGTTTATTCAACTCAAAAGAGCAATCTTTCAAGCAAAGTTTCGGGCTGCCTTGTAGTTGTGGGTACAAGAAATTATAAGAAGCATATAAAATAAAAAGACTGTCAAATTCAAACCAAGTTTAGAAATAGATATGCGTATTACTGGACGCCAGTATAACTGAAACTGCCTTTCAAAACATAGTTGAAGGCCTTAACAAAAAGCTTGAATGTGGATATTTAATGCTAACCAGCAACACATGTTTTAGCTTCTCGGATGTTAAAAAGTAGTCGGAAGGAATAAAAATATGTTGGTGGCAGATACAGTGCATTATGAAGGAGAAGTTGCTTGATACCTGACAATATGAGTTCAGCTTTATCTTTTTCTCCCCAACCCCCCCCCCCCACCACAAAAAAAAAAAAAAAAAAACTGAGAAGTGGTGCAGCTTTTGGCAATTGTTGAGGACCTTAATATGGGTGCTTGTTTTATTTAACAAATTCCTGTATATAGAGTTTATGGGTTTCAATTTATTTCTGTAGACATTGCTTCACAAAAGCTAGCATGTCGGAAACATTATGAAAAACATTTGATGTATTACTGCTTGAATGGTGCTTTTCCTGCTTTTTATGCACAAAATAAAATCAGTTTTACTTAACATACTTTTGACATACTGCAGGCAGGGTTATCCCAGAGAGTGTCATCTACAGTTATGGAACAGTTCTGCTGGACCTTTTGAGTGGAAAGCATATCCCTCCGAGCCATGTATGTTCTATTGCGCCTGCTGTACAACTTGATCTGAAGTTTACATATGTGATAGTGTTACATGGTCCTGATAGAGTATAGAATGTCATTGACCTTCAATGCCCCAAGTATCCTAATCACCCCATCACACACACACACAGAGACAAACAAAACCACACAAAGAGACATCTAGGGGGTCTCGCTCTGGAAAAAATGTAATTTTATGAAAAGGGAATCCTTGAAGTCCTAAAGGCCCTAAAATGCATCAGCTGAAAAGGCTTTTCAAAGAGTAATGAAAGGGCGAGACATCTGTCTTCGCAATAAAGAGCCATTCTGTTGTGCGCCTTCTATGCCAAGAGGAACCCAGTGAAAGGATTTTCCTTGTGTTAAAAATAAATAAATAAAGGAACAGCGGCTAAGTCAGTACCAAAGCTAGCTATTAGCCAAGTGATTTCCTCATTTCTTGTCTGTATCATCCCTCTTCAACTACAATGAATAAAAGTTGGTCAATTGATTTCTCACCCTGCTTGCATAAGGAATTTACTGAGACCCTTCCTCTATTTTGTATAGTGTCAATACTTAGGATCGTGACACCCGAGCAAAGAGGACTTTTGGTGCAGTTGAACGCCACGCAAACTCTTATCATGGAACTGCCTTTTGATTCAAACCTGTTCTTTGTGGTGTCAACATCTTGGAAGTTGGAATTACTCTTATGCTGCTTTGTGATTTACCTGTATTGTGACTGACAATATAAGAGAGCCTCTGTTGTTGCTACACCACATGGTGGAGCAGATCAATTATTTTCATGATACTACTCCCTTTTGGATGCATCTTCCCCGTTCTATGACCTTATACTTTTAAAAATGATTTTGTTATATGAGCCATTTTAAATTTTCAAGAGTTGGAACTTCTTTCTTTTTCCTGTTTTTAATTTGTTGTCTTCTTACAGAGCATGCTAAAGGTCGGGTTATAGAAGTTATACTGCACCTTCTTCAAATAATAAGCTTTTTGTAAATTATTTCCATTTTGTTTCTCCAGGCTTTGGACTTAATAAGGGGCAAAAATGTACTTTTGCTCATGGATTCATCGTTAGAAGGGCAGTATGCAAATGATGATGCTACCAAATTGGTTGAGCTTGCTTCAAAATGTCTTCAATCCGAGGCTCGTGATCGACCTGATACTGAGTTTCTTCTCACAGCAGTATCACCCCTTCAAAAGCAGAAAGAGGTAAAATCGCATAATGTTTCTAGCATTTGGTCTTGTCCCAATATCAGCAGTTTGGTTTGTTTGTATTATAGCTAAAGCAGTGTCAAGTGATACCAGCTTTTGATATGTGCTGGTTGTTATTCTAGGTGGCATCTCATGTTCTGATGGGGCTCACTAAAAGTACAGTAGTGCTTCCTACCATGCTTTCTCCACTTGGAAAGGCATGTGCGCGGATCGATCTTACTGCTGTGCATGACATTTTGCTCAAAACAGGTTATAAGGACGAAGAGGGTGCAGAAAATGAGGTACTTGAACAGTTCTGAATCTTCACATTCTTCTTCCCTTTTTTTCAGAAGTTAATCATTGAGCATTTATTTCACTTGTCTCTTGATAACCATTATCTTTTATCTTGCTACATTTTGATATGAAGTTTCTATGCTTTTCACAACATAGCTTTCCTTTCAAGAGTGGACACAACAAGTGCAAGAGATGTTAAACACAAAAAAGTTTGGGGATATTGCTTTCAGGGACAAAGATTTCAAAAGTGCAATTGATTACTACTCAAAGGTTTGTATTGTTACATCTTCTGTTGCTGGACATCTAACATTGGCTACATGTGCAGGCCATGGATCTTTAGAAGGATTGTGAGGTCATGAGATGATTGATAGAATTTGTGTTGAGCAACTTGATTTTGAAGTGTTTTGTGGAATGCTAGAATTACATTCTGGATAGTTGTGGGTAGCTGAGAATTGAGTAGATGGCATGTGCAATCGTTGAAAGTATTTGACAGTATGTAGCAAGAATGGTTATTTGTTAATTGTAATAGTGTATAAAATACGTCAACTAGGAGGCTTGTCGGTTTAATTTCAACTATCTTGTGCCAAAGTTTTTGACATTTTAGAAAACCTTTTTATAAGAATGTGATTGCTTGTAACCTTAATATTATAGAGAAAAGTGGACACATCTTTGGAGGATAAGGTTAATATATGTTTGATTCAGGGTGTCTCAAGATTACATGACTAGGTCGTATTCTTATTTTTGTCTTCCCTTTTCTTGTGGTCATTGCAGTTGGTAGTCATGATGTCTGTTCCTTCAGCGACAGTGTTTGCAAGAAGAGCCCTCTCTTATTTGATGATAGAACAAGCAGAACTGGCTTTGAGAGACGCGATGCAGGCTCAAGTATGCATACCAGAGTGGCCCACTGCATTCTATTTACAGGCTCTTGCGCTATCTAAGCTTGGAATGGAAACCGATGCTCAAGACATGCTCAACGATGGAGCCACTTTTGAAGCAAAAAGGCATAATAGTTGGCGCAACTGAAGATGCCATTCTAGTCTTAAAAAGGAGTACAATTCCGCAATTCTACTATTTCAGATTGTTGAGTAACTTTGATGAGGAAAGAGGTGATGTAGGGAGAAACCAAATCATGATAATAGAATTCTTTCCTTTTTCTCTTTTGTTAGGCAAGGCTAGCTAATCACTTGGTGATCATACATAGAGGCTTTAGCAATGTAATGTATTTGGAAGAGACAGAAATAAGTTGTCAATAGCTTATATCTTTCAATTGAACTTTTCCATTTTGTATACTGAACAACCCCCCCCCCCCCCCGGGGGGGCGCGATGAGCTGCATGTCTGTCAATCTTGCAGCATTTCAAGTTTTGGCATGATATTGCTGTTTCAAGCTTTCAGATTCAGTTAAAAGTGCCTCATCTCCATCACGAGATGTCTTCAAGGGTTAGGTATTTTTTATTTTTTATTTTTATTTTTAAACCCTTGCAGGGTATTGCATTTGTACATGTTTCTCCTCATCCCTCGGGGAGCGTGCTACGTGTACAAGATACATTGGTACATTCTGTTTTTAAGGGGATAATCTAATGGTCATTCTTCTTTTTTTAATCTGGTGATACCGAGTTCAAATAGTAATGTTAAAAAAAAAAAAAAAGAAGGAGGAGGATATACACTGGTCCTCAATTCGTTTAGTTTCAGTAGCATTACTCCCGGGTTTCCATTAAGTGCGAAAATTATTTTATTAATCCGAATTAAGAGGTCTTTTTTTTTAATTAATTTCTATATTCTAGTTTAACAAAAGAAGCAACAAAAATGCAAGATTAGTATGAGTGTGACAAAGGCTGACTTGTTGCTTTATGCAATTCGATAAGAATAAAAGATTTTCTAATCAAGACAGTGAAAATTCAATCAACTGTCACCATAAATGTATCGTAAAATGCTGACTCGGTGTTTGATGTAATCCGCCTCGGGGTCCATGAATCAGGATAAATGAAGTAAGATGTATCTTAAAAACGCTGACTCGGTACTGGCTCGATGTAATCCCGCGTTAATTTGTTCAAATAAAATTTTACTATTTTATCATGATTGAGACGCGAGACATATTCACCTAAAGGCATGAATGTGACAAAATGGAAATTTTAGGTTGGGAAACGGATACAAAACTGGAAACTAAGGCTTTGTAAAAATAAATAAAAAGTATAAGGATTTTTACGTAAATATTAATTTTTTTTATAAAAATAGTAAAAGTCATTTTTTATAATAAAAATTTAAAATAGTCAAATATGTAATTATTAATTATTAAGTAAATAATATAAAAATAAAAATATAATTAAATAAATAAATAATTTATTAAATATGAGAAAAATGTATAAATATAAAAAATATAAGAATTTTTATGTAAATATATTAAAATAGTTCGAAGGAAAATATTAGTGTTGAAAAGATTCGTGTATCATTTTTAAGATTCAATATTCTGAATATTATTTATATCCGATCAGAAAAACTAGAAGCACCAATCAAAGTCAGGAGGAAATCGAATCACTTCCAGGTACACACACCGCAACTTCTTCAAGCAGAACTCCTTTTATTATTTTTTTTTCAAAATTTAATTCAAGTTTACAAATTATTATTCAGATTTTATTTAATTCAATTTTTTGTTCTGATGTTCTATTTGTATGTGCAAGTGAATACAAAATATGCGATTTGGTTTTCTTGCCCATTGGATTTTGCTTTTTGTGATTCTGTGTTCTTTTATGGAGTACAAGCCGTCTAGGTTTGGCTGATTTTGGGTTATCATGCTTGTGTTGTGCTTCATAGTCGTTGTATAATCGACTGCCGATTTGAATGAATTCGCATACTAAGTTCAATTTTTTGAATAATTTTTTGGGGACGAAAAACGGAAAGTTAACTTGGTGGGTAAAGGTGTTACATTCTTAATAGTTTCGGATTCAAAACTTTGGAAAAAAATTATATTTGAAGAGTTGTCCCTAAAATGGATTCGACAAATACTCGAATTGAATTATAGTTTTGGATACCAGTTGATATAGTGCGCAAAAAAAAAAAAAAAAAAAAAAAAAGAGGGAAAAAAACCTGGATTTTGAGTTATATCTCCCCAACATGGACAAATGGGACACTAGAGTATAGACAGGTGAGATATCAAGGTTTAAAAATTTATACGATCATAAGACAGGAAATATTATATTGGGTCTTATGTTAAAAACAAATATCATAAAAACATATATATTTTTAGAATTATCAGTGCAATATAGATTTCAATTGCTGAAATAATATTCTGATGTTTGGGAATCTTTGTGCTCTCAAAAAAAAAAAAAAAAAAAGGAATCATTCTGACATATTACGTTAAGTATTCGGATGACTAAGAAAAGGTTACATATCTTCTCAATTTTTCAATTTTTTGTGGGTGTAAACTATTGTTTGTCACTCTTATACCTAATATGCTCTGAAAGGATTCCTTCCCGGAGTGCTCTAGAACTCGTTCATGTACAATCATCCTTTGCCCAGTATCAATGAATCGAATAAAGAGGTGTGTTGATTGTACCATCTTGCAGGAGGTTAAAGCCTTTTGTTTTTTAGGAATTTTCAGGACATTTTATGGCTTTGAACGATTCGGGTAAGGGGGTTACTGCGGAGCTAGCAAGGGAGTTGCTGATTGCCATTTCTGACAGCCTTCCGGAGGTGGTATTGAATTCCAATCTTGTGTTTGAAGCCGGTATTGCACTACAAAATGAGGATAAACCTGGAGAGTGGAGGTCGGAACTGATGATTTCGAGTACTCAATCTCCTGAACCTGAAGTCCCACCTTGTATTTTCGAACTAGTTTGAATAATTCAGTATGGCGAGTGTTCGTACTAGTCCATAAATATTCTCTATTTCCTAGCAGTCTGCTATAATGGCAACATGGTTAGAATGTTGAAATCTATGGCATGTATCCAAGTACTCAAATGTGGTCTGGTGATGCCTTCAATCTCCAATGGGAATAATGCTTCTGAAATTCTTCTGCACCTGTTTTTTGCTTCATGTCATTTGCAATATTCCTTCCCTTTTTTACGTACCATTAAGAATTTTATGTTTGCCATCACATCTTTGCGAAGCTTGTTAATTTTGTTGGCGTTTTTATTATTAATACGATTTATTTCTGTACTAAAATATTTTTCTCAATATGTCGTAGCGTTTTATATTCATAAAATTTTATAATATTAATTCAATAAATATGAATTTCAATTCAAATCTAAAAGTAAACGGACTCTAAATGATTTTTTTTTTTTTTTTTGTGGTGAACAAACCAATCTCCGAAACTATAATCTAACTAATTCGGTTCGAATATTGTCAAACTCAATTTAGGGAAGAGTTTTTTCATTATAATTTTTTTCATTCCCAAGTTTCAAATGGATCTAATACCCTTATCTATTAAACCAACTATCCATTGTTACCGACTCTAAATGATTAAAATTCAAAAGTAATTAAATTAATTCAAGGTAAGCAAAATACTAAAATATTGAAAATCTAGGAAATTTTAATACCAAAGGAGTATAAACCAAATTATTAAACATCATGTTACTTATTAACATAATTAGATTCTTTATGAATAAAATTATAATTTTACAATTTTTGTTAAAATTATAATTTTCTCTCAAAACTAAATATATATAGAGCATCTCGATTGATATTTTTACTCGAAATTCAAGACAATCTGAGATGTTTAGTGGGATTTCACTTTTCTTTCTTTGAAGTTATGCCAAAACAGACAGTTGACAACCTTGGAATATAGAATCACATTTTGTGAATTTTACTGTCTAGTTCGTAGTTAAATGCTTCCTCTTGACAGTATAATTTTTATATTACCAGGGCTCCGACTAGGAATATGGAAGTAATATAATAGCATATAATCCTAATGTTCCATTATTTCATTTAAATTATTATAATAAGTTGAATTTATAAATAAAATCTGATAAAAATATGATAATAAGAAAGTTAAATATATATTAAAATCAAATCAATTATTAATTTGATTTTGATATATAATTTATTTCTTAACATCATAGTGAAAACTATTTCAATTTGAAATAGAATTTGGACAGAGGACTTTAGATTTGACTCTAGCTAAGGATTCGACTCTTTTGGCAGTGTGTGTGGAGGCGTGGATAACCGTTTTTAGAATGAAAACTCTAATGGCATATTAAAAGATATATGAACATTGCTAAATAGGAATATAAAAACAATATAATAATATGTAATCTTAATATTTTATTATTTTACTTGAATTATAAATCAGATTTATAATTAATTTGATTTTGATATATAATATAGTTTTAAGGGTGGAATTAACGTAATAGTAGAGTCTCTCCATTGTGTTCTGAAGGTTCGGGGTTCGAATCAGTCTCCTTGTAAAAGAAAAGCAAGGAAAAGACTGTTTAGGTATTCTTTTCCCCAAAACCCATAGTGTGGGAGTTTCGACATTGGTACGTCCTTTAGTATATTTCTTTAGCGCAACGAGTTCATACTCAAAAACATTGAAGTATGGCACCTCAGTTTAGCCCTTTCGAATTGTTGAGGAAAATTTGCTGAAGAAATCTCGGGTTCTTGGCATGTTTGAATTGAGCGTAAAGGCTGGTGCACTTCTTTGCACTAGCATGTGAACTGGCTAAATGTTCAAGGGCAGTCATGCTGCCTTCCCCAGAAAACAAGGAGTGATGAGAATTTTGAATACCCTGAGGATCTAATATCATATCATCCCTATTTATCCAGCCGTACTGTGCTCGATCATGTCAACAATTGCCCTCGTATATATTAGCGGGAACGAGGTTTCCCCTTTGTTCTCTTACGTTATGTTCTGGGCCATACAATGTATTCTGCATCATTCGAGTATCAGGATGTGGTTTTATTCTGCATCGTTCGAGTATCAGGGCGTGGGTTTTTTTTTTTTATATATGCTATAATGAGATTTGAATTCTGAATCATGAAATTGAAGGAAATGAACTGTAATCATTAGGTTGTCGCTTGCGACATGAAGGTGTGGTTTAAACAAGGGTTGTTTCTCATTCTTGGGCCTGGGTTGGTTCTGAAGTTTCGGTAATTTCTTTTTTTTTTTTTTTTTGGTGGTTACGGGAACAGAAGGGGCAAGCCCCGGCACAACAAAAAGCAGAGGACTAAACAAACAAGCTGGGCCTATCGGCCCTACTCTTTCCCTCACGAAGATAACCAAGACCCAACCTATCTTTCATGAGTAATGACTCCAGCTCCTGCGGGGGGTGGTCGAGTAAAGTGATTCCAGGGGGCGCTTTTCTACCCATTTTGGCAAGAGCATCAGCACAGCTATTCGACTCTAGCTAGGCATCCATTTTGGGCCTGGGTTGGTTTCGAAGTTTCGGTAATTTCTGACCGAACTAACTCAAGTATCATCGTCTAGGAAATATTGAGGTGGATTCCTTCCATTATTTCCTGTGTCATAGCTAGGCATGTAGTTTGAATTGTGGTCCTTGTACCTATTTCCCCTTCAAGTGTTGGGACTTGATTAAGAGACATGTTCGGATCTATATCAAAAAAAAAAAAATCTTAAAACAACCCTTCCAAGAAAAATTATTCGAAAATGACCTAGGTTGATCGAGTTTTAAAAACTAGACCAACACTATTCATCATTCGATAGTATTGAAAATTGAGGTTGGTCGAGTTTTCAAAACTTTACCAACACTGTTTATGGGTTGGTCGAGTTTTGAAAACTCGACCAACCTTCTACAAAATGACGAATAGTATTGGTCGAGTTTTCAAAACTAGACCAATCTAGGTTATTTTTGAAAAATTTTTCTTGAGAGAGTTGTTTTAAGAATTTTTTTTTTTTTTTTTTTTTTTTTTTTTTTGTATAGATCCAAACATGTCTCCTTGATTAAAGTTTTGGGTGTAGGTGGGCTCGAAACCTTGTTCTGTACTCCTAGTTCTTACCCTACGAGTTGGTTCTTTCTCAAGGCTTGCTCAAGATGATAAGGAATTTCATGTCCAAGTCCCCAAACCACCTTGGCTCCTAGGGTTTGAAAAGGGTGGCATGGGTTTGCCATTTCCAGCGTTATTGCCTATTTTAGGATGGGCTGTATGCATTGAAGGCCTAGTCAAGTCTATCAATGGTTGTGAACAACTCTAACATTAACATTTTTTTTTATTTTCAAAATATGTTAATACACTAAATTAATTAATATTTATACAACAACAACAATAACAACAATTTAGACCTTCATTCCAAAATTTGACAGTGGGCTGGTTATTGGTTATCGACTACTCCAAAGCCTATACCAAATTAAGTTATGGTTACTTTTTAAGGATAGATATGACTAAGAAGAGTTTGAAGTTCAGTTTGTTGAGTTCTGTGTGTCCTTTCTTTTGTGGATACTCCAACATTCATAGTGTTGACGCGGGAATGGCAAAAAGCAAGGAGTTGCGTTGTGGCATGTTGGGTCTATCAACTACTTTTATCTTTCAAGACTTTCGGTCCTTCCATTTTTATGGCAGTAATCTATCACAATCCCAGGCGGTCTACTGGAACACTTAGGCGGTTGACTGGTTGAAGCTTGAAGCAGTCAACTGTTTGCTGGGAGGCAGCCGACTGGAAAAAGGTTGATGGTCGACTCTGGATCAGGGTGACGGTCGACCATGGAGGCTTGATGGTCGACTGTTTTCACAGCCGGTCAACCATGGTGCTTGATGAATAGGAATTAGAGAGAAGATAGAGAGAGATAGGAAGGGAGAATAGAGAGAGAAAGTCTAAAGAGAGAGAGAGTAAGGAGAAAGATAGAGCACAAAGAGAGAAGTGAGAAACAAAGGGAGAAAATGGATTATTCCTACTGTTCTTGATTTGTTAATAGTTGTTTAACCATCGTCTAGGACTCAACTACTTCAGTTAGTTGGTTCTAATAACCGGATAACAACCTAAAGTAACTATCTAAACAAATTTTCGAATCCACTAATCGTTAGCTTCAAAGTTCAATAGTTGTTATTGAAAGGGGTCACGCCCTTAATCAAGGAAGTGAAGAAGTTGGAGTCTGGAATAAAAGGAATTTCACTGAAGGTTTTGCCCAAGATAATTTGATCTGTTTTTGTTCCGAATCCGAACTCTATTTGAAATCAAACTGTGGGCCTTAACTGCGTTATCCGTCATGACTTATCACCCGGTGTGGTAAATGCTCGCGTTAAATGTGTTATGTTTCCTATCACATGGTGGCGGCAGAGAAGAGACGTTAAAGAAGCCCGTTCGATGATTGCCTAGATACTTAGATATCAACATCGTGAAGTGAGTATAAAATTTTTTTAATTAAAATCTTAAATTCAAATTTAAAAAAATAAAAATAAAAAAACAAACATTCAAAAAAACCGAATTTAACTACATATAATCATGGACTGCTAAATTGGTCCTTTCTTATTTCATTTAAATTTTCAAGTTTAACTACAACTAATCAAAATGCTAGATTATTATGGGCATTATAAAGGCTGACTGTTGTATGCAATTCAATTAGAACCAAAAAAAAAATCAATATAAGTAAAATTCAATTAACTAAGATGGGAAATGTATTTTAAATGATTGATAACTGTTGGAAAAATCAACCATCGAAAATATCTCATAATAGTCTTATCAAATACTTTTACGTAATCCACATAGAATCTATGAATCAAAATGAATAAATTAGAGATGTATTTTAGAAAGACCAACACAATATGATAACTCAATATAAATCCCATAATAATTTATCTTAATAAAAATTTTAGCATTCTATTATATTTATATGTAAGAATAAGAAAAGAAATCCTAATTCATGACGAGAGATAAATTCATCCAATTGAGACAATATATAATTATTGCATCAATGTGACAAAATGGAATTTTTTTTTGGGTAGATAAGGAGCTCGAATTCGAGACCTAGTGTTAGTTGAGTAATACCTCGTTAGCACAAAAAGGAAATTATTGCAATTAGAATCGACAATTTTGAATATTATTTAAAATCCATGAGAAAAACCAAAAGCACCAACCAGAGTCAGAAGGATCACTCCAGGTATCCTCACAGAAATTTTTTCATTCAAACCACTATTATTCAATTCCTTTCATCCAGAGGCAGGAGGCTGACTCTTGGTGTCTCACAAATAAATTTATTCAATTTTCTAGTATATTATTATATGTATTCCAACAGACAAATCGAAAGCCATGCCTGATGATCTTCTCATTTGAAACAATTTATCATAAATATGTTTCATGACTTTCTGTTGGAATTAATAGATTCAGCAATCAATAATTTTTGAAAAAATAAAATAGAGATCGGGTATAGAATATATATCTCGACATGTAGAGTCTTCAAAAAATTGATCGAACCGTGCGTCAAATCTCTCGATCAGATCTCGCGATCGAGATGATGATCACGATATTAATCGAACCACTACCACAACTCCATAATGTCTCAATACTCAATCCAACGATCGTTACGACAGAAAAAATTTCCTACTCAGAATTTTTTTCAAACTCTCATTTTATTCTCACTCTAGAGAATTTAGATCTCCCTTCTCTCAAAAGCAAAGTCTCATGGTGTCGTGAATCTCATAGGATACACCAAGATGAAGATGTTAGTCTCCTATTATAAATATAATTCTTCGTAAGAGAGAATTAAGGAAAAGTAGGTAAAAATGGGTAAGTGAGAGTTATTCCATTAACCATATTAAATTGTCTAAAATGTCCCTTGGCATCCTAAACCAATACAAACAAATGATTTAATGCTCTGAACAACATTTGGTATCAAAGGAAAGTGATTTTTTTTTTCTTTTTCTTTTGTTAAAAAAAAAAATGGTGGTGAAGGGCTACTAGTATTTACAGGAAGCAGGGCATCGGTAGCAACATGGAGAATGGAAGGGAATGAAGAAAAAGATCTTAATTACATGAAGATTCAATAGACAGATTCAGTGGAGATGAACTTTGAAATATTTGACTTGAAACTTCAAAAGCAGTTTTCAGTTGGCACATGATGAATTATAAGAACATCATAGTATTCAAATACCTAATGAACTTCTTCTTCCTCACAGAACTTGGTATATTCTTTCGGACCCATTAAGGATCCCAACTCTGATGGACTGCTCGGCTTCACCTTGATCATCCATCCGTCATCGTACGGGCTTGAATTGATCTATAATAGTTGAAAGCAAACCGCAATTTTATGTGTTACTCAACTTTTTAGAATATTAAGTTGTGCAAACAGGCCACCATGGTCAAGTTTAAGGTTTGCATAAATTACCAATCCAGGTGTTTCGGTGAGCTTCGTGTTGACCTCAACAACCTCACCAGATATTGGGGAGTTAACATCACTGGTTGCTTTAACACTCTCAACAGCTCCAAAGCTTCCTCCCTTTGAAACTGAGGTGCCGGATTCTGGCAGCTCCACAAACACTACTTCTCCCAAATGGTCCTGCCCAAGATTTTTTGTGCCACCAACAGACAGCCGATTTGGTGGGATGAGGTATTAAGTTTCTTAATCAAATCTTAGATTCAAAACTAAGAAATGAAAAAAAAAAAACTATACTGAAAGAGCCACCCCTAAATAGAGCGCTCGAACCAGATTAGTTGAAACATGAATCTGGATAGCAACTGTGGAAGAGAGAGAGAGAGAGAGATTTTCTTTGCTTGAACCTTGATTGAGGAGAGTTTGGGATTGCACCTCCAACTAAAAATGCAAACAGCCAGAAAGCACAATTCAAAGGTGGGGCTTTATAATAATCTCGTAATCCCAAATTTAACTAAATCTAGCTCGGCCCATCCCATGGCAACCTCTGCGAGGAATATAAGTTAACTTTTTTTTTTTCATTAAATATCATTTTCCTAGTTAAATTCCTAGTCAGGAGTAGTGGATAAGGCAAGCTCTCAATTTATCCTTTTCATTTTTGAAAGAGAAAACTTTTAATGAAAAAGAAAAATAATTATGAGCAACCATTGTAAAAAATAGAAGTTTTATTTTCGATTGTCATTACCATTCTGAAATCTCTCTAACACCGAAAACAGGCATTCTCAGCAAAGGGAATTTTGTTTCATTCATTGCTTACTTTATAGGCTGCAATATATAAATTTAGAACCAGCGAACAACGTGTACTTGAGCACAAGAATGTCAACCAGGTAGTGCACCAAAAATATAAGAATATGTGATACAGAGAGAGAGAGAGAGAGAGAGAGAGAGAGAGAGAACCTGAGCATGGTCAGTGATGCCGATTATAGCAACTGGGCCATCATGCTTCACCCATTCATGTGATGAGGCATACTTCAATCCATCCAACACTGCAATTTCAAAACTTGGGTGTTAATCAGATCAACTCCTAGACAAGGTGGGGGCGAAAAACCGTGACCCAGAATAAATAAATAAATAAATAAGCAAAAGGTTGTAGCCAAGGAAACCTGTAGAGAAGCATCTGGAGAGGGAAAATGCAGAGGAGAGATGAGATTTGGATGCACAAGAGAGTTTGTGTGCCTTTGCTGTTGAAGAAGCCCACATTCTGAGTGCCATATTATTTGTCTATCCTTTTATTTTCGGTACCTCTCACTCTTTGTTTGGTTTTGGTTGGCTCAAAGACATAATAGAAGAGTTTTTCCCTCCCATTCTGTTGCTTTATCTTGGATGAATGGTGGGCAATGAAAGCCTCATCCTCTGACTCAAAACACCCAAGACCCCTTGCTCTTTTACTGTTTCATTATCATGTGATCTATTTGTTTATATATTCACATAAAGCGACCCAAGTTGGCCTAGTCGGTAAAAATGTTAGGTCAGAGTTTGAAATTTGAGAATAGTAAAAATTGAGTTATTTGGAGTATGTCTCTGGATTTTGGTTTGTATAACAAAAAAAATGTATATGCATTCACATAAAAGCCACGCTTGCTATCTGTGTGCCATGCCCACTTTCATAAATGGACTTGCTTCATCACCCCAGACTTGGTAGAACCACAATTATATGTGCACTATCCATGTCTTTAGTTTTAAACAAATTCACTATGTATTATCGTTAAAAGTGTTTCTGATTTATTTATAAAAGAGATAATTTGTTATAATTAATCTTTTTTTTTTGTTTTGCATATCTTTTCCTTTTTTCTTTAATAATATTAAAATTTTCATTTACTACTATTTGATTACACATAAGCTTAACACGAATGAAGAAATGACGACGACGACGACGATAATAAACACGTACAAATAATAAAAAATTTATCAAGGATCATTAATCTTGGACACGGCTAAATTTTTGGAAATCCTAAACACTAGAAATGTCCTAAAAAGAAAAGAAAATAATAATAATAATAATTGTTATGTTCTGATCCAATCTAAATAAATTAGAATGGTAAATGAATTTTAATTTCCAATAAAGTAAAATTAACTTGCACAGGTAGCAATCGTGCAGCAAGCACGCACAGATAACTAGTTGATGAGAATATATAATCCAATGGCCTATATAATACATGAATATATTAAATATATTGAGTAATAAAATCATAGTATAATTGATTGATAGTTATATGTGTTTTTTTTTTCTTTTTTTTAATAAACTATTGGTATCCAATAATCAGATTGAATCCGATTAAATCAGATTTAATTCGATCTAAAATCTTTAAGGATAAAACTTTCCTCACGTTTGTTTTTGTCATGTATAAAAGTCGAATTCAAAATTTTATTTAAAAACTATCAGTATTCATTTTTGTTATACATAAAATTTAAACCTGAAACGGTATTTAAAAATTTTGATTGTGCAGTCAGTCACTGTAACAACTAAGCGTTGGTATAATTAAGTGTATTTTATATGGCATATACATGTATCATATGTAATGATTGATGGTTTAAAAACTAATTAACAATCAATAATTGAATAGTTAAAGTGATATTAATTACATGGAAAATACTTATTTTTTCTTAATTTTTTTTTACAAGAAAATATAATTAAATGGAATTGAAACGATGAAGAAAAATAAAAGTGGAAAGTCACTATCATTTGAGTTATTTTTTAGGGATACTTATTCTCTCTCTCTAGAGAAACAACACTTTAAATGAAAGTAGTTCAAAAAGAAAGGCTAGGTGAAAGGAAAAAAAAGAATAATTCCAATTTGGGATAATTTTTTAATAGGTACTACCAATCTGTGATAGGATTGCAACACCAAATAATGTGTTTACTTCATTAATGTTAGAGATATTTTATTAAAAGACATATTTGTAAACTTATGTTGATGGGATTTCAGCAAATCATGACATTTCAAGTTTATTTTATGAATTTATATCTTTTAA
Organism: Dillenia turbinata; assembly: GCA_037126225.1. NCBI lineage: Eukaryota > Viridiplantae > Streptophyta > Magnoliopsida > Dilleniales > Dilleniaceae > Dillenia > Dillenia turbinata. Next base: position 17,834,317 of record JBAMMX010000008.1, on the reverse strand, counting down.
AATTTGTATTGTTGACATATAAATTACATTCCATTTTAAGAACTAATTAAAGCAAAAATCATAAAATTTGCCAAATTCATAGTTTTTTTTTTTTCATAATATTTTAGAATTTCATAGTTTCCTGGATTTAGAAGGTCATACAAAATTTTAGAATCTAATTTGATTGAAGAACAATATATTTTCAAAAAATTTAAAAACTTGAATTTTTTTTAATAAACCACCTAAAAAATACAGCATTTTTTGTTATTTTTAGAGGAAAAAATTTGCTGAAATAAATTTAATTTGAAAAGAATCTTAGCTTAAACGTATGAGAGAATATTTGATGGAATGGACTCATGATATTTTTTTCTTAATTTTTTTTTTAATAATGATCGTATATTTTATAATTTTATCTATATTAACAATTTTTTTTTTTTTTTTGAGTGAGAAACACAATGGTCTGACCCAGCTTTTATTTTTTATTTTTTTTTTTCGAAACCCACAGCCAAAGCAGCCTGGCCCAAGTTGCAGCGCAGGGCCCATTCACTAAAGCAGCTCTTCAAATTCTACTCCTGCGCAAGCTAATGGAGCGTATCGTTGAGAAGACAGAGAGAAGAAGGAAAGGAATTTGATTCAATTACATTCGAATAAATTTCAAAACTGTAGAGGGGTGTGGGTTGTGGGGGCGGGGGGGGGGGGGAAGAGAGAGAGGGAGAGCGATGGGCGGTGAAAGCAAAGAAATAAGAGAAGAAGATGAAGAATTGGTTCAAATAATTCTGAAAACTATTGGTCCTTTTTCGCCATCTACCCTCAATGTCCCTTCTCACATCAAAGTTCGTCTCTCTCTCTCTGTATCTGTGTGCAAATAATTGATTAAATTCTCTGTAAATGAATACTGATTTTAGCCTCAAATTGAATGCGATGCTTATTTTCATCCTTTCTAGAAATCCAATTTGAAAGAACTGATCTTTTGAAATTTAATTGATATTTCCGTAATTCCATAAATTGGGTATTTTGCGGTTAGGGTTTTTGTGATCTTCGTATTAATGTCGTGATTTTCTTTTTTTCCTGCTAGTTATTATGTGGGCCATGATCTTTATAAATGGCATATGTTGATGATCTTTATCCCAGCCTTGGTTAACTAGCAGGAGATGATCTGTTTTTGTAATTTTGGATGATACAAATTTGGGGACGATAAAAAGGGCTCACACGATGTACAAACTGTCCTCTTGCGGGGCTAGGGGTGTACACAATTTTGCCCCTGTATTTTTTGCAAAAAGATTATTTTTATGCCTCGAACCCATAATCTCGAGGTCAATAAAGGAACAACTTGTACCAAGATTCACCCTCAGATTTTGGGATGTTAGTGCCAATTTAATTGAAATTGAAATTCATATCTAGATATTGTTGATTGATGACTTCCACTAGCCGAGTCCATTTATGGGGGGTTAAGTTTTACCTTTTTGCTTTTAATTTGTTGCTGACCCATTGCAATGGAGTTGAAAGGACTGTCTTTGGCAAGATAACGGGTTTCTTTCTGAACACTGTATATTCTCTTTTATTACAGCTTAGCAAGAACCTTGGAAATATGGACACTTCAAAATGGAAGCCATGTCCATGCCTGATGATACTTATTGGACAATTGGGACAAGTCTCGTGCACTCCACGTAGCATGCCCATATATATGTGTGTACTTTCTTGAATATCATACAATTTTGGGATACTTTTTAAAAACTTTTGAGTTCTTTTCAAAAGCTTTAGAGACATTTGTTATTGCTAAAAATAGGCTACTTATATAGTTTATCTTATTTGTAAGAGTCTTATTCAAAATAAATATTTAACTATCATAATATTTGAAATAAATTATCACTAGTACATTAGTTTTGTAATGTTTATAAACAAACATTTAAATTATATATATAATATATATACACAATTTTATTTTATGACATATCTTTTAATTTCCTATTAAAAAAAAAATGGGCTGTCTAGTATCTGTTTCCATGTCCATACCCGTGTATATCTCCTTGTCAATGCTTCATGCTTCGTAGGCAAGAACATGTAGCAAGTTATAAATGGCATTTGTCTTGAGAGAACAATATATGAAGCTCGAGACAAGGATGGGACATGTGACACAACATGGACACAGCGACATGCCAAACAAGTGATAAAACACCACACGACTTGGACATCCACATTAAAAGTAATATGTATTCAACAATATTGTATAATAAAAATTTTCAATATTTGCCGATATTTAAAATAATTTAATGAATATGTTATTTCATGCATTCAAGTTACTTTTAGTTTTATAAACATTGTTCATGCCCTCAATTTAGGCGAGATCCTTTATCAAGTTCTTTTAGTTCTAACTTCACAAATATATGAACTCTTTTGTTTGTCAAATAATCCTTAAGTACTAAGGTTGTGTCCTTGAAGTGTCAAAAGTGGGACATGGCTAAGATGTGTACACTGCATTTGCTCAAATCATACGGTATAGTGTGAGGTCTATTTTAGAAGTGTCAATTCCACATTGAAAGTGATAATTTTGGAGGGATCTAAGGACAGTTGATGAGAATAGTAAGGTGCGAGTTGAGGGGCTTAAACTAACTCACAAGAGTATTTGGGAGTTTAGTGCATCGTTAAGGTAGAATGCAGGATACAAAATATCCTTGATAGGAAACAATATGTTGGCATGTTGTTTAAAATTTAGCCTTGTTTGTATTCTACCGTTCGGACATGCATTACCTGGTGGTTGAAACTCTTATTGAAGTTTGTTGCTTCCCACCCCCCACCCCTAAAAACAAAAAGAGGGCTTTAGAACTGGTCTGAAAACATACTGAAATTGATTTTTTGTTTCAATGTACTTGGGGATGGTGGAAACAATTTACTCATAATTGCAGATTTTTTTCACATTTTTTTTTTCAAATGCCATCTTTATTATTTGTTTCTCATAGAAACATTAAAATGCCTCTCCATAATCAAGTGGCGAAGTTGAGAAAATTGATTGCGGAGATCCGTCAACTCCCAATTGGGAATTTAAAGCTTATTTTGAAGGGGAGCACTTTGGTTGATAACAAATATGGAGATGATGTGTACGTCCAATTAAGTAATGGAGGTTTGTACATGGTTCCAAGTTACAAGTCATAAAAAGATACTATAATTTTTTCCTATTTAAATAATTAAGGTACCATATTTGTGTTGAAAAATATTATTTTTTTCCATTTTTTAGTATATAATATACTGATGATGACAATTCATTGTTATTTATTTGAATTTTGTTGATTTTTGCATAATTGTGGTTCTTTTTGCTATGTTTTTCTGCCATTTGGCTCTATCTTGTTGTTAGTGTTAAATCCTTGGTGCCATTAAAAAAGTTTTCTTTCATTGGAGCACCCTAGTTCCAGACTGGGGGACAAGAAGGGCCAAGGCTCTGAAAGGTAAAGCCTACCCGCTCTAAAAGTAAAAAATAAAAAATAAAAAAATAAAACTGAAAGGAAAAAAAAAAAAAAAAAAAGGAAAAAGATAGAGCCTGTCTGTTTTTATGATATTTCAGAAAGAAAGTATGGCAGGAAGCACAATGGGGAGATACTGGTTAAAGCAAACGGTTGCAATGCTAAGAATTTTTCAAAACCTTGGTTATTGAATTGTATGTTGTTATGAAGCACAGGCTTTCCAAAATACATGAAGTATTAGGTTGGACACATGAGGGGAAAGGCAGGAACATGTTGCATGCTCCCTTCTTGAAGCTATGAACACAGTTGAGACACTTTGGTAATATGTCCGAGGACATGGGAAGGGACATGGCAATGGTCTTTCTAAAGAAATTTTTACAATTTTTAAGCACCTAATTTTTATTTATGAATGTCATGAAAATTTAACAAAAATAGGTGTAAAATTAAGTTAGAGGTGCGAATCTTGGCACAACGGTTAAATTGCTCCTTTGTGACCTTAAGGTCAGAGATTCAAGACGTGAAAACAGTCTCTTTGCAAAAAATGTAAGAGGAAGGTTGCGTATATATACGTCCACCCTCCCCCTATCCCCGCAAACCGGGAAGTACTTTGTGCACGGCATGAACTCAAAGTGTAGAATTAAGTTAAATAATAATGACAATAATGTCTTCACTCTCAATTAAGTGCCTTTTTATGTCAACTATTTTCTCTTCATCAGTAACAAAGGAGTTCTTTTCTTGTCTCAACACAAAGCATATAGCTTTTAAAAATAATTAATTAATTAATTAAATTAAATACTTTCTCTTTTTGGCCTGCATAGCATTGTGCATTTTTTTCCTTTGCTTTTTTTCCCTCTTCTAAGAACAGAACATTTTGCTTTTTTTTTTTTACACACTTTCTCTTCTGCCTCACTCATTTTATCTTCCTTTGCTTTTCTTTGCTTATGGTGATTTATTACTGCCTGTGGTGATTTGATCTGTATCTTCATGTTATGGTCAAAAGGGTTTCTGGAACTACTTGAAATAAGATCTGAATGGTCTTCGTATCTTTTTCTTGATGTACACAACAAAAGAAAGCACTAGAAGAAACCGATGTGCTGCCAACCATAGTTGGTTTTATTTGGCCCATTAGTCATTTAACAAGATGAACCAACTTTCTTGACCTCTCCGTTCCTATAATTCTTTCTGAATAATATGACCAAAATACCAGCATTTGATCAGATGAGATGCCTTTTCTCACTTTCTAAAATATACACCATCACTCTGGGGTTCTAAACTTCTTCTTAAAACAATGCACACCACCCTCAGACCTCCACAAACTTATCTGCCAAAAAAAAAAAAAAAATGAGAAGAAAACATGTCTAACAATATGTTATTCAAAGTAACATTACCATAACCTGAATTTTACTCTTGGGATCATTCTAGCCTTTTGTGGTCTAATGCAAGATTGTAACAGTAGCCTTTCCTTAATTAAAAAAGAAAAAAAAATGGAGCGTAACGGCTATGAAACGTGTTTTAGATAAGAAAATGTGAGAAAAAACTTAGATTATGTTATTTAACAAGGGCCAATATTTTCTAGGATAAATCAATTAAAAAAAAAAAGTAAAATAGTTGTTGAAATTCCATAATAAGGTGCCCTGTAGGTAAAACTTATGGAAATTCCAAAAAATTCTTTTTTATGAGAACCAGGAGAACTTGCATTCAACACAAATAATCACATACGAGGCTCTTATATGTCCAAGACTTTATCTTGTTTTCTGTCATAAAATGCTAGAATACCATAATGGAACATCACAGCTTTCTAATGATGGCTTCATTCAGTACACATATATAGTAAGACTTCAATATCACCATCATAAAAATCTTTCTGTAAAATTTAAGACAAAAGTAGTAATAATCCAAACAAAGTGTTGTAGTGATTCCATCCAAGTGAAAATTGGCAATTGTGGTATCATTATTGGTTATGTGTGTACTGAAATCTTCTTGTTGATATTAAATATATTTACAAAATATAGGGCCACTTCCACTTATTGCATCAGGAATTTGAAAGTGAAGAATTTTGAGCATTTGAGAAAGGGAGAGAAATTGGGAGATGGGTGTGCGAGTGTGTGCCTAATTTTCTCATTCCCGTGTTTTATTGTCAGGAAATTTATGTCCACATAATTTGTGCCATAAGTGAATCTGATTATAACAAAGTAGTTTGCATAATGTATATTTTGCATTTAGTATGTGAAAAATCAAAATAAAAAAGTAAAAATAAAAGGATACAGAACTTGGAGCACTCAACCAACATGTTTTGGTGAGAGTCCAACAAGCATTCCACGTGTCCGGATATGGATGCAACCTACAGTTTGAAGTAGTTTGTGCTTCATGGTGTATGATTTTGGAAAGGATATTGAATTAAAGAAATAAATCATTTTGAAGCTAATCCCCTGTTAATCTGATACTCAAATTGCTGATTTCTTACTATTCACTCTTTAGATTCCTTATTAGTAGCTATGAAACCAAGGCCACCTGCTAAGCATCTTCGAGATGGACTTGATGACGACGACGATGAGGATTTGGTAAGAAATGAAAGAGTAGTTATTTTCCTCTCCTTGTAATTCCATCATCTTCGGTCTTCTGTTTTCTTTAAGGGATGTCCTATCCTCTTGTATTATCTTTCTTTTAATATTATAGGTCTGTCTTTACCTATTAGAACAGGAAAGAAAATGACTAGACTAACTGAAATAAGATAGTGGGCTACTCTAACTGATTCACTTGGCAAGTCTTATATTATTTTTTTCGTGATTTTTCCTATTTTCAGATGTTTCAGCTTCCACAGTCAGCAAGTTGGTGGAAAAGGAGGATTTATGCTTTCATGCATGATAAAATGAAACTTCCTGGTAAGGATATGATTGGACAGATGATAGCTTTTCATTTACAGAAACTACTGACTTACTTTCTTTAATTGATTGATAGAGATCATGTTGATGGCAATATTCTCTCTTAGTTTAAGGGCTTGGGCTATTGCAGTCATGTGGTTTGCCTTGGCACCCCTAGCCCATAAATATGATTTGGGACCATTATATGTAAGTTTATTTAAGTTTTTGTTGGTTTTTTATTTTAATTTTTAAGACCAGTAGATTTTACCTGTTTTTATATTGCATTCGTCTTTGTCTTCTTTGCCAGCTTATATTTTCTTTCCTATCAAAACACCAAAATTCTTGGAAGTCCAGACTTCATGGAATGCCAAATTCACCAATGAGATTTTCTTTTATATTATTTTAAATGCAAAATGGTATTGCACTATGTAGACATCACCTCTTAGAATTAAAATAAGATTGCATTTTCATTGTAAGGTACTTAAACTTGTGTAACCTGGCAACATAAGGCATAGTGACTGCTCCAATTTGGCTTGTGAGTTGAAAATTTGATGTGTTCTATAGCATCAATGTGGGCTTACATTTTGAGGTTAGAATTGTTTAATTGCTTGTAAACATCCTAATTGCTATATGCTCTGCTGCAAGAACATAGGTGTGATAAGGACCTTAATAACTTTCTTTGCTCTGCATTCATTACGTTACAAAAGATTTAGAAAAAAATAATGGAACATTTAATTATATATAAGCTATTTGATCTTAAATATGAAAGGGATATTAAATCTTGCCATATTGGGGAATATCCTAAGAAATTCTTCAGACAGAATGAGGGTTTGCCCAGAGGTAACTTTTGTGGATGAATTGGGAAGGGTACTGCAATTTTTTTTTTTTTTTTTTTTGGTACATTGGGGAGGCTCAAACTCGAGACCTCTAAGGGGAAAGGGACGGTGCCAGTGGAACTATAAATCATTGGCATAGGGTACTACAATTTGACAATAAAAGAAATGTACTTTAGATTTTGCATACTTGTAACACACAGTGACACTAATGCAGGTTAGTTGATTACTCTGTTAAATTTTAGGATCTAGTATTGGGAAAAATATATGTGTGTATATAACCTAAACTCCTAAACAAACGAATAAATGGAGTAAACAGCTAGGTTTTTCACAAGTCAAAGATCAAGAAAACACGAAACATGAAGGTTTGATAGATACTGAGATGAAATCCATCTTATGTTGATCAAGATGGCGAATTATGATTAGGACAGTGAGATTCATGGGTGATATAAAGGATTAGGATGGTATGTAAAATATAAATGTTGCAGAATGCACAATGCCTGAAGAGGAGTTAACTGCTAAAAAGATGCCAAAAAGTCTATAATGAGATTAACGATATGTGATGACTTTTATCATAGCTATTAGTTATTAATTTGGCGTAAATGTGAGAACTGTTGAGAATAAGACAAGAAGGATCAATGAGTACTTTGAACAGTGCTCAATGCATTAAGGTGGCAGTCTAACCAATTTTGAAAAAAAAATAATTATGGAAATACAAAAAAGTTGCACTTTTACTTGCAATGGGTAGGCAATGGATAACCAAGATGGAGCTAGATAGAACAGAGAAAGCAAAGGAGAGAAGAAAGGCAAGGAACCAAGAAAAGAGAGGAAGAATCAAGAGAGAGGGAATTCAATTTTTTTTCTCAAATTATCCAAAGACAATGAACTTTCTCGGAATTTGTTTAGTTTCTGGAGACATTGATAATGTAAACAAACTGCAATCCTTAGGAAATTGCTTTTAGGAGTTGGGAACTGTAGATATGAAGTAGACATACACACAATTGGTTTTGTTAAATTTTTTCACTGGCAATTTATGATTGGTGAGAAAAGAAGGAAAATGAAACTGCCTTTTCCGTATCACTCAATATTAGTTTTTTGACTGCCTAGAGCCAGGCCTTTGGTCCTCTCGCAGAAAGGATACATGAAAATTGATCTATGAAAACTCCTGTCCTCCTCTCAATGTATAAGAAAGGCAAGAAACAATTTCCATGGAAGAAATGTATTAATTGATGGTCTGATTTGTTAAAATGAAGATTTTCTTTCTTCTCTTTTCTCCCCTTTAAGAAAACAAAGAAATTTATGCAAGGAATATGGTTTTGCAATATGCTCTCTAAGTGGATGGAATATTCCATAGAACAAACATTGAGTTTGATGAGTTGTTCTGTAGGAAAACCTAGAATGAGTGTTATCTTGGAAAGAAAGGGAAACGAAGAAAGAAATAAAACCTTATAGGTAGCTTAAATATGGTCAAAATGCAGAAAACTTTTGTTACAATAGCTTTTGCCCGTGTGAAATGGAATCAGTTTGTACAGCATCAATAACAGTGGCATTCAAGTTGAAACTGTTTGAGAAAGGAGATTGTTAAGCGATAAATGCCAGGATGGCAATCAGGGACATCATGCTAAATTCTGTCCTTGTTATGAAAGTTTTGTGGGACAAATACAAAACTTTTCTCTCAAAATCTATTATGCTGCTAAGAAACAAATAAAGAAATCAAAATGCTGCAAAATAACCTAGTGTGAAAAAGAATTGTCTCAAATTATAATGCTGCTTCCATCTAAGAGTTCAAAAAGACCTAAACCAAATCATTTAAAAAAAAAAAAAAAAAAGACCTAAACCAATTATTATTGCATCCTTTATTGAGAGCTGTAATTTTCTGTTTTTGCTTGTACTCCTGCGTATTTATTGATAAAGATTTGGTTCAGGAAATTACCATAGGATCAGAAAATTGATCTCTTGTGATGTAAAATTGATGAACTACACATCTTCTTTTGAGTGTATGAACTTGCCATTGATCGTTGTTAAACCTGGTAAATTCAGATACTTGGAACCGGCTTCTCAATTATTCTACTGAATCTTGGACAACGGCAACATGGTGACATGAGGTATGCATCACATCTCCTAATCTCATCGGTACCTTCATGTTTTCAAGTTATTTAACCATAAGTGTTACCATATCATAAGCATTCTCTGTCTTCTTTTACGTCTTCATGGTGAGGATGCTTGCCAAGCCTGTATCTTGGGGAACCATGGTGTGGATGATTAACTTATAAACCGATGCATTTTATTTGCATATTCTAGAAGTATCAAAAAGGCTTTTATTTTTTATGAAAATTGACTGGTCTGTGGAGACTATAAGATAATTCTTCTGATGTACGCGTGGTATCATAATTTTGAAAGATCCATATTTCTCAAGTTATCAGATTTATTTTTATCATGTTTGTGAGTTCAAGGTGTCTGATTTGTGGTTGCGATGAGGCCTGATTGCATTTAGATGCCATGGTTATAATGGAAGTTTCAAGTTAACATTTCTCAATAACTTCCTACACCATGGTGTGTATGTATCTGCCTGTGTGGTTGCACCTTGAAAGTTCCCTTTTTATCTTTAGTAGGAGATTCACACTGGGAAATCTTGTTCAGGCCATGCATTACTTTGTCCATGCTTTTTAAAGTCTTAAACCTACACTAAAAGAAATGAGACTCTAAATATTTATTTTCTATTGTGGATTCCTGCAGTGCCTATTCTATCTTCAACGAAGGCTTTAGGGAGCTTCCAGGGACCCTTAATGCAGACCAAATTGATAGAGATCTGCGGACTGGCCAGTTTTGAGCTGACCGCATCATAGTTTTCAGATTTTGCTCATACACAGTTGTACATCATGATTTGGTGTCCAAATGATGTAGTTTTTTGTATCATTATGTTTCATGGGAATTGTTTGTCCAAATTAGATCTGCAAATGTAAATCTCATTTGATCACCCATTAACTTTCATTTAGTACTATACAAAGTTGAGTTCTTATTCTTTTTTTGTTTTCTCTCTTGAAATGCACATTCGCTAATGCTCAACTTCAGTAGTTTTAACCATGTTCCAAGATTGCCAGGTCTTGGCAAAGCTATGGAGAATAAGAAAGAATTTGCTCAAGCACGCAGTGGGACCGATGTGTATCTGCTTAGCTTCCTCTAAGTGGTAGATTCGAATTATAGTGACTTCAGCTTACATGTATTGCATAGGTTGGGCCTCTTGATGAATAAAAAAAGGAATGAGGCAGCATTTCCCTCTTTTCCCTTTCTTGCGTGCTAAATGCAAAATTCCGTGCCTTGGACCTTGCCTGGCTGTTAATTGGTATTATATTATTGAACTTACTGCAGTTGATATCTGCAATTAGATCATTTCCTGATGAATGAAAGGATCAAGGGAGTGCTGGTAAGTAGGGAAAAAGAGACTAAACTCTTTAACGTGACAGTAGGCATTTTGGTACAGAACTTGGTTCTCCCTCGCAAGAGCAATAAAACTTGCTCGTGGTCTCTGGACACGACTCTACATGACACATTAATTTACAAGTGTAAAATTTTTCAAAAACTGTCTTGTCATGTACTATGTCTGTATCCTTTGTTTTGTGATTCAGGTTGCCTTGTCTCGGCGGAATTATTATTTGCAATGGGGCAATTTGACTTGAAAGATGTCAAGATGGTACTACCCATAACCAAAGATTCTGGCATTACTGGCACCTAGCTTGAGCTTTCATATATTTGCTGTTGTCTGCTAAAGTTGAAAGCGACACTTCGTAATCAATAATGAACCTATTCCAGAAGGCAGCCTCCCAACTAAATCTGGTTCTGCTGAAATTGGTGGATCAGAAAATTGCTTGACCATCAGGTTTACCAAGTCCCTCTCTAGGTCATTGCCTATCAAATATCCCGGTAGATGCAAGTGCCTATTGATGTGCATGTATATTTATTACTATAATTTGATGTGTAGGACTAACATGGCGTGGATTTAACAACAGGATATTAAATTTTTTTAATTAAAATTTTAAATTTTAGTCTTGAAAATAAAAAAAATAAACGTTAGATGGATCAATCCCTAAATTAGACTTCACATATTCTCAAACCGACTTAATCAGATTTTCAAATACTGATAATCAAGTAAACCAAAAAAAAAAAAAAGATGTTCAAGTTTTTAGTATGTTTTCATGTTTTTAGTATGTTTTTATTTGTTTATATATGCAAAAATGAGTAAAATTTATATTAGAAGTGAAATACGACACATAAGAGAAGAGATTTTAATTTTTTAGAAAAATAAACAATATTCTAAAATATTTTAGTAACATTATAAACACTCTTAACAATATTTATTTAATATTATAATAATATTTATTGAAATACCCTTAATATTTATGCACGTTAATTTTCTTTCTTTTTTTTTTTTCCTCCTTTTTTTGCCCTTTTCTGAATCACCCCTCCTTCCTTTCGCGCCTGACACAAATATTTGTTGAAGATACACTTGTCTGGTTTGGTGTTAAAGATAAATATAAAGACGATGGGCAAGGAGACTTCCCTGTGTTAACCCATTATGTGTCTGGGCCAACGATTCCACCTGAGAGAGAGAGAGAGAGAGAGAGAATTTGTGTCTGCCTAAATGGAAATTCCAAACAATGCACGGCACTGGAAGAGATCTGGTCTCCTATAAAATTCTGGAAAGTTATATGTCGTTGACTGCTATGGCAAAATCTTTTCCTAATTTGTGTGATATCTAATTTGCAACATGTGAAGGTTGAAGAATATGTTTTTTTTTTCTTATTTCTTTTTGTCTTTGTAAGATAATAGAATGTTGATTTCATACCATAATTTATTTCTACCTTTTTCTTCTTCAACCAATGCCACTCCACGGTGGTTGATAGGTGAAGCATTAATTTCAGATGGTCACGATTATTTTGTAGGACGTCTAGTTAATCCTTTTACATAGTCCAATCCTAAACCCTAAAGTCTGTGATAATTATCAAATTATTTTATTCTCAACTCCTATGGAGGAAAGAAAATCAAGAAAGCCCCATGTTTCGAAAGTGTTAATGGGGCCGACCGTCAAGTTGGTCCACAGAGGGAGGATGGTACTCGATTAGGGGTGTATTAGAATATAATCGAATCTAGATATCCCTCGATTCGAAGTCAAAATTTTTAATTATACTTAAACTCGATTAATATTAAATAATATGATTTGAATTCAAATTCGAATTCGAACTCGATGAATAATTTGTATATATATTTAATTTAATTTTTTTATTATAATAATATATAAATATATATAATATATTAATATTTGTTATCAAATTATTTGACGAATTTTTGAATTTAAATTTATATTACTCGAATTCGACTCGATTGTATAACGAACTCGATTTGAATTCGATTAAAATTGAGTCGAGTCGAGCCGTTGATCAAACAGTTCGAACTCAACTCAATTAGTATAACTGCCCTTGGACTAACGGATAGTCAGACTATTAGACTAGAACATAAGATTTTATAATTAAATTTTGGATTTGAAATTTAAAAATGGAAAAAATTACGTTGGAAAAACTATCCTTCTAAATAGGAATTCTACGAACAGACGAATCGGATTTGATGGGACCCTCTTCAAAAGGCTCAATACATAGAATGGAGCACATTCAATAGACGATATATTCAATTCATTCACACATAAATGAGCCTATGTCACCCTATTCTACTGACGGAATTTATCTTCCCGAACGGATCTCTGTCATCCTAACTATCCGAAAGAATATGACTTCATGTTATCACACTTGTTGATCAGACGACCCTAATGAGATTTATGCGATCCAATCTTCAACAGCATTCGGTAAAACTGAACAGTTCTCTCTCTCTTATCCAACCGATGATTACTGAATACTCCCTCTTCGAATCGGTAATATTCACCCGAATCTCATTTTGATTAAATTTTCTATTTTTGTGTGAAATGCATTTCTTGAATAAAAAATGAAACCTTTGAGAGTCTAATCGATAAGGAAAAAAATCTTCTCGTATAATTCAATTTCTTAAAGGATAACAATTTGAAATCTTTGACGATTAAGATCTGGAATTTTCAGATCGTTTCATAAGAAAATTAGGGTTGTGACACCCCGAAATCATACGGTTCTAACAGGACATCATATAAAAAGCTTTCAATGCACCAAGCCAGATAAGTTCTCAAAACTCGACACAGAACACATAAAGTTCTCAGAAAAATCTATCCTCTCTTCCTCTGTCTGTTTATCCTTTCGAAAACCGCTCTTGCTAACTTGAGTATCAAAACCTCCGTTGTCGAAATACACTCTGGTGATTTTTTGCAGTTTCAACCCTCTTCATTGAGCACCCGATCGAGTCACAAGAAACCAGATCTGTAGAATCAAAGCCCATCTTCAGCAGATTGACGCCGTCCGTGGGAAACGAATTAGAGAATCCTTATTGAATTTTCAGGATTATTTGACCGATATGCTTTTGAAGCAGAGAACCAAAATAGCATCAAAGGTTGCATCCACTGTGGATAACCATACTACTACCTCAACTAATATAACCCCTCCTGTGGCACCCACTCGCTCTATTGAAAATCCTCTCGCTCATGTTCAACCTCTTCGCTCGCAACAGGTCCTACAACCTGTGCTTCAAGAACACCCCACCATGGCTCCTATGTCGGTACCCCTGAAACGAGTCAGTCAACCCCAAATAGACATACTAGAATCCAGGATTCAGGACATGAGCAAACAATTGGAGGACCTTAGTCACGCCGTTAGGCCCAATGGCCATTCTTCTTCAGGGGGATCTGGACTCAAACGTCCTCAACGACAAATGTCACTGCTTAGCTACGAGCTCTCGGTGACTTCTCACCATAACCCCGAAAACCGAACAAGACAAGTTGAGCAATTTGTTACCGATGAACTCAAGTGAGCTAACGCTCGAGAAAACCAGGCCCCCCTCTACTCCGTTAATACTTCACCCTTTGACCCAAAGGTCTCTTCGGAACCGATACCCCGTGATATGCTTTTGCCTCCCATAGAAAGCTATGATGGAACAACTACTCTCGCTATCATACGGTGCACTTTGTGACAGTAATGATCTCAAGAGATATAACAGACGCCGTCATGTGCAAACGTTTTTGTACAACTCTCAAGGGGAATGCATTCACATGGTTCAACTCGCTCCCACCGCTAAGTATAAAGACTTTCCCTTAACTCCAATAATAGTTCGACACTCACTTTGTGATAAGTAGGGTAGTAAAGAGGAAATCCACCTCTCTACTATAATTACATCCAATGGAGGATAAACCTTTGAGGGACTTATTGGAGAAGTTTAAAACAAAGATGATGAAAGTTCAGTCCTTGGACCATTATATCGCACTGGTTGCGCTTCTTACTAGCTTACGTCCCTCCGGCATGAAAACTTCAATTATGAAAAATCCTCCCTCGACAATCCAAGAGTTTTACGCTCACACCGAGAAGTACATTACAACCGAAGATGTCGAAACTTTCGATTGAAGGAAAATTCAATCATCTAAGAGAGAACGTAGTCGATCGTCCCGACGATTCTCACCAAAGAGGAACTGATCAGGTCCTCCACCTCCTCGAAGATTCAATGCCTACACTCCTTTAAACGAAACCCCCAGTCAAATTCTGCTCCAGATCAGGGACCAACCTTATATCCGATGGCCTCCACAACTTGTGGAGGACGATCCCAAGAAAGACAAGACCAAGTACTATCATTTTCACTGTGATTACGATCATACGACTGATGACTGTAGAAAACTCAAAAAACGAGCTTGAATTCCTCGTCAAAAGTGAAAAGTTATAAAGGTTCATCAGTGGAGAAGGGAGAGATATGTCAAATTCCGACAAATAGGCACCGCCAAAGCAGAACGGGCCCGACGATCGGTTGGTCGCTTCACCACCGACTAACCATCAGGACGTAGTGATCTTCCAAATTCACAAGAAGCGAACCCCTAGAATGTCTCAACCCCCATCGGACATTCCAGGCCCTCCATATGATCCGCAAGAAAATAAAGTTGAACACTTGATTGCACTAATTTTATATTCGCCTATCATTTCTATCCCTTTTTTGCCAGAAATACTAACGACTTATGTTGGTAAAGAAACAAAAAGAAAGCGACCAATCATCAGTTTTATCGACGAAAATTTAGTCGGAGTAGACCCAAGTCGCCACGACCCTCTCGTCATCACTACCAAGATAGGCCCATATGAAGTTCGAAAGGTCTTTGTAGATCAAGGAGCGAGGTGTGATCTCCTATGCTAGATGCTTTCAAACAAATGCGTTTCGACCCCACACATCTACAACCCTACGCGGGTCTGGTCAAAGGGCTCTCCCAAAAATGGATATATCTCAAAGGGATTATTCCTCTCCCAATCACACTGGGCATGCCCCCCAACCACGCGACAACTACAATGATGTTCAATGTGGTCAACCTCTGCTCGCCTTACAATGCTATCCTAGGAAGGCCGGACCTGAACACCCTAAAAGCCTATCTAGCACAAAACATATGAAAGTTAAGTTTAAAACTCCACTCGGGATTGGGACCTTGTCCTGCGACCAGGAGTCTTCGACTT
The DNA here is from genome assembly GCA_037126225.1 of Dillenia turbinata. NCBI lineage: Eukaryota > Viridiplantae > Streptophyta > Magnoliopsida > Dilleniales > Dilleniaceae > Dillenia > Dillenia turbinata. Next base: position 17,818,580 of record JBAMMX010000008.1, on the reverse strand, counting down.
CTGCTTTGAAGTAGTCACATAGTACGTTTCGATTGTCTCACATATTCCTTATATTATCACCATGATATTCTTTTATCCGGTAGTGAACACACGTATAACTTATTGTTTGCATTCCATCGAACTCCAACCGCGTATGGGAAAGAAACACCGAACGGGCCTCTATTGCCCTAACCGAACGGGTCTCCTTCGCCCTAACCGAACGAAGGGATCTATCTCTCTAAATGAGCCTCCGTTGTCCTGACCTAGCGAAGGAATTTATCTCTCCAAACGAACCTCCGTCGCCCTGACCTAATAAAGGGATCTATCTCCCCGAATGAGCCTTCGTCACCCTGACCTAATGAAATGACCTATCTCTTCGAACGGCCCTCCGTCGTCCTGACCTAACGTAGGGATCTATCTCTCCAAACAAGTCTCGTCGTCCTGACCTAATGAAGAGATCTATCTTCCCGAACAAATCTTAGTCGTCCTAACCTAACAAAAGGAATTATCTCCCCAAACGGGTCTCTATCGCCCTGACCAAACGAATGGATCTATCTCCCCGAACAGGCCTCCGTCGCCTTGACCGAATGAAATGATTTATCTTCCTAAACTGGTCTCTATTTCCCTGACCTGGCGAAGGACATCCCCACTCCTCTTTTTCAAACAAATTCTAGCAAATATTACTTATTGGAAAACTAGAGACACTTATGAAAATGAACATCTAAAGAATGCGTGTAGGCGGGCCGACATTCCCGAGAAAAGCCTAGAACAACTGAATATAGCCAACAAGTCCGTTTGAGACAATGAAGGGAATATCTCATGTTTCAACGCATACTGAATGAAAAAGAATATGAAAGAGTCTCTCATTAAGAATTATTACAATACAACGATGTAAGGATTACATAGATTTCGGGGAATGGAGGCCTCCTGAAAAGAGGTCCTTGTAGTGACTGCACTTGTTTTTGTTGGAGCACCAATTGATTTGATGAGGATTACATTCTGATCCGTCGCATCCCGACCAACAACCTCCTTGACCGGAAGTAGGGTTCCATCCAATCCCAACCGAAGGATTACCTCTTTGATGCATCATAACCTCTCTATCAACTCATGCTGAGTATCTCTAGAGGAAGTAACATATTGGAGTAAAGCTTTTTTCCGATTCAATCGCCCTCTATTCCGTCACCTAAAGAGACTCCTCATGCAACCAAGCTAGCATCTCAGCATTATACAATCGCTCCTTGAGGGCCTTTATCTCAATCTCTAGTTTCTCACGGTAACCCCAAAGGTTTTTAACCTCCTATTCCTTTTCAACTAACAAGGTCTCGAATGCCTCCTCTGTCCTCGTACCTTTCTCCTTTCGATCGATGGCACCCCACTAGGCCCCAACTTGGGAGTTCAACTGATTGACTTTTACTTTCAAATGTCCAACGGTTTGTTTCCTCCGCCACTCTTGGAACTCCATAAGAGCTATTGTCTGCAAGAAAAGAGAAATTGAATCACTTTACAATAAGATGAAAACAAAATGAGACGAATGCATAAGATAATACCATTAGTCCAAGGGACTTAAGGGCCTGCCAGCTTGCTCCATAGACATCCTATGCAACTTTAAATTGCAATGATGAAAGTCAAGCCGATCGGCTATTTTCTCTGTTTTAGCTAAGTCCACGTAGCTGTATTGTTTATCCTCAAAGCTGATGGCCACAGTCCCATCAAGTATCTTACATTTTCCCATGCTAGAAAGCCATAGTGGAATCACGCTCGACGGATCAGACAGTTCTTCAATCAGCGTAACTTGAGCCACTGTCTCCCTTGGTGCCCTAACTCCCGCAATGAACAGTGAATTTCCTTTGAGTCTCTCTATAGCGAGCGCATCTGGCAACGGAGTTCCCTCATCTCCGGTTGGTAGCCTATGATCAGCCTTATTAAACTCTTCTAGCTCAACCTTGAATGTCTTTAACGCCACCAAAGGTATGCACTCCTTGATTTCCTCGTCTGCTTTATGCCTACTCCCTGATGGAGATTCGAACTAAACCATTTTCCTCCTTTTCGTTGAGGGAAGCGTAGGCGAAGCTCAAGTTTCAGACGCCTCATCAGTCCCTGCCGAAGGATTCCCTATAGACGAATCCCGATCAATCGCAATCTCTCTCAGCAAGGACTCATCCACAAAACCTAAAATATTAGTCAACACAATCTCTTTCCTGTCGAGTAAGAGGGATCTGTCAATCTTCCTTTTCTCTCCTATCCGTAAACCCGCTAGAGATGGTATCTGATCGTCCATCAAATAATCGATTAAGATAACTCTTCGCATAAACTTACAATAACTGCTGACCGAACGCACAAAGCAAAAGTAACGAGAAGGGCTTTTAGGTTGCAATCCAACTATGGATCTTCCATCAACACCGGGAAGCATTGGCATAAGATCCTTATCCCGGAACTCTACAAGAAATACTTGTGCATCTAGTTGCTACTAATGGATTCCTTATAACGAAATCTCCAATCAAATTTAGAGTGAGTCTACAACCTATACCAATCTCGAACCAAACCATTTTTTGTATATCTTACCAGAGAAATGAGAGCCGTCAGGATATCAAAATCGAAACAAAACGACAAAACCCTAACAGGAAAATCACAACAACAATCAAGTGCCAAGAGCCAAGAGTCAACAAAGTTGAAAATATATTCCATCGCTGTAACACTTCAGTGAAAGGACCGGTATATGATACCCTCAAGCCGAACTTCACCATTTGTTTATACATCGGGACACAGCCCTCTGGAGCCCTATTCACTCTATCATCATTTGTGACTGATACAAGAGTGTAATCATCACCCACCAATATGGTGGTCTGAACTTCTTGAAATTCCAACACTAATATAACACTCCTAATATCGTTAATACTTTGAATAGCAGAGCCGTTCGCCATTCTTCTTACAGAAGTTCTCCTATGTGCTAAAACAATTCGAAGGAAAGGAAAAACGAGCGCGAGACAGTGAAAACGTCAGATCCTCTCCTATGAAAACATTTATAAAGATCACAAAAGATGGTTCGCAAAATACAAAATGATGCATGTTGTAAAAGCCTTTCCATTTCCCAACGACTATTATTCATGGTGTCTTTCTCACGAAACAACACATAAGTCGAGAGCAAATGATAGGACGCTCTTCAAAATGCTCAATACATGAAATAGAGCACGTTTAATAGACGACATAAGATCCATGATTTGATATATTCAATTCATTCACGCATAAATGGGTCTATGTCGCCTTACTCTACCGATGAAATTATCTTTCCGAATGGGTCTCTGTCGTCCAGACTTTCCGAAAGAGTCTAATTCCGTAGTATCATACTCATTGATCAGACGGCCCCAATGAGGTTTTTGTGATCTAATTTACAAGAACATTTGGTAAGACCGAACGGTTATCTCTCTCTCATTAGACCGATGACTATCGAATACTAAAGGAACCGAATACTCCCACTTTCAATTGGTAATATTCATCCGAATCTCATTTTGATTAAACTTGCTATTTTAGTACGAAACACATCTCTTGGATAAGGAATGAAATCTTTGAGCGTCTAATCGATAAGAAAAAAAATCTCCCCATATAATTCAATTTTTAAAGAATAATAATTTGAAATCTTTGATGATCAAGATTCAGAATTTTCAGATCACTTCATAAAAAAACTAAGATTATAACATCTCGAAATTATATAGCTCTAATAGGATATCATATAAAAAATTTTTGATACATAAAGTCAGGTTAGTTCTCAAAACTCGATACAGAATATACAAAATTTACGGAGAGATCTTTTATCTCTTTCTTTCTATCTGTTTTTCCTTTTAAAAATTATTTTTTATGATTTAAATATTAAAATCTCTGTTGTTGAAATATCATTCAACAATTTCTTATAGGTTTGAACCTTTTCATTAAGTATCCGTTCAAACCATGACAAATCGAATCTCTCAAATCAAAATCCGATTTTAACGAGAATAGTCGAGAATGTATCCTCAAATAAGGTGGTGGTACCCAAAAGAGAGGATGGTACCGGAGGGTAGAGTCAAATCAAATGTCTATCTATCAATTAACGGTAGAAACTCCATTAATATGAACACCTAGCAACTGCAAGAATACCACGTGGCATCGTTCTATTTCAATGGGAACTTTTCGTTTTTCACATGAAGCCTCGTTCATAAGATAATTGAAGAGTTAAATTTTATTCTCATTTTTTCAAGAAAACATAATTAAAAATAATAGGATGTTGACTAAATTCTGTATCCCAAGAAGCTTTCTGATTTGTTTTTAAGAGTAAGGATGAGAGGGCAGTTTCAGCGAGCGGCCTTAATGCTCTGATTAATGATATTGAGCCAAATTTGTTCTCACAAGCAATTATTTTGATCTCCAAACAATTCTTCTCAATGCACGACAGCTTCATCCTCTATTCTATTTCTTTTTTGTAACTTTTTATGTGAATAATCGTTGACCATAGCACACATTTAACAATGCTTTTTCATTACTATTTATTAGCACAACCATCTCATTTTAATAACTATTATCTCCTCTCTCTCTCTCTCTCTCTCTCTCTCTCTCTGAGTCAACGATTGGGTAGAAATATATATCATTGTTTCTGCTTCATATTCATTATAAAGAATCAATGTCATTGGTGGTCATTACTATTAATTAGCACAACCATCTCATTTTAATAACTATTATCTCCTCTCTCTCTCTCTCTCTCTCTCTCTCTCTCTCTCTCTCTCTCTCTCTCTCTCTCTCTATCTTTCTGAGTCAACGATTGGGTAGAAATATATATCATTGTTTCTACTTCATATTCATTATAAAGAATCAATGTCATTGGTGGGACAGTAAGCTACTAACCTTTCTAGTGAACCAAACCACTCTCTCTCTCTCTCTCTCTCTCTCTCTCTCTCTCTCTCTCTCTCTACTTAGTTCTTAGATCAAGTTTTAGGTAAGTGACTCAAAAAGTAGAAAGATTCGGCAAGCTTTTGTAGCAAGAACTAGTCACATATACTTCTTGTATGCTAGCATGTGTGCCAGAAAATGCATCAAAGTGAGTTGAATTATGGTATAATTTTTTTTGTTGCTCGAGCAATCAGTGTTTAGGATCATATTTCGATTAATCCGACTTAAATTTTATCGGATCCAATTTAAGTGGAACTCTCTCAATGTAGTCTTTTCTATTCTCAACTTTCAAACTCAAAATTTGATTCAGAGAGCTAACACCCTTACTATTAGGCCAATTGTCATTGATAGAATTATGATATAATGATCTCCTTAGTGGATTATTTAATATAAATTTGCAATTTAAATGATAAAGTTTAAGAGATGACTTGGAAGTATGTAAGATGAATACCACGTGGGGAGAGGAAAGAACTTCATACATATCTTGCTTAGTTGATTCCTCATATTTGGACATTAATGATTTTTCTTTGCTTCAAAACAAATGTTTAATGATTTTTATTTGATTGAAAACGTTGGATGTTCAACTAACTTTGCAACAACCCCAACAGTAAATTGGATTTGGATTTGGATAGGGGCTAAATCCGTAAAGAATGACTAAGCTTGATAGCGACTTGGAGCTTAAAAGGCCTTCCTTGGTCATTATTTGATTATATTAAACATATTAATTTTATATTTATATTAAGTCATTTTCTCTTGGCTGATCCCTAAACAATGGGCCAAGATAAAAATTTTTTATTTTTTATTTTTATACATACTAATAAAGTTTATGAAGAAAACAAGTTTAGAGTCTATGTAGGGTGAGGAATTTGCTTGGGTGAACAACTATTTTCCACTAGCTTCCCTAAAGCTTATACTCATCACACCCTCTCATTTGTTTTTTTTTTTTTTTTAATACACTCGATATCTGGAGTTTTATCATGACTAATCTAAATCGATCTATTATCAGATTTTTTTTTAGAAAATGTCTTTCAACGTGATTTTTTCAATATTCATAGAGAATCAAACTCACGATCATAATTAAAAAAATTTAACTCCTTTTCAATTGAGTCAACCAATACCATCACCCTCTCATTTGTTAAAGTGAAATAAGCCTGTTCTAAGAGCACGTGTGGTCGTTCACCCAAAACCAAATCGGTACAAGTCCATCATAGTTTTTGTACATAAGTTATGAACAAAATGAAAATGCCCTCTCTCTCTCTCTCTCTCTCTCTCTCTCTCTCTCTCTCTCTAAAAAATTATAACTAAATAAAATTAAATTAAAAAAAATAAAAATAGAGAGACTTTATCGTTTAAATTATTCCTTCCCTTCCCTGATAGAATATCTCTACTTTCATTCTATCTTTCTTAATTCAATTTTGTTTAATTACATCTCTTTATATAAAAAAATAAAAATAAAAAGTTTTAACACAAACTCTAAATAAATATTATATATTCATTAATAATTTATATCATACCTAAGTATAATTGGAAATATAATTTTTCAAACTCAAAAACAATATATAAACAATGAAAAATATGTGTACAAATTAAATAACAAGATATAAATATTTTATTTAATTGAATAATCAATGATTTTTTGACCGTCCGATTGAGTTTTTCAATTGTGAATTCTTTAATAAAGATTTGAAAATTTTAATAACAATCAAAAACTAATTTTTCAAAAGACTTGAAAAACACCAAATCTCAAAGTCTGTCTACAAAATTCTAACTCTAAGAAAAAAAAAAAAAATCCTCAACTCCGCTAGAGAACTTTTTCCCCTTGAAAAATTTTAGTGTGCAATGAAAGATCCAAGAGACATTTATAAAGTAAGGAAAGGGAAGACTAGTTTAGTTCCCAAATAACTCGCTTTAAACCCCATTGAAACCAGGAGAGATGGACGAGAGAGAGAGAGAGAGAGGAGAGGGCGGCTGGTCCGCCCCGTGCTCTCTTCATGGGTCGTGCCCAACATGCAAAGGGTCAATGGCCCAACATGCAAAGGGTCACACCTAGCATGTGGCCCACGCGATGGGAATCACCCAAAACGTGACACCTGGCCTTGTAATGCCATGTGCCACTTACAATTAGGTAATTTTATTTTTTTTTTTGAAATTAAGAAAATTTTCTAAATTTTTTTAATTTTAAAAATCATTATAAATTTAATTTTTTTTCCAAATCAATTCATAATAACTTTTTATTTTGAAACTTTTTTTAAAATACTAACATATGAATCTAATAATAATGTATTATATTCAATTAAACAAAAATCCCAAATTTAAATTTTAAAATAGAAAAGTAATTATTAAGAGAGTATGATATTAAATTGAATTTTACAATACTCAAAACGAATTAATCAAGTAATATGGATATCGATAAACAAATACCTTTTTCAAATTAGAAGTTTTCTTCTCTTATGAATCAATTTTGAATCACATCTAGATATTAGAAATCACATTTGATGCTTTTTATTTACTCAATAATTTACGAATTAGGTATAATATATATATAAAAAAAAGTGTATGATTCGTTCAAACACTTCTTCCTATTATTTATTAATCTGAATAAATGTACGAAATGAAGTAGTTGACATGACTTTAGACATTAAAAGAGAAAACGTCATTGTTGTTTAAACCTAACTTTATACATTTAAAATTCACGTAACATCAAAACACGACTCCATGCACGACTCGACCCATATAACATAATTAATAAATAGGTTCATACAGGGGATTAGTCATTGGTAGCTATGAAATATGTTGATTTCGTTGTTCATTATTACTTATTAAATACACAAATAATGGTCTAAATTATTATATTTAATTATTTAATATTTTCAAATTGTCGCTTTTATAGATTTGACAATTAGCCTTCCCCACTCAAGTTCAAAAAATCATGATTATATATATATATATATATATTATTCGTAGTCAGCTATCATTTTTGCATAAAAAAATCATAACTATAACTAATCTAATGACTTAAAAACTGGGTTATTGAATTTGTTGTATTCTATTAATTTAATTATTTAATCACATAAAAATGACAGCAATGAAGGGTGATAACACTATTATATCACAAAAACAAGAAGTAAAACGGGTAAAAAGTTTTTACAATTTTTTGTTTATATTTTGAATAAAATATTGGAATAACTGCCGATATCCAAGTTAAATAATTTTAAATTTAATTGTTAGAAAAAGCAGAATAAAGCAGAAAAACTAAGAAAATAAAGAAAAGCAGACTAAGAGAAAATTGTTTGTGTATATTGTATATACAATAGATTGTACAATAACCCTATAAATAGGGTGACTCCATGAGAATAAACCCTAGAAATATAAAAAGAAAGAATATATAGAATATTTACAAGATTGTAAAGAATAAACTAAATAATTACAATATTGGAATTTTAGAAAGTCAATATTCTAAGACTTCTTTAATTTGGAAATCTCCAAAATTTGTTCCCAATACTTGCAATATTAATTCCCAAGATATTTCTAAAAATCTCTTCAATTTAGGAATTGCCAATATTCTTTACACCCCCCCTCAAACTCAGGATGGGTGTAGAGAAATTATCTTGAGTTTGTATAATAGATCATCATGACGTCCAGGAAGATGAGTCTTGGTAAAAAAATCAGCAGGTTGATCGACAGAGCGAAGAAAGAATATTTGAAGATCACCATTAGTTATATGTTGACGAATAAAGTGACAATCAATCTCAATGTGTTTAGTTCGTTCATGAAAGACATCATTATGAGCAATCTGAATAGCACTCTGATTATCACAATATAGAGGACTTGGAGAAGAAGTAGGTATACCAATGTCACAAAGAAGTCTCTGAATCCATAATAACTCTGCAGTAGTGTCGAAGTGCACGATATTCGCCTGTACTAAGGCGAGTAAAAGTTTGTTTCTTGCTACGCCAAGAGATTAAAGAATCACCAAGAAAAATACAATAGCGGTAGTAGACCGTCGATCGGTAGGATCACCAGCCCAATCGACATCGGAATAGGCACGTAGTGTAACGAGGATGAGACAGAAAAAATGAAGTCCATGAAATAAGGTGCCTTTAACATAACGAAGAATCCGTAAAACGGCGACAAAATGAGGAGATCGTGGTGCAGCCATAAATTGATCGACAATGTGAACGGCATAAGAGATATCGGGACGAGTGGCGGTAAGATAAATAAGACCTACTAATTGCCGATATAAGGTAGGATCGAAAGAAGGTTGCCATCTGTAGGAGAAAGTTTAACATTATGCTCAAGAGGGGTGGAAGCAATTTTATTATCTGAAATGCCTGAACGGGAAAGAAGGTCAGAGGCATATTTTGCCTGAGACAAATAATAACCGAAGATGTAGGAGTAACTTCAATCCTAAGAAATAACTAAGATGGCCGAGATCCTTCATTTCAAATTTTCCACAAAGAAAATGTTTGAATTTGGAGATTGCGGCAGTATCGCTTCCGGTGATAATCATATCATCAACATAAAGAAGAAGTAAAAGCAGTACCATGATCGGTTTTTCGAATGAAAAGTGCGAATCATAAGCACTAGGAGAGAAACCAAAATCACCGACAGATCTGCTTGAAAGTAGAAAACCAAGCACGGGGAGCTCGTTTTAGGCCATATAAAGCACGACGAAGACGACGGACTTTATTGGCGGGATGTGAATAACCCGGAGGTGGTTTCATATAAACTTCTTCCTTTAGAACTCCATTGAGAAAAGCATTTTTAACATCCATCCGATACAAGGGCCATTGTTTAGGCAGCAACGACAAGCAAGCTACGTGCGGAGGTAAGACGAGCAACAGGAGCAAATGTTTCTTCATAGTCAATGCCATATTCTCGTGTAAATCCCTTTGCGACCAGCCGAGCCTTATATCGTTCAATAGTCCCATCCGAGTGAGTTTTGATTTTATAAACCCACTTACATCCGATAAGAGTTTTGTCTCTAGGAAGATCAACTAAATCCCAAGTATGTGTGTTCTCCAAGGCTTGAAGTTCTTCTTGCATAGCTTGGTGCCAAAGAGGATTAGTACTAGCCTCTCGGTAAGATTGAGGCTCATGTAGAGTGGAGATTGTAGAATAACAATGATAATCAAGAAGACGAACAGGGGTGCTCTTACTCTTGTTGGTCGAGGAGTGGATTCATGAGGCAACTCGGTTTCAATGGAAGAGGGTGCGAGTCCATCATTTGGGAGAGAATCGAAGGAGAAGCCGTAAGAGTTGAAGTATCTGTCAATGTATCGAACTAGAAGGAAATAAATCGAAGATAGATTAGTAAGTAATGGAGATATGGTACGAAAAGGAGATAAGGAAGAAAACATGATATTTTCCCGAAGATGACATGTCGAGAAACTCGAAGACGATTGGAGACAGGATCCCAACATCTATATCCTTTGTGTTCAATGCCATACCCTAGGAAACAACATAATCGTGCTCGAGGTTGTAACTTATTATGCTCATGAGGTTGAAGTAACACAAAGCAAGCACAACCAAAGACTTTGAGAGAATTATATACTGGTGGAGAACCATATAACCGCTCATAAGGAGAGATGTTAGAGATTGTAAAAGAAGGTATTCTATTGATGATATATATAGTCAGAGAGTGCCTCACCCCAAAATTGTGATGGACAAGATGCAGAGAAAAGTAAAGACCGAGTTATATCAAGAATGTGTCGATGTTTTGATTCTTTTCTACCATTTTGTTGGGAAGTACCTGGACAAGAACGTTGGACAATGGTTCCATGCTTGTTTAAGAAATATAGTAAGAGTAGACTCAAGATATTCGGATGCATTATCGGTCGTAAGATCTTGATGGTTTGAGAAAATTGAGTTTGAACCATTGATGCAAAGTTTTTGTATATTTGAGGTAATTCGGAGCGGTTTTTCATCAGATAAATCCATGTAAAACGGGAGTAGTCATCAATAAACACAACAAAATATTTTGACCCACCCATAGTTGGTGTAGGAGATGGTCCCCAAATATCAGAGTGAATAAGATCAAAGGGAGCATTAGAAATAGAATCATTTGTATTAAAGGATAAAGCCGGTTGTTTTGCAGTTTGACATGAAATACATTGAAGAGATTCATCGATGAATGAACCTAGTGAACCCGAAGAAATTAAAGAACGAAGTTTATTAAGAGATAGATGACCTAGACGAAGATGCCATAAGTGAAAGGATGAAGGAACAGAGCAAGACACGAGAGTGAGGAACGACTAATAGGAATGTGAAGAGAAGTAAGCTCGTATAGACGTCCAACCTTACGGCTGTCCCAAAGATCTTTCCCGTCCCGAGGATCCTGCACACGACATCCAATAGAAGTGAATATTATGTCAAATCCAAGTTCACATAATTGACCAACAGAGATAAGATTTAAGGTAAGTGTAGGGACAAAAAATGTATCAGGTAAATCTAAAAAAGAGTTAGAAAAATGACCAATCCGAGTGGTCGGCATGGTAGAGCCATCAATTGTATGAATCATTGATGGTGTACTAGGAGCGGATAAAGAAGTAAAAGAATGGGAATTATGGGTCATATGGTTAGAGCAAGCAGGAGTCAAAAAACCAAGAAGAAGTACCGATACGGTAGAAAGTGCAATATGTTTGTGATTATCAAAAGAAAGAACTTGTTGTAAAAAGGTTTGAAGATCACCAAGAGATATTGTTGGCTGAGAAGAAGAGGTGGTAGTAGCGAGAATCCTCGGTGGCGCAAAGACAGATTGTGAGATATGTCGAGAACTCCGTAGCGAACGATTTTGGGATTGAATGACCTTCTTTGGGCAATTTTCAATAAGATGACCTTTCTCTTTGCAATATCTACATTCAATCATAGGATTAGCAAGGCATCGACTAGAAATATGTCCTCGCTTCTTGCAAAACCTACATTCAACGGTGGGACAATTAGGAAGGATATGACTGACTTCGCGATTCTGACGAGAAATTTGGAAATTTTGGTCCTCGAGTAGTGGTGGCCAATACAACATCACTATGTTGAGGTTTGAGTAATCCCGGACGAGTCTCTTCGATATCAACTCGAAACTGCAGATTCAATAGTAGGGAGAGGATGTCGATGAAGCGAGAGCTCTAACAGGCTCAAAATCCGATGTTAGAGCCATAAGAAATTGGACCGGACGTCCTTGGTCTCGATATATTGCATATTTACTTGCGTCGGTTGTGCATTGCCAATGGGGTTCGAGAGAGCAAGTTGATCCCATATTGATCGTATACGGGCAAGAAAATCATTGATTGATCGACCTCGTTCTTGTCAAAGAGTGAAGTTCTGTGAGCAATTGATACTTGATGAGCCAGATCTGATGTAGTATAGCGACTTGCAAGAAGGTCCCAAACTTCTTTAGCCGTCTCAAAACGACTAAATTGCAGATGAATAGAAGGTGCAGATGTGTTACGAAACCAAGTAAGAATTTGGTGATTTTTGCTATCCCAATCTTCAAGACGGTTACCAAAATCATCATCCGATTCGTCATCAGATTTTATAGGCAATTTGATATCTCCCGTAACATAACGCCATAGCCTCCTTCCCTTAAGAAAACTTCTCATCCCTTGAAACCATGCCTGATAGTTGTATCCATCAAGCATAACTGATATAGGTTGAGAAATATCTAATTTCTCCATAACACGGCAAAAAAAAAAAAAGTGTTTAATTGATAAAATAAAATCAGATCGAACACCTAGTGCTCTGATACCATGTTAGAAAAAGCAGAATAAAGCAGAAAAACTAAGAAAATAAAGAAAAGCAGACTAAGAGAAAATTGTTTGTGTATATTGTATATACAATAGATTGTACAATAACCCTATAAATAAGGTGACTCCATGAGAATAAACCCTAGAAATATAAAAAGAAAGAATATATAGAATATTTACAAGATTGTAAAGAATAAACTAAATAATTACAATATTGGAATTTTAGAAAGTCAATATTCTAAAACTTCTTTAATTTGGAAATCTCCAAAATTTGTTCCCAATACTTGTAATATTAATTCCCAAGATATTTTTAAAAATCTCTTCAATTTAGGAATTGCCCATATTCTTTACATTAATAATAAAAATGATTTTTTTTGTAAGGATAAAAAGAGCATGAGAGAGAGAGAGAGAGAGAGAGAGAGAGAACCAAGGTCGTGGAAATGAGATGCTTGATGTAGAAAGCTTAAGAAATGGATGGAAATCCGACAAGGTATTGACATCATTTCAAACTTACAAAAGAGATAGGGTCCCACTTTACTTATCAGGACTCTCTTTCAAGCTTCATCGGTCGTTGACCAAATGTTTTCTCTCTCTCTCTCCCCCCATTTCATCTCCTTGGGACCCCCACCACCCCAATTGGCCTCACAAAACAATATCAACAACGCTTCACCTCTGGGGTATTTTCCATTTTAACTGAAGTAGGATTTTTATTTTGTTTTATTTCCTCAGTTTAGGGGTCAGGAAAACTTTTAGATCAAGGTAAATTTAAATAAAATAAAATTTTATACAAAAAAAGTAATATGTTAAAATTGTTACTAAACAAAAAATATTAAGCCAACTTGAGATTCCCAAATAGTAAGTTAATTTTTAATTTTTTTTGAAGTTTTGATGTTGCCTCAATGGATGTGACGAAACTTGTGGTGGGGGGGGGGGGAAGATAACGAAACAAGGTAGCTTGGTGCTAAGAAATACCAAAAAGGAGAATTTATCTTCCAACATCACATAAAAATGGCTTGGAATCATAATCTGAACTTTCAAGATCTTTGTGCTGATTGGCTCGCAACTCATCAACTGGGAATCTGCTCCTATGGTGAGTACTCCTCCTCAACGTTTGATGCAATTATTAAACAAGGATGGCCACCCACCAAATCCCTACCCTACCCTATTGCTTTTTGGTCCTTTGGGTTTCTTTTTTATGATAAAATTGGACAATGTTTTTATCGGTAAATATCCATGATAGGACAGTTTTACCAAAGATTAAAAAATTAAATTTTTAAAATCTAAATTGGGTTGGTTAATCCCATTACTTACTTTCTCCTATATTCTCTCGAAAGACTCCTACGGGAGTTATAATTTAGATAGATAAATAATTGGGTATTATTATTAATGAGAGATAATTTTTCTATAGAGAGAATAGAGATAATTTTCTGAGAGAGGGAGAATTAATTGTTAAAAAAAATAATTATTATTAAGGGTTTTCCGATCAACCTGAAATCATCGGATTAAGAGTTGGTACATCATGTTGATAGTTCGATTATTGTGACTATCATCCCGACTGCGAGTTGTTCGTATTCAGATTTTATGGTTCCAAAAATCTTCTACATCACCGATTAAGGTATATCGCAAACTCATCTTTTTACAATTCTGAAAATTATTTTTTAATTACTTCCGCTGCTTGATTGAGTTACGTTTATCTAATATTGATATTAGAGTATGTTAGAAATATTTTTAAATAATTTTTCAGAATTATATTTGGATATAAAAATATAAGACATAAAATTTAGGGTTCGGATCACGGATGAGTTTCGTGAATCCAATTATACCACTGTGTTACCCAACTCACATAAAACACGAATATAATTTTTTCGTAATTTTCTGAGCACATTTAGATAAAAAAATATTTCAATTGAAGCATTCGATCGTGAATAGTGACCGAACCCTTCAACCCCAAATTTGAAAGTTTTATGTCAAATAAGTGCATGAAATTGGTAGATCCGTGTTTGTCTCTGCTAGATCTACATTTTGATATATATATTGCATGTTGTTGATACCGAAATGTGAAGTTTCCGGAAACGGGTCGAAAAACCAAGTTGCTAAGCGATTTGGGCGAAAACAAAGCCCAACAGTGAGGCGCGTGCACAACAAGCGTGCGGAGGCCCGTTTGTGCACAGGCCATGGGCGCGTGCATCTTACGCGCGCAAAGGCGCGTGAGATGCCAGGTCCAGACTGGGTCTGGACCGACCCAGGTTCAAACCCGACCTTCGCCCGGGATCTGGACCGGGTTCTGATTCTGATCCGTGCCCGCTTCTGGATCCGACCTGGGGACGTGGACCGTGCACGTGTAGACGGGTCGCCCGCGAGCCCGCCCGTCAGGCGCGTGCGCCGACTCACAAAGGGCGCGTGCCTGAAGCGTTGTACGTCTTGCACACGCCCAGTCGCCTCCCCGGCGCGTGAGAGTGCTTGGGACGCGCCGCCTGGGGTCTGTCGGCGCTTGAACCCTCCCGGCGGCGCATAGGCTGTCCTAAAATTGAAATTTTCTAATTTTTTGAGGGTTTTATAATAAAAAGTGACTAATTGTGGGTTTTTATGTATTGAATTTTATTCCGAATGGTGAGATGCAATCCCGGATTATGGTGTATGGTATCCGTTGACTCATACGCTCGTCTTGAGATTTGTACTCGAGTCATTTTGGTTTTGGTGATTCATAGGGTACATAAAATTGTGAATTTAAACATCAATTTGTCACTAATATCTTTTTTTCTATGTGATAGAAATATGGCTGCAACGAAAACTGTCGTTCTAGATCTCGTAAATGGAGATAAGCTGAACAGTGATAACTATGATTATTGGCATCGAAAGGTTCAGTTTATCTTCGAAGAATAAGAGCTCGGGGAAGTTTCTTAAGAACGAGATGGTGAACCCCGGGGAGGATACCACGGCACAAGCACGACAGGATCAGGAGGTGTATCGTGCTTGGAAAAAGAAGGATGGTCAAGCGAGGGTGATCTTTCTTAGCAGCATGCACGATGAGCTAATTCCCATTTATGAGCAGTATCCTACTGCGATGTCGATCTGATATGCTCTGAGAGAGCATTATGGCGCCCCATCAGCTCCTTAGTTGAGGATGCTGACTTATAAATTCAACATGTATGAGAAGAGGTCCAATTATACTATGAAACAACATTTAATACACATGTCGAGTATGATCGCCTCTCTGAAGAATATGGGGGAGTCGATATCTGATGAGTTTCAGGTACTGGGTGTGATCTAGTCGCTGCCTGATTCCTAGGATGTGGTTAAGACCTATCTCATGCACACTGAGAGTATTCGTACTTTCATGGATATGAATAGGCACTGTGAGTTTGAGGAGGAGCGTCAGGAGGTGGCTAGGTCTTCTTCTGTTCATGCTAATATTACGGAGTCAAGTAAGGGCTCCAAAGGAGTAAAGCGCAAGTGGCGCAAGCATGAGAAGAAGGCCAAGAGCCAAGGCAAAAAGAAGCAACCTGCCAAGACCGACGACAAAGGACAAAAACGCAAGAAGAAGGAGTTCGATAAGAGCAAAGTCCAGTGCTACGTGTGTGACAAGTTTGGGCATTTCGCACGCGAGTGTGGCGAGCAAAAGGTATGTCTTTCTTCTTTATATGGTTTGAGTTACGTGTCATCTAGTATGATGTTTGCTAACTCTTCTCCTTTGTGGATTGTAGACTCAGGAGCCACAGACCATGTAGTTCGAGACAGGAGCACATACGTGGAGTTTTGTCGTTTAAGTCCCCAGGCGAGGAGGCTGTACGTGAGGAATGGAGCATCTATAGAAGTGAAAGGGATTGACACTTGTAAGCTATTGCTGCGAAGTGACCAAGTTTTATATCTTCATGACGTACTATATGCTCCTGAGATTAGGCGGAATCTTGTATCTATCTGATGTTTAGATTTGCTTGGATATTCTGTGTTATTGGGAAACTCTAGAGTTTCCATTACATATGACAGTTTTTTGATTTGTTCTGCTTTGGTCCATGAGGGACTTTATGTATTGGATATGATTTATTTCTATGAGATTTATTCTTCTTCTACCATTGCTTTTGCATTTAATAGTGCAGTGGATGATGTGAATGTATGACATAATAGGCTTAACCACATAGGGCAAGAGAGGATGGCCAGGTTAGCTACGAGCGGCTTGTTGGGTCTGCTAACCAAAGTCCAGTTGCTAGTGTGTGAGTTTTGCCATGCGGGCAAAGCCACTAGAAAACCATTTGGGAAAACAATGAGAGCTACGACTCCATTGCAATTGGTCCATTCCGACATTTGCGGACCCATGAATGTGAGAGCCCGAAATGGAGTCAAGTATTTTATTACGTTTATAGACGACAACACGCGTTTCGGTTACGTCTACCTGATCTCGCACAAGTCTGAGGCACTAGAATGATTCAGGAGATTTATCAGCGAGGTTGAAAATCAGCTAAATTTGAGGGTGAAAACTCTCAGAATCGATCGGGGGCGTGAGTATCTGTCTGAGCAGTTCAAAGAACTCTGTTTCAATAGAGGCATTATTAGACAGTTGACTATTCTTGCTACTCCTTAGCAGAACGAAGTAGCCAAGAACAAGAATAGGACTCTGTTGAAGATGGTGAGGTCGATAATGGTACAGGCCAATTTATCTATCTCCCATTGGGGGATGCGTTGTTGACTGTCGTCTACGTCCTCAACCGTGTTCCGACGAAGTTCGTAATCAGTACCCCATACGAGTTTTGAACAGGGAGGCAGCCTGACCTTAGCCATTTGAGGCCATGGGGTTGTGCCGCGTATGTTCATGATTCCTCGCATCAGTACGACAAGTTAGGTCTGCGAGAAAATAAGTATATCTTTATTAGATACTCTAAACACTCCAAGGGATATGTGTTCCTAAGAGAACATACGAACGACACTGTCACTGGGATAAAGTCTCGTGATGCCACTTTTTTTTATAATGATTTTCTTAAGAGATGAGAAATCGATCGAGACTTCACCTTTCTATAAGATGGATGAACCTAGCGGCTCAACTGAGCCCAGTGGCGGGACTCAAGAGCCGATTACGGATTTTAGTCCTAGTGGGAGCGGTCCATCTAAAGGTGTGGAGGCTCTCTCTCCTTGTAAGAGTAGTCGGGGACAAGTGCCCCGTCGTCGTTTTCCAATTAAGGATGAGATCCTCATGGTAACTCCCGAGGACGATGAAAAGCCGAGGACTGTATAGGAGTGTCACGCCCCAAATCGGGGTCGTGAGCTGCCCGTTGTCCTGGATGTCGACTACATTTTTACAGAAAATCGGACAGAACATTCCCATAATTCGGAGGTCTCCCATGTATAAATAAACTTGTATAATGGATATCCATCATGTCAAATAAATAAATGGTCATCCCGACCTCACAACAATCACCACATTCAAATCCTGTCAACCAATCCACATCGGACAACCAGAACAACGCAAAGCTAATATAAGTACTAGCAGTCCTAACCACAAACATCTACTGTCATGCCCAACTAGAGCATGAGCAGCCGCCACACCGAGCGGGCCAATTTTATACAAATTGTACAACAAATTCCCAAGTTACATTTTTAATGTTTACAAATGCCTCAATGCAAGTAAAATGTAAGAGTTTCACAAATAAATGTCCATAAATTATATAGTCATCACATAATATGTACACAGCCAACTACAGACCTTAATATCAAGATCTCGCAGGGTCGAAATAAAGTGCGAAATTCACATTTCAACTTAATCTTAGACCTCACCGTCGTGAATACCGGATCCACCAAAACCTCTAGAGTCTGAAGTGTCGCTCTAGCAAATAATCCTGTCTGAGGGAGGAAAGAATAGGAGCGAGTATCAAGGAAGATACCCAGTGAGTGAGAGGATTAATATCAGGCACAAATAGTGTAGGTGAATCATTTGAGTGTCAAACAACATTTTTCGTAAACAATAATTCATGACTTGCCGTAAAACATGGTATGTTCAGTAAAATAAATTCATTTAATCAATCACACGATATCATACATATATGCATCCATTTAAAAATCAAGTATCATTTTAGAGCAAGCCGAAAATGATCCAGGCAAAGGTCAACCATGACCGAGGACAGGCACTTCGGGGGATTTTATTATGCAAGGTTGTTCAAAAGTTGCTCTCTACCCCGACGTTGGCTATGAGTTTGCTGAGGCTAGCTCATCATCGTGTATAAGACCCTGCCCGGAGCTAGACGGTGGTGTAATACACGTCCTCCCCCTACGTGGGTTCAACTGGCCGCGCCTATAGCCATATCTCATCATCGTGTATAAGACTCCGCCCGGTGCTAGACGGTGGCGTAACACACGTCCTCCCCCTACGTGGGTTTAACCGACCGCGCCTATAGCCATATAAAATGACGTTTGCGGATACCTCCTGCAAAAGCTTATCCAGGCAACCCGTGCCTCTACAAATGCCCTTCATAGCTATGGAATCCATCAAGTAATATCATATTATCATATCATCTCGTAACTAGTAGGCATCCAACCCACATAATTATATCAAAATATTTCAAAGCCGTGTGCCGATACATTTCATCAAATCATTTCAAATCAACATATAAATACAATGGTAGAATAAAAAATATTCTAGTTCTCAAATAATTACACAATATTAATTCATTTCAAACCATGGATGCATAGTCATTGGAAACATAAATTTACGACACTCCAATGATCACAAAATAGATTTGAAATTTAGAGTCACACGTCGAATCAATGCATATCGAAAGCATGTTTTATCGAAAACACGACAGAAAACAAGTTTCACTATTTTATGCAAGAGATTAGGGTTCCACTCATATTCTAAGGAGAGTGATCACTCCCTATTTCCATAATTAATCCAAATTTGACTCCTCGAGTCTCTAAAAAGATCAATCTAATCAAATCATCACAATTTAACATCAAATAAAAGCCTATTAAAGGATTTTTAATTTTCTTTCCTAATTAATACAACCTTAATTTACACAATCTCCTTTCTAGATTCTCGTTTCATCAATTTCGAATCATTTGGCTCACCAATTATCTAATTCCCAATATTTCTAAATTTTTCTATTTTTTCTCGAATTTACATAATCTCATTTTAATCTTTCAGGCATATTTCAATCCAATTTCAAAGAAAGCTATACAAATGAGCCAAATAAAACTCTATCATTATCTAATACATTCTATCATACTACGCAGCCCAATTTATATCAAATTCTAAGCTTAACCTAAATAATTTCATACAAAATTTTCAGGAAAATACATTTCCTTCGAATCTAACATATTTCAGAATATATATATAGCTTTCGATTCTAATTTCAACCTAATTTCGATAAAATTAATTCAAATGTTGAAGAGATTGCATTTCTCTCACCTAGGGTTTTTCGCAGTGTACAACCCTCGTTCCAAATGGCTTCTCAGTTCACTCCGAGATCTGCAGTGCATTTCAAACCGACGCAAAACTTAGTAATTAGACTTAAATTATCAAGTGGGTCAAAACCCTAAAACCATAGTCAGAGTCAAGCCAGCCATTACCTACGCAGATAGGAGTGAAATTTGGGTCTAGGGTTTTTGAGTGTCTGCTATTACACTGCAACAAAGGTTGCAGCAAGGAGTCTGTAACATCGACACTGCGGTGTTCGTACTAGTATTCCTGTTCATGAAATTAAATAAAATATTTCTCAGTTTATATATAGGGAAATTTTTAATTATATTGATTTTCGATTTTAGGGTATTAAATCAAAAATTTTTTATATATTTTAAATCACCATGTTCGCGAATAGTAATAAATCTCGTTTTATGAAAAATTTAAATTTTAGGAAGAAGGGGGGTGAATTTGTATATATATATAATTGTTTATTTATTTAAATATATATATATTAAAAAAAAAAGGAAGTCGAAATTAGGGCTTAAAGCCCTAATTTCCCTCTCTCTTCCCCTCTTTCTCTCCCTCGCCGCCGCCCTCCTTCACCCGCCGCTCGCCTTCTCCGCCGCCGCTGCAACCACCTTCAACCATCACCCCACCGATCATCCCTCACTCTTTGTTTCCCTCTCTCTATCGCGCTATCTCTCTCTCCCTCCCGTGAGTTCTCTCTCTCTATTTCGCTCTCTCTCTCTCTCTGTCTCCCTGCCTTACTCCCAGTGCGCGACTGCTCGTGAGACCGCTCGCGCGACAGTCCCTGCCCCAGCGCTCGCGAGACAGCCCCTAGGCGCTCGTGACCCCGCGCGAGCGCCCCGGGCGCGGCCGCGGCGGCGACGCCCTCCCGTGCTCGCGACCGTCGTGCCGTTTGCCCTTGCTCACACGCTCGAGCGCCCTGCTCTCTCCTTCGAGAGCCCACTGAAATCTTAAGAACAAAGAACCCTAGGTTGTGGCTTCTTCACTGCATAGGTAAGGGTTGGTCTCTCAATAACCCTAAAGTTTCATTCTTTAGGTGATTTAGTCTAACGGGTAGAATTTGTTTCAATTGAAAATACTACAGGTCCCAAAATGAGCTGAATGGCGCACGGAAGGTAGATCTGCGAACTGTGAAAACCCTAGGTGAGGGATTTCTAACTGATTCAGTTAATTGAATGCATTTAGGGTGAAATTAGAATAAGGAAGTGTTGTATAGGTTCAGAATATACGTTAGATTCGATTAGAACACATTGTTTGACATTATATGTTATTATTTAGGTTAAGTATAGAATTTTATACGAAATTGAGCTATTTTAGATGATAGAATTGAGTTAAATTGATTTAAATGGTTTCACTTAGAGTTTAATTTGACGAATGTATGAAAACAGTCAAAATTTGGGATTTGAGTTTAAGGATTGATGTAGTCTTTTCATT
The DNA here is from genome assembly GCA_037126225.1 of Dillenia turbinata. Lineage (NCBI taxonomy): Eukaryota > Viridiplantae > Streptophyta > Magnoliopsida > Dilleniales > Dilleniaceae > Dillenia > Dillenia turbinata. Next base: position 17,797,100 of record JBAMMX010000008.1, on the reverse strand, counting down.
ATAAGTTGCCCTGCATATAGGAAAACAAAATACAATTTTTGTATTATGAAAATAGGCTTCAATACCTTTAAAATGACATATGGTTTGAAGCATTTGGATGGAAATTGAAAAGTGTATGAATTTTCAAAGATTTTTCTAACTTATAAGGAATTTATGTATTTAGATTTGTTTTTGATTTTGAACGATTTTAGATTTGAATTTAACTTGATTTTGAGTTGGTTATTTACTTATAAATGGAATGAAAATTGATGACATTGGAGTTTATTCATAAATTGAAGAATTAAGCTTTGTACAAATTTAGGGAAAATGATAAACCCTAGGAATAATTGAAAATTTGATAATTAATGAGATACTTTGATTAGGTTGATCTTGTTGGAGACTCGAGGAGTCAAATTCGGATTTATTTTGGAAATAGGGAGTGATTACCCTACCTAAAATGTGAGTGGGACCCTAATCTCTTGCATAAAATAGTGAAACCTGATTTTATCGTGTTTTAAATCAAAACATGCTTTTGATATGCATTGTCTCGACGTATGAAATTGAAATTCAAATCTGTTTTGTGATTATTGGAGTGTCGTACTTATGTTTTCCACGATTATGCATCCATGTTTGAAAAGAAATGAAATTGTGTCATGATTTGAGAAACAGAATATTTGTTATTCGACCATTGCATTGGTTTGTTGAATTTAAATGATTTCGATGAAATTGTATTGGCACACGGATTTGAAATGTTTTAAGATCTGTGAGGGCACTGGGATGCCCACTTGTGATGATATGATTCTTACTTGCGGGACGTTGTGCCCTTGTGATACTATGATGATGACATTGATGATTCCGTAGCTACGAAGGGACTTTGCAAAGGCACGGGTTGCCCGGATACGCTTCTGCAGGAGGTATCTGCAAACGTCCAGTTTATATTTATTCATAGACGCGGTCGGTTGAGCCCACATCGGGGGAGGACGTGTATGACGCCACCGTCTAGCACCGGGCGGGGTCTTATTTGATGAGTCTGGGTAAGCAAGGAGCTAAGCCCACGACCAACATCGGGGTAGAGAGCTACTTTTGAAACACTTTGCATAATAACACCCTCGATGCGCCTGTCCTTGGTTATGATTGACCTTTGCCAGGATCCTTTGGCTTGCTCTATGATCTACTTGATTTTAAATGGATGCATACATGTATGATATCGTGTGATTGAATAAATGAGTTCATTTTATTGAACATATCATGATTTATTACGAAATTTGAGTTATTGTTTATGAATGATACTATTTGACACTCCAATGTTCACCTACACTATTAGTACTTGAGATTAATCCCCTCACTCACTGAGTATCCTCCCATAGATACTCACCCCTCTTTTTTCCTCCCTCAGACAGGATTGTTGTGCTAGAACCACACTTCAGAGTTTAGAGATTTTGACGGATTTGGTTATTCGGGACGGTGAGGTTTAAATTTAAGCTGAAATTTAAATTTCGTATTATATTTTCGACCCTGCGAGGTCTTGTTGAGATCCGTAATTGGCCGTGTACTTAATTTGGGATGACTGTAAAATTTATGTATATTTATTTGTGAAACTCTCGTATTTCATTTGCATTTAAGCGATTGTATGTATTTGAATGTTACTTGAGAAAATTGTTGTAAATTTGCATAAAATTTAGGTCCGCTCGGTGTGGCGGCTGCTCATGCTCTAGTTGGGCATGACAGTAGAGATCTGTGGCTAGGTTTGTTGATAGATTTTTATAACCTTACGTTGTTCTGGATGTCGGCTATGGGAGTTGTTGGTTTTGGAGAGGCCGGGATGACCATTTGTTTTTATTTTCAAGATGATTTTAAATTATACAGATTTAAACAGGTTTAATTGTACATGGGAGACCTCCAATTTATAGGGAGGTTCTGCCCGATTTTCTGTAAAAATACAGTCGGCATCCAGGGTAATTGGCTGTTGTTCACGATCCCGATTCGAGGCGTGACAGAGTCTGTGCGCGCAAGTGAGTGAGTGAGGGAGAGGGGGAAAGTTCTGCAGTGACGTGCGCAGGAAAAGGGGAAAGGCTATTCGAGTGCGCAGGAAGAGGGAGGAGGCAGAAAGTGTAACCGAGGGAGAGAGTGAGAGAACAGAGGGCGGAATAGAGAAAGGGTGGCGGTGGTTGGTGCGGTGGCAGTTGGGAGTTGTGGTGGTGGAAGAAGTGAAAGAGAGAGCGCGACAGAGAGAGAGGGATCGCGCGATAGAGAGAGGAGCAGAGAAAGAGAGAGTTGAAAGGGGGAAAAACAGAGGGAGGTAGAGAGAGAGGAAGGCGGTGTGTGGTGGCTGTGGGTGTGGGTGTGGCGGCGATGGTGGAAGGGCAGCGGCGAAAGGGGTGATCGGGTGAGGGAGGCGGCGGGGGAGACGAAGAGACGGAGAGGAAGAGGGAGAGAGAAGGATAGTTAGGGTTTTCTAACCCTAATCCCTATTTTTATTATTATTATTATTATTATTATTATTATTATTATTATTATTATTATTATTATTATTATTATATATTTCTTTTTATAAAATAAACTTATAAATAATTAAATGAGTAAATAAATTAATTAATAAATGAATAAATATTCATCTATATATTTTTATACTCACTTTACACAACAAATCGAAAATACGGATACTTTAAATATACCAAAAATTTCAATTTAAAGACTCCAAAATCGAAAATCAATATAAATAAAAAATTCTCTCTCTATATATAAACTGAGAAATATTTTATATATATTTCATGAACAGTACATTAGTACAGATACCGCAGTATAGGTGTTACAATGAGGCTCTTGAGAGTTCAGCAAAAGACCAATGGTTAAAGGCCATGCATAAGGAAATGGAATCAATGAGAGTCAACGAAGTCTGGGAACTAGTTGACTTACCTGAGAATAGAAAGGCCATTGGGAACAAGTGAGTTCTCAAAATTAAAAAAAAGGTCGATAGATCAATTAAGAGGTACAAGGTCCGTCTGGTAGTCAAGGGTTACACGCAGACTAAGGACATTGACTACGAGGAGACTTTCTTCCCAGTAGTCAAGTTTAATTTGATCCATTTACTTTTGGCGATTATCGTTATTATATATCTAAAGTTATACCAGATGGACGTTAAGACCGCTTTCCTTAACGGGAGCCTGGATGAGGAGGTCTACATGGAACAGCCACCGGGGTTCGTTCTAGTAGGTCAGGAGGATAATGTCTGTCGACTTCATAAGTCGATATACTGCCTAAAGCAGTCATCCAGACTGTGGTACCTAAGATTTCACGAGGATGTGATATTTTACGGTTTTACGATGGTCGATGAGGATCATTGTGTCTATCTAGTTCGGTCCGATAACTCTTTTGTGATCCTGTCGTTGTATGTGGATGACATAATGTTGGCCGAGAACGACATTCAGTATTTAATGACCATCAAAGCGTGGTTGTCATCCAACTTCGACATAAAAGACATGGATGAAGCTAAGTTCATTCTCGGAGTTCAGATCCAGAGGGATCGCTCGAGAAAAACGTTAACTCTTTCACAAGAGACCTACATTAGGAAAATTCTCGAGCATTTTGGAATGAGTGACTATAATCCCATAGATACTCTGATCGCCAAAGGTAAAGGCCTGAACCTGGAAATGTGTCCTAAAACTCAGGAAGAAGTAATGGAAATGAGTAAAGTACCTTACTCCAGTGCAGTAGGAAGTTTAATGTACGCAATGTTATGTACTAGATCGGACATTTGTTATGCAGTTGGTCTGGTGAGCAGATATCAGGCAAATCCTGGAAGGGGTCTCTGGAGAGCAGTGAAAAGGATTTTTCGATATCTAAAGGGAACTGCAAACTTCTCCTTGTGTTACGGAGGAGGCGATTTGCGCCTTGTGGGCTATTCAGACGCCAACTGGGGAGGCAATTTGGATAAGCACAAATCGACATCAGGTTTTGCTTTCTTGCTCAATGGCGGGGTCATCTCTTGGAGTAGTAAGAAGCAAACCTATGTTGCTATATCTACGATGGAGGTTGAGTTCATGGCATGCTCAGTTGCAGTTCAGGAGAGTGTTTGGCTCCGGAGACTACTGGATGACTTAGGGATTGTAGCGGATAGTGGGAGGCCAATAATGATTTATTATGATAATCAGGCCGCTATCGCTTACACTCGAGACCCTAAGTTTCATAGTAGGACCAAACACATTGACATCAGATACCATTACATTAAAGACATCATCGAGAAGGGTGAAGTGACCATCAAGTACATTTCGACACACAGCATGGTGGCTGACCACTTCACCAAACCCATCACTAGAGACTCATTTCTAGGGCATAAAGAATTATTGGGTTTGGGTATCTTATGACATTTCTCAGTTTGATGACATTGATGCTTATTGTTTTTCTATATATATGATTATAGTGCATTATTTAGTCACTTTTGTGTTATATTTTCATTTAATGTACTTGCTTTTATTGTCATATATATATTATGTGATAATAGATATGTCAGGCAGGCGAGGTTGACTCTTTCACACGAGTGACCATCTCCAGCTCTGAGTGAGCTGGGATGAGACGGCTTCTAGCTGTAAGACGCTTTGAGAGTGGCCCTACTAGAATATAAGTCGCCCTGATACATGTTCAGGATGAAGTCATATACGATATAACTGACATAGACGTACCCATATCCATGTTGCCTGTGAGTAGCCAGATTTGAGATTTCAGATATCATCTGTGATTTGTGATATTGTCTTTGAGGTACTTTCTCTGAAATCTCTAGATAAAGTCTTATGTGTAAACCTCTCATACCTATACAGTGTTAGAGAAATCTGACATATGCCTTTTTGAGAGATGAGGGAATAATACTGTGATACATATTTCATACCGCGTGTGTTAAGATGACTTGGGATAGTAGAAGCTGTATTACTTGAGACAATAAATTGAAATTTATCCCCAAACCCCACTGTAAGAAACCCGAGATTCATTGGGTGGGATCTCTTGTGCCCTTATTACTTTCGACTGTCTCTTGAGGTCGTGATTCAGTGTTTACTATTTTAATCTGTTTATCGATGTCTCGGAAGATAAATTGAGGTCTGAGGGACATGTCTAGGAAAGCAGCTGAGTTGAGACCGATAGATTCGAGTTTGGGAAAAGGAATACCAATTAACATTGCATCATTGTGTTATATTCACCGACCGGTCTTTTATGTTCGTCCATGTAGGGATTTTAACATAATAGTAGATACATAGTCGAGTGATATCTGGGGATTACTTTCGATGAGGAAAGTAGCTCGATGGATGTAATTGGTTTTGGATTTTGGGTACAACGAATTTTTTTTTTTATACTAACGATAACTACTCGATCATCCTAACAGGTATGTCGAGGAGTTTTTGTTTGCAGGTGTACTCGCTAGTCGCACAACGTCTAACCCTGTATGAAAACTCAGTAGGGTGATATGGTGGATCGCATGAGTTGTGATCTTATGACGGAAGTAAAATGTTCTCGTGTGCAAGTGAGTGATATTGGTAAATGTCCACGGTGGGGCAATTTTACCAAAGGTTAAAAAATTGAATTTTTGAAATTCAAATTGGGTTGGTTAAACCCATTATCCACTCCCTCCTATATTCTCTCAAAAGACTCCTATGGGAGTTACAATTTAGATAGATGAATAATTGGGTATTATTATTGATGAGAGATAACTATTCTATGAAGAGAATAGAGATAATTTTTTGAGAGATGGAGAATTAATTATTGAGAAGAACAATTATTCTTAAAGGTTTTCCGATCGACGTGAAATTATCGGGTTAAAAGTTTGTACGTTGTGACATCGTGTTGATAGTTCGATTCCCGATTGTGAATTGTTTGTGTTCAGAGTTTACGATTTTGAAGATTTTTTATACCACCGATTAAGGTATATCATAAATTCATTTTTTTATGATTTTAAAATTTATTTTTTAATTATTTTCGTTGTATGATTGACTTACGTTTATCTTATCTAACAGTTTTATTATTCGATTTTTTTTTTTTTTTGGGTTTTGGGGGATTGTGGTGTTGGGGAATGGGGACTAATCACACGTATAGCGTGACATTACATACTCTTTGTCGTTATTCCTTCACAACGTACGTACCAACAAACTCTTTGACTTGCAGACACTCCTTCACATGCATTATTCTCTCCATATTTCGTTTGTCAATAATTAAAGTGAATATTTTTTGACCAAGTGGGAAAAGGCACCTCTGTGCGACTTCCCAAAATAAAATCTTCTTTTATAATTTAATTTAATAAATCTTCCTTTCACCTAATTACTTCCAATAAAATCTCTCTCTCTCTCTCTCTCTCTCTCTCGATCTCGAGACAAACGAAATGGAGTGAGAAGAAAATTCGTGCTGTGCTCCTTTGACTAATCGAATCCAATTCTGCACACCTCTCTCTCTCTCTCTCTCGATCGGGGACGTTAGTTTTTTTTTTTTTTTTACTGATGAAAGTCCAATCTGAGAAAAAGAAACGTGGCAGAGCCAGAAAGATACCCCGACCAGGGTCCGTGAGAGAGGGCAGTTTGATGGGGATATAAGGCTTTTTCACTGGGGCGTTTGGTTTTGGGCCTGTCAGGTCAACCCTCCCACCCCCTATGTCCCTGCTTCTGTAGCATAGACTATTTTTTTGTGGCCCATGGACTGACAAAATGACACAAATGACCTTTCCTTTTTTTTTTTTAAATACCAAAATTTGAACCGTATCGTTTGAGGTCGTGACCGTTAAAATATCACAAATGACCTTCGTACTAGTGCTTGTCGTAAATTAATTAATCTTAATTCTGTTTGATTTTAATTTAATTTATTAAATTAATTTTAAGTTAGATTTATTTAATCAATCGAATAATTTGAGCTATAAATATATTTATAAATCATTCGTTTTTATTATGAATTTGATAGAATCGTACTTTAATTTCATTTTCTCCATTTTCCTTCTATAAAATTAATAGTTAAATGTTATCTCTATAAATTTTTTTCGACTCATATTTATGATTTTCTTCTTCATTTTATCCTCATCTTTTTATTGGGTTTGGAATTGGTTATGCATGGGAATGACATGGCATTACATAGAATAGAGTTTTTGGGTATTTGTTGTTTATGAGGTATGTTTAATGTCACAGCAACGATAATATGACTTTTAATCTTAAATTTTAAAATCGATCATTTGAAAGATAAATATAGATTAGTTAAAAGTTTAAAACACATAAAAAAAAACCAACAAACTAATTATCCATATAAATTTACAATGAAAAATAGATAATTTAACTTATTTTAATTCTCTTACGCCATTCATTTTTATTGAAAATCATCTTCTCAATAAGTTTTTTAATTATCATATTTTTACAGATACCTTATATCTAGATTTTCAACGGTCTATTTTGATATTTCACTAAATCTGTTATATTTAAATTCTTAGTCGTCCTGACTGATACGTTTTTGGGTTTTTATTGTATATATCCAAACTATCTTAATTGTTACTCTCACATTTTATCTACAATTGAGTTTACTCTCAACTTATTATGTATTTCTTCATTTCTAATTCTATTTTTTATAGTTTTACTATACATCTACTTGAGTATCATTATCTCATTTACAATCATTTTATATTTTTGTTGTTGTTTAATAGCTCAACATTCAGTGTCATACAATAGTACAGTTTTTACTGTGGTTCTATAAAACTTCTCCTTCAAATATAGTGGCATTGTACAATTATAAAAAACTCCAGATACCATTCTCCATTTTATCTAACCTGTTTAGATCTTATAATTCACTTTATCATCTATATTGACATTGTTTTGAATGATAAACCCAAGATATCTAAAATGTTCATCTTTTGATACATCTTGTTTTTCTAATTTAATTTTTTTCCTCATCATGAAAGAAAATTAACAAAATTATCTTGGTTTGATTGAAAAAATTAAGGTTAATTTAGTTTTAATATGCTTTTCACTTATAAAAATATCAATATTATGAAAATCTAAATTTCTCGGAGGAATTTAAGTTTTACCAGCAAAATTCTAAATTTTCTATCAAAAGATTAAATTAAAAATATTATGTATAAAATAGCATAAAATAGAAATAATTTTGGATTAATCAAATGAATTTTTCAAGTAGCACCATGTACTACATTGGTTTTGAATTTAGTGACGGGAGAATTTGTCAAAATTTTGGACTTGGAGATGTAATTGGTAGGAGTTGTGCAATCCTTAGTCAACTTAATTGAAAGAAAAGAAAAAGGAAAAAAAGGAAAGAAACAGGTACGGCTCCATCCATACTTGACCGGAGGATGATTATCATTTCAAATTAAGTCAACCCATCTCCATCTTATTGTAGTTGATTGGAAAGGTGAATTGAATAATTTGAAATGGTCCAAAATTTAGGTGCAAAATGCTAACATTTTCATGGAAATTGTCTTGATATTGTATGAAGAGGTCATATAAATTAGTAGAAAACTTAGTATCCAAAAGTCATGGAAATCATCGAGGTTGTTGACCCAAATTTCTTATTAAGGGTCACGACTCTTGTGTTGCACCTTGTATTAGGGTGTCATGGACAGAGAAAACTATGATCTTCCCCTGACACCAAAACATTTGAATTATTATTTTTTTTGGTGCCATGGAAGCATGTTTACCACGAAACCAAACTTTGACTAATTCGAATCAAATTGTTGTAGGGCTTTTTTTTTAGGGAACTCTCCTAACATAGTTTTTTCTATTTTCAAGTTTCGAATCTAAGTTTTTAATTAAATAATCTAGTTTTTTTCTTACTAGATCTACTGTCTGTTAATAAATTATTCTAATCATTGTGCATCATTTAATTTTCGTTTTGTATGTGAATAGTGTGCCCATAAACTCCTAGTGCCATGGAAAATAATATTGGACATGCTATCATCCTTCATTTCCTAAATCATTTTTTTAAAAATATTTATGAGATAAATTTATTTAATCTGTGATATTTTACAAATTAATTGCATCTAATAAACACATTAGATAAAATTAGTGTATGAACCCGCTTAAAAAAAATACATATAATTTTTCTATAATAATCTTGAAATTCAAATCTTAAACGGTATTTAATAAAAGATTGTCCGGAATATCTTTGATGTAGACTCTTATAAGGTTAGGATTAAATGTTATCGACATAAACAAGTATAACATAACGGTTAGTGCATCTGGTTAACTCCTATAAGAAAACAAATTTAATAGTGACTCTAATTTATTTGATTATTGTATAAGTTATTCCATTCGTATAATTTTAATTCATAAAACTTACAGTGAACTAAAAGAACTTTTATTATTAATGAATAGTCAATTTAATAGATAAGAGTGTTAAATCCTTTAATCAGGTCTTGAATTTGAAACATAGAAGTAAGAAAAATTACCCGATAACGCTTGAATCAGATTAATCATAATATAATTTCGGATATTGACCAGTTATAATCTCGTATTTGTATCAAATATGAAAAAAGATTGGATTTTTGCATAGGCTTCCTTAAAGGAATATCAAAATTAGGTGATTAGATCAAGCATTCTTTGTGAAATTTAGGTGAGAAAACACAAGTTGTAATTGTAGAGTTATTAAATCCCAACAGATGATTCTCAAATTAGATTACGCAAAACGCAACTAATCATTTATCACACACCATATAGGACTTGCTATCAAGGCAAGTTTTGGCATTTCCAATTTTTGGGCAAACTATCCTTTCATTAATACCAAGTCTTTCTCATTCAAAAACTTAACACACTACTCTTTCCGATTTATTATTATTATTATTATCATATCGCCGTCATTTTTCATACCAATTAATATTTAATTTAGTAATAATAATATTAGATCTTTTAATTAAATTTTAAATTCAAAATTTTAAAATAACAAAATTATATTAAAAAAATTTTCTTAGATTGAATATGATAATGTTCGAATCAAATTAATCGAATTATTGTTTTAAGTAATGGTCTATTATAACAAAAAAAAAAATTATTATTATGTTTCACAACAATAGAACTCTTTCATAACATTGGACTGAACATCCCAAAAGTGACTAGTTTTGAGGGAAAATTGTTTGAAGAAAAGGGTCAGAGCAGCAAAAGACTCGGGCAAAAGTTTCCATCGAGAATTCAAAATCTGGAAAACCCAAATTCTTAGAAATACAAATACATTAAGAAAGAGAGAGAGAGAAAGAGTGAGGGAAAAGAACGAGGAAAAGAAAAAGAAAAGAAAAGAATAAAGCGGTGAGAAGGGCAAAAGAGTCAGAAGGCACAACACGACAGCCACTCAACTCACAGGCTTGAGGGAGGGGGGGGGGCTTTGGTGCATTTTGGGGAAGGCCAGAAAGACAAAACAAAAGCCTTTCAAAATCCAAACAACAAAAGGGACAAAAAGCTCTCTACAAGCCAAAAATATATTTCACAAAATAAATAAATTTTTTGCGATATTTAAGAATTCGATTGACCAGATTCAAATAATTATAAAATTGAATTAAAAATTAATTTTTTTAATATTAATTTTTTTATTTTTAAAATTTTTATTTAAAATATTAATTAAAAAAATTTAATATTTTATCATTAAATCCATATATCGTCATAAACTATTACTATTACTAATCACATAAATTTTCATCAATTATTACTTTAATTAACTTAACCTCTATCAAAGCACTGGCAAGTATAATTAACAAATTCATGAATTCTATAATTTTCTATAGAAAAATAAATTAAAATTCGAATAATAACTTTTCATTGAATTATAAAAAAGTTACTATAAGTTTATAAATTTTCTGTTAAATTAAAAAAAATTATCTAAAATTAAATTAATTGATCAACACGATAGATTAAAGTCATTCCTATTGTGTAGATTTATAAGTTACTTAAAAATAAACTTAACAAAATAATATTTATAGAATGGTAAAATAATACATAAATTAGTTGTTAGTTAAGATAAGTTAATTTTTCATTTTTCGTTTTATACTACAGTAAAATATTAGGAGCAGTCCCAGAGGACCATAAGTAAATTATTTGAAAATTTTTGGGACGACAACAAGAGAGTATAGCACTCCCTAACCCGCTCTCTCTCTTCCTTCAGCGACCCGAAAACTATTATTCTAAAGTATAAAAACAAAACCCAGACTCCGTCCCCTCTCTCTCCTCTGAGTTTTCTCTCTCTTCTTTCTCCATTAGTGTAAGGTGAGGTTGCAGGGAAGGGAATCAAATGTGAAATGGGAAGTGGAATCTCGCAGCTCTGGTACCCATGCTTCAAACCCCAACACCAGCAACAGCCTGATTCCGACCCCATCTTCACCGATTCTGAACCCCTCGACGAAACCCTAGGCCACTCCTTCTGCTACGTACGATCTTCCAATCGTTTTCTCTCCCCTACTCCTTCCGATCGCTTTCTCTCTCCTTCTCATTCTCTCCGCTTCTCTCCGCCCCGTCAACCTTCCTCCTCCTCTGCCGCCGTTGCTGAGACTTGCTTCAAGGCCATCTCCGGCGCTTCTGTCAGTGCCAACACTTCTACTCCCAGGACTGTTCTCCAGCTCGACGGTTTCTCCGGCCTCGATAGCGGTGGCGCCGACGAGTTTTCCGGCGGTGGCGGTGGTAGCGGTGTGAGTGTTGTTCATGGCTTCGAAAGCACGTCGTCTTTTTGTGCACTTCCGTTGCAACCGGTGCCCAGAGGCAGTGGTGGTGGTGGTGGTGACATGTCCGGTCCAATGGAGCGCGGTTTTTTCATGTCCGGTCCGATCGAGCGAGGCGCGTTGTCCGGTCCGCTCGACGGAACCGCCGGAGAACGCGGCGGGGACGGAGTTCACTTCTCGGCGCCTCTGGGTGGGCTTTATGTAAAAAGGAAGAGGAAGAAGGGCATTTCGGGAATTCGGAAGGCGTTTAACCGGAGTTTCTCGGAGAAGAAAAGGCCCTGGGTTGTTCCGGTGCTGAATTTCGTCGGGAGAAAAGACATTTCTGCCCCTACGGCAGAAGGGGAAGCAGCAGAGATGAGCGAGATCAGTGTCAAGAACAACAATTACAACAACAATGTTCAATGGGCTTTAGGAAAAGCGGGCGAGGATCGGGTACATGTGGTTGTATCGGAAGAGCATGGGTGGTTGTTTGTTGGCATTTATGATGGATTCAACGGCCCTGATGCGCCTGAATTCCTGATGGGTAATCTTTACAGAGCTGTCTTCAATGAGCTAAAGGGGTTGTTCTGGGAATCTGAGGAACAACAACCCAAAGAGCAAGAAAGTGTTAGTATTAGTGTTACCAATAGCAATGTTGTTTCGGAGACGTCTGAGATTGGTGATTTGTGTGTTAAGGAAAATGATTCAAACCCACAAATTCCCGATCCGATATCTGCAAAAAGAGTGACATTCCATCCGGAAGAGACTCAAAGGAGAAGAAAGCATTTATGGGAATTTCTTGCCGAGGAAGATCCTGAAGATGGGCTTGATCTTTCTGGGTCTGATAGATTTGCATTTAGTGTAGATGATGCTCTTAGTGTCAGCAATGCCGGGTCATCCGCTGTAAAGCGAAGATCCTTGTTGTTATCAAAATTGAAACATGGGTTATCGAAACATAAAGAGGGTTTACAAGGGAGGAAATTCTTCGCGTGGAGATTCGGTGTTGAGGATATTAAGGAGAAAATGGAAGAGGAAAATAGGGTTGAGGAGAGGACTAACCGGATTGATAGGAGGCGAAAAGTTGGTCCGGTCGATCATGAATTGGTCTTAAGGGCATTGTCACGGGCTCTTGAAGTGACTGAACTTGCTTACCTAGATATGACGGATAAGGTTTTAGATCGAAATCCTGAGCTTGCTTTAATGGGTTCATGTTTATTAGTTGTTCTAATGAGGGATGAGGATGTGTATGTAATGAATTTGGGTGATAGTCGAGCTATTGTAGCGCAGTATGAACCGGAGGAAGTTAGTTCTAGTGTTCAGCAATCTGCAAAAGGGAACAGTATGTCAAATGGGGAGGGTATAGTTGAGGAATCTTCAGCTGCTTGTGCTACAGAGAGTAAGGTGGTAACCGGGGTTCCTCCTGTTCAAGCAGTGAAGCTCACTGCATTACAGTTGTCCACGGATCACAGCACTAGCATTGAAGAAGTAAGGTTCTATATTGCAAATTCTTTCCTATTGTGATGGTTGACTTATTCTTCATCTTTACCTGTTTCAGAACATCAGTCAATTCTTGCAAGTACAGCTAATTTGGTGTTCATAATGATTCTTATGCTTCGAGTATGAGCTTCTTTGGAGGGCCATTGATAGGTTGGTCTTTGTGTTGAGCCATAAACATTTAGAATAACATACAGGAAGGAAATAGAGTTACTGTTAGGAATATAGATTGATACAATGCCCTACTATGCTAATTTCTTTTATTGAAAGCAAGAAGACTTAAAAAATTGGATAAATGCTTGTTAAATGCTATATGCAGTCTTGTGCTAAATCTGGAATCCCGAGGGTCTGAGCATTTGCTTTGGAATACTTTGAATTGCACCTTATAGGATCTGTCCTGCTTTGGGTAATGGTCTTTTAGATGGTTTTGTCATGGGAAAATTCAGATTGATCCTTGCAGGATGCAAAAATCTTTTATTACTGCTCAGGGTGGTAAAAAGAACTTTGTTTGGGGAAAAAATAAGAGGCAGAAGCCCACTGTTCACAAGCTTTTGCTTTTTTTTTTTTTATTGTCTCGTGATGAGACATACATCTAACTAGAGAAAAAGAGCAGGCAAGCTCGAATTTGGCCTCTGTGTGTGTTTTTGATTAGGTATCCGAGCTTCCATTCCCAGGGGAAATTTCCTTCTCTATGTACCTCTAGTCCTTGAAATTCTCGTTTGTCTTTATCTGTTTATCTTCTTTGTCCTATTATAAAGAGATGTGAAGGGAAGCTTCCTTTTTTCTATTGGGTGCTATCTTGTATACTAGTCTTCAATCCATGTGGCATGTCTTCATAATAATCTAGGAAGAGAAGTTTAGATTTTACATCAGTTGATTTGATCTTCATTAGTGGATAATACGCGAATAGCTGCTTTTCTGGATTCTTTATAAATCTCTTCTTCTGGAATTTGTCCAAGTGTATGAGCTTTTTTTCTTTATATGATTTATATATTTGCCATCAGTTTGAATTTCAGACCACTCTATTGAAAAGTCTATCGGTGGGACCTCATTCCATTTACCTCCTGTTTTGCTCAGTAGGCCTGGGTTCAATATCATGCGCTTGAACTTAGAAGTTGGTATTGTTGAGAAGCACTCATCTGGGTTTGGCATCAGATATATGCAACCATAAAGTCTATCACCACGGATAGCTATTTTTAACCGTAGTATATAGGTCAAGATGAGCAAGTTTGACTAAGTTAAAATTCAAAAGAAAAGTCTGAATTGTAGCAAGTTTTTGTGGAAATTAGTTTTGGCAGTTGAGTCTTGTCAAACATTGTGAGTGTGAACTAGAATTTTGGTCTTAAATGTCTCGGAGTATGGTTTCTCTGGGAGCTTTTGGACTATAAGTATGTTCCATTCATCTGTTGTCTTGCAGGGATTCACAACTTGCTCACCTTTGAGGTTGAAGGATTTGATTGTTAGCATTTCTATATAAGAAAACACCATTTGATTCTTGATCTAATTTGCAATAGGTTTTGTGAAGTTAAAAAGAAACAAACAAACTTAAATGCATACAGTTCATCTTGTTGGCAGGTCTCTAAAGATAGAAAATGATCTTGTCATATTTGAAACTGTCCAATGAAAGCTTTGGACATCTAGTTACTAAGGGCCTGAACGGCATAAGACAAAGTCCAATAGCATGGAAACATTTTAGAAACTTTATCAACTCCCTTAATGTACTTTAGTGAAAAAAATGTGTTGTTTTAAGAGCATAGCCACATCTTATATGGGATTGCTTTGTAAATTAGCATGCACGGAGCGTGGTTTTAATTAACCAGCTTCAATTATTCTTTGGTCCTCGCCGAAAGGAGTTTTTGGTGGTGAGAGTTGAATATGCTTCTATCCTTAAATGTTAAACATGCACTTCTCCATAGCATGCTGGAGTGTTGCACTTGGGAATGGTATATATCCTTTTCTGATTTCAGAAGTTTCACAGAAATGTTAAACAAGCACTTGTCCTTGGCATGCTAGTTGTTTGTTCATTTGTCTACTCCTTGCATTATGATCAATTTTAGATGCGGGCTTGTGGCTTAAAACTCAATGATGCTGTATATTTTACACAGGTGACATACAATTTGGAAACTCTATTTGTTGCTTAATTTTGGTAGATGTCATTATTGGTCCAGCCTTCTGAGAAAAGTAGTTCATATAAGTGCTTGTGAAGATAAATTTTGTGTACTTGATTTTGTTTGTTAGTTTCTCTTGTGAGAGTGAAATCTGATTTTTTTTTTAAAATAATTGTAGATTTATGGCTATACACCTACAATGTGCAACTTCATTTGTTTCCTGCACAAGTCTCTGATGTGTTGAAGCCCAACTGAGCCAGTTGTTAGTTCCTAATTACATATATTCAAACCTTCACTTAATATTGCACTTGAGGTTTTATTCTCTCCTCACAAAATTTTGATGTTTGAATTTATCAGCAAGATATGAAGTTTTTTTACATCTTGGTACTTTTGGGTGGTGTAAAATACTGGCTATATTTTTGTCTGAAAAGTAAGGGAGGAGTGCTAGAATATTTAAAGATCAAGACTCCCAATTTCCTTTGTGCAAAGGATTTTTTCCTGGCTTCCTTTGGGTGGTCAAGGGCTTGGATCTTTTAAGGGAGTGCATATAGAAGACTTAAAATGAGATTGGAAAGCACATTTTTGTGGTTCCTTTTTTTTTTTTCCTCGTTCATTAATTTATTATATCTTTTTATATTTTTTAATCAAAGCGGATATTTCATCTTCCTGTTTGTACTCTTCTTCTTCCATTGCTGTCTATTGAGAATTATTGTTTGTCCATCAAAATAAATAAATTGTTAATGTCCTATGAAATTTGTTTAAAAAAAATTGTATTTTATTGTTTTACCAAGCTTTAGGTGACTATTTGAAGCAAATAGAGGCATTTCGTAAATTGTTTCACCTATTGTTTTCTTGAATAACACAACTTCCAAGTTGCACCATGTAGACTTCCTTGTTAATGTTACCATGCATTCAATGTTTGTAACAAGACTGCAAGTAATTACTGAAAGGGTCAAGATGGTCCACGAGAGTCTAAATGTCTGTTGTCCTTGGATCAATGCGTTCTTTACATGATTGACACAAAATGCACACAGTTGTATGATCAGCTTCCAAGTGTAAATTCAAATGCAATTTTGCCACGCTCTTCTGGTAAGAAAGAGAATTGGTAGGAATCGACCACTGGAAGTAAGCGTAAAGAGGTAATATATGATGTCTGCATGTAATAGGAGTGCTTAGCATGCTGACCACATCATTGATAACCTTTGAGTAAGTCTACTGGAAATTTGTGACTGGAAGGAGCCGGATGAAATGGATAGGAGATATGAAGGATGAAAGGTGCATTGAGGTTTTCCTGATAGATTGAATCAGGACTGTGGTTGATTGGAATGGTATTGTTGTTACACCTTATGTTTAGAGAGTACTTGATTAAGAGGACATTAATCACAAAAGGCTGCTGTATCTCATTTAACTTATGGTTGGGGTAATGATACAACAATACAACAGTTGTACTTAGAATGGTTCTAGCTTTGAGCTGCAATAGACTAAACATTAATCAGGTGTTGTTATTATGCAGTATGTTTATGCAATAGACTGCAGATTAATCGGGTGTAGCTTCTGTATGTCATTTAGCTTGAGGGTAAGCCAGGGATACAACAATACAGCGGTTGTAGAACAGTTCTTGCTTGGGGCTCATGCTCTATGGATATTTAGCACTTATAGTTTGGAGGACTTGAAGAGAGATTGGAGAACTGTTCTCCATTAGCTTTTTGCCTCTGTGTACATTTTAATCTCTTAATGATTTCTCATCCTTTGAGCCTTTTGTGTTCTTTCTTCTCTCTTAATATAGTTCCTTTTCTATAAGAAAAGAAAAAACGTGGAACAGTTCTTGCAGCATTTTCCATTCAAGGTTCAAATATCTTTCTGTACCTATGTCATCCAGTCAAGAATTGGCTCTGACAATCTATATTTGGTACAGCTCTCTTCTGTGTCTGTCTGTTTTCAACTGTGTCCAATTTTATTAGCACATGGAGCTCAAATTGCTCCATCTTTTATGCCGGTCTCCCTTGGAACTGTAATTCTGTTGCTTGGAATTGGCTTCCTACAGATTGTCATTAGAAATAAAAGTGGAGTCATGAGGGCCCCCACCTTAATTTTGCTTCTTGGGACAAAATCTATATAGGTGCATGACATTTTTCTAATTGTACATCTTGCTCTGTATGTGTTTGACAATGGCACTTCAAATCTACTGGGCAATTCTATTTCGTGTTGAAGTATAGATAGGGCTTTGCTTTTGGGTCCTTTATTGTAACCTAGAAAAGATGTTAAGGGTCTCCACTGTGGTGTGATGGTCATCACTCGTCGGTTTTATGGCATGGATATTTTCTTAAAACTAATCAAAGGAGAATTGTTGAGTTATATTCTGTAGAATAACTTATATATCGTGGCTTTACAGATTTGATTTGTCAACATGATAAAGCCAGGGAAGGTTCGCTTTTATTTTTTGAATATTGTATGTCACTCGATCTCTCCTTCATCCATGCAAAGTACAATTATGTATGAAGTCTCCAAGTTTTTTATTTTTATCTTTGCAGCATGTATATGCTGAATGATTGAGATGTTTGTTTGCCTTTTTCTCTCTTTCTTTTTTTCTCTTTTGTTGTAATTCCTTAGCTTCTACATAACTTTAGGTTAGAGTTGCTGCAATTAATTCCATATGGTCATATAAAGATGATGCGGGCTGTGTTACAACTTGTTTCATGGGGCAAACATGGGTATGGGTAAGGTTGTTGTAAATCTCATTTTAGTCGGCATTTTGTTGAATTGAGGTGCATACCCTTGTTCTATATGTACTTTAGACATGATACATATGCCCAAGTGCATGTGACATAGACTGGCTATTTATGTAAGCTTGTCTTGCATAATAGTACATATTGGATCATCTATTTTCTGATGCTGTCTCTTATTTGTCTCTCCAGGAAGTGATAAGAATCAAGAATGAACACCCAGATGATAACCAATGTATTGTCAATGATAGGGTCAAGGGGCGTCTAAAGGTTACACGAGCATTTGGGGCAGGATTTCTTAAACGGGTATGTTTTCAACTCTTATTGACCATTATTATTCTTTCCACAGATTAAAGCTTTGGTTTGCTTTCCTGGGTGGATCCATAGTAAATATTGTGCATCCTTAGCTTGTAATGCTAATACTTTCCAACTGCTTCACTCTTTCTCCATATGAGAGTGAGGAGAAAAGGGAAGGATTCATACTGACAGCACATGCTCACCAATGTGCTTAATGTTCTTCTGCTGTGCTATTGTGTACTTAACCATGTACCAGTTATATTATAAATGAATGAGTTATATATATATTATTGTGTTGGAAGATGTGTTTATATCTGATGGCTTAGGACTTAAAATATTTTTTAATCTGCATATTGCTGCAGCCAAAGTTGAATGATGCATTACTGGAAATGTTTCGGAACGAGTATATTGGCACTGCACCATACATCTCTTGTGCACCTTCTCTCCGTCACCATAAACTTGGTCCAAGAGATCAGTTTCTAGTCCTCTCATCTGATGGGCTGTATCAGTACCTGAGCAACCAGGAAGTTGTTTCTCATGTTGAGAATTTCATGGACAAGTTTCCAGATGGTGACCCTGCACAACACCTCATAGAGGAGCTTCTTTTTCGTGCAGCAAAGAAAGCTGGTAAGACACGATTATTTATCTATATTTCAAGCTCAGTGTCCTTTTCTACATCATGTGACATTAGTTCGATTAGTTGTACTGTCCATCTCCATGTGAAAGCCTTAATTGTCAAAGTGAATGCTATTTAAACAATCGGGTGATGATATTTGATTGGCATAACTTTACCAACATGATCAAAGAAGGATTTGCAAGAAAATTTCATCTAAGTATGAAAGTCCCGTACCATTCAATCATGTATGGGTAGGAAATTATAAGCTTCCAATAAATGAACTAGAGGAAGGTAATGAAGGGCTTTCCTTCATTCAAGTTTATCTATGTCATAGAAATGAACAAAATTAGAGGTAGGAGCCTCATGAGAGTACACTAGCTCCTCTTTTGTCAAAAAGATATTTGATAATTGATCCCTAGTACTTGGGTGTGACTAGAGTATGATTTCCCACGCTGATTTTATCCACCTACAAGGGACAAGTCCATTTATTTGCTGTGAAAATTGCACTTTCATGCATGTCCATATCAAAGAGTGGCCTTTAGGTTGCTTGCCGATCTGTTACCATGCTTGCAGCCCTGTTGGTTGCAGGTCTCTCATTTGCCTTTGGATCCTAGTTGGTCCTCTACCCATCCAGTAGAGTTATTATAGAAGCAGACTGCTCTAGAACGACTTTGAAGCCACAGGAGTTCTTTCTCTCATCCAACATCATACATAATAATTAATTAGTGTCTGCACAAATATCAGCTAGCCTCTTATGATAGAATGCAGCTAATCTCCTGTATTGATGTTATGTTTTCCACCCTTTAACAGAAGAATTGTTAGTGCAGCTGGAGTAATTCTCATTTCTTGACCTTTATGCTTGAGTTTACTGTGCGCGCAAGTGTTTCTTGGTCATTCATTTGAATCTAGGTTGGCTTTTGTGCAGGAATGAACCTCCATGAGCTACTGGACATTCCACAAGGAGATCGCAGAAAATACCACGATGATGTAACCGTCATGGTGATATCACTTGAGGGAAGAATATGGAAATCTTCAGGAAAGTACCTTTAATTGTAACCTCATACAGGATTATACCTTACATACACGGTTGTGGTGGAATCAATTTTCAAGCAAGGAAATCCGCATGAAGAGTTCCAATGCTAACCCTTCCCTTGGGTTTCATAAGGATCCCAATATCTTACAACAGAAGCATACAGTTATAGGGGGAACCCCACATAGTAGCAGCAATGCGTAGCATTAGATATTCAGCACAACGTGGGCAGGTGCAAGAATTGGTTTGCCTGGATGACATGGACAAATGGGGATGGGTTGTAAGGAAATGGTCAGTAGAAAAGAATTTTTTTTTTTTTTTTTTTTTTTTTTTTTTTTTTTTTTTTTTTTTTTTTTTTAAGTTTTCCCCCCTTTATTTTACTTCCTTTACTTCTCCTTTGAGATTTTGCATAGGGTGGGGGCTCGTTTCATTCATTTTTTTTTCTCTCTCTCTAGTTTAGAGCCAAAAAAATGTGGATGTTATTTGTTGGGGGTTAGAATTTTACTTTGCTGAACTCGAGCATTACCACGTTGAATATGAGCACCTGTAATTTTGATGGTGGATTTCCACCAATCCGGCTTATAAGAGTTAGAAATTCTTACTCTGAACTAGAGCTCTGGGACCAAAATCTAAAGAGGTGGCTGGACAAGCATACATTTCCTCAGAAAACAATACAACATTCCGATTGTGTATATCTATGTAAATAAGAGATGTATCGATAGGTTGTTTTTTCATTTTTAACTTAAAAACAAGGAAAGTTTTGCAAAAAATGAAGTTACTTGTTTTTTCTTTTTTTACTTAAAAACAAGGTAAAATTTGCAAAAAATGAGGTTACATCTGGGAATCACTGTGGACAACATGGTGAGCATTAGCCGAAGAAGCAGGAACTAAAAATGCACCCCAGATTTTTGAGCTCCGCTTACAGCAGGAGATTGGATAGCTTGGAGCCAAAAAACCAGATCTTCTCGAGTGGCCACAAAACAACCGGGTTTTTCTTCACTCTGCTTAAATGGTGCCGCCAGTGTCTCAACATGAGCAGCTAATGAATTAGCCAGTCCTTGAGCAAACTTGTGAGTTCCTGCACCTGTATATGCTGAGAACAACTCTGGCAATGCCTCCTCTCTTTGTATGCCTTTCGACAAAGTGCCCATCCATTCTTCAAATGCAGTGTAAGCTGCACCAACAGAAAGGGACCGGACGTCCAAGCTCCACTCGGCTGATGTCTTATTGTGCAAACCAGGATACAAGCCATATAGAGTTCCTAAATAAAGAAGCTCATGAGCTCTCTCATTTGAGTTTCTGTTTCTACATATATCAATCAAGCAATTGCAGAATGGCCTCCGAACTTCAACAGATGCTTCGTTCAAGATAGCCTTGAACTCTTCTTTGATTGTCTCAAAGCTTGTTTCCTCTTCCTCCAACAATCTAATAAAGGAAACAAGCCTTGGGTTAGACTGCTCTAAACAACCTAGCACCTCAATGGCATCCTCGCTATCAGCACAATAAGACACAACAGAAAGCAAGCAGCCACAAAACCGGTCATCCGGTCTAATCCCTTTTTCAATAGACACATCAAAAACCCTCACTAAATCATCAATTCTCCTGGCCCTCCCCAAGCACTGAATCAAACAGGTACTCCCCATTACATTGAACTCCACACCCAACCTCAACATTTCCTCGAACAACTCCATTGCCTTATCCACCTTCCCACCACTGCCATATATGTTCAACATAGCAGTGTAGCTCCAACTATCCAGCTTACTGTTTTCCAACTGCTTCATATGCTCAAAAAGCCTCTCAGCCTCCTCTTCCAACCCAAGATCAGCACACATACTCAACAATGTATTATACAAAATGAAATCCATCTGCCAATTATTTGACCTCATTCGCTCCCAAAGCTCCATAGCATCTTTACTCCACCTAGCCTTACCATATACCTTGATAAGTGCAGTCAAAGTTTTTGCATCCGGTGTCAAACCCGACTCAACCATTTCATCAAACAAGCTCCTAGCCAAACCAGGCTTTCCAGCTTTACCCATTGCTTCCAACAATGTATTGTACACAACCAAATTAGGCTTCACACCAATAGATTTCATCTCTTGCAGGACATATCTAATCCCATCATAATCACCAGCCTCACCGAACATTTTTCCCAACACTGAGAATGCAACTGGGTCAGGAGTCCACCCACTAGCCCTACCTCTCTCATACAAACTCAACACTTCCTCAACCTTCCCCAATTTGGCATATACATCTAAGATAGCAGAATAAGTCACCTCATCAGGCATCAAACCAGTCTTGTACATTCTCTCGAACCACTCCACAGCCTTGCCAAAAAGACCACACCTTTTTGCACAAGTTATAATAGTGGAATAAGTAATATTGTCAAGCTTCACATCCTCGCTAATCATCTCATTTGCAAGACTTTCAATGACATCAAACTTCTTCCCAAACCTCAAAGACTTCATAGTGACATTGTAGAAGATTGTCTCCATCGGAAACAACTTTTGGGTCTTGACCCAATTGAAGAAAAGATAAGCCTTTTGCCATGGTTTCAAGCTGTTGAGTATCAAAAGTGCATTATCTCTAGTAACTGGATGTGGGTTTTCCTCCAGAACTGCTAAAATGGCATTTTCATCATCAGGGTCAGATTCATTCAATTTCTTGGCGAAGTTTTTGAGGTCTCTGATTTGAGGGTTGTAAGAATAGGAAGAACGCTTGTGGCGTTGAAGAGAGAGAACTGAGGGTTTAGGCTTGGTGGGGTTGACCCAAGTCGACTTGGGTTTTGGGAGGAGAGAATTAAGTTGATCTGGTCTGGGGTTTCGGGTGAGAATTGTGGAAGAGAGAGGTTTGAGTTGGTCCGAGAGAGAGGGGTTTTGGTTTTCAAGGTGGGGTTTTGGTGATGCTTTTGATTTCGGTCTTGGTTTGGGCTTTGGAGGTGACCTTGCTGAATTGCAAGAAATTAAAAGTCTCTTGGTGGGGTGCGTTCTAAGTGGTGATGTGAAGAATGTTGGTCTTTTTGCTTCTGCAGATTGGTTTGGTGAGCTCAATTGAACTTCAAGAAGAGCTGTCGAGAGTGTAGAAGCCATGGGAGGGGGGGAGAGACAGAGAGGGAGAGAAGATTTTGGGTTTTGCAGTGGATATTTGATATTATTTCCTAAACCCTTATCCCAACAGATAATTCGAAAACAAAAGAAAAGGCTCAAAAATTAACATTGGAAAATCAAAGGGCCCAAGGGAGAAGAATTCAGAGCTGCGAAAATGAGCAAAGTCGGGTCGGGTCAAGAAGAGTAAGAGGAAAGAAAAAAAAAATTGGGTTATAGATCCGCAGAAGCGGGTAGCCTTAACCGGATGTGTAGGTCACAGGTAAGCTCGAAAGCTGTTCCCGTCCCTGTCAGGGGAGATGCCAACCATCTCTCCTTTCTACGAACACGGCCTTGTGATTTTATAGTTGGCTTATAAAGAGTTTATAAACTTATCAATGTTCAATGTGGGAATAAAAGTCGTGCCCTGCCCTTTCAAGAAACCCTCCTCTCCCTCGTGGCCTTCGCGAAAAGACGAGCTTTTTCACTTCCCAGACACTTCATGGATCAAACATTCCCAAGTCCAACCCATTTTAAACCATTAGCCTAACCCCTAATCTTTTGGAGGTTTTAGTCGTCCCCGAATTGGTTTTTGTTGATGGCTTTTTTGTCAATTTGCTTTCCCAACTCTCAAATTTGCAAAATGCGGTTTTGTAAATTATGGAGAGGGTGAGTGAGATTCTGCCGATGTTTAATGGTGATTTGCTTTGGTCACTTAATGGGGTTGGGACACTTGATTTGATTGTTGTGTATTAAGATTTAGTCTTGTATAAATTTTATGCTGATAATATAATTTCGATTCCTCCGCTCTTGGATTTCAAAATTTTTCAGATATTGTGATTGTGAATTGATTATGGCTGGTCACTGATCGATATTGAAGTTCTTCAAATGTCGCGGAGAGAATATAAAGTCTCTTTCTGAAGAGAAAAAGATGCAAATATTGATGATTAATGTAGAAGACAAAGGTCAGACGTTTGCCCTCGGTTATCAGCTCATAGCCTCCATAAGCTGACGGGTAAAGGAATTGAGATGCAGTGAAGGATAGAGGGGGAAAAATCATATGTTGAAACAATTATCTTTCTTAAAGAGGTTCCCGTTTATTAAACTTTGTGAGTGTAAACTTCAGGATTACATACCTCACATTTTTCGTTTCTCTTATAAATCAAACCCCAAGACCTACACGAAATTTATTTTCTTTTTTCTTTTTTTTTGGGGGGGGGGGGTTGGGGAGGATTTGCTATTGATTTGTTCAATAATGACACATTGAATTATGATACAACAGACGAGCACACATGGATCAACACATTCATTATCCAGGTGTTGGATCAAGCAGCTGTTTAATGTGGTTTTTCACATTCTTTCGCAGTGTAGGATACCGCAGACGCTCTATCACCTCAGCTCCAAAAGAGAAGGTGAGAGCTTTTCTAGCGGTTTCCAAGTCAACACCCCGTGCTTGGAAGTAAAAGAGCTGATCTTCTTCTAGGTCACTTATTGCAGCTCCATGAGAGCACTTCACATCATCTGCAATAATCTGCAGATTTGGCTTCACATTTACAGTTGCACGAGGCTCAAGGAGGAGGCTTCTTGTTAACTGTCCTGCATCTGTCTGCTGAGCAAATCTACAAAACATAGGAAGAAAATAGGCATCCTTAATTTTTCAACTAATTGATATGAACACACCGGCCATCAAATATTGATGAAGGATTATCTTTTCATGGAATTTGTGTGGTCTTACATTATACATAATGTCATTGGGGTTAAAAGGTACTAGATTTCTCACGCCCCATCACTTCCCATTGTACTGGTTCCATTTGTCTATGGTCTATTTGCCTCTTGTATTGCATGATATGATGCAAACACCTTCGTGAAGAGATGCGACGAGAGAAATAAGGTAGTTGAAAGGCAGTATTGCCTAGATTCCTTTGCTTTCAATTCTCCAGCCAAATAAAAAATTAGAAGATTGATGGAGATCCAAATTGCACTCCAGTTACAACTAAATAACCAGGGCATTTTACTTTTAAAACACTATGGGGCCACAGAACCATATGGTAGAATCAAGATGGAATACTACCTACATAAACTTTTCGAGTTCAACCAGTGACGAATATTCAGCATGCATGTGCAACAAGCCAAAAAGAAGATTAGAACAAATACCTGTTGACCTTGACATTCCCATCAAATACAGCCTGTCCAAGTGAATGAGCCACAATGCATTTATGAAGTTGTCGAGAGTAACCTCGTGGATGATCCAAAACTAATTTACTATGCAAGTCTTGTGTTTGATCACCAGCAGATAAATGGAACGTTGACAATTCTGTCTCTGTATCTGGACCCACTTGCTGAATGTGGAGATTGTGTCTGCTCAATTTCCCACCGGTGCTTATTTCAGTGAGTTCATAGGCACTGGATGATTCCTGTGGATGATCAAACATAAATCATAAGCTATTGTATCAGCTACTGTATCATTCAAACTAGTATATTCTGGGCAAACATTCTTCAGTGTTTTATGTGAAGCTATTGCATTTTGCAATGACAGGGAAAGTTGAAATTCCTCTATAAGAATATCAATTCCGTAAGGTTGCTTCTGGAGATACACTTGAGATTCTTCACAGAAACACAAATCATATTGAGGACATCTAGAGTATAAACCAAGTGGAATGCTTATTTCTGTCAAGAATCAGTGGCTCAAGTCATCCCGCTAAGACATGGGAATTATATCTTCTATTCTGAGGACGTCTAGTTCAAGAAAAAATGGAGTCAACAATTACAAAGGCTCAGCCCATAGAGCATTCAGATGAGGAGTTCAACTTTTGACATATTTTTTTGAAGTTCATCATCACCTTTAGACAACTCAAGATACTCTAAGGCTATTCATGTCTCCAGTGACACAATACAATATTGTAAAACACGTGTCTTGTAAGCAGTTCCTTTTGCCTTGCCACAAGCAAATATAACTTACATTAGAGAGTATATTGGCCCTAGAAAATTTTCAATAATTCCAACCAAGTCCACAAGCTATGCTACTAATTTGCACCAATGCCAGAGTCAGCCATTGGCAGCAGAGGACCTAATCATGTACTGGTGCAGGAGTTACTCCACAATCATGAATAACAGCCAAGGTTGTAGTCATTTCTTTTTTAATAACCATACACAATAATTCTACCTCACTAATGGATGACGCTATTCTCCATGACCCACATAATTCATGAAGGCCAGCATTGGACAAAACTCTTTAGCACATTTTTCACGCACAATTACCTTCAAATACGGCCTGATTTTTTGCAAAATTCATGATGCTTTTCATGACTGATATGGAACATAAAGCATAGCATTTTTCTTTACCAATGTGCCGTGCTAATTTCAAACAAAATATTTCTCTCTCTTAGCATATCTAAGATTTTTCAGGTTACCAGTGAATCCTTCCTAATATGCATCAAGAAACTATTTTAGCTTTTAGAGAGAAAGATGCTGTTGTTTGGTTGTATTTGTTGGTTGAAAAGCATAAAGACCCTTTTGTTCTGGGGGTGATACCCTTTAGTAACAAATATCCACTTCCTTTGAAATCTATCCCCTGCATTTCATTCACCTTCTCTATAGTATCTTCCGGCCACTAGCTTCATGTTTTGTTTTTCCTAAATCTTGTTTCTCCTAAATCTATCTGCCTCAACTCGCTGTCTATTGAATTTAGCAGCTTCTAATATGTATTCCCCTTCTCTAAAGATTTTACTGAAGTAATCAATGTTACTTGTAGGTAAAGAATAGGATCCTTCAGATCAACTGAGCTAATGTCATCTCTTTCATGTTCCCCAAGCTAGCTATCAGTTATTGGTCACCTTTGTTATTATTGATGGTGTTACAGATTCACATATTGGCCATAGGCTCTATTTGCCCCTGTAGAAGCCTTGCAGAACAATATCAGTGGATAAATGGCTAAACCCTCAAAATTGCCCCCTTCCTCCTCTATACTCTGATTGGTCTTTTCCTCCTATAAAGGACTTTGAATTCGGAAAACAGAGGAAGAAAAATATCCAATCATGGGAATATAAATAAATAAATAAAGACCACTCAAAGATAGAAATTTGCAGCCCTTCACAAAAAGAAAAAAGAAAAAAGAAAACCTCCTGCAAAGGTTCATAAAAGACCATCAAGAGATCAAAACTAACCAATTCCAAACAACTACTAACACTTCTTCGAATCTAAAATCTATATGAAATTGAAATCTAATGTACACCTCAATAGAAATGTCTCCTTTCATCCTATCAAATATAAAATTATACTTCTTTATTGCGCTGCATTATCCTAATATGATGTTCTCATGTTTCTAAACATGAGTGCTATGCTTGAACTAACATGGCGGCATAATTTGCACAACATTTGTATCCAAATACATCCCCAAGTCATAAATAAGTACTTGAACTGAAAGTGAAGATAATGGAGAATTTACCTGCTGAACAGAGGTCCACTTAATGTGAGCTGCCCTCAATGACTGATTCTGAATGTAAGAATGGCAAACCTTACCCCCTTCTCCAATCACAATCTCGGTAACCGAATTCGACCAGTAACACTTCTCCCTATCATTACCCACAAACTCCTCAATAATCCCAAGCTCTCCACCCTTCTCCACTACCACCAAAACCCTAGGATTCGAAACTGGCAGCCTCTCTGACCCATCATCACTTCCCTCCACAGAACAATACCTCAAGTGCAAAGGGCCCTCTACACTACAGCCCTCAGGCACATACACAACAACCAAATCAGGTGCCCCAACCCCATTAAGTGACCAAAACAAATCACCATTAAACATGGGCACAATCTCGCTCACTCTCTCCACAATCCTCTCATCAGTGATACCAGAGACACTCCCAACAAAAACCCCATTTGGCAAATTTGAGAGTTGGGAAAGCGAATTGACCAAAAACCCATCAACAAAAACCAATTTGGGGAAATGGGTATCTTCTAATACCTCCAAAAGATCAGGGTTAGGGTTAGGGTTTGAAATAGGCTGGACCTGGGAATGTTTGATAAGAGAAGTGTCTGTGAAGCGAAAAGGTTCGTCCTTTCTTGAAGGCCATGAGAGAGAGAGGAGGGTTTCTGAGGAGATTTCTCTTAGCTTCTGAAGAGGAGGAAGTGATAAAGAAGATGATGAAGAGAGAGAGTCTTCTAGGGTTTCGGCAAGTTGGAGAACAAAGGGGTCAGAAAGGGCTGCTTTGGGTGGTCTGACTCTGAGTCTGGGAGTGGGTTTGATTTTGGGTGGTGAAAATATTGAGGGGGTTGATTGGAAAGTCGACGAAGTGAATGCAGAAGAAGCCATTAACGATGTTCTATGCTTCGCTCTGGAAATTTATTGGAATTTTGAGGTTTTTCGCTGCTCGAATCTCATTTTGTTTGTGGTCTGCAAAAATTTTGTCTTTGTTTTCAGGGCTCGTGGACCGGAGTTTCCTTTATATTATTTTATTCAATTTTTTTTTTTCCGAGAAACTGGGTAATTTGAATATGAATTGAAAACTTCAAAAATAATTCAGGAAATATCCGATTTTGGTGACCATGAAAATTCCTAAATTGTTTTATATAAAATTTTAAAAAAAGTTAATTCATTTTAACTAAAATTAATTACAGTTAAAGTAAATAATTGACCAGTTGGTAGGTTAATTTAATTTTGTTATTTTTTTTTGCAAAAATATTTGAAAATTAAAAGTCTAATAATAATAAATTATTTTATCAATTACATTTCTAGATCATAAAAAAAAGTTTAACTCGAGCGACATTTAAATTCTTTTCCAGACAATGTTCATAAATTATTTTTATTTTATTTTAAATATAATTTTTATTAGTGAAAAAAATATTTTCACATAGTATTTTTTTATAATTTTTTTTCACATAGTATTTTTATCAATTGAAATCTCTCTATGTTATAAAAATTACTATCAATTTAAAACTGTTTTTGTAAAAAAAAAAAAAAAAAAAGTTAAGAATTTATATGGAAAAATTAATAAATACTTGTATATAACAAAATAAGAAATAGGTTAGGTTTTTTAAATATGAAAATTTTATTAAAGCACTAAAGTTTGAGGTAACAGATCACAATTTTATTTTTTAATTTAATAATTTTAAATTTAAATTTTGATATAAAAAAAATGAGGTAACAATTGGGCCCAAAAAAGATTGAATATATCCGAACAAGTCAGCTGAGGCGGGCGCCATGGCGACGGCAAAACCAAAGCCTATTATTATTATTATTATTATTATTATTATATTTTGGGTGTGGGGCAAGAGGGACACTTTCGGATTTGATCTTGGACCGTGAAGATCCCAACCCAGACCACCCCACCAAAAAAAAAACAAAAAAACTTGGTATTGGACTTGGAGTGTTAAGCATTGCTGAAAAGAAGGGTAATTGTATCAAATTATAGTTAATTAATAGTTGAATATTGATTATATTTAAATAAAATTTTGAGTTTAAATTTTATATATAGAGAGAAAGATATCAATAAAAATTTATCTTTTAAGAGATTAATCTAATTCAAATCAGATTTAATCAGAATAAAAATGATTTATAATAAAAAAATGTTAATTTTTATGGGTTGATATTGGGAGTGGGTCACTGTCCCGTTATGGAAAGATTGGTTTAAATACTACATTGTGGAAAGAGAATTAAAACAAGAGTGGGCATATTTGCAAGGGTTTTTGAGCAAGAGAAATGAAGAAATTTTGTCTTTCACCATTGAAAATAAAGATCCAAGGTTGGCTTAAGAGTAATTAATTTCTCATCACCATTTAAGAATCTCACTTTCATTCTCGCTTCACAATTTTTGTGATCATTTTTTATTTCTTATTATTATTATTATTATTATTGCACACTGTGTTACTTTAAATGAGTTATATTTTTCTTATACTTTTATTTTTCGATTTGTCAGGTGAAAGTTTAGGTCCCATTCTCACTATTTTACAAAGTGAAGAGCCAATCTCCTAAATTAGACCTCACAACTTGAATCGAATCATTGAAATAACTCAAATATCAGCCGCAACGTCAAAAAAAAAAAAAAAATTAAAATGGGCCTAAAAATTATCCCAAACCCAACTCAATGTAAGGTTGGGCCGAGCCTTTGCCTTCTTCTGTGCTGCCTACTGCCAAGGGTGAAGGCTTCTAGTTCTGTTCTTGTGTTCTTTTCTTCTTCCTCTGTTTTTGTTTTTGTTTTTTTTTTGTGTTATAATTTTTGTTTCCGGAAGCAAAAAAGGAATAAAGAAAAAGAGATGGAACTATCAGAAGATGAAGCAATCCTTATTGCATTAAGAAAAAATAAATGAAAAATTCTTTGATCACTTGCATGGTCTATAGAAAACCTAATTGATGTCATTAAGATCAGAGCACAAGGCTGCCCATCCTTCAGTTAAATTGACCATATCAAATATGGAAGGAGATTATACTAAGATTGATGAGTCTGCGATTAATCTATTCAATTATTTGTTTTGATTCATTATTATTTTAATAAAGCCCCTCTTTTATAAAAAAAAAGACTTATATTGTGGGTTTATCTTATTTTTTGGTCTTGAACTCTTTGTTTTTTTTTTTTTTTTTTTAGTTTTACCTCTCTTCTCGGGTTTGATGTAATTCATACTCTGGTCTGGTCCAGTCCCCTCATAGACCCACAAATATTCCAAAAAGTGAAGCTGGAAATCAACTTTTTCATTAAGCACAAAAGGATTAACCAATGGTGCAAGTGAACATGTTTAAACATTTCCTGAGCTTGAAAGAAAAAAAAAAGGTTTAAAAATGTACACAAAAGTTTTTCTAACGTCTAAAATTATAATCTAATTAATCATATTTAATTATTTATGAGTTTATCTTATTTAATTATTCTCAAATTTTAAATATCAAATTTAATTAAAAAATTTAATATTTTACTTCATTAAATTAAATTAATTATCTATCGATATACAGGCATCCTCATGTCTCAAATCTTCATCTCTCTCTCTCTCTCTAACCCGAAACCACCAACAGGAAGAAACAAAAGGACCGAAAGCAGGGGACCAAATGGCGACGAGGATAAAGAACAGTTCATTTCCAATTCCCCAAAAAAGGCTTGCCTGGCCTTGCCTTGCCTTAATTCTCCCACAATCATTGTGTTCTTCCTGCACATTGACTGACCATCTTTTCACCATCTTCTTCTCGTCTTCATTCACACCCAATTCCCCGTAAAGCTCCTTTTCCAAGAAAATGTTAAATTCAAATAAGAAAAGTTAAATAAAATTAAAGTAAAAAGGTGGTAATTTGCATTAAATAACGCTATTTAAATTAAGAATTGTAATTGTTAAAATGATAATACTTTAATATAATTAATTTTATTAGTCATCATACACTTTTTAATAATCAATAAAATTGATGCAAATCTTCTCGAAAGAGATCCATGTTCATATTAATAATCCACACAAATTTTTGTTTAATAAAAAAACTTACTGTAAAATATATTTATAATCATTATATCAAACAAAATTTCAATTTCGATAAAAAAAAATTTCAAGTGATACCCTAACAATTTTGATTTCAATTTATAAGTTTTTACAATCATCCATATGAAACTGCCACTTTATTCCAATGTTTCTCTCTCTTCTCTCTCTTCCTAATGGCTAATCAATTTTTCTCTCTTCTTGATTGTTATAATCGATCATTTGTTCTTTATGATTCTCTCTCTCTTCCTTTTTCTCTCCCCATTCCTTTCTCTTTTCTGATGAAGATTGATATAAGAAAAGAGACAAAATGGTAGAAAGAGTTCGATTATGAAGACAGAGAGAGAGAGAGGAAAGAGACACGTAGAGAGAGAGATAAGATGGACTTTTCCACATGGATAAAAAAAAAAAAAAAGTGAATAAATCACAAATTTAAATCAGAATTGGCAAAATTCTCTTCATCTCTGACCCAAATTAATTTTTTTTGATAAACAAAAATTTGATAATTAATTTATTAATTCTGATTAGTTCGACTCGAATTGTTAGATCCGTTAAGCAATAAATTCTTTTTATATTTATTTTTTTCATTTATATGACAGAGACAAAGATTAAGTTGCTTTCATGGAATGGAAAACAATTGGCTTATACAAACCAAACCGGGTTGCAAAGATCAGCCAATGCATAGATTTTGGGTCTCTGCAGCCAAACACTCCAAACTGATGTAAACATACCCCTTTTGCTGTCTTTTACCTCCTTTTACAATGTTCAAAAAGCAAGAGCTGGTTCCTCTCATCTTTGCATGGTGCTGAAGTTCTTCAATTCTTGGCCCAAAATAATTGAGGTGTCACCCCTTCCTTTTGCTGTTATGTGGTCGAAGAGATTCTAAAATTTGTCTCCATAGTTCCTATTTCAAACTAGGTTCACTAGATTTATTTACAGAGTAAAACTAAGAATTTATTTTAAGGAAGGAAATAAATATAAGGGATAAGGAGACAAAAGAGAAAAAAAAATTATTATTATTATTAGAGAACAAATAATATATTAAAAAATTTTAATAATATTTTTTTATACTTTTACCATTATTTTTCGGATTTTTAGTTATATATTTAAAATTTTACATATGATTAAAAATTTATATTAAATTGTTTCTTAAATTTGAGGTGAAAGTTGGCCCTTTCCCTGACTCCACGCTTGCTTATAAGAACTTTATCCGTACAACCGTCTCATAAATTAACATTTGAGATTTTTAAGAAAACTTATCGTCTAATCCCAAAATATGTCACATTTTCTATCATTATTAGGTCCGAAAATCGAGTTTTTTGTGCTGAGTACAAGATTTGGATTTGGCTAGTTTAAAATTTTATGGGTTCGAATTCAAATCCAGTTCTAAAAATCTCAAAAAACCTAAACTTGAGCTCGGCTCGAAAAATTAAAATGGTTTCGGGCATATTTCAGGTTAGTTTCGAGCTCGAATAATAAATTTTTTTTCTACAAAATTTCTTTAAATATACAAAAAATCAATTTTTAAAATTTTAATGATTTTAAATTAATCAAAATATTTTTAGACCAAATCAACTGAATTACAATTTATTTGATTCTGAAAAAAACTCTTCTCAACCATAGAATTTTGCTATCTTCGCATCATCCTTCAAAAGCAGAAATAAAGCAGCTAGAGGATGAGGAATCCTGAACTCATTTAGTCTTTGAGAATGAGAGTGGCTAAGGAGACCATAAAATCAACACAACAGTTCTCTGCCCTGAATGTATGATGAACGCCACAACATTTACTGATTTTTGAATAGTTTTCTCAAAGAATAAAGAAAAAACAATTGAACACTAGAACTAATTTTTTAATCTTGGTTAATGCAACAGAGAAGACATATGCTTTAGATTTTCTTAAAAAAAAAAAGACTCAAAATTATTGATTGCAACTTCACATTTACATATAATTCATTACAAATTTAAATTTGAGATTTCGTGTAGAGTGATGGTTATATCCACAGAGAAATTCTTAGATCTGACAATGAATTGGGGACATATGATAGATGAGTCGTCAATCTCTTCTTTTTTCTTAGATGCAAAATGTGATCTTGAATTGGGAAGGTGTTGGAGGGTTGGGCACGCACATGAGACACGATTTAGGTTAGGGGTGAGATAGGATAGAGACTCTCTACTTGGATCTTGACTCTTGGACTTCTTTCTTCAGTGAGACAAAAAATAAAAAAGGCCAAATACAAACAGCTACCCACCCAACACTATATACATACACTACATGCTGCTTAATGTTAAATGAGCCGAGTTTGCATCGGGCCGAACCTACTTATATCCAAACTTAGTTCGTAATTAAATCGAGTCTAAAAATTAGACTCAAGTTCAACCAGACTCTAAATGAGCCAAACTCGACCCTTTAAAATGGGCCAAACTCGAGCCGAGCTCGAGTCGGTCCGGCCCAATTGCCGGTCCTAATCATGATTGAAAAATGGACAAGTCACCCTTTTGCACCGTACATGTGAATTGAGAGAGAGAGAGAGAGAGAGATAACAAACTCCCGATATGAAACGGTAGGAGATAACATTTTCTTAATTATAGATTTTGAATTCGAGTGAATTTATGTTATAAAAATAAAGAAATGAGATTTAAGAAAATCAACTTGTTAATGGATTTTATAATAATCGAATTAGATTAGTTGAATAAAATTTGAATAACGATCGAAAAAAACTAAAGAGAGATTTTTTTGAGACCCTTAATTGAAAACACTCTGTGAAAAAATAAATTCGAGATTAAAATGTGGGAAGCATGAAAATAATTAACAAGCTGAACAACACTTTGTGCTCTCTTTGTTTCGCTTTCTCCAATGAAAAAGAGAAAACCCAGTTCGAAATTGTTCTCATATAGTTTCTTTACCAAAAAATTTTATACAAGGGGACCCATTAACAAGCATTAACAAGTCATACTTTTGGTTATCCACCTTAATGTGAACTGGGAAAAATAAAAAGGTTAAAGCCATGGCTCCCACTATCAAGATCAACAGCGAGAGGTCCTGTTTGGTCATTCCAAAAAAGATCAGGGTCTGGGTCACACAACCAAGGAAGCACTTTCACGGCTCTCTTTTTGAACAAGAGGACCCACATGATGACACAATCACTTCAATATAATATGGAAAAAGTGTTTTGTCCTACTCAGGATGACGTGGAGAGAACCTGTGACCAAGAAAAACCCCAAAATCCCCCGTCAAAGCCTTCAACCGTCAACAAAGTAATTGGAGGGGGCATGGAGCTTGTTCTCCTGGTCAAGCAACTTGTAATTGGAAGAGAAAGTAGAATATTATTCATAGATTTCTCTATCATTTATTTTCTTAAATTGTGGTACTCGAATCGGCCACTTCATTGAATTCCAATAATAACTTATAAGTAATCTATAAATGATAGCTTTAATTACTTTATATTTTTATTTTGATATTAGGTCGCAATTTTGAGTCAATTATTGTTCATTAAAAAATATACATACATATTATTTCTTCATTTGTTTGATACGTGCTTCTTCGTCAAAATCTCTAATTTTTTTTTTTAATAAATAAGTTACTAAAATAGAAATATTTTATTAAAAAATGATACAAACTTGTGGGGCATCTCTCTCTCACAAAATTAGAAACACTCAGATTAACCATTAACGGACATAAATTATTGATGGCGGGAATTGAAAATGGTAGGTGTGAAATGGGTTAAGGTTTTCGGGGTCCCACACCATGGAATTTTGGGTTCACTCGGGACAAGCAATCCCTGACCTTTCGGTGTTTGTTTTGGACAGTTGGCTTGTCCCAAGTATCTCTTTAAAGGGGGTTCACAATCCCTCACTTCTTACTCTACACACAAAACACAACTCCTCCAATCATATTTGCGTTCTTTGTAAAGACAATAATTGCCTTTGTACTAGCAATCTCTTTAGTCAATTTCTGTTTCTGGGTCACCAACTTTCACTCAAAAATCTCATCTTTTAGGAGGTTTTGAGCATCTGGGTCTTTCGATTTTGTCCTAATTTTGCAAGATTCAACTTGTTTTTGGGGATTTTCATTGGTTTTTGCATCTGGGTATTTTACTGAAATTTCTTTTTAGTTGTTGCCTTCTTTTTTGGCTTACTGTTTTCAAAGAGGGTGGTGGGGGATTTTATAAACAAGAAGAGGTTTGACAGTCTAAACAGGAAAATGATTCTGTTGCACAAGGGTTGCATTTTATGGAAATTCTATGCAAGCCTTGAGAAAAAATTCTGGGTAAGCAAAAGCTTTTATTTCTGGATTTTCCAAATCTTTAATAGGTACAGTTTAGGCACTTAGCAACCTAAGCTGGTTTTACTAGGATCTTCTCGTTGTTCTGTTTTTGGCATTTTAAGAGAGGCTTGTATAATTAGTAGAACTAGTTAAGTTCGAGTAATGGGAGGTGCATCTTTGCCACCTGGTTTTAGATTTCATCCTACTGATGAGGAATTGGTAGGTTACTATCTGAAAAGGAAAGTGGAGGGACTTGAGATCGAACTTGAGGTCATTCCAGTTATCGATCTCTACAAGTTTGAGCCATGGGATTTGCCAGGTATATGAATGAATGCTCGTCTTACATAAGCTTTTTCTTAAAAGAATTCTCATTGTGTGTCTAGTTCATGTACAATGATATTACCAAATCAAGGGTGTATGATGACTTGATTTGTGACATGGGATTAGAAGAATGGTTGGAATCAAGTTGGTCCTAGAGATGTATTGGTTTGTTGCACTAATGTGAACAAGGATTGTAGAAAGTTAGTACTTTTGTTCCTTAGTTTAATTATGTCCATCTTTTGTTCACTTTATTGTCTGGTCCAGTTTACTTGGTCTCCCTTTCCTGTGGGGCATCTTGCTTTCTTCTTCTGAAACTGATAAGATAAATCTATTCTTACGTTTCATGTTGTTTTTTTGGTTCTTATATTAGTTTGAGCAAGACCTTATAGCATGACAATAACAGTAAAACCTAATATGCAAGTCACGACTTGCAGATAAGTCATTCCTTCCAAAGCGAGATATGGAATGGTTTTTCTTCTGTCCTCGTGATCGCAAGTATCCAAATGGTTCACGTACAAATAGGGCTACCAGAACTGGCTACTGGAAAGCCACAGGCAAAGACAGGAAAGTATTATGCAAGTCTGCAGAAGTTACAGGTTATCGCAAAACCTTAGTATTCTACCAGGGACGTGCTCCTCTAGGAGACAGAACGGAATGGGTCATGCATGAGTATCGCCTCTGTGATGGCAATTTTCAAGGATCACCTAGTTTTCAGGTAGATTTCCAGTTTCTAGTTATTGGATTATTTTCAATATTCTTTTATGCTGTGCTTCACAATTCTGAGGAGTTGAAATGGCATTTGGTCATTTGTTTGTGTAGGGAGCTTTTGCTTTATGCCGTGTTGTTCAAAAGAATGAAAGGATGGGTGACATCTCTGGAGAACCAAAGGGCAAGAGAGTTGGAAGCAGTTCAAGCAATGTGGAGATCACCTCCCCAAGAGCTGCAAATGAACCCTTGGGCATTTCCATTGATTATTCTTCTCAAGCAGGTTATGCTTTCAATGAGAGCAATTTTTCTAGTCCAAATACTTCCTCATACGAGATATCACCTGTGTCAGAGGTTGAGCCTACTTTCACGTGGAATTGTCCTTCAAACCTTGAAATCTCACCTAGTCTCATTCTCGACTCCTCAAAGGTACTAATTTTAGATCAAATGGACAAAATGAATTTCATGAATTTTCTCATACTCTTCTTATTTGTTTTTTCAGGATTACCAACAAGGACAGGAAGCAGCATTGGGATACTATCCGCATTTTGACAACACAAACTCAGTGGACTCGCGGAAACCTTATGATTACAAGGAAATCGCACCCAGTTCAACCTATTCAAATTTTACAGTGGAGATTGAACCTTCTAATGATCTAGGTCGAATTGGATGCATGTCACCTTACTTGGGACACATGGACTACATGGGTTACTATGGGAATATGGATTTTCCTTATGAAGGTTATGACCACAACAATCACTAGGATATCCGAAACCCTTCTGAAAGGTTGAAATTAGCTCACTCTTTCTTCAATGCAGGGTTTGAACCTTGGAATCAAGCTCCAATTTGCAGACAATCAAGTGGAGATGGAAATTATGGGGATTTTGGAAGTCTTTGGTCACTGGAGGACAATATTGTTATGTGATGTCAGGGGTCTGCCTGCTCCAACTCTGTTCTTTCACCGAATAAACCTAGATTGGGCCTCCAGGGCAACGCCTTTTAGTGCTTGTTCTTGGGGTTGAGTTTCTAATACTATAGCCTTTCTAGTATCCAAGTAGGAAGTATTTTCGACATATGCTTTTGCTGTTATTGGTGTTGGTGGGATTGGATTAGCACTTAAAAGTTTATGTCAACTTTCAGTCTCTTCTTGTTGGTGTGGAGTTAAAGAAAGAGCACCAAGCGACAATCATTTTTATCAATTGTGCACTTGGAGCTGGTTTAGTATGTATCTATGTGCTATTGAACATTTTTATCAATTGTTTACTTGGAGCTGGTTTAGTATGTATTATGTGCTATTGTAGAATAAATTTCTTCCAAGAAAGCTACTTTGTTGTCACTTATTGAGCTTGAAACGCAAATGTTTCTTCCTTGTTATTTGTGGCCTCATTTAAACTATGATAGCTCTTCTAGATTCAGCTTATCTGCGCCAAACTAAATGCCTTTAAACCTTTCTATTTGTTGTTTTAGTTTATCCTCAGATTAGACAGGTCTATGTGGACATCATTAGAAAAGCATTATTCAGGAAATTCAGTATTTTTGGTAAATTTCTTCCTTTTGGATGGCTAGTATGGTGCTGCATAGTGACACTTGGAAGATCATTCTCTTTTAACCGACCAAATTGACATTTCAATCACTGTACTGTTGAAACAGATCTCACTATTCAAAGGTGGATGCCATCTACCGATCAATCACTTCTACACAAGCTAGCTTAGGTTAACTAGAAAGGATCTCAATGGCTTGGAGGGCAGGTTGATCAACTTCACAGTGCATGTGCAGGGTGAGGCGTGCATTCATGAAAGCATCAGCAAGCTTTGCTTCAATACTTCAGCATTGACAGCATTTTCATTGAATTTTGTATGTGGTTTTCATGCATATGTATAAGCTCTCTCTACTGGCTGGTCACAAGCGAAGGACCCAAAAAGCCAAATTTCAACTTCACTTGTAGAACTGATTGCACAGTGGCAATTAAAAGACCGCCTTTAGCAGCAAAAGTCCATTTCAGCTGCTATCAGATTACCAATTATTTTGCTTTTTCACTTTACTCCACAAGTAAGTTTTGCCCCAAGAAAATGACAGAATTTGCTTGAACTTGGCTTTAAGATGATAACTTTAGTGCAAAGTTTGCGGTCACGAACCGCGTATCCCACTTCAAAACAATTTCACAGATAAGTGATATAGAAGCAGGTCAGGATAGTCATTATTCATTATGATTTATACATTATGGAGGAAAATCAGAACCTCTTCTACTAGTTGGATGTTTTTGGTTACAAAATGGACAACCGTAGTCTATATTGCATCCATATATCTTTAAACGAACCTGGTGTTTTCAAACACGACTAGGAAATGTATGAAAACATTTTATAACTAATAACAGTGTATTTTCTAAAAAGTTTTTCATGTTATTATGCCGTTTGGTGTCACATAAGTGTCAGTGCTTCATAGATTATGGTTTGTATGGAAGGATATCTAAGGAAAAATGAGAAGCAGCGCCACCAATGAGGCAATCCAAAGGTGTTTGCAGCGGGGAATCAAAGCAATATACAAAAATACAAATCTTTTAGCCAAAGTTTTTGAATGGCCATCCTTCCCTTCGGCTAGGAATCTATCAAAAAGAGACTTCACTAATTAAACTTTAGTAAAGCCTTCTAATAATGATATCTTTTAATGCAATATATATCTACCAATATTCTCCGATGACTAGATTCCCAACCGCCGCCCTATTAGCCGCAGCACTCATACCACCTTCCACGCGGCCGTGCGGCATCAAACAAGCGTGTGGCCCCTTCATCTAGCAAGTTAAATTTATGATATTTCATAAAGTTCCCTTAGCAATTATGCCCTACTCCACTTGCTTGAATTAAAAATGTGCAATCAGGTGTATAGCTATAAAACACAAAAAATAAACACGGTATAACACGACACATGACACATAAATGAGAAGATGATAGCACTATAAAAATTTTATCGTACTATAAATTATAAACACAATATCTTTTGTCATGTCTAAAAAATTTATATTTAACATTGATATGATCTAAAGTTTATGGTAATCGAAAATTTAGAAGTTGTTCACATATGTACCTTTAGTATAAGCTTGCAATTTTGGGACTACAAAAAACTTGTACTTCCTCAAGAGTAGCCTTGTAGTCATCTCCAAAAAGAGAGCCCTTCCCATCTCCCCTTTTGGCATAAGAAAGTCCAAGCCTAGACTTGGCTTGCCTCAAGTCACCTATACCCGAATTTGTATCGGGCCCCGCAAACCCGCCCATGACTGGGGCTAATGGAGGCCCTATGAGGAGTCCATCGGCCCCAAACTGAGGCCCACCTCGAGCATAGTCAAAGAGTGCTGCTCCACTGCCTCCTACCTTGGGACAAATTACAGGATCAAGTTTCTCATTGCCAGTCCAGTAAAAGAGGAATGCATCAAAAGTGTCATAGTAATCATCAGTGCTTCTATATCCTTCTGGGTTGAAAGCACCAAACTTGAAGGACTTGTTGGTGTAGCCAATTATTACACAAGGACCCTTGAAGTCAGAGCAATTGTGGAATGATGTTGCACTGAATCCATCCAATGTGGCTCTATAGCAGCATTTGAGTTCTTTCCCTGCCCATCAAACAAATTCATAAAATATTCTAGGAAAAGTTTAATCTTCAACCCAAAATTGTATGATTACCCCATTGATTCATGATCATCTTATAATTCTAACAAAGCGGGGCCGCAAGGGTACGAGAAATCTAACCTAGTTCTGAGATGCCACCTCAACACCTATGGAATTGGTCGGTTTGGGCTTTGAAAAATAACATTCCCATTCTAACATGACATGAGAGAGAGAGAGAGAGAGAGAGAGAGAGAGAGAGAGTACCCTTTAAGAATGTTTTGCTAACAAGAGAAAGTGAGAAGGGAAGATCAATGTCATGGTACTTGGTCTGCTGAGGTCTGTCATCAGATGATCTTTTGCCAAAATTCCAGTCAAAGAAGCTCAACGGACTTCTCTTCAAGTTCGACGTTTGAAATCCAGAGTTTGAGACCCAACAAGCCATCAATTAATTCTGAATCCAATTCCTTCCCAAAAACTCCTCCTTTTCCCCTCACCACTAAAAAAGTAATCTGTGGAGTTCGGATATGTCAAATAATAATCCTAGTTTCCGTGGTGTGCAACAGCGGGTCCATAGCTCAGTGGTAGAGCATTTGACTGCAGATCAAGAGGTCACCGGTTCGAACCCGGTTGGGCCCTAACTGAAAACCTTTTTTTTTTTAACAAATTCTGAGGTTGCAAGATGATCTTTTATAACATGTTTGTAATATATAGTTCTATAGAATCAAAATCTATAGAAAAAATGTTCACTTCATTCATACATAATCATTCGTGAACACATAGACAACATCACAACAACAATTTTATTCTATTATTTTTGATTGGAAAAAAATGACACTCCAAACTCACTCCACACCATGAGAAGGCAAATGGTTCTCCAAATTGAGAGCACA
This sequence comes from Dillenia turbinata, assembly GCA_037126225.1. NCBI lineage: Eukaryota > Viridiplantae > Streptophyta > Magnoliopsida > Dilleniales > Dilleniaceae > Dillenia > Dillenia turbinata. The sequence continues at coordinate 17,755,905 of JBAMMX010000008.1, read as the reverse complement.
TTCCTTTTGTTGCACTCTCTCAACAATCTCATCCCCAGGCTTAAACTCTTTGAAATTAGCTGACCTCCCAAGCTCTTCCACTTCTTCAATAACAAGATCAAGCCTGGCAACAATCTCCAGAAGCAGTGAAGCAAAAGCTGCAAAGGGAAGTGCTTCGGAAAATTCAAGACTAGTGATTGCCAGTTTACTTAATGAAGGCCTCAAGAACTTCCGCTCCGCTTCTTTGGATTTTTCATTAGACCTTTTGGACTTCCATTCAAGCAATGCTGAGGTGTCGGTCTTGACTGTTGAGAGGGAGACACTGTGCTTTTGTCCGGCTGCTGCAGCTGCCAAGGCTATCATGTTGGTGGCTTGAGTTTGGTTGGAACCTAAGAAGAGCCTTGGTTGTGATTTTATGGCATTGTTCAAGTCTTTTAGTGCTTCATGGAGATGATCCGAGAGGAGTTCCGGTGAGCAATGTCGATGATGTCTTATGCTGTTTGCTAGCTCCATCAGTACTTTGGTCACTTCACTGGCGACTCTTGTGCATGGATCTTTGAATAGTACTCTAACCGATAGCGGGGCCTAAAGAAAACAAAAAGAAGGAAGAAATTTGGGCCAGATACATGTCAAACTACTAAAGTCAACTAAGCCTTAATCCCCAGTACTACTTTGATTCCATGAAAACAAAAAGGTGTTGGTTGGCACCTGAATTTCAGTTTGCAGACATCCATGAAGAGCCACAACCGTATAACCAAAATGGCGAAGAACGGCTCCTAATTTCACATATTGCTGCCATGGATATGTGTAACAATGCCTTGAATGCCTTGGCTCCCAACTAGCATGTAATGCCTACTCATCCAAAAATGAGTTCACAATACTCAGGACTTGGAATTCATGCTAGTCTTGTATCCAAATGTTGAATATAATCATAACATGGCTAGAGGAAACGTACCAAGGTCTCATCACTAGATTTTGAGTCCAAAACTGCCTTATACCCTTTGTAAATGAAATCTTCTGATGATTTTTGTTGGTCTCCATTTGTCTCCATTTCATTGAAGTACTCATTGATACATGCTGCAAGTTGTGCAAGCAGACCAAAATGTTACTAGGTTGCGTATGCAACATTTACAATTTATTATCAAACATTTTTGGCATACCTTCAATGGACTTTGCTAGGCCCTCAAGCTTGAGGACAGTGGAGTTATGGAGATCTTCCCCAGACCAATTAGGAAATATGAGAAGACTCATGAGAAGGCAGATACCGCAGCCAATGGCAATAGTGTAGAACCTTTCTTGTGCAATCTTCCACACATTTTCTACACGGTAGCTTGAGACCGTGATCAAATTAAAGGTCAAGAGGAAGATCACCACTCCATAGTCATAGTTCTTCTTTATGTATGGGAAGAATCTTATGTATGTTGATGCAGCTCCTGTCAGTTCAAAACATTAAGGGTAAGAAAGAGAAATTGTGTAAAAATAAAACAACAGTGAACAGTCTTATACAGAGGATGTGATTAATACTTTAATTCCTTCCTAATTCATCCATCTCTACATTTATCAGAGGCGATGAGCATAAAAGGTGACTCTTTTAGTCTAAACTAAATTAGTACTTTAAAATGGCACCAAAACTACGCGGCACAGGAACAACGAAATACTACAGGATACGAACATGATAACATGCTAAGTTATAGAATATCATATTGTGTCATATTCAAAAGGAATGTCATGCAACATGAATATGTTCATTTCTAAAAATGTCTCTCCAATATATATTTTATGATATAATAGCTCATCTAAGAAGAAAAATTTTACCAATCAGAAAAACAGTAGCTCCTATGAAAACAGCCCTGAAAATGTCACCAGGTGCAGCTATACACTCGACAAGGAGTGCCAATGATCCTGCTAATATTGTCCCAAGTCCTCTATTAAGTCCCTTGCACAATGTTGCTCCTACAATTTCACTTCGAAGTTAAAAACGTACAAACATAAATACAAGAACATGGAAAACTCTATTCTTTGAGTCATAGGTGACCTGTTATGTGTTTGTTCTTCATATTCTAATAGACTACTTCAACATCTAAGAAAATCACGACAGTTCTATTCATAGAGAATAGCAGCTTTCAGTGAAATATACAAGGCCAATCATATGTGAGAGAGAGAGCGAGAGAGAGAGATTTAGATTTTACCAGCAGTGAACTCAAGGACAACTACAACAGTCATGACAGCCCAAATAGCATTTTGTCCAATCCCATTAAACAATGGCTCCAAAAGATACAAAAGAGAAACTAATGTCAATGACAAACCAACTTTGATAGCATGCACAACTCTCCTTGGGTCTTCATGACCCACCTTCCACGATGTTTTCCAAAGTACTCCAGGCAGTCCCCTCATCCTCATTGCTACCAAATTCACACCGTTCTTTGTTTTTTCATATTTGATTAATAGAGCCATTTTCATGCCTAAGCAACTTGAATAGATAGATAAAAAGAATGGCCGTGAGATATAAGGTATGTAATTTTGTTGTTCAGTAATTGAAAGTGAAGATGAATGCTCTTTAAGCCATGAAATGGGTAGTGGTGAGGAGTTTTTGGACTCTCTTTTATGAGTTTCATATTTCACTTTCACCTTAAAAGGCCTTGGCTTGCATTATATGTGAGGGAGAGAGGGAGAGAGAGAGAGAGAGAGAGAGAGAGAGAGATCACATGCCTCATGTTAAAGGGTGACAAAAAACTGTAGCTAGTTGGCAAGTACAGGTGAAGAAAGTCAATGCAAAAAGGAAAATGATTAAACGTGACATATCTATTTTATGCATTTTCAATTTAGGATTCTGAGTTAAGTAATGCAGCTAGAGTTTTCTACGGTGTGCCGAGTGACATGTGTCCTCCCCCGGGCAATTTAGTGCCTGTGCGTGCTAGTGACAAACGCGGAAGCGAAGCATTACAATCAAACGGCTATCGTCCTGTAATAAGAGTTGGCATTGTAATTCTTTCGCTTCCATCCGCTTTGTTGCAGTGAGTTTTAATGGGACATGGTACAAGATCAAAATCAAAAGAATCAATTTTAAAAAATTTATGAAGGATATCACCAATATCTAACGATTGTTATGATAATTTATCAAAGGACCATAACCGTCTAGATGATCTAACGAGGGGTCTCAGTTGTTCAGATCTACCGAACGATAGAGTTTCAGTCATCCTGCCAGCCGAACGTAACACACCGAACAAACGTAATCGTCTCGATCGGGCAAGCAAACATTAACTCGTTAATCGGATGGGTCGCAAGCGTCCCTTAATCGATCGAGCGACTGAACATTGTGCAACACCCCTAACAATTCTAAAGGAAGATTAAAATTCCCTTAACTTCAATCTCCTATTTTATAACGGTAAATCCCGAATCTTTCGAGTGAGAAAAGCACCTCCCCTGAAAATAGTAGTTCTACCGATAAATGAGAATCGTAATCAACTCATAATATTAACCTCTAATATTCTCGGATTAGATGGAGAAGGAAGGTAGGGTTGAAGTCTCCTAGTGGCGTACATCTCTCAGAGGTATAAGTTATCCTAGAAACTCTCAGAACGAGGTACGCTCTCTAGGCCTTATACTCTGGACACACTGATCACAAGGAATAACTTCCTTCAATTCTCAGTTTGTTTCTTTCAATCGAAAACCGTTCTTTACTGACTTGAGCGTCGGAACCTCCCCGCCGGAATACCCTCCGACGGTTTTTGCATGTGCATTGACGGCTACTGTTTGGGTCAAGAAGGAGCTGGTATATGTGGAACCATAACCCACTTCCAACAGATTGACCCCGTCCGTGGGAAACAGACTGACTCCCTGAAATCTTATGACAATGTCTGCAACGGTCATCTCCGACACAACACCCGCCAAAAGAAAAAGGCCAATCATAGGTTTTGATGATGATGACCTTCCGACAGGAATAGATCCTCGCCGTGATGACTATATTGTTATCACCCTCAAAATAGACTAATGCACAGTAAAAAGGGTTCTCGTTGATCAGGGGGCTGATTGTGATCTACTCACCTGGGACGCCTTCTGCAAGATGAGCTTCAATACATCTCAGTTTTTTCCATCTACCAGATCCCTCCAAGGGCTTTCAGACGAGCCCACTTATTCTGAAGGCATCATTTATCTTCCTGTGACCCTAGGAAGATCCCCTAATCACGTAACCACTCCCGTCCTTTTCTATGTGGTAAATCTCTACTCTCCCTACAAGCAGACCCAGCCTTGACGATCTAGAGACGCTATTGAGCACGAGATACATGAAAGTGAAGTTCAGAACACTGCTAGGGGTGGTTACCATAAGAAGCGACCTTGACCCCTATATCCTCTTCAGGACACAAGGGGCGCAAGAAACTTTCCCGGTTGACACTCTGGAACCTAGAAAGGACACTGAGCCGAGAGCCAAGTCTAAACCAGGCGAAAAAACGATCGAGATCCTTTTGACAAACAACTCTAGTCAAACAGTCAGGATAGAAGCTAACCTATCACCTCCCTTACGAGAGGCCTTAGTCGCCTGTTTGCAACGACACTCGAAAGTTTTCACATGGACTCCAGAAGACATATCTGGCATAGACCCGTCGGTCATAGCCCATAAGCTAACCGTTAATCCCGATTTCAAACTGGTTAAGCAGAAGAAGAGAGTATTCGCCTTCGAATGCCAACGCGCCATCCAAGCAGAGGTTCAGAAGTTATTGACAGTAGGATTCATCCGTGAAGTTAAGTATCCCGAATGGATGACTAGCGTAGTCTCGGTGAAAAAGGCTAATGGCAAGTGGAGGATGTGTATAGACTTCACCGACCTCAACAAAGCGTGTCCGAAGGATAGCTATCCACTCTCCAATATTGACAAACTTGTAGATAACTACTCGGGACACCAACTTTTGAGTTTTATAGACGCCTACTCCGGCTATAACCAGATCAGAATGACGCCGGAAGAAAAAGAAAAGACCAGCTTCATCACTGAATTCAGTACGTATTGTTACCGGGTCATGCCTTTTAGCCTGAAGAACGCTAGAACAACTTTTCAACGGTTAATCAATACGATCTTCAAAGATCAATTAGTTAGGAACGTCGAAACATATGTCGACGACATGCTCGTAAAGAGTGTTACAACAGAAGCTCATGTTGTAGATCTTGAAGAAACCTTCTAGACTTTAGAACAGTACAATATGCGGTTAAACCCAAATAAATATACATTCGGGATCGCTTCCAGAAAGCTCCTGGGTTTCATGATCACTGATCATGGGATATAGGCCAACCCTGAAAAAATACAAGCAATATTAGACATGACACCCCCAGACACTCAAGGAAATGCAATGCCTGACTGGTCGAATAGCGGCCCTAAGCCGACTCATGTCCACAGTTGGCGAGAAGTACAATCTCATATTTGACGCGTTGAAGAGATCCCAACAGTTCGAATAGACGTCTGAATATTAAGCGGCCTTAGAACTACTGAAAGAATATTTGATGCAACCGTCGCTGCTCTCTCGGCCCATTCTCGGGGATGAACTTTACCTGTATCTGGCCGTCTCCGAACGAGCACTCTATTCCGTAATGGTGAGACAGGAGTCCGCCACCCAGAAGTAAATCTATTACATCAGTAGGATACTAAAAGATTCTGAAATTAATTACCAGCCGATTGAGAAGATAACCTATGCTTTGATTGTCTCAGCGAGGTGCTTTCAACTGTATTTCTAGGCCCATACTATTGTGGTACTCATCGATTACCTATTGAAGCAAATCTTCCAGAAGAGGGATACGTCAGGACGGCTCATCAAGTGGAGTGTGGAGTTAGGGGAATTCGATATCTAGTACCGACCACGACCCGCAATAAAGGGCCAAGCACTGGCCGATTTTATTCTTGAATGCACTTTGCCCACGGTGTCTGAAGGGCAACTTTCTAGACATCAAGAAGAGTGGGTTGCCCCCGAATGGATTATTCATGTAGATGGATCATCAAATTCTTCAGGAAGCGACGCCGGACTGATATTGGTAGGACCGAACGATTTTAAGGCGGAATATGCCCTCCGCTTTGATTTCCAAGCCACCAACAACCAAGCCGAGTACGAAGCGCTGCTAACGGGCCTTCGGATCGCCACCGACATGGGAGTACGAAATGTCAGGGTGTTTACGGATAGCTAGTTAGTCGTGAAGCAAATCGAAGGAATTTTCGAAACCAGAGACCCGATCATGATGAAATATTTAAGTAAGTTGCGTGAGAGGATGGACCGATTAGACAAAGTAGACATTCAACAAATCTCTCGTTCGGAAAATGCGGGCTGATACCCTGTCGAAACTGGTTAGTTCCGATTCAGTTGCTTCTAGCCAAACGATATATATTGAAAGCTTGTGGTATCCCAGCATTGACGAGCCTAAGGAGATCCTCCCAGTCAATCAGCCGCCTAGTTGGAAGAACCCTATAGAAGAGTACCTAAGATACGATCGCCTGCCAGAATCCCCGGGGGAAGCAATAAAACTGAAGCGAAAGGCCACACACTACGCCATAATCGATAGGGTTCTCTACCGTAATTCATTCACTCACCCGTATCTGAGATACCTGACTTCCGAAGAGGGAAATTACGTCATTCGAGAAATTCACGAAGAAATCTGCGACAATCATCTGAGTGCTCGAAATCTAGTCCATAAGGCCATTCGACAGGGATATTACTGGCCGACCATGAAGGTTGATTCTAATAACTACGTCAAAAGATGCGATAGATGCCGACGCTTTTCATTGGTTCCTCAGCTACCGTCCACTGAGCTTAATCCAATATCCAACCCTTGGTCATTTGCTCAGTGGGGCATGGACATCCTTGGACCGTTTCCCCCAACCACAGGACAACGAAAATTCTTAATTGTGACGATCGACTACTTTACGAAGTGGGTGGAAGCCGATCCCTTACCCCATATCATGGCCGCCAAAATCCAATCTTTCGTGTGGACTCATATTATCACCCGGTTCGGTATACCACGTGTCTTTATCACAGATAATGGAAAGCAACTCGACAACCAGCGCTTCCGGGAGTTTTGCGAGAAATTAGAGATTCAATATAGATTCTCATCGATCGCTCACCCATAAACCAACGGACTGGCTGAAGTAACCAACCGAACGATCCTGCAAGGACTAAAGACAACGCTGGACGACGCCAAGGGCCAATGGGTCGAAAAACTTTGTGGCCTCCTTTGGTCGTATCGTACTACCCCTTGAAGGCAACGGGAGAAACGCACTTCAGTCTGACTTACGGAAGCTAAACAGTCATACCCGTGGAAATAAGCATTCACTTGCTCCGAGTAACTCACAATGATGCCGAGCAAAAACGAACGCACTCTACGAGAAATGTTAGACTTACTTTTAGAATTGTGGGAATCTGTATCAATACGAATGGCGGCCTATCAGCAACAAATGACCCGATATCATAACCGAAGGGTTAGAAGCCGAACGTTCAAATCCGGAGAATTGGTGCTACGAAAAGTGGAGGCTACCGGTCAACAGCAGCTCGGGGGTAAGCTCGCCCCTAATTGGGAAGGTCCGTATTGAGTACATTCCATAGTTCGACCGGAAACGTACCGACTCGACAACTTAGACGGGTCAATTATATATAGGACTTGAAACTCGGAAAACCTGAGCATATACTATCAATGAGTCTCAGTGCTATCCAAAGCCGGGTGGTCTTTTTTAGGCACAACTTAAAATTTTTTCTATCGAAGGGTCTCAGTCACCCAACCTCTACCGATCGTACGCGTCATCAAAAAGGGATATAACTCTCCAGATGGGTAAACGCGGCCCACAACTTAAAATTTTTTCTATCAAAGGGTCTCAGCCACCCAGCCTCTACTGATCGTACGTGTTGTCAAGAAAACATATAATTCCCCAGACGGGTGGACGCGACCCACAACTTAAAATTTTTTCTATTGAATGGTCTCAGTCATCCAGTCTCTACCGATCGTACGCGTCATCAAGAGGGGATATAACTCCCCAGACGGGTGGACACAGTCTACAACTTAAAATTTTTTCTATCGAAGGGTCTCAGCCGCCCAACCTCTACCGATCGTACGCGTCGAGAATGTAACTCTCTGGATGAGTAGACGCGGCCCTATCGCTCGAAAGGTCTCAGTCGCCCAGCTTCCATCATTCACACAGGTCGTACGAAAATCATTTGAACGGTAAAAGACTTAAAAGAAACATCCGTTTTGACAAAGACTGAAGAAAGATATACAACTAGGCAAGGAATGGAAAAGGAGAAAAAGCCAAATTCAAGAAAGTAAAACACCATCTTTTCGTATGTACAAGATCACACTCGGTTACAAAAGAATATGCACAAGCCCCTAGGTCGAACTAATTACACTAAGAGAAATACACAGCAATGTTCTTCCACAAGCAATTCTCAACAATTGTCATGGAATAAATGACCTAACAATCAAGGAAGAATACAATCCCCACGACCGGACAGTATGACAATGTAGCGCTAGGGAGAAAAGGAGACAAGTTCGAGTTTTGTCCCACCAAAGCGACCCGAACTTAACCTACCCATCCAAAGAACAGTATGAGAAACACTCCCACCACGCCTGGATGGCGAGGACCAACCGGAGAAGGCCATGCAAAGTGATACAAGATACACCCCTCGGTGGCAAGGAATTAGATTATGCTAACCAAAGTGGATGGTCAACATAATGAAATCTCATTCCAGTAATCATTTTCTTTAATGAGATCTCATTCCAGTAGAAGTCACATCGCTCAAGGAGCATTGCACGCTATAACACCTCACAAATAGACCCTTGGGAAGGATCATTCTCAACCAAGCGACTATGAAGGAGGAGTATTAATTCTCTGCGAAAGAAAGTGGATACACATCATTGCTATTTATAACAGTGAAAAGCAGAAGTCTCAATTAATTCAGGAAAGATGAAACGGATCAACACAAACGCAAATCATAAATGTTGAAGTAAAATGTCTTCGGTTCCCTATGAAGAAAGTCGTATCTGATAAGACATACCCGTATTCCTAGCATACAAAAGGGACGAATCAAAATGGGCCGAGCGTCCCTATATAACGTATAAAATAAGCTTCACAGACCTTTACTTATGACTTTTCTTTTCTAAGAAATCCATAAGTTGGGGGCAAATGATGGGACATGGTATAAGGCCCAAGTCAATTCTCAAGAAACCCACGAATGACACCTACAGACTGGTATCTAACGATCGTCATGATAATCTACAAAATGACCATAGCCGCCCAGATGATCTACTGAGGGGCCTCAGTCGCCCGGATCTATCGAACGATAGAGTCTCAGTCGCCTCGCCAGCTAAACGTAACTCACCGAACAAAGGTAATCGCCTCGATCGGGCAAACAAATATCAACTCTTCAATTGGACGGGTCACGAGGGTCCCTTAATCGATCGAGCGATTGAGCATTGTGCAACACCCCTAACAATTCTAAAGGAATGTTATAATTCTGTTAACTTCAATCTCCTATTTCATAACGGCAAATCCCGGATTTTTCAAGTAAGGAAAGTACCTCTTCCGAAAATGGTAGTTCTACTGATAAATGAGGATCGTAATCAACTCATAATATTAACCTCCGAGATTTCCGGATCAGATGGAGAAGGAAGATAGGGTTAAAGTCTCCCAGCGGTGCACGTCTTTCAGAGGTATAAGTTTTCCCAGAAACTCTCAGAACGAGGTACACTCTCTAAACCTAACACTCTAGACATACTAATCACAGGGAATAGCTTCCATCAATTCTCAGTCTGTTTCTTTCAATCGAAAACCGCTCTTTATTGATTTGAGTGTCGAAACCTCCTCGCTGAAACACCCTCCTACAGTTTTTACAGGTGCATCCACCCATTTACGGCTACTATTTAGGTCAAGAAAAAATTGATATCTGTGAAATCATAACTCACTTTTAACAAGTTTCATTATTACAATCTTAATTTTTTTTTTAAAAAAATAATTTAATACCTTCTTTGCAAATTAAATATAATCAATATAATTACTGCCACATACGACAATCCCCATGTCACACGAATTGTGAGATGGCCATTGGCAAATTCTAATTAAAGCATAGGAAGGAGAGGGGGTAAAGGCGGTGGGGTAACACAAGTTAATTTTCTTGTGAGGTATCTAAACGTATTCAATAACGTAGACAACATAAGTGTTTACGGTGACGAACAACCCCATATACAATTGGGAGCAATCGTTCTCTCATCTATATCTTTTTAGTAATTCATCAATTGATATCTAAAATTATATTTCAATTAATTTAAATCAATTTACGATCAAATTTTTTTTAAAAAAAACTTTTCAACTAACACTTTTCATTTTTCAGATTTGAACTCAACTCTTAACTAAGAAAATCTAATTCTTTTTCCAATAAACCAACTGTTGATTATTTTCGTCTTCTAATTCTTTTAGGTCACAAAGTTCAGGCACCTTAAAAATGAACAAAGGTAGACCTCATGTATTGCATGATAGTGACCTTCTGTATACTGAACCTTTTTTCCATATTCGAATTGCAATGCTATACAAAACTTTTTTTGTTACAAATTTTAGCACTAACAGGTGTGTGCCAAGAAATTGTGGGATGCGGCTTTCATCTATATAAAACCCTTATGCTTGTTGAGTCACGAGTCACGTAAACCTCATGTGATCCCACTCACCCCACTCTCTCTCATCCCATTTTTTTTTTTAAATTTGACTTCTCTCTATTTTTTTATTTTTTGGTCTAGTTTTTAAGAAGTTTTTCTTTTTTGTTTTCTATTTTTTTGTTCATTTTTGTTATCATTTTTATTTTAAAATTTTGATTACACATTTTTTTATAACTCATGTCACCCCTCTCTCTCTCCTTTTTTTTTATCCACTTTTTTTATTGATTTCGTTTTTTTTACAATCGAGGTCTTTTTTTTTTTTATCCAAATCCTATTTTTTGACCAACTCTATTTTTTTTTCTGTTTTTTTTGGTCACTTTTTTTATTTTAACACTTCGATTACATTTTTTTCTCTATATATCTAAAATTCTTAAAGAGAGTTTGTGCGGTCACGTGTGGTCGTCAAGTCACGTGACTGCTCACAGACTCATGATCATGCTTCTTATCTTTTTAAATATTAACATTATATAAATATTTTTTAGTATTTTAATTTATTTATATATAAACTTAAAAGACTTTTATAGAGTCCGTGAGTGAAGACCACTCACGTGACCCCACTCTCTCTTTTTTTTTTTCATCCACTTTTTTTCATTGATTTCGCCTTTTTTTTTTTGCAATTTAGGTCTTTTTTTTCATCTAATTCCTTTTTTTTTTTTTACCAAATCTTTCCTTTTTTTTCATTTTTTTTTTCCGTTCGTTTTTTTCCATTTTCTATTTTAGGATTCTAATTGTATTTTTTTTTATATATCTATATATCTAAGTAAATTCTTAAAAAAGGGTTTGTGTGGTCATGTATGGTTATCAAGTCACGTGACCACACAAACCCATGATCATACTCCTTACCTTTTTAAATATTAACATTAGATAAATATTTTTTAGTATTTAATTTAATATATTTAATGTTGAATAAATATTTAAATTAAATATTTAATTTTTTATTATAAAATTTAATTTAAATATTAATATTTATAAATTTTCTTAAATTATTTTTAATTATTGTACAAATATTAATATTATATAAATATTTTTATCATTCTAATTTAATATATTTAATGTTAAATAAATATTTAAGTATTTAAATGTTTTTTCTTATAGATTTTGAAATTAAATATTAATATTTATAATTTTTTTAAATTAAATTATTGAATATAGTTTTAGTTTATTTTTTAATATTTTAATATTTTGTGTATATTTTTTTATTTAAATATCAAATATATAAATATTAATATTAAAATGTTTGATATTTCAAATTTTCATTTGTATTATATAAATATTTAAATTTTTTATATCTAAAAAAATTAAATTAAAATTTAATATTTATGAGTTTTTCATAGTTAAATTATTAAATATTATTATTTTAGATTAATTTTTTTTTAAAAAAAAATCAACATTTCCTTTTTCATTCTTTCAAAAAATAATATTTCTTTTTATTATTATAAAATTATACGTTTCTTTTTTTATATCTTTGTGGTTCTAAAAAGTGCACAAGATAATCCTTTAAAAAGCAACATTTCATTTTTCTTTCCCTTACTTTCCCTCAATTGCGTGCTTCACAGTCTAACGATATATTCTTAAAGTTTTTTTTTTTAATTTTTTATATATTTTGGGATTTCTTCGATTTTTGAGATATTGTCTATCGATCCCTTTTTTTTTTTAAATTTATATTTAAAATTTATATTTTTAAATTTTTTAAAGTCAAAATCTCAATATGTTTTCTTTATTATATTAATATTAAAATTTTAATAAATTATAATTATTTTTAACTATTTTTTCACGTATCGCAATCACCCGACTAGTCTCTCCTAATTGGAGAATTGCTATAAAGTTAATTGAAGGCGGCTACACAAGAGAAGAGGGGTAACATAAACACATAGAAGTCACCATGTGGTATATCCGTGTTATTGATTTTTTTTTTTGTTTTCATCGACCATTATCCGGATTTATTAATTTAGTTTGATTATTGTAAGGCTAATTAAAAGATTGAATCTCTAATTTTTTTTTTATTCTTAAAACTCAAACTTGAGATCTCTAATTAAGAAAATAAAGTATCCAATCACTTAAATATCCATATATTATCGATGTTACATGTCATGATATTTACGAGTACCCTCTTGATTGAGTGAACAAAGACGACGAAAAAGTAATTTCAAACAAGGTTAAGATTAAAAATTTAGAAAAAAGTGTTGGATCATTAATCCAATATTGGGCTTATATATTAAAATAATTATGTATTGCATATTGTGAAGCTCATAAGTTAAACCCATATGAAAGTGATCTGGTAAATTTAAAAATTCGGTAATTTGGGTTTAAGTATCTCAGAAGATATGGAAACAAATTAATGTGTAGATACTAATAAACATTTACTATTTATGATGGGTTAAATATGGAATGTCTAAGGGTGATTTAAGGATAGTTGTCATAAGCTGAACAGATAGTTTTGGAAGGTAAAAATCACCCTACAACTATAAATAGGGTTATGGTCCCCGGGTCAATAAATCACTCTTCTCCTTAATACCCCCATCATATAGAGAGAATTCGTGAGGATACATATGACCTGAAAGACCGTACTCAGGATTCTGTCTAGACGAAAATCGAATCAAGAATTCACTCTATTCAGTCTCCGACTATGGAATCAGATACATTTCTTTCTAATTTGAATTTCGGTTTAGTTTATTAGGTTCTTTTTTAAATTCTGATAATTTAACACGATATTTGACATGATTTTGTATAAAGTTATTTTTTCCAACAAAAAGTACACTTAATCTTGTTGTTTCAGGGTAGTTTCACGGCATCTATTAATTTTAAAAAGAAACAAAATGCGAGAGAGAGAATCCATGTCATTGATTTCATGTCACTATAAGGGATAATGTATTCTCTGGCCAATATGCCATGGAGAGCACTTCTGTGAAATTTTGAAAAAAAAAAAAATGTTTAAGTGGTAACCCAATAGATTGCTGATTTACATAAACTTGACCGCAGTGCATAAACCCTCTTGCTCGGAGTATGCATTGAATGGAGAGCTAGAGAGACTGATTACCTGTAAAAAGAGAAGCTTCACGAGTTGAAGCCAATTGCCCGTCAAGTTTGACCTTAGACAGAGGCAGCTCTGTAAGGTAACCTAACTACATTTGTCATTTATGGGTCTTCTTCCTTGTTCTCCAACAGCAATATGACTTGATATTTTTCAATTCTCTCTCTCTCACTCTCGTGCATTCTCAACCCGCCTCGAGAGTGATCGTAGAGTCCACGATTTGCCACATGGCACCTTGCCAAAGTTGAAGTACTATTCAATTTGGCCCTTGTCATTTTGATCTGCAAGAGAGAGCTTACCTCTTTTTCTCATACACCACGTATCCCTGCAAAATGAGCCAGTGTGCATGGAGATGTTGATACATATGATCAAAATAGTGTCATGTCGATTGGGGGGCCTAAAAATCGAAAAGAGAGCTAGTACACGTGAGCAACCCGGAGAACGAGGACCGGGCTACCCCCACTACAGGACAGCCAGCAAATGACTTGCATGAGCTTATCAAACAATTAGTCGAGATTGAGTAAGCATTTAAGATGGTGCATGACCAGAGGATCTTATAACAAAGCCCGGCAGATTTAAAGCACCATCACCTATATTGATCATAAGCACTAAAATTAACACCGAACAACTCCCACCATAACTGCATAAGTTGTATGAACCATCAAGAGTCAAACAGACATCTACACGAGTTGTTTCTGCGTTTATCAAATGGTTGACAATGCAAGATCATCCGGTTTACTTCAGCACAAACTGTAAAATGTAGACTCTTTCGCATTTTTATTTACATGCATAGATGCCAGTATTTCCATGGCATTATAGAGCATGCCGAGAGCAGAAGTAACACAAGGAAACAAGAACATGCATATTTTGTCTATTTTGGGACTGTCTCAAAGCAAAACTGGAACTATGAGCTTGCACCAAAAACTCGGACTCTCTGCTCGATGGGAGCCCGGCAACAAGGACAATTAGCTCTTCCCTTTTTCCCATAATCATCACTGCAATTTGCACACAGGACTTCATGGGCACAAGGCAAAAAGACAACAGAAACTTCTTCTTTCCTGCAAAATAAGCATTCCCTGTCATAGCCGACTTCTTCCTCCAAAGAGTTCTCCAGATTATCCAACTCATGAAGTAGTCTTGCAATGGTTTCTCCTTGGGGCTTGACAGCATCAAGGTTTCCTGCAGGCAAAGTATCTGACACATGATGCATGTCATTAGATTGCTCGGCCACCTTAAGACGAGTGAGTTCCTGCTCGAGCCTTTGCAGATCATCTTTATGGCGCTGGAAGTCTATCTCTATCTTTAGACGCAATGTCTCATGCTTTCTTTTCCAATTAGCCTCTGCTGTTTCCTTGGCCCACCTTTCTTCTTCTACCTGAGAAGCAGCTACTTCTTTAGCCTTTAGCTCCTGCCTCCACTTGACCTGTAAGAAGCAACAACTCATTGTAAAAACTTGCTCAAACAGCTACTTTGGATAGTGAAAAGGTTCCAAACATAAAAGGATCCAGTGTACTAAACGACACGAAAATGCAAACATTTGAAGCTTCATATTTTGACCCTAAAGAAAGGGAAACTGGCCTTAGAAGAATGAAAAATTTTGAATTGAAACCCCTTAAAGAGAGGATGGAAGATATTACACAGAGATAATTAGAACAGAGTTGAAAAATCAGCCTTCTATTTGAATGTTTTTAAGGGTAAATCATAGAATTGTGTAGGAATTCTACAAAATTTTGAATCAAATCATTAAAAAAATTTTAAAAGAAAATAATAAGATGGTACCAGAAAAATTAGGATTTAACAACTGTGAATTAAAAATACATTCAAGTGTACTCGGGAGGAAATAAGATGATTGACAGCTTGGCGGAAGATCCATATGGACAAAAGGAGGGACAAAGACGAGGAAGAAAGATGTTTCCATTTTAACTAGTTTGCTAAAATAAGAGCAGGAAAGGGGAGATAAAATGATGTCCAAGAATAGATATCAAAGGAAATGGCTAGGCAAATTCTGCCTTGTCAAGTTGAATAACCTTTTTTTTTCCTTGGAGAAGAGAAACCATGTTAAGAAAGAATAGAGAGCTGCGCCCATACAACCTATCAGAGTGAAAAGGCCTGCTAGAGGCAAAATTTTAAGAGTTCTAAAGGATGTGTTTTTAGAACTGGAAAACAGTCTCTCCGCACCCTCATAAAATCCTCTATTTTATTTCCCTGTCCATACTAAACAAAATATAGCAAATTGTCTCATCCTACAAATCATCCCGTTCAGTGTATAGCTTGTTGTACCTCTCCATGCCCACAACTCACTTTCAACAAAGTTAGCAATTGTAAGATGGATATAAAGACAAAGTTATACCAGCTTCCACAGAAGGCAGGTCCATGAACAATTAAGCAATAAGTGATCCATATTATAGAGATTTCTTTCACAAAGAGACTCAATCACCAAACAAATCCCTCTTCTCTTCATATTAGCTTGAGAATGAAACTTTCCAAAGCTGATTCCAAACTGCTATTCTTGAGGGCACTTAAGACTTCCGCACCAGATTTCACGAGTGGAGGCCTCGTCTCATCTATGACTTTCGATTGATAAAGGAGTAAATCCTCAAAGGTTCCTGATTTGGTTTCTTTCCAGGCCATCATATCCCTCCTGCCCGGTCAACCTTCAACCCCTCAAGAACTCAAAACAGAGTAAAGGTATTCCACCTCATTTTCAAGTCTAGTGAAGTCACATTCCACTATCTAACAACACATAGAAGGGTAGAAAAGAGCTAACTGTAGCCTCTTTATCATTGACAGTTACACAGAGATTCAGGAATGATCTTTCAATAGGATAGAATCAAAGCACATACTATGCCAAAAGAAGATAATCTCCTCCTTGCCCACAGAGAGAGAGAGAGAGAGAGAGAGAGAGAGAGAGAGAAGAAAAAAAAAGCTTCCCAACTTCTCCTAATATCCTTTCATATTAAAGTCATAAGTTTGTTTCCATTGATGCATATAAGAATATGAACTAATACTTAAAATTTCATTGACCGTGAATGGGGGAGGGGGTGAAGGGAGGAAAAACTCATGACTTAACAAATAGGCATAGAAGGTTAAAATATGAAGGGAAAAATGAAAATATTAGTTCAATAGCAATTCAAGTTCAACCAAGCAAAACATGGAACCAAATATATTCAATTTGTTCAATGCAAGAAAATAAATTAGTTTGATGAGGTGAGACTTGGCCTTAGGGCTAGAAAAAAGGATCTTTAGTGGAGTTCAAAAGAGTTACGAAGATTCATGGGAAGGTGAAAAACTCTAGGGGAACAATCATTGCCAGATACCATGTTGTTCAACAAGATATTATCCAGGCAAGAGGTGAAGTATATGGTGAATGGTTTCAAAGGCGGTCAGGAGAATTGGTGAAAAGATATTTGTCTCTTAGGTGGCCTTAGCGTCAAGATGTCAGCCAGATCTTCTTCTATTTCAACTTTAGGTCGGAATCTTTCCCTAAGAGAGCACTCTATGATTTTTATTTTTTCTGGTGGGTGAGATGCCAGAAAAACAGGCATTGGTTGGTTGATGTTTGACCTTTTCAAATGAAATTTGCACTTCAGTTTTCACTTTGTTAGACTTGCTCATAAATACTTACATCTGGAAACATGTATGAGGATCAACACCAGGAAGGTGTAGTAGCAAGCTTTTTTTTTGTTTTTTTTTTTTCATTTTTTTTTTCAGGAGGGAGGAGAGGAAGGTTGAACTACAATTCGAAAAGACCAACAAGTATATCAGGCTTTTGCTCAAGATTGTTCTCTTCCTTGTGTGTGCGAGTGAGACAGAGTGCGCTATAGGCATCTAGGAAGAGAATTCTTACTCAGAAGAATTTGCACATGGATACCAATTTTGGTTAACAAGTACCGCATGGGAAAAGAATCTTCACAGATGGCTGATTATTTGCTTTTGTGCTGCTCATGACCGAGGACTCATTGCAGGCTGTTGCTCTCCCAGATTCTTGTCTTAGTGGTGTATAATGACTTGTAAACATGGGATGGCGTTTAGTCTCATTGAGGATAGTCTTGGAGTTTAATGCAACATATATTGGACAAGTGTCATAATGCACAATATCAAAGGAAGACAAACTTCCATTTTCAATCCCTGTTGGAACCATAATAAATGGATAAGGGCAACTCTTGGCCCCAAGGAAAATGAAGGGCAAAGGGCTTAGAGTCAAGCTTGATTTCAATTTACAGACATAATTTATCAGTTTTACCAACAAGCTGTTGAAAATGATCCAACACGCATCCAAGCAAATAAGTAACATTAACAAGGCTAAAGATTTTCAAACCAATTTCAAGGGAAAGGTGACCCTCCACCCAGGCAAGACCCTTACCAACACCATTATGGTAGACTGTTCACCCCAAATCTTGCCAATCTATCCATTTACCTGTTGTGCCCGCAACATTGGCCTGTAAAGAAAGGGTCAGAGAAATGGTTACCAAATCTCCATCTCCCAAACCTGAAAGCATCCATAACATACTTCGATCGAAATTCCTCGACAAAAGCTCACCACCGCTGATGTGAACCCAATGGGTATAGAAACCCTAGAACTCACAAACAAGTAATATAACCCAAGAATTTTCCCAACGAATGATTTGAACCCATGGAATTAAAGACCTCAACCCTTGCCCTAAAGGAGGAAGAACCTAAGGTAAATGACCTTAGACCAGTTTCTCAATAGAACAAAAACCTTGGTATAATGATGGAATAAATGACGCCACAACCTAGGTGGTTCGAAACCTAGATTGATAAGTCAAAGAACTAAACAAGACTTCTATCTTGAATAAATTCAGAAGTTCTCAAACGAACAAGACTTGTGTGAAGAAACCTCACAATTTTATTAATTCTATCAAAATTGTCAAAAGTTATATTTTACACAATGTGTAATGACCTATTTATAGGCTAAAAGTAAAGACTAAATTGACAACTAAAAATTTAGTAACTCTCTAAACAATTATAAATTAGAAAACTAAAATATAAATTACAAAGAAAAAAAAATAAGAAACTAAATAAAGTAAATCAACTACTTTGACTAAGTCTTTGCTGCTAATTTTTTTTCTATTTTCGTCCTCCCTTGGTCTTGAGTAGTTTTAGGCCCTTTATTCTTCAAATTGGGCTTGTATGAGTATAATTAAGGCCCCTTTTGGTACTTTATTTATTTGGGCTACAATTTTTTGTTGTAAAACCTTCTGAATTAAATTATTCAGTACTTTTTTTAACCTTTTAACTCGAGTCTTTGTCACTGGTCCAACTGCAATTTGAGTTGGATCTTGTAAATTTCTTGCAGTCTTGATGATCACATCATTCCCCCCTTCTTGACAATGATTTGTCCCCAAATCGTCACCTGTGTGAAAATGCATCCGCAACCACCGTTTTGAGAGCATTGCTCGCTTAACCTCACTTGTTTTGACATAAAAATTCATTTGTTTTCTCTCGGATTTTACCTCGTTGGCTGAACTTTTTTCTCTTTTTTCTTCCTCACCAAATTCAGCCCCTCTTTCTTCTTTTCTCTCTTTTTTCTCTTCTCTCAACTCATTTTGATCTCTCTGTTTCTTTTGTTCACTCAATTTTTTCAATCCCACTTGGTCTTCATAGACTTGTGCTGGTGTCATCGGAATCAGAGTGATTTTTCGTTAATTGAACATGAATGAATACTTGTTAGTGAAGCCATCATGTTGTACATGTCGATCAAATTGCCAAGGCCTTCCTAACAAAATATGCCCAGCCTGCATTGGCACCACATCATATAATACCTCATCCTCATATTTCCCAATTCGGAATGACACAACAACTTGTTTTGTAACCCTCACTTCTCCACTATCATTCAACCATAGTTTGTATAGTTGAGAATGTTTAGTGGTTGGCAAATTCAGCTTTTCTACTAAAGTCGTACTCACAACATTAGTAAAACTACCACCGTCAATAATTAAAATACATACATTATCTTTCAAATTACAACGAGTGTGAAAAATATTCTCCTGTTGTACTTCTTTTTCATTTACTCTAGCTTGTAAGCTTAAAGCTCGGCACGTAACTAGTGCTAACATTTCACCATGTTCAGTCCCGTACTCCTCATCTCCGATGGTGGCATCTTCTAATGGTGGCAAACAATCAATATCATCTTCATCTTCGGACTCGATTGCACCATTTTCCCGAATCACCATAACTCGTTTGTTTGGACATTGATTAGCTATATGTCCCATTCCTTGACACCTGAAGTATTTAATTTCACTGAAACGAGTTGAAGTGGAGACTGCTTTACATTGAGAAGTTGTGGTAGAGGCAGTTGGTTTGTGTTCAGATTTAACTTTGGAGGTGGTTAAATTTTTTTCTTTTTTTGGATAGTTCGTTCTCCAAGATGTTACACTCGAAATCTGTGGGGCTAGTCTTGGCCGTGTGCTGCCTCTCTTGAGCTGTCTCTCAACCTTGATTGTCATATGTACCAAATCCTCCAACTCCACATAATGATGAAGTTCGATCGTGTTGGCAATCTCTCGATTTAAACCATTTAAAAGTCTAGCCATCATCGCTTCTCTATCTTCTTCCACATTGGCCCTAATCATAGCCATCTCCATTTCTTTATAATACTCGTCTACGCTTCAGTTACCTTGATGGAGACTCTGCAACTTTGAGATATAAATCCCTATAGTAATGACTCGACACAAATCGTCGTCTCATCACCCTCTTCATCTCATCCCAAGTTTCAATAGGTCGATCCCCGTTCTGCCTTCTATTAATGCACAACTGATCTCACCATACAATTGCATAATCATTAAACTCAATAACAGCCAGTTTTACCTTCTTTAATTCAGAATAGTTGTGACAATAAAAAACCAACTCAATCTTTTTTTTTCCACTCAAGATATGTTTCAAAATCACTTTTACCTTGAAACGACGGAATTTTCATCTTAATACTACCTAAATTATTGTTTACCCGATTCCTAACTTCTCTATCCCGACCCAGTCTCCTATGACTACCCACTGATAACCTATCAAACTCCTCCTCTAACCCATCTCCTTCAAACTCATCCACAATTTCAATTTTCCTTTGATGAAACCTATTTCTTCTAGAGGGGTTCGGCCCAATTGATGGTTGTCCCTTTTGCGATCCCTCTTCTACCTTATCCAACCTTTCATGTATAAAATCTAACTCCCTCTTCATCATCTGTCTCATCTCCCGCATAAATGCTTGTAGTTGTAGATTCGACCCAACGTGTGGTTGAACCTCCTCACTTGTGTTATCTTTTTTATTTTGAGACATGATTAGAATCTGCAAGACAATATTAAAATAAAATAGGAAAGAACCTCACCACACTCCCTCACGTGTTTCACTAAAAAATAATGATTCACTCAAATTCACTCGTGTTTCACTCTTTGAATTTGGCTTTTATCTTTAATGAATTCTCTCTTGCCTTTTACCACTCCCTCTCACTGAGTCAAGTTCTTTATTGAACTCAAGAATTCAACTCAAGAATAATTGTCGTGTGAAATTCAAAGACTTACATGAAAAAATTATTAATAAGAGGTACAAAGAAAGAAAGATCAAGAAAAAAAAACAATGGAAAATAAGGAAAGTTACAAATTTGAAAAAATTTCAATTTAAGAGGAAACAAATAAGGAATGAAACAAATAAAAAGGATAGCAAATAAGGAAAGAGATCAAGAATGAAAAACAATTATAGAAATTTTTGAATTTAGGAAAGTGCACAAATTTAAAAAAGTGCACAAATAAGAAAATATTTCAAACTAAACCAAAAAATTTAGAAAATTTTAATTCAAATTTGGTAATAATACTTTAGAATTTGACAAATTTGAACAAGATCACAAAATGAAAAATTATCAATTTTGTAAAATTTAGAAACTGCCTTTTTTTTTCACGGCCTCTTTTTTTTTTTTTTTGCGAGCCTTTTTTTTTTGGCCTCTTCTTTTTTTTTGTATGACCCTTTTTTTTTACGGCCTCTCTTTTTTTTTTGAACTATGGCAGCACAAAATAAAAAATAAAATACACCAAAAATAAGAAATAAACCAACGAATGAAGAATTTTAGTCAAGATGATGAATCGAGATTGAAATTAGAGTTTTAAGATACAAACAAGAACAAAGAGAAAGAAAATAAAATAAAATAAGAATAATTCGATGGAAAAAAAAACCTGGATTAGCTCTGATACCAACTGATGTGAACCCAATGGGTATAAAAATCCTAAAACCCACGAGTAAGTAATATAGTCCAAGAATTTTCTCAACGAATGATTTAAACTGATAGAATTAAAGACCTCAACCCTTGCCATAAAGGAGGAAGAACATAAGGTATATGACTTTAGACTCGTTTCTCACTAAAACAAAAACCTTGATATAAAGATGGAATGAATGACACCACAATCTAAGTGGTTCGAAGCCTAGATTGATAAGTCAAGAACTAAACAAGACTTCTATCTTGAATAAGTTCAGAAGTTCTCAAAAAAACAAGACTTGTGTGAAGAAACCTCGCAATTTTATTAATTCTCTCAAAGTTGTCAAATGTTGTATTTTACACTATGTGTAATGACCTATTTATAGGCTAAAAGTAAAGACTAAATTGACAACTAAAAATATAGTAATTCTCTAAACAATTATAAATTAGGAAACTAAAATATAAATTACAAAGAAAAAAAAATAGAAAACTAAATAAAGTAAATCAACTACTTTGACCAAATCTTTGCTGCTAATTTTTTTTCTATTTTCGTCCTTCATTGGTCTTGGGTAGTTTTGGGCCCTTTATTCTTCCAATTGGGCTTGTATGAGCATAATTAAGACCTCTTCTGGTTCTTTATTTATTTGGACTCAAATTTCTTGTTGTAAAACCCTCTGAATTAAATTATTCAGTACTTTTTTTAACCTTTTAACTCGAGTCTTTGTCACTGGCCCAACTAGAATTTGAGTTGGATCTTATAAATTTCTTGCAGTTTTGATGATCACATCAGCCGCCTATGTAATTCTAAATATGATACATAACATATAGCTCCAAAGATGATACTTCAAAGGGATGGGATCACACCATCTATCATGCTTCATGCCATATGAAGACTAAATATCCATTTCCATACTGAAAGTGGCACACTATCAAAGATATCCTCCCATCCTTTTTCTAATTAAAAAGCTTTAAAACCATTACCACTAAAGAGCCCCCTTGACATCCTTAGAGGCCTACCTGAAATAGGAAGTTTACCTCCTTTAATGTCAACATTTGCAAGACAATGTGATGATCAAATAAAAAGTATAATGTCATAATTGAGTAATTCTCATTGCATTAAAGACTTTTTTGGATTGGGACCAAAATCGATATCTTTAAGGTGCTTGAGAAGTAAGATTGGTTAAATTTTGCACATGCCAAGTGGAATAACCAAGATATATTCAGCAAGTGTTGGATGCTAAACATGGATACAAATCCCCCATACTTCATATTTGGTGAGAGACAGTTACTAAGAGCCCAGCAATTTATGATGCCATCACACGACCCAGATTCAAACTTTGCAATTGAAATTAACAGAAAAGCATTTGGTCACCAACATCCAACTTGATGGATAATATTTCTTTTAAGTCAAGTTCCTAGGATCAAATGGTTGGCAGACACAGGAATAGTCAAATGGAGCAACCTTCTATTATATTTCCTAGGGAGGAACGAGAATTATAGTTTAACATCTATTCAATCCATAGGCTTAATCTGGATTCTTGGCTTTTCTTTTTCTAAAATTAAAATTTTGCATCTTCACTAGACAAACAACAGAGACTCTAGAAAGAAATTAGTTCAAAAGCATAAGTCACAAGAGTAATTTGTTAGGAAAACCTCAAATGACCACCAAATTTCACTCCCGCAATTATGCGACAGTATAATACTAGAGAAGTTAAAGATCTATATTGAATATATGTCTGGGGGAGAATGATTTGTAGTCTAGCCCTCTCGCACATGATATATTGATCATTTTTAAGACTTAAAAATGCATTTCACCTTTGTCAGGGGCTGTAATTTAGAAGGCAAAGCTGCAAGTAATTTGTTAAACAACTCCAAATATCTAAAATTGAATTAAGTCATTGATGAAGCAAGGGCAGCAAGTCAAAGATAAATTTGAATAAATGACCAGTGAAAATGGACCAAAAAGCTAGCATTTATACATAAATGTACAGGGACAGGGGCAAACATCATGCATAGGTTATAAATGTGTCATTTTAGGGGGTACTGATAATAAGAGCTACTATGACAGACTAATTCTAACGTGCACAGAGAGAGAGAGAGAGAGAGAGAGAGAGGCAACTTACTTCAGCTTCCTTTTGAGCCTCACCAATCCGTGCCACTTGTTGTTGTAGCTCTACAATCTTTTGCTTTTCTACCGCAATCTCCTCCTGCAACTTTGTCTTCTGTTTCTCCCAAGCTAAAAGCCTTTTCAAGCACTTTTTCTCCCTCTTCGCCACCTCCAAGCAAGCTGTAACAGACTCCGCTGCACTTAGCTTAGAAGCCTCCATCTCTGCTCTGATTTCTGCATTCTCTGTCTCAAGGCGCCTAACAGCTGCATTAGCACGATCAACTTGCCCACTGGCCTTCCTCAGAGCATTCTCCATCTCTGAAAGCCTCTTCATAGTACTGTCCTCAAGAGTCTGCTTTCCCTTGTTAAGCCTTTGGGTCTCCTCTCTTTCCATCCTCAACATCTTGAGTTCTGTCAAATCATTACTAAGCTTTCTTGCAGCTTGCATTGCCTTCTGATGTGCCCACTCCTTTCTTTCCTTCACCTGTTTCTCAAGTTCCTTAGCTTGCTGAATTAGAGCAAGGATCATCTCATCCTTCTGATCCTCAGGTACAAACTCCCCATTCTCATCAAGATTAAGATCCCGAAATTTACTCATTATTGAATTAACAACATCTTGATTCTTCTCACCCCGCGATTCCTCACTTTGTTCCACCTTCACTTCTGCCGCAGATACCAACCCTGATGCTGCATCCCCAGTTGACAAAGAACTGGGGCAAGCCTGAGACTGCATTTGCAATTGCTTCGCATTAGCCCGAAAGCCAGCAGCAAATGCAGCCACATTCCTTTTCAATAAGGACTTCATGGATGGTGTAAGATTAAACCTCTTAGGACACTCAACATCCCTCTGCAAAGACATTTCGGCCGCATATGAAAAAAACCCATTGGCAGAAAACTCAGAAGCGCCACCCCCATTTCCAAAACCCCAGCCGCTATGAAACCTACATGCAACTGGAGCACAAATACCAACAGAATTGCTATTGCTACTAACATTCTCCACATTTCCAGTCACAGAATTCAAACAATTATCACTGTTCGGCATTGGAACAACAGGAAACTCCATCGCACTAGCTCGACCCACATTGAGATCACTCATGAGGAGACACCACATTGCATCACCTTTACTCAAATTGGGTCTAACTTGCTGCAACAAGCTCACCATACCTGTAAGTGAATACTCTTCCAATTGCCTCAAATTGGCGAAAACCGGTTCAGACTCCTCACAATTCCCATTACCATTAGTACACCCACAATCCAAATAAGCCAGAGCATTATGTAAAATATTTGTCAGAATATCCATGCCACCATAACAATGCCCATTTCTTAAAATCGCTTTTAGGGCAATATCCTCATCATAACCCAATGCAACAAGCTTAGAAATGGCTTCGTTATACAAAAATTCCAAATTCTTAATCAGAATTTCCTCTAATTGTTCCTCAGTGCAGTAACCCCAACCATTATCATCGAAATTAGGGTTAGGGTTTTGAAGAGATTCTTTCATTGCCATTCGATGATAAGCCACGGCTTTAAGACCCGATTCGAATACCGATCGCGAAATTGAAGCTGGGTCGAGAATGTTATTGGTTTGATCGATCAAATCAGAGGGTTTTACCGATCGAGCCCTCCGATTGCCTCGTATATGTTTTTCTCTTACAGTGCAACCCATCGATCGTATGCGAAATGAGGGGTGTAACGAAGAGAGAGAGTTGCAGTGAGAAGTGTGCAAGATTTTTCCACAAATTTTGGTCTAGGGTAGAGAGAGGGAGAGAGAATGTCCCAGTGAGGTGAAATTCGGAAGAAAACAAGATGATGCATTGGGGCCTGGGCTTATATTTGTTAGGCCTGGCTAATCCTGTTTAATTCTAGCCTTTTTTTTTTTTTTGGCACTTAGAAGTTAAATATTTTTAAAAACTAATAAAAATATCTTTTCTTAATAAAAATTGATAAAAAAATGACAAGTTTCTTACAGGAACTTTACTTATTTATTATGTGATATTTTTAATAAAAATATATAACGATAATAACAAATTAAGTTTTAATTTTAAATTTTCAATTGATCAAACCAATATAAGAAAGAAAAATGAGAAAAATAGTAAAATAATATAAAAAAAATATAAATTATAGTTTGAAAGTAAATGTAGAAAATATAAAATTAAGAATATACAAAAAATAAAAAGCAAAAATTGAAAATAAACTATCAATAAAAATTTAAAATAATAATAATAATATAAAACGAAAAAAAAATTATTTTTAACTATTTCAAATATTATAATTTTGTTACATATAATAAATCTAAAAAATATTTAAGTATTTATAAATATTTAAATAAATCCAAAATTTTTTTGTCACATATATGTTTAGTTTAACCATTTACAATTTTGTTCCTTAAAAATTTTAGAAACTTTTAATTATTTAAGAATTATTTGTTAAACTATTTATTCTATTTATTATTTATGAAAAGTTAATATTAATTGTTGTTTATTGTAATTTTATTAAATATTAAAGTATATATAAATTGTTTCACCAAACAATTTAAGTTAAATTAAATGAATTATCATTTCAATTTTAAAACTCTTATTTTCACACTAAAATAAAAGCTCTTTTCCCTTCCCGATTCAATTCGTTTGTTTACATCTCTTGTATCCAAAAAAAAAAAAAAAAAAAAAAAAGATAAAGGCCAACCTTCGGCCATCATGCACCAAAACCTTGTCAAGAGCTAAAACATAGGTTAAATTTATATTTTATAATTAAATATTAGAAATAAGTATAAAAAAAGACTTAAAGTGAATCTTAATATTTAGTTATATACACAGATGAATAATTAATTAGAGTAAGTAAATAGTTCAGTCAATGTAACATATTAAAACTTTTACACTTGCATGCGAAGAGAAGAAGAGCAAAGCTATATGAGGAGAGAGACTTATTGTGAGAAGTGTGAAGGTTGCTACCAATGGTTGATCGGGTTGTGGGAAGTGCATTGCGATCTCTTAATCAATATTTCGGGTTCGAGTCTCCTTAAAATAGGAAAAGATGTTATTGAGAGACATTTTTCCCAAAATCGACCCGATAGCAAGTCGATTCGGATTAGTCAGAGCGAAATCTCAGATATCAAATGGTGGTTCAGTTGGGTTACAAAAAAAAGTGTGAAGATTGCTCTACAAACAAATTTTGGTCTATGCTAGAGAGGGGACAGAGAATTGACAAGTGAGGTGAATTTCATAATAAAAAAGATTGGATTTATTTTGGATGTAAGCTTATATTTATTAGGCCTAGCTAACCCATTTAGTTCAGCTTTTGAATGGTTACAAGTTTAATATTTTTTTTTCAGCTACAAGTTAGATTAAATAAATTTTAAAAAAATATTTTTAAAAATTGGTCTTTTTAATCTTAAAAAAAATAAAACTCCTTAGAGGAACTTTACTTATCTAATATGTGGTTTTTTTTAATGAAAATGTAAATCGACAAAATGATTCTTAACTATTTCAAATATTATAATTTTATTTTTTATATATATAAACATAAAAATATTTAAATAAATCCAAATTTTTTGTCACCTATATATGTCTAATTTAACTATTTATGAAATTGTCCATTAAAAATTGTATGAACTTTAAATATTTATGAACATTTTAGAATTATTTATGAAATTACATATTCTATGTATTATTTATGAAAATTTAATATTAATTATCCTTTATTGTAACTTCATTAAATATTAAACTTTATATAAATTGTTTTATCAAACAATTTTTGAAAAGAGTTTTACAAATAGTTTATCACTACCAATAAATTATAACTCAAAACTCAATTAGTACTGCCTTCTTTAAATAAACTTTTTATAGTAAGTTGCTCGATAAAGGTCAGGCTCGTGTCATTAAGGCCAAACCTTGTAAAGAACAAAAGTTTTAATTTAGGTTGACCTAATACATATGTTAAATTTATATTTTATAATTAAATCTTAAAAAAATTTAAAAAAATCTGACTTGTTGTCAGAAGTTTTAGATTAAATAAATTTTTAAAAACCTTTTAAAAAAATTGGTCCTTTTAATTACAAAAAAAAAAAAAAAAATGATAAGCTCCTAACAGTAGCTTTAGTTATCAACTGTATGGTTTTTTTTTTTTTTTAAATGAAAATGATACTTATATAAACCTAAAAAATATTTCAATATTTATGACTATTCAAAAAAATTTAAAATCTTAATTTTTTGTCACATATATGTTTAATTTAAGTATTTATGAAATTATCCTTTAAAAATTATTAAACTTTAAATATTTATTTTTAATTTATGAATATTTTAGAATTATTTATGAAACTATTTATTCCTTTTATTATTTATGAAAATTTAACATTAATGACCTTTTATTGTAATTTCATTAAATAGTAATGTTTATATAAATTACTTCACCAAACAATCTACAAAAAGAAATTTTTAAGTTAAATTAGTCAATGATTTATCACTTTCAATTTTAAAACTCTTATTTTTATGTTAAAATAAGAGTTTTTTTAACCAAAACAAAAAAAAAAGTTACGCCAAACAAGCGTAGGTTAAATTTATATTTTATAATTAAACCTTAGAAATAAATAAAAAAAGACTTAAAAGTAAATTTTATTTTTATTTTTTTTTTGACACTACGGTGGCCTTTGGGATGAGAGGCATACATAAGAATCAGAGATGTTGCACGATCAATTTTGAAAAGGTTTTTTTTTCTTTTTTTTGTTTTATTAACCCTTTGTGTTGAATCTAAAGTTAGATTTTATTAGCATACTAAACTTGTCTTCCAAGTGAGTAACCCTAACCCTTATCATCGAATTAGGGTTAGGATTTTGAAAGGGTTCTTTCACTGTCATTTTGTGATAAGCAAACTCGAATCGAATATGGAACATAAAATTGAAGATGGGTCAAGATTGTGATTGATTTTATTGATAGGGTTTTAGTGATGAGATTTATAATTGACTTGTATGTATTTTTCTTTTATACTACAAACCCACTGATTATATACGAGAGAGAAAGAGAGAGTATGTAAAAGCAAGAGAGAGAGAGGTTTAATCTGACATATAATATAAAGATTATTCAACAAATTTTGATCTGAATGGTTAATTGTATTATTAACATTATGAACCCGTTTATATTAATATTATTAAAATTATTAAAAAAAAATCCAACAACCAAAAGGAGTTGAAAATAGAAAATTTATTATTTCATTTGTAATGGTTTTTAATTATAGTTTTTGATAGAAAATCCAACAAGAGTAACATTAAAATTTTTAATTATGGTTTTTGATAGTACCTTCTTTTTTAAAAGGAAAAATTTAGAAACTTTTAGAATAGTTTTTAGGAGAAATTTTCTTTTATAATGAGCAAAAGGAAACAGTGAATGGCTGTAATAACGAGGCGTAATTATCAAAATTAAATTTTATAATATTTAAATTAGGTTAATCGAATAAAATTTAAATAAATAAAAATAAAAAAATAATAATAATTAACAATGCCCATCGCCGAATCTTGTTGAAGTTGTCAATGAAATCATGAAAATCTACGGATCCCACCAACCTAAACCCACTATAAAATCCCTAGGTTTTGGAGCGGTTGATTTTTATAAAGATGATTATGATCGGAACTGAGGAGGAAGATAATCACTAAGTAGAAAAAAAAAATCTATTTCCCATTCATTTTTCTTGAGCTTGTAGTTATAAAATAATTTTATTTTCTATGAATCCTACAAGAAAGCAAATATATTATATGGTTGGGATTAACACCAATTGTAATATGTTTTGTTATTGTATGAAGAAAATATCAGATAGGGATTAGGAGTAATATAAAGTTTAATTCATGAAATAATAAACTATATGATATATATTATGATAAAATGTGACAGTTATATAGTGTAAATTACTTGTATCATAATTAATCAATTAAATTAGGTTTTTAAAAAGTATTACACTCTTATAGTATATTAACTAAATGTATATAAAACACAAGATATGTTCCAAAGGGGATAGCTTGATGGTTATAGTTTCATCTCCTAACTCGATATTTTCAGTTTTAAATCTTGACATAATAAAAAAAATAAAATAAAACACATGATATCCCAAAAAAAAGAAAAAATCAATGTGAAGCCTTATAACTTTATCTCAGTTATTTAATTTCTTATCATAAAAATACATTATTAACTTTTTAAAATATGAAACGATTTTAATTCAAACTATCACTGTAACAAATAATTTGTTGACAAAAAAAAATCAAACTAATCCTAAAGTTTATGATTTGGTACCATAATCGGAAGAAACATTATTCGGACTGAATTTTTTACATTTTCATTTAAACAATTTTTTTTAAAATTTGTTTGATAAATGAATGAGTTGGTCTCAAAAAGACACTGTCCTTCAGGAAAGGGGAAAAAAAGGACGTTGTCCTAGTTTCTTTAAGATTGCACCCAGAGATCTCAATGGATCAGGCTGAGTTGGGCCCGATCTAGAGACTGTTTAAGAAATTACGGGTTGAACTGGTTATGATTTTTAGGTCAATTCAGTACGTGTCGGTCCAATTCTAAAAATAATTATTCTAGACTGATCTGGTCCGGTGAACCTCAACTGATGTGTCGGACTGAGCCCAATTCATTTTTTTAATTCTCTCACATTTTTTTCCTCTATTGAATTCTTTTTTTTTTTTTTAAAAAAAAAAAAAAGCTTTTGTTTTTAGAACCTTTTTTTTGAACTCCTTTATTTTCTTTTTTTTTTTTTTTTTTTTTACTCTCTTGTATTCCTTTTTAAAAAAAAAAAAAAAATTCTCTTTTTTTTTTAACTCTTTTGTTATTGTTTTTTTTTTAACCCTCTTGTTATAATTTTTTCTTCACTTTGTATTTTTTTTTAAAAAAAAAATTCGCTTTTTACGAATAAATAGATAAAAAATTAGAGACAAAAAATTTTTAAAGTGATTTCATCAAATTCGGCGTACATCAATTACCAAACTTTTCACTTGGATTTTAAAATCCACTAATTTTTTATGATTACATTATTTTGATTTTTACACAAATTTGATTTTTTTTTAATATATTTACATAATGATTCTTATAAAAAAATACATTATGCTTCTTTTTCTACTTCTTCTTTATCTTCTTCGGAGGTCTTGACAATACCTTGCATCATTTTATTTGCATCTCTCCAATCTTTAATACAAATTAATGCTTCTAAAGTATTATCTATCAAATTTGTATGCTTGTTGGTTAATACTCGACTAACTGCACTAAAAGCATATTCTGATGACACTATAGATACCGAAGGGGTTAGTATAATTTTGACCATTTGGGTCAAAATTGAACAGTATGATGAATTATTTCTCCACCAACCTGATATATAAAAAAAAAAATCATCATCATCGAAACTTTCTAGTCTAAATATTTATTTATATAAAAGTAATTCATTAAATGTCAATAAAAAAATTCTTTATTTTTTCTTAACATATGTAAAGGATTAAAAGAAATTAAAAATGATCTAATTGTTGTATTAGTACTACTATTACCTATATCATTAATATTTAAATTATTATATTCCTTTTCATATAATTCAAAATAACTTATAAAATATTATATTTTTGTTATTTTAAATGTTATCGATTAATATTTATTTCTATTGGAAAAGTTTGTGTAAAATAATCTATTAACATTTCAATACCTTCAACTTTAACACGTAAATCTAAAACACTTGTTATTAAATATAAAATAGGAATTTTTTCATAATATTTTAAAAATTTTATTTTTATTAGATTAACAATGTCACTAAATCTATTTTCTTCTTCAAATTAAGTAAATACATAACAAATTTTACAAAAATTAGGTAATATTAAATGAGTTGTTGGATAGTAACTTTTAGAAAATAAATTTGTACATTTATAAAAAAATTCTAATAATTTAGTTAATGTGGTTACAAAATCAAAAACAATATTATCAATAAAACCAAATTCACAATTAAAATTTACAAATTCAAGTAAAATATTTCTAAAAAAAAAAGTACTCTTTGTAACATATCATAATTTGAATTCCATCTAGTATCACATTTTAATTTAAATTTTTTGAATTTTTTATTATGTAATTGACATATTTGACTAAATTCTTGAATTTTTATCAAAAATTTTCTAATTTGATGAATCATATCACGAATGAGTTTTAAAACTATTTTTGTCATTTGTAATCCATGTCTAACATATAAATTTATAATATGATATACACATCTAATATGAAAAAATGTTTTATCTAAACAAATTTTTATAATTTGTTTTAAAATATTAATCGCATTAGTATTAACCGAAATATCATCAAAAAATATAAAAAAAAAAATTCTATCACTAATTCCTCATTCATGAACAACATTCATAATTATTTTAACTATGTGAGAACCGTTATATGGATAATCCTAACGTTGAAAAACTAATATTCTTTTTTCGAAAACTCATGAATTATTAATCCAATGACATGTTACTACAATATAATATTCTTTTTGTATATTTATTTTTTCAAGTATTCGAAATTAATAAAAATTTATATTAACTACTTATAAATTATGTAATTATATCATCTTTTAATTCTTGATACCGATCTATTGACCTCCTCCTACCTGATATTCTACTATTTTTTCTATAATCCGGTTATAAATATTTTTGAACATATTTTTCAAAAAGTGGATATGTAATTATACTAAGTGGTAATTCTTTTATAACTATCAATTCTATTTGATCAATTTTTTCTTTATTCGCATTATATTTAAATGTACTCGTGATATTTTCTCTCTTGATAACTATTTGTGTTTTTATTGTTTGAGTTAATTTATCCGGATGATCTCTAACTAAGTGTCTCTTAAGTGTGCCTATTTTCCAACCCTTCAAAAATTAATATTTTTTGTGATAAATTTTATAAATTATCTTTTGTTCACCAATATTTTTAATAAAAAATTCACATATATTAATATCATTCTTTTAATGCATATTATATTAAATTGTGTGTTACAAGGTTCAGTTTTTTCAAAAAAAATTTTAATATCTATATTTTTTAGAATTTCATCTTGAAAAAATGAAAATGGGGGAGAGAAGATTGTTGAGAAGTTTGAGAAAAATTTGTTCCGATCATTTTTTGTTTAAAAAATTGAGATTAATTTTTTTAAAAAAATTATATGTAATACAAACATACACAAATAATATATATTATGTAAAAAAATGGAAAAAAAAAATAAATATATCGACTTGACGGAGATCATAGTTATTTTTTGTCAAATCTTAAATTTGAGTTTACAACTTTGAAATTTTGTCAAATCTTGATCAATATTATGGTGGTGGTGGTGAAAATGGTAGAATTGAGAATGAAATATGAGAATTATGAAAATTGTGAAAATGAAAATGGTGGAAATGGAAAATGTAAAATGGTGGAAATGTGTTAAACGTGATTAGTGGAAAATAGAAATGGTAGTGTAAAAAATTGAAATTGTATTTAAGAGAGTGTAGTAGTATTGAAAAAATATGAATGTAAGAAAAAATATGAGATTTTGTTGTGAGAATTTTGAAAATAAAATATAATCTATTTATAGGAAAATTTTTTGACCTTTTGCACCAAAATACCCTCAAACTAACTGTTTTATAACTGTTGGGAGGATTAAAAATATTAAAAATTCAAAAAAAAAAAAAACTTGGAGCTGTTGGAACCGGCATGTCACGCCCCGAACCGGGAATCGTGAACAGCCGCCCGTTGACCTGGATGCCGGCTGTATTTCTACAAAAATTCGGACAGAGCCTCCCCATAAATCGGAGGTCTCCCAATGTACAA
Source organism: Dillenia turbinata (assembly GCA_037126225.1). Classification (NCBI taxonomy): domain Eukaryota; kingdom Viridiplantae; phylum Streptophyta; class Magnoliopsida; order Dilleniales; family Dilleniaceae; genus Dillenia; species Dillenia turbinata. The sequence continues at coordinate 17,722,113 of JBAMMX010000008.1, read as the reverse complement.
ATAACCTGTATAAACCTGTACAATTCAAAATCATCTAGAAAATAAAACCAATGGCCATCCCGGCCTCAAAACAATCCATCACATCTCCCAACCGACATCCAGACAACGCAAGGCTAACAAATCCACAACAGTCCTAGCCACAGACCTCTACTGTCATGCCCAACTAGAGCATGAACAGCCGCCACACCGAGCGGGCCTAAATTAATACAAATATATTACAATTTCCCAAGTAATACTTCAATGGTTACAAATGCCTCAATGCAGACGAAATATGAGAGTTTCGCAAATAAACATACATAAATTATACAGTCATCCCAAAATATGTACACGGTCAACTACGGACCTCAACAAGACCACGCAGGGTCGACAATAAAATATGAATTCATATTTTCAATTAGAACTTTAATCTCACCGTCGATAATCACCCAAATCCACCATCAAGCTATCATACCTTCCAGAGCCAAATGCGTCGCCCTAGTACCATAATCCTGTCTGGGGAGGGAAAGAGGAGGGGTGAGTACTCAGGGAAGAATACTCAGTGAGTGAGTGGGTCAATGTAATCGTGTAATATGGGGTGTGAAACTGGAGTGTCAAAACATAAGTATACAAATCATATTTCAAATCATCATGCTTTTCATTCCAACCATATATCATTTACACGCATCAACAAATCAAATATGCATCCAAAATACTGTTATCAAAATCATAGAGCTGCCAGCCGTAAAACTCCCGGCAGAGGTCTACCACGACCTATGACAGGCGCACCGGGGGTGTTATATGCGATTTTATTTAAAGTGCTCTCTACCCCGGCGTTGGCGACGGACCTCGTCCAGGTGCTAGACTTGGAGAGTGTATCCAAATCCTCCCCCTTTCGGGTTCAACCTGCCTAGTACCGTGTCGTAAATATAATCCGACAACTCGTGGGATACCCCAGGCCTTAGGCATATCCGGACGCCACCAAAGCGCCTCTCACGGTGTCCTTCGTAGCTACGGAACAATACATATCACAGCCCTCAAGGCCAATATCAATATCACAGTACAAATCACAGCCCTCAAGGCCAATATCAATATCATATCAAAACATGTGCCGTAAATCAGGTTCACAAACCAAATGCAACATATTTCATAAAATGACACATTTTACATTTCAACCACATGGATGCATATTTCATAATTCAACCACATTTTCGGACACTCCATCGGTTCACAAAAATCATTTCCAAAGCCAGTCAAAACATTTTAAGCACGCGATAAATCATGCTCATTTATCAAACCGTTGTAAAACAGAGTTTGCATATTAAACGAAAACATTTAAATAAAACCCACTCACAGTATACGGGAGGGTCAATCACTCCCTATAATACACAACAAGTGCCGAAACTGTGCTTCCCTCGATCAAGACATCCAACACTTACGCATGTATGTAATCAGCAAGTTTCAAACCTGCGCAGTTATAGAAAATAGGCTATAACTTCTAATACACCTTTACAAATCAAAAGGTTTCTTATTTCATTTTTAAAGCTAAGGATGTCTAGTGTCTAAGGCAGACAACCTCACGTCATTTGTAGAGAAAGTTATGCTTACAACATATCCACAAGACTCAAGTGGTATTCCTCAATCAATCAATCAATCAATCCTACACAAAGCTCACACCAATCCAATCTCTCGTCGTACATAAGAGTCAGCATATACACCAACACACTTTTATTCAAAATTCATCAACTTCTTCTCTTCAATACCCCAATACAATTCTATACATTTATCATATCAATACAAACACATGCTTTTACGCATTCTTTACAATTGTACATTTTCATATCACTTTAACACACCAATATCACTATATGTATGCATACCCTTTCTATACCTTATTACATACACATATAAACTTCCATCTTGCTTACTAGAGTCATTCCCAATCTCTCCAATGGATTCGATCAAGACATTTTTACATCCACATACTCACTAACCTCTATCCAAAATTCAGCATGCATAAATCCTCACACTTTTGGCCTCAATTTCACATATACATAGTCAATAACACAAGTACATCAAATCCACATTTTAACACTCCAACATACACTCAAATCATCCCAAATTCTAGCCACACAATCTTGTCATCAAGGGTATTTCATTTATAAATAATAATAAAATCAAAATTTGAGTCAACTTCAATCCTACAATCTCTCAAAGTCGGAAGTAAGTTTAAAATAATTAAATTTCCTTCAAGATTGAAAATCTTTGAAAAATCATATACTTTTCGATTCTCATCCAATTTCTTCAACCCATATGTCATTTCAAAGGTATTGAAACCTATTTTCATCATATGGAAATAGTATTTTGATTGTCTATATGCAAGGCAACTTATAATGAGAAAGACTGCATCGATCCTTAAACTCAAATCCCAATTTCTCATTATTTTCATGCATTCGTCAAATTAAACTCTAAGAGAAATCATTTCAAATCACCAACGACTTTAAATTTACAATATTCCTCAATTTTACCAATTTCTCCCGAATTTACATAATCCAAATTTAATTCATGCCAATTTCAATTCAAATCTCAAGAAAAATTACACCGACCAATCAAACAAAACTCTAATACTTTCTAAGACATTCAATTATACCTTGTAGCCCAATTTACATCAAATTCTACTCTTAACATAAATAATTTCATACGAAATTGCAGGAAAGTACATTTCCTTTTAATCTAACTTATTTCAAGGCATACATCAAATTTCTAATTCTAATTTCAATCCTAAATTCAATAAAATAACTCAAATATAGAAAGGATTGCATTTCCCTCACCTAGGGTTCACTGCAGTCCAATATCCTAACGTCCGTGCGACATTCGATTTCGTCCGAAACCTACAATGCTTCCAATTCGAAGCAAAAGTCAACAAATTTAGTATAAATCTCCAAGAAATCGAAACCCTAGAATTTGGGTTAGGGTTTGATCTTACCTTTGTAGTGGACAAGGCACACGAGCAGAGAAGCAACACAGCAGTCGCGCGCAGAGGCGCGCGGCGGGGCCGATCGCACGCCGCGCGCGCGGAGAGGCGGTCGGCCGGAAGCGCGCGAGGCCGGCGGCAGCGCGCTGCCGCGCGCGAGCATCGCGCTGCCGCGCGATCAGCGCGAGCAAGAAAGAGAGGCGGCGACCCGTGGTGGGTCGCGATGGCTGCGGGTGGTCGCGGGTCGGCGGTGGAGAACCGCGGTGGCTCGCGGTGGTGGAGCATCCGCAAGAGGGAGAGAGAGGCTCGCGGGAGATAGAGAGAAAAGCCGAGAGAAAGAAGGAGAGGGATGACGTGGTAACGACGGCCGTGGCGGATGGCGGCTGTCGCGGTGGAGGCGGCGAAGCAGGCGGCGGCGGAAGAGAGGAGAGGCGGCGAGGGAGAGAAAGAGGGGAAGAGAGAGAGAGAGAGAAGAAAATGAAGAAATTAGGGCTTAGCCCTAATTTTGACTTTTCTTTTTTTTTTTTCTTTTTTTTTATAATAATAATAATAATAATAATAATAATAATAATAATTATTATTATTATTATTATTATTATTATTATTATTATTATTATTATTATTATTATATTTCTTTTTGTAAATACATTTATAAATAATTAAATGAATAATGTATAAAATTTAATTGAAAATTAATGAATAATAAAAAAATCATCTAGATATTTTTATACTCACTTTACTTTACAAATCGAAAATACGGATATTTTAAATATCCCAAAAATTTCAAATTACATACCTAAAAATCGAAAATCAATATAATTAAAAATCCTCTCTCTCAATATATAAATGGAGAAATATTTTATTAAATTTCATGAACAGTATACTTGTACGGACACCGCAATGTCGGTGTTACACGGCAGGTCAGGCCGGTTCCCGGTTCTAATAAACAGTGAACTAGACAAACCAGCTACTATAGTCAGGCCGGTCCTGTTCAAGTTCACTTTTTACCCCCGTTTGGTTCATGGGCCGGGCTTTTTTGGGTCGACTAGGCCGATTTTCAGGCCCAACCTGACCTGAATACATCTCTAATTACACCTTAGTTTCAGGTCTGACTAAGATTTTAGTTTCTACATTTTTTTTCTACTTATTTTTGATTTTTTTTCCCTCTAGTCACCAGTGTCTTTTTTTTTAAACTTAAAATAAATTTGAACATCAAAACGAGTCTTGGATTGATTATTGCGGCATAGACTTTAGTTCTAGGAAGCACCAATGATAAATCACAATGCCTCATAAATTAATAATAATAAAAATATAAAATAAAGTTATGTATAGATTTATCTAATAAATAAATCAATAATTTCTCATATTATAATACTAAAACTGGAATTTTGATGATGAGACAAGTTTATTGAGGACTATTGAAATCCAAAATTTGAAAATAAAAAAAAATTATAATGAAAGAGTTATTCTTTAAATAAGGTTCTCTTAGACTCTTGAATCAGATTAGTCAGAATATAATTGGTAGCAAAAAAAAAAAAAACCATTTAAGTAGTTACGATACTGGGTTTGTGTCATCATAGCGCAATCAGGCCCATGTTCTAACCAACCGGACTCATTTAGCCCAGGCTCACAGCCCACTTAGGCCCATTACCAATCACCACCCAACTAAAATCCTGCAAACTCAGTTGAAAACTCTAGTAGAGTCGGGGTTGAACTCGAGAGATTCTAACCAAAAAAAAAAAAAATTTCTACTGAGACAAAGTAGAAAATGGAGAGAAAATTGAATGTCTATATTTGGGACATGGATGAAACCCAAATTCTGCTCAAATCATTACTAAATGGAACATATGCTGAGGCTTTCAATGGTTTCAAGGACGTTCAAAAGGGTGTGGAAATTGGGCGGTTGTGGGAGGATTACATCCTTCAAATTTCTGATGATCATTTCTTCTATGATCAGGTATTACTATTTTTCTCTAATTTTTTATATTTTTTGGGGACAAAATTCTCGTCTGAGTCATCACTGATTGATATTTTTTTTTGTGGGTTTTCTTTGTTTCAGATTGAGAACTACAATGAGCCATTTCTTGATGCTTTAAGCGAATATGATGATGGAAGGGATCTTTCTGATTATGATTTTTGTCAGGATGGAATTGGGGCTCCATATTGTGATGTTAACAAGAGGAAGTTGGTTTACAAGCATAGGATCATGGCACATAGTTACAAACAGGTTCTTAAAACTGAATCCCATTGAAAGTTTTATGTTTTTGTTCAGGATATGATCAATTTATTGTGCCATGTTTGGTAAATTTAGTATTATTGACAAATTGCTGTTTTGGGTTGCATTCTTATTCAAAAATTTTGGGTAGTTGCATTGTCTCAACCTATGATGCATGGACACACAAGGATACCACGAGACAACATCTCTATAAATTTTCACATTATCTAAGTTAGGAAGTGTCCTATCCTATTTGAATAAAAAATAAGAAGCATCCTATCCTATTTATCCAAAGGGCATGCCCTAGACATGCTCATTTGTAGAAGCGTTCATGCAACATAAGTCTAAATAGGGCTATATTTCTGTAAAAATATGTTTTTGATGATATTTTTATGGCCCTGTAACAATATGTGATTTTGAGGCCAAAGCTTGTAGACTGATGTGTGTTTGATTGTTATTACTAATGAGATGATGCATATTCATTTGGTTTTCCTAGCATGGCATGCAGATTATTCATTGGCATGTTTCACTTGCATTATGTTTCTGCTTTTGAATAAAAGTAACAAATAAAGGGCAAGCCAATCGCATGACACTTCAATTTGATACACAATTGGAAATTGCAAACTCAAAGGAGCTCACGGGGTCTAATAACTTTAGATAAATCAGTCATAGCATATTAATTACTTGAGCAAGTCCCTGAATAATTTTGGATGCATCCAGGATTATTGATCCACCGATATTAATTTCAAGTGATTTATGTTGAGACTGTAGCAACTACATGCCTTCAACTTCTTCACCTGGAAATGTATAGCTCTTTCTTTGACCTTTACAAAATCTTCTGTAAACATACTGTTCTTACTGGTACAGATATCATTTGAAATTCTAGGACTTTTTGCTTTATATTCAAGTCTCAGGTTGAGGAGTGCAATTTTCGGTTCTCCAATCTTTACGGCAATCATTTTGTGCAACTCCACTAATGTTAATGTGCTTAGTCTGTCAAGAGTAAGACCATTCTTTGGCAGAATTTGGTTGAAAAATTGCCCACCATAGAGAATTTTATATTCTTAGGTTGCTGAACTGCATGTAGCAACCATATGATTATCTATTTTCTTTGTTAAAGCATACATACAAGATACAGGCACAGACACATAAATAGAATATTAATGTTTTTAATTTTTTTGGGCTTTTCTAGTGGGAGTGTAGTATGAATGTTTAAGAGTGTTGAGTGATCCTTCAACTACTTTGGAATGAAAGTCTTCTTTGGGATGGTTTTACCTTTTTCTGTATATCTCATGCTTATTTAGTTGCTCTATTATGCTATTCCTGTTTTTTACCCATGAAATAAAGTGTCTTCTACTTTATATGGCTTCAAGTATGCAAGTAGACAAGGTGATTTTCTTTCTTTATGCTTTTTATTATTTAGAAACTTAACTGGCCCTTCTCCTTACAGGGTCTGCATAAAATCCTCGATCACAAGATGTTAAAGTCATGGAACGATCTTTATGAAATGACTGATAAATACACAGATAGGTGGCTATCATCAGGTAAAACAATATACAAAGAAGGCAGTAGTTAGAGTCTTCTCTACCTCTTTCCACGTTTCATGGGATTTATATTAGTTTGGAAATAGTCATTACCTTTGGTGGGTGGATGATGATTGTGCTTGCTAGTTTTGTGGTTATTGGACAATGTTCTTTTCTTTGTCTATTTCTTACCCCCTCAACCTATATGTTGATCGGTATCTGTTTAAGCATCTATAACTGCATTCATCAGCAGCAGTAGGAAGTCTGCCTGCATAATGGTCGTCACATTATGATTTCTTAAGATGTATAAATAACTATTTCAAACCTGGGATGTGCCTTTAATTGATGATTCCCTGTATTCAAACCTTATAAATTTCTTGTTATGCAAGTAAAGAAAGCATGCTTTTTATCTTCGAATGAAGTTAGATATTGTTAAATTATAAAAAATACAGCACAAGAAATGAAAAATACTTCTGAATTTTATTGAAAAATAGTAAGAGAATACATAGAGAGATTTGAGAGCATTTTCTTATACTTTTGGGAGAGGAAGGAGTGCTCTATTTATAGGACTACAATGGGAAAAAGAAGACAACAAAGGAGAGGGAAAAGAGGAGAGAAAAGGGGCTGCCACCTGACCAGTGGGCCCCATCCCAAATGGCTAGTAAAATAGCTGTTTGGGATGCTTCCCAATAGCTAGTTTATTAGCCGTTGGAGACAGCCCTTGGCTCCTCTTTTTGGGCCAAGGGCTGGGTCCTTTTTGGGCCTAAATGGGCAGCCTTGGGGCTGCCCTTCTTGGGTCTTCAATGCTTTTCTTGGTGGGCTATTTCTAGACCTTGAAATAAAAACTAAGTCTTGAACTTTTGGATTTCTAAGTAGATGGGCTTAGTTGGTGATGATAATGGGTTGGGCTTTCCTTCTTTTCAACACTCTTCCTCAAGTTGGGTGCGTAGATATCGATAGTGCCCAACTTGCTTATGATTTCTTGAAGATGAGTTGTGGCTCCTCCTTTGGTGAAGATATCCGTTAGTTGTTCCTTTCTTTTAATGTGAGGAGTGGTAACGAGCTTTTCTTCCACTTTTTGTCAGATGAAGTGACAATCAATCTCTATATGTTTCGTCCTTTCATGGAACACCGGGTTGGAAGCAATGTGGATAGCCGATTGATTGTCACCATGTAGGTTGATTGGAGTTGTGACTTTGAACCCTAATTCCTCTACTAGGGCCTTCAACCATATGATCTCACTAGCTGATGATGTCATTGCTCTATATTCAGCTTCCGCACTAGATCTTGAGACTACGTGCTGCTTCTTGCTTTTCCAAGCCACTAGGTTGCCTCCCATAAATATGCAAAACCCAGTGGTGGATCTTCTATCTTTTGAGTCGCTTGCCCAATCTGCATCGCGAAAGCCTTCAATTTGTGAGTTTCCATTGTTCTTCATCCTAATGCCTAATCCGGGAGATCCCTTGAGGTAGTGAAGGATGCGTTCGGCCGCTCTCCAATATCCCTTCTTCGGAGCATGCATGTGCTGGCTAACTTGACTCACTGCAAAAGCTATATCTGGCCTGGTGATTGTGAGGTAGATGAGCTATTCTACAAGTCTCTGATATCTCTCTACATCCTCAAAAAGCTCCTCATCATCTACTAGTAGTCTAGTTGTGGCTATTGGACTACAAGCAGGTTTTGCTCCAAGTTTTCTTGTTTCCTACAAAAGGTCAAGAGTATATTTTCTTTGGGATAGAATTAGCCCACTATTATAATAGGCTAATTCAATTTCTAGGAAATACTTTAGTCTCCCTAAGTCTTTAATTTCAAATTTAGACCTCAAGAAATTTCTAACTATATTTATCAAATGCAAGTCATTTCCAGTAATGATGATATCATTCACATAAACTAAGACTATCACTACTTTATCATTGTTTTTCCTAATGAAAACAGATGAGTCACTATGGCATTTAATAAATCCATTATTAAGGAAAGCATAGCTTAATTTCGCATACCACGCCCTTGGAGATTGCTTCAAACCGTAGATAGGTTTGCGTAATTTGCATATGTTTCCTTATTGATATTGAAGTCCTTGAGGAAGTTGCATGAACACTTCTTCTTTGAGGTCTTCTTGGAGAAATGTATTTGCTACGTCCATTTGGAACATACTTTATCCATGATTCACTGCAAGTGACATCAAGACTCTAATGGTGTTCATTTTGGCGACAGGACTATAAGTCTTCTTATAATCTATCACATTGGTTTGAGTGATTCACTTAGTCATAAGTCTTGTTTTGAACCTTTCAATTGATTCATCGCTCTTGTACTTAATCTTGTACACCCACTTGCATCCTACGGACCTCTTGCCTTTGGGTAGAGATGTGATCTCACATATTTCATTCTTGGATAAAGCGTCTAGCTCCTCCTTCATGGCTCTTCTCCACCTTAGATCCTTAGATGCATCCTCGAATGTCCTAGGCTCCTATTCTTTATCTATCCCATTCAAGAAGGCTTGGTGGCTTGAAGAAACAAGTGAGGTAGTATAATAATCGGAAAGAGGATGATCGGTGGAGATGGGGTTATAGTAAAATTTTCATTCTGAATGAGGTCGTCTCACCCTTGTTGATCTCCTAAGTTGAGAAAGTGATGCATCTAATTCTTCATTAACATGCTCAGATGACTCTTCCTTCCAGGTTTCTTGTTCTCCCCCCTGAAGTGTGAGCTACCTCATCTTCTATGGAGTTTGATTCTTCTCCCTCATTGCTTTGAGATTGCTCATTAGTCTCTTGGGAGGTTCCTTCTTCAATTGGCGGAGATGATTGATTTGGGAGAAGCAAGAAATCCCACATGCTTAGAGTGCTCTTGTCACGCCCCGGTGTTACAGCTCTCCTCCTTTGATGGTTGTTGGTCTTCATTATCTACAAAAAAGAACTTATTCTCCATAAATATCACGTCTTTATATGTGTATGTTTGGTTAGTCTTGGGATCATAACATCTATATTCCTTTTCAAAGGAAGCATAGCCTAAAAATATGTACTTTCTATCTTTGTGATCTAACTTATCCCTCATGTGTGATGGAATATGAATGTAACAAACACAACCAAATGTTCTAAAATGAGATATCTTAGCTTTTCTATCTAGTAGGACTTCTAAGGGTGATTTGCCATTTAAGACTTGAGATGGGATAAGGTTTATTAAATGGACAGCGATTTTTAACGCATCGCACCAAAATTTTTTAGGCATATTTGCATGAAACATCATAGCTCTAGTTATTTCTAATATGTGCCTATTTTTCTATTCAACCACTCCATTTTATTGAGGTGTGTATACACAAGACATTTGATGTACAATGTCATTCCCTCTAAAGTAGTTCTCAAATTTTAAAGTAGTGAATTCTCCACCATGGTCCGTCCTTAGGATTTTAATGTTGGCATTGTAAAGTTTGGTCACGTATCTCTCATAGTTTTTGAAAGTTTCGAAAGCTTGATCTTTAGTGTTTAAGAGATAAACCCAAGTGTATCTAGTTTTTTGATCCACAAAAGTAATGAAGTACTTATAACCCAAATGAGACATGATGGGTGAGATCCACAAATCCGAATGAACTAAATCAAAAGCATTTTTATAAATCGTTTTTGAATTTATATACATTGATCGGGTTTCTTTTCTCAAAATACAAACTTTACAATGTCTATCTTCAACATTAATGCTTGGAAATAGACGCTTTAAAACTTAATCACTAGGATGCCCAAAATGTTTGTGCCAAAAAGATGCATCTTCTTTAACACGAGCTACGAGTGCATGATGCTTTTGATCCAAAAAATATAAATCTCCTCTTCTAGAACCCTTGCCAATCAATTGATTCGACTTAAGGTCCTGAAAAGTAACAGTATTTGGGTAAAAAAAAAACTCTACACCCTTGATCCTTAGTGACCTTGCTAATGGACAAAAGATTTGAAGTGAGTTGGGGAACAAATAAAGCATTTGATGTTTTTCCAAAAAGTTCGATTTCCCCAATTTGCTCAACTTTCAAATCTTTGCCCATTGGCAACGTGGACTATCTTATGGTTGGAGAGTTTTTTGAACGCTTGATTTTTCTTTTATCCCTAACCATATGATGGTCCGTCCCCGAATCAATGAGAAAATCTTCAAAATTAAAAGAAAATAAAGTGTTTTGATTTTTACCATTAGAGGGAGCAAGTTGTTGGAACTTCTTGGAGATATCATTGAGTTGACTTTGAAGGGTAGCAAATTCAGCCATAGTGGGTTCTTGAAGCTTGGCGTGAAGTGCATCATGCTACCCGGAAAGTTGTTCCTTTGGTTTGAAGGTCTTAGGCTTTAAATGAGGATGAAGGCTCCAACACTTGTATTTTGTATGTCCTCTTTTCTTGCAATGAGCACATACTTCATTTTTCTTGGGAATTTGATGCGCTTTGGCAGCCACGTGCTCTTCAATAGTGGCCATGTGATCTTGAGCTTCAAGCCTAATTTTGGAGTTTTCTTCCAAACGCATACTAACTTCCGTCCGTTGGATCATATTTTGTACTTCTCCAAATGAAGGGAATCCCTTCATTCGGAGAATTTCTTGTCTAAGGAGAGAGTAGGAGTCATCTAGACCCATGAGAAGACAAAAAATTATATCTTCTTCTTTCTTCTTTTGGAGGACTTTGAGATCTACGGAATCCGGACGAAAAGTGGAGAGCTCGTTTCAAACATCTGTATATTCTCCGAAATATTGAGGAAGTGACTTCCTTCCTTTTTTATAGTTGAAATTCGTCGTTTGAGCTCGAAAATTCTGCAAAGGTTGGATTCTTGGCCATAAAGAGAGAACATTGTGTCTCATATTAGTTTTGCATTGGGAGCACAAGTCACCATAGTTTTGTGTGTTTCATCAAAAGAGTTGAGGAGAAGAAAGAATATTTGATCATCCCGCTTCCTTCATTCTCTATAAGTTAGATCCGAATCTTCAATTGGATCGTCAAGAATGTGACCCTCTAGATTGTGAAGACTTGGAGCCATTTTCATCACACTTGTCCATTGATAGTAGTTTCCTCCCTTTAATTGGATTGAGGTGAGGTTTTGCATTTGGGCAACGTTAATGGAGGGAAGAGTGTCACCCAACCTAGAAGAGGAAGGAATCGAAATTTGCTCTGATACCATGTTAAATTATAAAAAATACAGCACAAGAAATGAAAAAATACTTCTGAATTTTATTGAAGAATAGTAAGAGAATACATAAAGAGATTTGAGAACATTTTCTCATACTTTTAGGAGAGGAATGAGTGCTTAATTTATAGGACTACAAGGAGAGAAAGAAGACAACAAATGAGAGGGAAAAGATGAGAGAAAAGGGGCTGCCACCTGACCAGTGGACCCCATCCCAAATGGCTAGTAAAATAGCTGTTTGGGATGCTTCCCAACAGCTAGTTTACTAGTCGTTGGGGATAGCCCTTGGCTCCTCTTTTTGGGCCAAGGGCTGGGTCCTTTTTGGGCCTAAATGGGCAGCCTTGGGGCTGCCCTTCTTGGGTCTTTAATGCTTTCCTTGGTGAGCTATTTTTGGATCTTGAAATAAGAATTAAGTCTTGGACTTTTGGACTTCTAAGTAGATGAGCTTGGTTGGTACTGATAATGGGTTGGACTTTCCTTATTTTCAACAGATATTTCATCTTTAATCAATTTCAATTTATGGCATTGGGCAATTTGCCCTTAAAACCTTTTTTTTTTTTTTTTTTTGGTATGGGTGATGTGTCTTTCTAAAAAATAATAGTAATCATACTAGAAATTTGTATTAGCGTCCTTGTTCTTACCTGTAGAAGATATTTTGAATTTTAAAGATGTGGTTTCTGTATTAAATTATCAAATGCCCAATTATTTATGTATTTAACATTTGTTAATAAGACTACCATCTTTACTTTAATGCAGCACGAGCCTTCTTGGAGCAGTGTTCAGGTGCAATCATTGGCTCTTCCAATTCAGAATTGCAGCATGTTAATGTTTTAGTGACTTCTGGATCCCTGATACCAAGCCTTGTCAAATGTTTGCTCTTCCGATTGGATGATTTGATAGAACTTAGTAATGGTGAGTCAATCCTTAACTACATTGCCTATACTTTTATGCTGTCAATTGCCTTGTTGTTCTCCCTATGAGGGACAACTTCAGTCTAGCTTGCCCATTCTCAGTTATGTTTCCTGCTGCATTACACTATTTCTTTTCTTGCTGCTGCTGTTGCAAAGATTGTTGACTAATATTTCTCTTTCTAAAATTTTGAGCTAAAAGATTGCAAGCCCGACATTTTTGGGAATGACTAATGATACCATCTTTCTGTCTAGAACAACACAAAGCAACCTCGTATGAGATGTTTTTTTTGTTTTTGATTAATATCCCTTTTCTGAAATTTATCCTTCCTAATAGAAAATTTTGTAAAGAGAGTCAAGTTCTTTTCCTATTTTTCCTATTTTATATTCCTCATAAGGTGTAAGTATGCAAAGCAATAGTGTCTATTTGCTTTAGTTTAGTTACTTGGATAAAAACTCCGAAAGCGAGAGGGGGAAGGGATTATGTTCTGGGATGCAAGGTTTATTTGTTCCAGAATTGGGTCATTATAACCATGTGATTGACAGATGTCCTATTGTTTTAGGTGGTGGTCTTTTGAGGGAGAAAGAGTAGAAATAAGGGGTGCTTTCTTTGAAAGATTAGTTTGGGGCTGTTAATTTTCACTTGATTATAGTATCAGGAAAACCCTTTGCATGTGGGGACAGGAACAAAAGCTGGTTGATCTGTTCAGGTGTCTAAATCTCTTATGAATAAGAGCTAATTAGAATCTGGTTGAGGACTTGATCACAATTTTATGTGGAGATGACTATTGAAAGAAGAGATGTTGCAAACCAATAGAAGCACATAGAAGGAGACCTGTTGTTAAGACCTGGACCATGTGCTGAGGTGGCAAAATATCATAATAATTGAATACTACAACAATAACAACAATCACATGAGTCGTAATCCTAAATCTTGGGATTGACCATTTGAGAGATAAATATAGGAGAAAGGAAAAAAAGAAAAACATAAAATTAAAATTTGAAAGAAAAAAAAGAGAAAATAAAACTAAAAAATAAAAAATAAAAATAAAAATAATGAAAAAAACTATTCCTAAAAACTTAAATAATAAAAGAGATGATTTAATTGTTTCAGATTCTTCTACGTCACTTATTCCTATTTAAAATCATCTCCTCAACTAAACTTTTGACACTCATATTTTTATGAATAACTTGCATTCAGGTTTTTAACTGCCTACTCTTACGTTTCACTAAATTTCTTATGTTTAAGATCTCGCATCTCTAGACAAATGCGTTTTTGGATTTTCGTTATACATGTCCAAACTATCAAGACGATACTCTTGCTTTTTATCCACAATTGAATTCATTCTCAATTTAGTACGTATCTCTTCATTTCTAAACATATTTTATCTAGTTTTACCACATATCCATCTGAAAATTCTCATTTCAGTTATAATCATTTTATACTCTTGTTATTGTTTAATGATCTAATATTCGATTCCATACAATAATGCAGGTCTTATTACGATTTTATAAAATTTTTCCTTCAATTGCAATGGTATCATTCGATCGCAAAAAATTTTAGATACACTTCTCCATTTCATTTGACCTGTTTGGATCCTATGATTCACATCCGTATCTATATTACCATTGTTTTTAATGATGAATCTAAAATATCTAAAACGTTTACTTTTTTATATGTTTTGACCTTCTAATTTAATAGTTTTTTCATCATTCTGATGGCTATCACTAAACATATACTCACATACTCAATTTTTGATCTATTCAATCTAAATCCTCTAGATTCTAGTGTGTCCTTCCATAATTCCAATTTAGCACTAATACTCTCTTTAGTTTCATCCACCAACATTATATCGTCTACAAAAAGCATATACTAGGTGGTTCATTTTGCATACTATTTGTGATTTCATCCATCACTAATACAAAAGGAAGACAACTTAATATCGAATTTTGGTGAAATCCAATATTAATCGAGAAACTATCATTTAAACCCCCACAGATTCTTACATTGATAACAGCGTCCTCATACATGTTTTTTATGAGATTAATGTATTTTAAGGAGATCTCTTTTTTCATAAATGCCTACCATAATATGTCCGTAGGTACCCTATTATATGTCTTTTTTAGATCAATGAATACCATATACAAATTTCTCTACTGTACTTTAAATATTTCCATCAAATGTCGTAGTAAGTGAATGACTTCGATGGTGGATTGTCTTGCCATAAATTTAATTGATTCTGAGACACATTTATTCTAATTTCAACATATGCTCTTATCACTATTTCTCATAATTTCATAATATGACTTATAAATTTAATTCCTCTGTAATTGGAGCAATTTTATATGTTTCCTTTATTTTTATATAGTGGTACAAGTGTACTCTCTCTTCATGTTTGGGGTATTTTCTTGATTTGCTAGATTTTGTTAAAAATATCCATTAACATTTCTATCCTCATTTCATCTAAACATTTTTATATCTCAATAGAGATGCTATCAAGTCCTATGATTTTGTCATTTTTCATTTTCTTTAAGACCTCTTTTACTTCATGAGAACGAATGTTATATTTAAAATCCCTATTGTTCTCTTATATAGATATCGTGATATCACCTATATTTTTTGTGCCCTCAACATTAAAGAGATTATTAAAATAATCTCTTAAACATTTTCTTATGTCATCGTTCCTTACAAGAATATTATTTGTCTCACTCTTAATGCACCTAACACCATTTAAATCTTTTCCCTTCCTCTTCTCTAGTTTGACAATTTTGTAAATTTCTTTTTCATCTTTAGTTTCTAGTTTTTTATATAATTCGTTATACACGTTATTTTTTGATTTGTGAATAACATTTTTCACCTCTTTTTTTTTTTTTTTACAATCTTATATTTTTCAAATGCATTAGTATCTCTCTTACTTTTAAGTTTCCTATAATATTCTCGGTTGGTTCGTTTTCTCATTCCACCATGAGTTCTTGCCCATTGGAGTCCAATCCCTAGATATGCCAAGAACTTCTTTATCTATTTTCTTAATATTATTAAACATATCTACGCACGTGATTTCCAAATTATCATTAGCGGACCAGGTTGCCACTTGTATTAATTTGTTTCTAAAAGTTGTCATTTTTCTTATTTCAAATTCCATCACTTAAATCTTGACTCCACAAGTTGGTGATATTTCTTTTGCCTTTTAGGCATACGCACATCTAAAACAAAAAACACATGCTGAGTTGCTACACTTTCTCCTGTTATAATTTTACAATTCCTACAGATTATTCTATCGTTCCTCTTATTGACTGGCATTCGACCCATTTTTATATGTAACTCTATATGATTCTCTTTTTTTAAAAAAAAAAGTGTTTATGAGAATCAAATCGAATGTTGTCGCAAACTCTAAATGTTGCCCCTCATCTCATTTCTACTGCCAAAACCAAAGTTTTCATTTACGATTCCAAATCCCTCATTATTTTCATCTACATTTCCATTTATATCTCTCTCAATAAATAACTTCTCCTAACTAGGTATGCGTTATATAAATTCGTCTAAATCTTCTCAAAATTTTTGTTTACTAATTGTATTATACCTATTTGAGGTACAAAAACACTAATTATATTAATTACGTCTTCTTCGTTAACTAGTTTGACAAGCAAAATTCTATCTCCCTTCCTTCTTATCTCCATTACATTCTTTTGTAAGTCCTTATAGACAATTATTTTTATCTCATTTTTAGTTCTATCCCTATCTATGTACCAAAATTTATGAACATAAGACTCTACTACTTTAGCCTTCTCCCCTACCCACTTAGTTTCTTGAAGACATATAATATTAATTTTTTGTCTAGTTATTATTTCTTCTATCTCTCATAATTTACCGATTAAGAATTCTATGTTCCAAATAGTTCATGGTCTAACTTCTTTACCAATACCTGTCCACGTAAATGTTGGAACCCTTGCCTATTTAATACCACATCCAGGTGACGATGTGACGTGTCGCTTTTGGACGACGACCTAAAAGCCCTTGCTATCTTGTCACTGTACCAGGGATCCAATGTAGCACATCGCTTAGAAGGGAACACCCCAACGAATTTTTCATATTTGTCTTTTATTTTGGTTTTGACAATGAGTTTTACGCTGACTGTCAACACACGGCAACCCTCCTCTTTTACTTGAGTTTGGGACTGGTCATTGTGGAGTTATCATAACAATTGAATGTTGAGTAGAAAAGATTTGAGTCGAATTCTGAATATGTTTTGATCAAGATAAATGATGCTTTCTTAAGTATAAAAACTGCTGAGAAATGATACATCAATATGATGGATATTAGAAACCTTGTTTAGGTTGCAAATTGATTTGACTGTTTTAGTCGAAGAAGAAACATCTGTAGGCACTGAAACACTAACATAGTGCTTCATGCATGAAGGGAGATAATTTTTTACTTTTGGGAATATGTGGACGTCCCTCTCTGTCTATAAAAATAAGTTGAGCATTAAGTTCTCAAGCAAGAGCTACTTATTCAACATTCAGCTGGGTGGAGGAAGTCAGGTTATTACATCAAAATGCAGTTCTTGTCTAAAAACATTACAAAAAATTCCTGTCTTAAGAAGACCGTCAGCATAAATTGGATGATTGATCGAAGAAACACTAAACATATCCTAATTCATATATTACCAATTTATGCCTCCACAATATAGAGATTAGGGTCTACCTATTTAGGAGAAGGTAATAAAGGCGTAAGGCGTAATGGAACCGGGACAGCCCGTTATATTTCAGTAGTAACACATTATAAGCAAATGACCTTTCATGTTTAGTGTGTTTCTTAGATCACATGGTGGTGGTGGATGCTTAGAATATTTTTATACTCAAGATGTCCAGCTGTGTATTGCCTAGTCTGCAACGGCTAAAATTCTTGCTTGATATTAGCCTGAGTTTAGGAGATTGGTGATGCCAATAAAAGAAGTTAATGCCCAAACTCATGTCAAGAATTTCTTTAAAAGTTATACTCAGTACGACCTCACTAGCCATGATGAGTTGATTGTTAGAGAATTGCTCTAACTTAAGCTCTATTGTTTTGTGTTACTTGCTTAATTTTCTTTGTTCTTAATACTCATTCTTCTTCACTTGATCTCATGAGATGGTTTGTCCTCTTAATATAATATTATTTTATTTTTCTTAAAAAAAAAAAAATTAAACATATGCCAATTTTCTGCCTCTGATTTTAGCATCTACTGTTTGCAGCTTACATCTTTATTTACTCATTAGGAAAAAAAAATGTTTCTGCATAGTGTTAAGATATTTTCTCGAAGGTGAAGTCTACAGCATAGAAACTCAGACATGGATACTACTGGTCTCATTCATGTTATGCATTTGTTGCATTTGTCTGGTTATTAGTCTTGCCCAAGTAGATAACTGTAATTGCCTTTTGGTTGGTAGTCTACAGCTCATGGGAAGCAGGGAAGTTTCAGTGCTTCACATGGATCAAGGAGCGTTTCAGTGGACAAAATGTCAGGTTCTGTGTAATTGGAGACGGATGGGAAGAATGTGAAGCAGCACAGTCCATGAGGTGGCCATATATTAAGATAGATTTGCAACCTGGTGGTGCTTACAGATTTCCAGGCCTCACATTAAGAACCGTAGGGCACTATTTAGCTGTTATTTATGGAGCTACCAATGCTAAGAATGATGAAGAGTAATTCATTGTGCCTGCTGCTACATATAAATTGCTGCTGTGAATTTTATCTGCACAAAGACACAAGCACTTCCACTTCTGAACTCCGTGCTACAGATTTTGTGAATCAAAGTAAAAATAGGCAGGCAAGAGATAGTGTGATGAGATTAGAGATTTCATTTATCTTCTTGTTTAGATGAAACAAGTGAGATTAGGAGAATTCTCCTTTTCTTTTTCCTGTGAATTTAGAATTTGGAGTGGAAGAGAAATTATGTCAAGTTAGATCACTATGATGCTCTTTTGTTAATAAAAGTTCAATTTCTCATCTTGTGATTAAAATATATTCAGATCTTAAATATGCATTTGATAATTCCATTAGACCTGTTGACAGATACAAACTCCTTGCAACAATTAAATCATGCAGAATTTGTGTGTTTGTACCATGAATTTCAGTAGTTTCTAAGTTTCATTCCAATCAGCTTAGCAGGTGAGTCTCCCCTGGCAACCTTTCATTTGGAATATGTCGTTCAAGAGTATTTTCATAGTTTTCTCTGAGTGTTTCTGTTCTATCATAACCATATATTGACATTTCTGAGGTTATGGAGCATGAGAATTGCTTGTTTGTCTCACTCAAGTGATGCTTCAAAGGTTCCTTTAAGAAATACAGTTTTCCCTGATCACAATGTCTATGTTAGAAAAAGCAGAATAAAGCAGAAAAACTAAGAAAATAAAGAAAAGCAGACTAAGAGAAAA
This sequence comes from Dillenia turbinata, assembly GCA_037126225.1. Taxonomy (NCBI): domain Eukaryota; kingdom Viridiplantae; phylum Streptophyta; class Magnoliopsida; order Dilleniales; family Dilleniaceae; genus Dillenia; species Dillenia turbinata. Next base: position 17,702,957 of record JBAMMX010000008.1, on the reverse strand, counting down.
TGGTTTGTGTATATTGTATATACAATAGATTGTACAATAACCCTATAAATAGGGTGACTCCATGAGACTAAACCCTAGAAATATAAAAAGAAAGAATACATAGAATATTTACAAGATTGTAAAGAATAAACTAAATAATTACAATATTGGAATTTTAGAAAGTCAATATTCTAAGACTTCTTTAATTTGGAAATCTCCAAAATTTGTTCCCAATACTTGCAATATTAATTCCCAAGATATTTCTAAAAATCTCTTCAATTTAGGAATTGTCAATATTCTTTACACCCCCCCTCAAACTCAGGATGGGTGTAGAGAAATCATCTTGAGTTTGTATAATAGATCATCATGACGTCCAGGAAGATGAGTCTTGGTAAAAAAATCAGGAAGTTGATCGACAGAGCGAAGAAAGAATATTTGAAGATCACCATTAGTTATATGTTGACGAATAAAGTGACAATCAATCTCAATGTGTTTAGTTCGTTCATGAAAGACATCATTATGAGCAATCTGAATAGCACTCTGATTATCACAATATAGAGGACTTGGAGAAGAAGTAGGTATACCAATGTCACAAAGAAGTCTCTGAATCCATAATAACTCTACAGTAGTGTCAGCAAGTGCACGATATTCTGCCTCTGTACTAGAGCGAGCTGTAAAAGTTTGTTTCTTGCTACGCCAAGAGATTAAAGAATCACCGAGAAAAATACAATAGCCAGTAGACCGTCGATCAGTAGGATCACCAGCCCAATCAGCATCAGAATAGGCACGTAGCTGTAACGAGGATGAGACAGAAAAATGAAGTCCATGAAATAAGGTGCCTTTAACATAACGAAGAATCAGTAAAACGGCAGCAAAATGAGGAGAACGTGGTGCAGCCATAAACTGACTGACAATGTGAACAGCATAAGAGATATCAGGACGAGTGGCAGTAAGATAAATAAGACTGCCTACTAATTGCCGATATAAGGTAGGATCAGAAAGAAGGTTGCCATCTGTAGGAGAAAGTTTAACATTATACTCAAGAGGGGTGGAAACAATTTTATTATCTGAAATGCCTGAACGGGAAAGAAGGTCAGAGGCATATTTTGCCTGAGACAAATAATAACCAGAAGATGTAGGAGTAACTTCCAGTCCTAAGAAATAACTAAGATGGCCGAGATCCTTCATTTCAAATTTGCCACAAAGAAAATGTTTGAATTTGGAGATTGCGAAGATCGCTTCCGGTGATAATCATATCATCAACATAAAGAAGAAGTAAAACAGGACCATGATCAGGTTTACGAATGAAAAGTGCGAGAATCATAAGCACTAGGAGAGAAACCAAAATCACCGACAAGATCTTGCTAAAAGTAGAAAACCAAGCACGGGGAGCCTGTTTTAGGCCATATAAAGCACGACGAAGACGACAGACTTTATTGGCAGGATGTGAATAACCCGGAGGTGGTTTCATATAAACTTCTTCCTTTAGAACTCCATTGAGAAAAGCATTTTTAACATCCATCTGATACAAGGGCCATTGTTTAGCTGCAGCAACAGCAAGCAAGCTACGTACAGAGGTAAGACGAGCAACAGGAGCAAATGTTTCTTCATAGTCAATGCCATATTCTCGTATAAATCCCTTTGCGACCAGCCGGAGCCTTATATCGTTCAATAGTCCCATCTGAGTGAGTTTTGATTTTATAAACCCACTTACATCCGATAAGAGTTTTGTCTCTAGGAAGATCAACTAAATCCCAAGTATGTGTGTTCTCCAAGGCTTGAAGTTCTTCTTGCATAGCTTGCTGCCAAAGAGGATTAGTACTAGCCTCTCGGTAAGATTGAGGCTCATGTAGAGTGGAGATTGTAGAATAACAATGATAATCAAGAAGACGAACAGGGGGTGCTCTTACTCTTGTTGGTCGAGGAGTGGATTCATGAGGCAACTCAGTTTCAATGGAAGAGGGTGCAGGTCCATCATTTGGGAGAGAATCTGAAGGAGAAGCCGTAAGAGTTGAAGTATCTGTCAATGTATCAGAACTAGAAGGAAATAAATCAGAAGATAGATTAGTAAGTAATGGAGATATGGTACGAAAAGGAGATAAGGAAGAAAACATGATATTTTCCCAGAAGATGACATGTCGAGAAACTCGAAGACGATTGGAGACAGGATCCCAACATCTATATCCTTTGTGTTCAATGCCATACCCTAGGAAACAACATAATCGTGCTCGAGGTTGTAACTTATTATGCTCATGAGGTTGAAGTAACACAAAGCAAGCACAACCAAAGACTTTGAGAGAATTATATACTGGTGGAGAACCATATAACCGCTCATAAGGAGAGATGTTAGAGATTGTAAAAGAAGGTATTCTATTGATGACATATATAGTCAGAAGAGCTTCACCCCAAAATTGTGATGGACAAGATGCGAGAAAAGTAAAGACCGAGTTATATCAAGAATGTGTCGATGTTTTCGTTCGCTCTACCATTTTGTTGGGAGGTACCTGGACAAGAACGTTGGACAATGGTTCCATGTTGTTTAAGAAATATAGTAAGAGTAGACTCAAGATATTCGGATGCATTATCGGTCGTAAGATCTTGATGGTTTGAGAAAATTGAGTTTGAACCATTGATGCAAAGTTTTTGTATATTTGAGGTAATTCTGAGCGATTTTTCATCAGATAAATCCATGTAAAACGGGAGTAGTCATCAATAAACACAACAAAATATTTTGACCCACCCATAGTTGGTGTAGGAGATGGTCCCCAAATATCAGAGTGAATAAGATCAAAGGGAGCATTAGAAATAGAATCATTTGTATTAAAGGATAAAGCCGGTTGTTTTGCAGTTTGACATGAAATACATTGAAGAGATTCATCGTATGAATGAACCTAGTGAACCCGAAGAAATTAAAGAACGAAGTTTATTAAGAGATAGATGACCTAGACGAAGATGCCATAAGTGAAAGGATGAAGGAACATAGAGCATAGTAGAGTGAGGAACGACTAATAGGAATGTGAAGAGAAGTAAGCTCGTATAGACGTCCAACCTTACGGCCTGTCCCAAAGATCTTTCCCGTCTGAGGATCCTGCACACGACATCCAATAGAAGTGAATATTATGTCAAATCCAAGTTCACATAATTGACCAACAGAGATGAGATTTAAGGTAAGTGTAGGGACAAAAAATGTATCAGGTAAATCTAAAAAAGAGTTAAAAAAATGACCAATCTGAGTGGCTGGCATGGTAGAGCCATCAGCTGTATGAATCATTGATGGTGTACTAGGAGCGGATAAAGAAGTAAAAGAATGGGAATTATGGGTCATATGGTTAGAGCAAGTAGAGTCAAAAAACCAAGAAGAAGTACCTGATACGGTAGAAAGTGCAGTATGTTTGTGATTATCAAAAGAAAGAACTTGTTGTAAAAGGGTTTGAAGATCACCAAGAGATATTGTTGGCTGAGAAGAAGAGGTGGTAGTAGCAGAATCCTCAGTGGCAGCAACAGCAGCAGATTGTGAGATATGTCGAGAACCTGTAGCAGAACGATTTTGGGATTGAATGACCTTCTTTGGGCAATTTTCAATAAGATGACCTTTCTCTTTGCAATATCTACATTCAATCATAGGATTAGCAAGGCATCGACTAGAAATATGTCCTCGCTTCTTGCAAAACCTACATTCAACAGTGGGACAATTAGGAAGGATATGACTTGACTTCTGACAGTTACGACAGAAATTTGGAAATTTTGGTCCTCGAGTAGTGGTGGCCAATACAACATCACTATGTTGACGTTTGAGTAATCCCAGACGAGTCTCTTCTGATATCAACTCAGAAACTGCAGTTTCAATAGTAGGGAGAGGATATCGATGAAGGGAGAAGCTCTAACGGGCTCAAAATCGATGTTAGAGCCATAAGAAATTGGACCGGACGTCCTTGGTCTCGATATATTGCATATTTACTTGCGTCGGTTGTGCATTGCCAATGGGGTTCGGAGAGAGCAAGTTGATCCCATATTGATCGTATACGGGCAAGAAAATCATTGATTGATCGACCTCGTTCTTATCGCAAAGAGTGAAGTTCGTGAGCAATTGATCTTGATGAGCCGATCCGATGTAGTATAGCGACTTGCAAGAAGGTCCCAAACTTCTTTAGCCGTCTCAAAACGACTAAATTGCAGATGAATAGAAGGTGCAGATGTGTTACGAAACCAAGTAAGAATTTGGTGATTTTTGCTATCCCAATCTTCAAGACGGTTACCAAAATCATCATCCGATTCGTCATCAGATTTTATAGGCAATTTGATATCTCCTGTAACATAACGCCATAGCCTCCTTCCCTTAAGAAAACTTCTCATCCCTTGAAACCATGCCTGATAGTTGTATCCATCAAGCATAACTGATATAGGTTGAGAAATATCTAATTTCTCCATAACACGGCAAAAAAGAAAGTGTTTAATTGATAAAATAAAATCAGATCGAACACCTAGTGCTCTGATACCATGTTAGAAAAAGCAGAATAAAGCAGAAAAACTAAGAAAATAAAGAAAAGCAGACTAAGAGAAAATGGTTTGTGTATATTGTATATACAATAGATTGTACAATAACCCTATAAATAGGGTGACTCCATGAGACTAAACCCTAGAAATATAAAAAGAAAGAATACATAGAATATTTACAAGATTGTAAAGAATAAACTAAATAATTACAATATTAGAATTTTAGAAAGTCAATATTCTAAGACTTCTTTAATTTGGAAATCTCCAAAATTTGTTCCCAATACTTGCAATATTAATTCCCAAGATATTTCTAAAAATCTCTTCAATTTAGGAATTGTCAATATTCTTTACTGTCTACGACACCAAGAAGTCCACAACTTTCCTCACAACCAAGAAGCTCATCCCTGCTCGTACGTGAGAGTGAAGCGGTGTCTTGAATGAGATGCTAGTGGTCTGCATTGGCCAGGTTGGTTTCAGATTCCATCCGGTTGAATATATTCTTGATATCCCTTGGTTGTGGTCTGCACAGAATTGCTTAGATATCTCTTGTCCATTATAGTGCTTACGGACCCACTTTAATGAATTACATGATCTGTTACTTCTTTCAAGATTGATAATTATTTGCGTCTATGTTTCATCATCATCAAACCCAGGAACATCGTCACGGTCACATCACACGTCACCTTCACATGGAGAGATTTACCATCTGAAGTTCTTAAAAGTTTTAGGTTTGTATGAGACCCTTATTGCAGTGCAGCCCACTACTTGAATTGTCAGCATCTGATGTTATAGGGCCAAACATTTTGACAAAAAGGAAGAGATTTTTCTCCTGTTTGATGTGTGTTTCTGTGTGTGCTTTTGTTTTTATAAAACAAACTGCTAGTGGTTCATTTTCTTCTGTTGAAACCTGTGTTTTCTCGCCGTTTCTTCTACTTAGCAAGCAATGACTTTGATTGCAATTTGGAAAAACGGAGCTCCTTAACAATTTTTCAAAACTCAATTAAGAAATAGAGATGTTTATAAGAAATGCTAATAGTGATGGTTGTCAAGATTTCTACTGTAAAATAATATTGGGTAGACCAACTTATCAGGATAAATGTCTAAAGGTGATCGAACCAAACAACTGTAGTGAGTGTGACGCTCCCTCCGAGCATTAGTGTACACAAGATTTGATCCCGAAATTTCTAATACCAACTCGAGGTATTTACCGGCTAAACTGGTTGCACCCTTAAGTTTTCAGTGCCATAAAAATTTGTTCAATCTTTACGAGTCATCCATCTCCTAAAATTTGTCATCATCATTTTCTCAAAATTGTATTTTTTCCTGTATTTATGAGGGTTATACTGAATGGTGTCCTTGTTAAAGCCTTTGGATTTTTCCATCTTGGCCTAGTAGGCATAACAATCTAGATATATATATATTTTTAATTATTAACATCAGGTATGGTTTAATTGCAAAAGCCACAAAGCTATTCCTTTGTTTTTTGCCTCTTGATAAGAGAGAGGATAGGACTCGAATCCATGGCTTTTACTGTACGCACAATTTTGAGTCATCCAGAGGATATCCTGATCCAAGGCTCTCAACCAGCAACCTGTGTCAATTGATTGAGACTAATATCCTAAAGTGGGATGGTTTACCTAATACCCACCAACAGGGAAGCAAACAATCTGCAAGTGGGATTATGTTGATCAAGAGATAAAGTGATAAGGCGCAGAAGAGCAAAAGTGAAAACTATGTCTTGTGTGTGGATTGTTTCAGTGTTTGGCTTTAAGCTTTGAAGCCATCTTATGTTTGTGCTCTAGCTGCAGCCACGTCTTGCCTGGACCCAAACTACTTTTCTGACATTGATTCTGGAAACATTGTCAGTTTTTCAAGGTACAATAATGCACTGGCCTTTAATTGATTTGCCTTTTTTTTTTTTTCCTGTTTTCCTTTCTTTCATGTTTTAGTTATGATAATAAAGGAGAACTTTAAGGGCCAAGGTCTCGCATTGTATGGTGCATAAGATTGGAAATGACAATGGTAATCAATTGTTTTTAATTATTGAAAAAGAAGAGTAGAAACTTATAGAACACGTCGTAAAATATCTGATTTAAAATATAATTATAATTTTTTAAGTGAATTTATTATTATAAATCATCTGATTCTCAAATTGATTAGTATCTTTTAAGACAAAAAAGGAAAAACATGTTTGCTCAGTTCTCTGGGTCTTGATTTATGTAACTGGTCAATAATTATAATTGGAGTATAATTCAACTCTTCATTATTATTATGTATAGAACGAAGAATGAATTATTTGTTATAACCTATGGTCAAACCCTATGGTATAAAGAAGATATTATTTTTCTACCCTTTTGAAATTATAGAGATAGCTGAATTTAAGCTTGGCATTAATATCATGTGTTAAATATTTTATTTAATTTTTGAGATTTAAACAGAGTAAAAGGGTTTGGTATGACCCGAATTCAAAATTTCCTATAACTATTAACTACCATAAAAGATTAATTTAGTAAAAAAAAATATTAAAAATTATCTTATATTTCAATATTAGATTTTTTTAAAGAGACAATATTAAATTGTGTAAAGCAAAATATGGACATTGTCCCATCAATCAGGAAGTTGTGTGGTCCCATGTAAGTGCTGGCCATTTGGCCAAGTGGCCCCAAGTGTGACATTGGATCTACGTGAGCTCTTGTCTAAGGTACGTGCCAGACTATTGACCTTGTCTTTATAGAGCAATCAACTCAGTAAGAAAAATATAATAAAAGACAAAAGTGAGTTTTAATGCACCCCACCATTGCCTTTTTCTATAATTACATTTTTTTTCCTGATTTGCATTGTATTTGGTGTAAGGTTCTTGGTTGATAAAAAGGGAAAAGGGCAAAAAGGGTCCAAGTGTTGTTTTTTTATTTTTTTTTTGGAAGAAATTCTTTTTATCAACATCTAAATTTATATTTCAATTAATTCAATCTGAACAACAATCAAATTCCTTTCAAAGATAGATCTCTCAATATAATTCTCTCTGTTTTTAAATTTCGAATCTGAATTTTTGATTAATAGATTTAATGTATTTTTTTGTTATACAAGAATTGAACCCCAAAATATAAGATTGGAGAAAAGAAATTATGTCTATTAGGTTAATGGATTTAACGTGTTTTCCATTAAATCAATTGTGCATTACTCAAGTGTTTCTATTTAATCACAAATATTTATTACCTTTAGATGGTGAACCCTTTTTCTCCGTTTGTTGGAGGAGATTGAGGGTAAAAAGGTAACGTCACTAAAATAAATCTACATGAGTGCAATTGTACAAGTCTGATCCTGTAAATCATAGATAAAAATCTATCATATTTCGTATAAATTCTTGTTATAAAGAAAATTGAGAAAAACTAAATCTCCATGTCTACCTAGAGTTTTCTAGAAACCTATTTTCTTGTAAATCTAATTTAATACTAAAGGGGTACACACAAATTTAGTTCTAAGTAGTGCCTCATCGATTTTCTCGAAATTTGATGGAGGGATTAGCTCGACCAATTACCAAGAAGTGAGTTTCAAATCTACAAGTATAAACTACATTTGGTTGCAGCCCTAATTGGGTCTGGTTTTTTAGGTACTCTCTAACTAGATTTTCTGGAAATGATGAGAGGGCAAGAAAGGATCTAAGTTAGAATCCAGAGAAAAGCCAACAAAAGTACAACAATCTGGTCACTACCCCTTTTAACAATACTTATCCATCAACCACTTGATGGTTTTTTCTGGTTACCATTGCCCATACCCCATGCCCCATCCCATGGTCTCCACATTCCTTCCTCCCTCTCCCCCCCCCCCCAAATTTTCGTTTCACTTTCTGTAAATTTGCATATTTGAATCCTACTTAGAGTTTCATTAAGAAAATTCTTACAAAAAAAAATCAAAAATAATTTTTGCTTCATATAAGCGGACATTCAATTCCCATTTCACACCCTTGAGTTGTTCTTTGACAAATTATGAGCTTATCTAAACAGAGTTGGAGATGGGGTTTTCAAATTTGTTGTTCTTTTGCCTTTGCCAGCAAACATTAAGTTCTACAAGAAACCCAAATAGAATAGGAGCATTAAATCAACGTGTGAAAATCCAACATATGTTGATTTAGTGAGTAAGTCACTAGAATCCATCCAAGAAATTTTGAATTTGAATTTTGGATGAAGTAAATGTGCTGGAGAGAGTTCTATCTCTCTCGATGGACTTTAACGACTCGATCTGATTAGTTAAAATGAAGTTTCGAAAATTGAATGATGGACAAGAAATCAAAAAAATAAAAAATTAACATATGAAATGCTTAATTTAAGCTTTGAGAAAGCTTGTCTTATGCTTAGAAATATCTTATCTCGACTGCAATGGTCATCATCTTTGATTTGAATTCTATTGTCTACAACCAAAACATTATAAACTACTTGCTATGTAAATGCAGCCCCATCAGTCAATCTTTGGGTCAAATTCAAAAGCATGATCACGTGTTTTTGTGCATCTGCTATTTGTTTTGGATAAGGCTCAAGTCCATGAATTCCCCCTTCCCCTCTTACTTTTCTTTACAAAATTTACCTTTAGAGAAAGGAGAGAAGAAATCGAAAAAAAAAAAAAAAACAGAGAGCAATCCTTAATCTTCGATTTATTATTTTCCATTTCCACTGTCAAAAAATAAGACAAGTTTTCACAATTGAGGTGGGATGAGGTAAGCTTCTTTTGAACATGTTCATTTCATTACATTCAGTGGCATTGTGGCATGACACATGGAAAAGTCATATACATGTCATCGTGATGTCATCCAAAAAAAAAAAAAAAAAGTCATACACATGTCAGATCGTCCTTTTCCCAGAAAGAAAAAAAGAAAGAAAATTTTTACTTCTCATTTTCCTCTAATTTTCCGCAATCAATACAATTCTGTGCACTAAATGCCTCATCTTTAAAGTAGGATTAAAGCTGATGAGGTTAAGCTCAAGCTCAAGTGCTATGTTTATTTTTATTTTTTTAATAATAGATTTAAATTCAAATCTCAATATATATATATATATATATATATATATATATATATATATAATAAAAAATAGAGTTAAAAATATAAATAGTCGATCGCCGTCTAAATTATTTATGATTAAGAATATGTGGTAGAAAATAATTACATCTCTTTGCCTAGAAATAGATTAAAGATAACCTTAAATGGAAGATTATTTATATAATTAATATTTTGCAATCCACCGGAGAGAGAGAGAGAGAGAGAGAGAGAGAGAGAGAGAGAGGCTGGAACTGCATCGTCGGATTGGCACATTTTGGGCCCAGAGTAGTGACCAGTACTTGTCTCTCTTTGTTGAGTCCACACTGTAAGTTTGGCGCTTGAAAGGAGCACAAGAGTCACCGACCCAACAATTCTTCTGAGTTCAAAACCTGCAAATGAAACACATGCCCATATATACTAAATGTTATATTGTGCAAAATTTGTATACCACAATCATATTATATAATCTGAGAGTATGTCACGTGGCTACCACATATGTGCCTAAATGTGGTTATCACTTATCTTTAGTCTAAAATCTTTGTGTAACTGTGTTCATAAATCTTAGAATCATTTGGTGATATATTATCCTTATATTTGAAATGAATTGTGAATTTGTTAATTGTGTGATGGAAAGACTTATATGATTTAATGACTACAACTTATCCTCAAGTTCTACTTACTACTAGTATTTTCGTATAAATACAACTGGTTCGCCATTTTCAAAATGACCTGAAGAGATTTTCACAGCGGAAGATAGGACCGTTCTTGCAGTTTCAGACTTCAGAACAGAGAGAGAGAGAGAGAGAGATAGATTACATAGACAGCCCTGATTGATTGTTGTGATACGTGGTTCATTGTGAATCATCTAATATATCCCCCATGAGAAAGGAGCGTGTAGCTCAGTCCATCACTCGCATGCAACGGTTGGCATTAGAGAGAGAGAGAGTGAGTGAGTTTTTTTGACAAAGCTGATCCTGATATACCACCAATGAAAATGGATCTTGTCCCGTGGCTTCAAATATAACCTCAATTTTCACCATAAGAAAGGTAAGGAATTGTCGGCTCCTCTTTAACTCAAATATCTTGTACGATAAAACTAGTTTGCCGTGATTTGAAGTTCTTATATAAGCCACTTTGAACAAATAACGCAGAGATCGATGACGCGGAAACCCTCGGCCAGATTATCGAATATATGCCTAATAACCCACATCCGCACATTTTAGTTTTTATCACCGATTTCTGAAACCATATTCTAATTAATACGGTTCAAACGTCTATAGAAATCCTATCAAAGAACAACTCTTCTAACATAATTTTTTTCATTATTAATTTCGAATTCACAACTTAATTAAAAAATTTAATACCTCATCATCATCGATTAGTCGCACGTGCCAGTAACGAATTAAGGAAACTGTGTGAGTTTACTTCTAGAAAACTAATAACACTCCTTATCACAAGGCCAACCTATATGCATGGTACGGTAGACTAATGCGTATTTACAGTTTGGTAAGTTTCACCATAAATATGGTGCACTTAGACAACTGGGTCAGACTCAAGATTTTCCATCTCTTCCGTCGTCTCTTTCCACGCTGTCGCCCCACCAAGACCTCCCCATCCCACCCACCATCAAGACAACATCAAACCCTCGACCAGCGAAAGGATTGTATACCCACCACGATGTGCCGCTAAATCGATTGTGCTTCTTCGTACCCATGCTTTTATGGGTACCTTTGAGTAGGTTTCATGAACGATGGTCCAAGAGAGATGATGCCATAATTGGGTTTTGCCCTGTTCCTTCTTTATGTAATTTTCTCATTCTCATATCCATCTGAAAGATTTATATTTTGTGGTGTTCTCTCAAGTTTTGTCATGATCTGGTTCAGACTGTAGGAGTTCTCATAATTCTTCTTTTCAGAAATGTTGAGAGCAGTAGAAGAAGAGAGCTCAGCTTACAGTGTATGCAGCACAGAGCTTTGAAGACTCGAAGAGAAGGAACTCTCACTAGTTTCGCAATGCCAGTTCCTCTCGCTCCATATCCAACACCGCCGCAAGTACCTCCTTATACAACACCACCAAATGGTACCTAATTCTTTTGCTTTTCCACTGTTTGAGCCGGAAAACTTTGTGAATAATCATTGCAATCATCGAACAGAGAACTCAGATCAAGAGTCGCTATAATCTTCTGCAAGAATCAACATTTATAGAATTCCAAATCTCCTTTTCTCGGCAAATCTAGTTGCAAAATACCACCATTTGTGAACATAATAATCATACAATGGATAACAAAAGAATTTGATTCCGCAGATTCACATTCATCAGATTTGGACAACTATGCATCTTCCCTCCAAAAGCCAAGTGTTCAGCAATTTTGTGTCTGCAGACATGTTCCTTTACCTAATTTCTAGCATCAATAAAGTTTTACATGAGAAGTCCCTTCTACTTTTAGTACATTTCTAGACAATTAACATCTACCCATTATCAATCAACACCCATGGAAAAAAGCAGCATTGTTTAAACCATTATGAATTTTCTTTTTCTTTCTCCCTTTTGCTCTTCGCGCGTCATTCATGACTCGCCTCTAAAAGAGCTTGTTCTGTTCATTAGGTGCACAAAGCCAGCTCGTATGTTCTGGATGTCGAAACCTGCTAATGTATCCAGTTGGAGCAACTTCAGTATGCTGTGCTGTTTGCAATGCAGTCACACCAGTGCCACCTCCTGGTATCTCTCTTTCCTTTCAACTTCAATTGAAACAATTCACTTTCACTCCAACAGCAACTGACATTTTACCATAGAGTTTGAAGTTCAAGTTATGATGCTTAAAAGATTATAACTCCTAACAGGAACAGAAATGGCTCAGTTGGTCTGTGGAGGCTGCCACACCTTACTCATGTACATCCGTGGAGCAACAAGCGTACAATGTTCTTGTTGTCACACCATAAATCTAGCCCTAGAAGGTATTAGTAGGGAGTTTTTCTAGATAGCTTTAACAATATTGTGACAACGAATGCCTTGCTCACCTAAATCGATAAATATGATTTACTTTGACAAGTGCAATGACTTCTTTTTTGGGACAGCAAATCAGGTAGCACATGTCAATTGTGGAAACTGCAGGATGCTGCTGATGTATCAATATGGAGCACGTTCAGTAAAATGCGCAGTTTGCAATTTTGTGACATCAGTCGGGGTCGGTATATAACTTCGATTCACTTGCCACCTATTTGTAGACTTACAGTTTCTTCTTGCTTCTACTAGAGGTTCAACACTACCAATGACACTCAAGAGATGCTTATGCCCTGTGCACAAGAATATATTGCTATATTAGAAATTGGCAGGTTCCTAGTGCCATGCAAATTAGCACCAACAATAGATAAATCTGTGTTTATTTGCTGATGAATCTTAGGCGGCTTAAAAGATAGTAGCAATAACTAGAATTTAGCAGTACAGAGATTCCCAATGCCAAAGAGTTCATTATTCCCCAAATAAGTTTGCAACTAGACTCTCTCAAACTTCTTTTCTTCTTTCAAATTTTTTCATAGAAAGTTCTGATAACAAATGCTTGAGGTTCGTTTAAGCAAAATTGATTCAAATCCATTATCTGGTGTTCTCTGATCGATTCATGTGCTCTATGGGATTTGCTTTTCTCCAATTATTGCAGCTTTTTATCTTTATTGTTCTCCTATATTTAATCCAGTAGTTTGTATTATTGGACATTTCAGGCCTCAACAAGTAACACAGAGCAGAAGTTCAACAGCTAGAACGATACAATTTGGCTTTCACAGAATTTCTACAAGTTCCCTTTTCAATCTCAAAATGAATCTGCACATTGCACTCTTCAGAGGCAAAAAATTTTCTAAGCTTATGTATATAGAGTTAAATTTTCCGCTCCGAAGCTCTTTTTAAATCAATAAGCAGTTTTGCCAAGATTGAATGTATGAGAACTCCGTGAGGAGATTTTAATGTGGTGAGTGCAGTGGAAAGTATTTTAGATAAGAAAGACTTCACTTTCTTAAACTTCATATATGTGCATTTATTGCATCGAGCATTTTAGATAAATATGCTTAGTCATTTGTTTCCACATGACAGTCGCTTTGGGGAAAGAAAATTGGGTTGGCACCATTCATAGGAAAACAACATTGATGTTACAATGTACATAGAGACAATATATATCATGCTTTATGAAGTACTTGGAAGAGATCATAATCAAGAAAACTCAGCCATAATCTTGAAATACTAGGGATAACGGGGTCAGGTGGTTGAACAAGTTCTTATTATTGACAATCCTATCCCAAGAAAAATTGGAAGTACTAGAATAAGTGGACAGTTACCCTGTTCTCGCCAGCAGTAGGCAATAGATTTCGTCATGAATCTTGAATCTGATGAAAAAGCCATGGAAAGTGTGAAGCATATCAATGTTATACTTTTTCAAATGGTAATATGACCTGCTTAAAACTATCAAAAGTAATCCACTTATGGCGCCTCTGACATTCATCATTTTTGCACTCGAGACATTACGATCTTCCCACCAGCATACACTGCATTCCAGAATCTTGTACCAGTGAAATATCTATTGGATGATAGGCTTATCTGCAAACCACATACAAATACTGTAATACATTTAACATTAAATAGAGGGGAAGATACCAACAAAATAAACCATAATAACTTCATCATTTTCATCCCTAATATTTCCAATCTGTTGAAGTATATCCACATTAATCATCTTAACTTAGCCATATGCAACTATGGTAGGACATCTGCATAACTCTTTCTAATGATCAGTACTTCCCATCCATATTTCTGTATGACCTCAAACAAGAACTTAGTTTTGGATATTCATACGCCACAATGACTCTTACAGCAATCTCACAAACAATTAATTCTCCTACAAGTCCTCAAACGACAAACCATATCTTGTTGTAGTCAAGGATCTGCTTAGTTATAAATTAATAATAGTCCTTCACAAAACTACAAATTATTGCAATCTCAAAATGCAATATTCCATAATCCTACACAGAAATCTCTTTGCAGCATAAGAAATTGTCTTGGTTATACAGCAGCAACCATCACAACTGCAGTAACCTTGGTTTCACATGGAAAAGTGCAGTAACCTTGGGTTATATAGAAAAGCAACATCATAACTGCAGTAGACCTTACTTCACACATTGAAAAGTTTGGTTCATGGCCTACCTATCACCATGCTCAAAATTGACAGAGGAATGGGCCCAATAACAATTTTCATGGTTGTTATGATTGATGGGCTTTAATACGTGGTTGGATCATTCACAACAACTGCAGTGGTCAAAAATTCAAACGTAGTATTAATTGGTGGACATCTTTGAAAGATGTCAAGAAAAATTTAAAGTAGCTTCATTATCATGCTACTATATTTGAGACAGTCTTGTTCTCCGGTCGACACAAAAGAGGAAAAATGAACCACTTTTTGTAGATTTTGCTGTTGTTGGACAATTTTCTATATACATTGATCTTTCTCATCAGATAGCAACTGAACAGCCCCATTTACATATGGATCATAAAGGATTTCAAGTTTCAAATCAGCATTGTCATATGGAAATCTATTGGACAATCGCGTCAATCCAACAAAGCAACTTCACGAACCTGATCAACAAATAAGAATCAATGAACTCGAGCCATTGTGTTAGGGGCAGAAGTCACTTTCACAGGTACAGGATTCTAAGGTACTTTTTGGCAATAAATTCTTTTTTTTTTTTTTTAGTGCGAACTTTTTGGCAATAATGACATTTAAGAAAAGTTTCTACAATCGATTTGTAGTTTAGATTTCTCGTCAAGGTAACAAAGACACTAATCTGAATGGCTCATCTGTCTCATAAAAAGCACTTCACAAAATCCCTTCAAACACATGGAGAAGACTTCCTCAATATGTTAAATTGCAGTGTGACTTAACGCGTGTTGGACTCTCCCAAATGTGATAAAGACGCTACATCAAAAGTTTTTCTTCAGTACAAAGAGTAGAGAATGGAGATTGCACTTGTTCAGACAGATGGTCCAAACTGAGATGCTCTGATCCACATGCATGGGAGCAGCTAACCAGATAGGAAAGGGTAGTGGTATGATTCCACCAGGCGAGAAGGCCACCAATTCACGCCTATACCACCTGTTGCTCATATTGAGGATGGAAATACTAGCAAGTATTAAAATGCATATACACAGATGAAACCCATGTTAAATCACCAAATTATGAATACTAAACAACCTATTGTTTTTGCCATATTTGAGACTGCTATGTTATCTCTATTGCGGTGGCCAGAGATAAAGCTCCTTTTGGACTAGCCAGCGGATGAACTGCCAAACTAGTAAGATGCACAGATGGATAAGCCATTTGGGTCAAAGGATTTGTAATACTAAATGATATAAGAACAAACGAGTTGGTGGTAAAATTAGCGTTGGTTTAAGATGTGAGCAAGGAATATATTAGTTGCTCAGTTTGGTTAAGAAGGATTCTCTTCGTCTGTAAATATCCTGGCTCCCCAACATCTGATCCATGATGGTTGCATCATATTTTATCTCAGACGTGAGTTGACGCCCTACCACACTTACATTTAGATGTATAAGCCACAAGATTTAGTTTCACTCTCCCTCATGCACTTTAAGAGCCCTGAACTTTATGTCCTAAACAGAGAATTTTTTTTTCCTTGGCAATGGGTGGGGGGGAGGGAGGGGAGAGACAATCGAATCCTAGACACCTATCAGAGGTAAGAATTTCAACTCATTTGAATAACTACATGAGTCAAAGCCCTTGATAATCTGAAACACAGTTAAATATATGGCTCAGAACACCAGTGCTGCTAATTTTTGGGGCAGCCCATTGATCATTCGAAATGTATGATGCCTATCACATTAACAGGCAAGCCCAATGCCCCTGCAGATCTTTTATCAACTAGATGATATCTATCCAGTGTAACTAACTATGTGAATCAAGCTGAATATTTTCAGTATGACCTCATAGAGTTGACCGAAGCGAAGAAAAGGAAAATCAGGTAACAAACAGGTGCAATATGCAGAAATTCTAATACATGTATGTATTAGTATCACCAGTGGTGCAACAACATTGCTGTCGGCAGTAAGACAAACAAGTCACTTCATGCACCGAGATCAGTATCAAGAAAGGCACAGTGTAGCCCCATCTAGAGTGTTCATGGGATAGGGAATAGCAGGCTAACCTCCATCTTTGCATTTGCCATATGGCACATGGGTGGAGCCTAAAATATCCAAGCTTCCATAGAAATGTTATGATGAGAAGCAAAAAGAAACTCCCCTGAAACAGATGAGGAATTAGCATTAATTGAAAGAAAAGAAGTTGGGAGTGGGAGTGTTAAGGATGGGGGTCCTAGCCCAATGGAATGAAGAATTGAAACAGCAAAAGCATTAATAAGAAAATGACAGACTGGATTTAGTTGTTCTTTGGCCTTCTGACCTGACCACCAAATTGGAATCTGCTTTCCAAACACACAAACCTCCTCACATGCCACCACCGGTAGATGGGTTTAACCTTCACATTTCAGTTGCATGAAACTCTAAATGCCAGTTGAGAAGTAATATTATCTCAAACACAGAAGCATATCCACTCCGAGGTTAAGAATATACTATTGAAATGAAAATATGATGCTCAAGAAAGTGTAGACTATGAAAATATCACATGATATTTAGTCTCGTAGTTGACTTTAAATATAAACAAGAAGCATTATTACACAAATATAACTCTGCAAATACAACTATGAAAATATCACATTTAGAGTTTCACCACTCTGAGGTTAAGCATAAACTCTAAATGGCTTTCAATGGGTTAAGAGTCTCTCTGCATGCAACACATGCAAACATGCAAATTACATATATACCCTGTGACAATGCAGGAACAAAGTCTATGTAACTGAGATACTTCTCACATTTTGAAACCAGTAAAGAAACCTTTAAAGAGAGAAAATGTAGTATATACTTTTGAAATGAAAAATTGTTCGCATATCAAATAAAAAAGCACCCCTTTTTCAATTGTTTGGTTTGGTGTACAGGCACTAGTTATAAGAGAATAAGAATGGCTAGATGATTTCAAAGGAAACACCAAGGGCAACAACAGAGTAAATATATTTGAAACTTTATGCTATATCAAGTATTTCCATAACATTACAACCAAGGTACTCCAAGCAGAAAAGTTAACAATGCTCAACCAGCATCCTTTATTAACACTGTCATCTACCATATGCCGTTTGAGCCAATACTTGGTGAACATCTTTGACATCTACCTCCAAAATTTACATGGAAAGTTTTCAGGTGTAATATGGTTCTTTGCAGCATGATTAGCATAAACAATCACCAACATCTGCCCATGTTTAAATCTCTTTCCAATCAGTTATAAGTCATCATTATTACTTATCAGTTTGGAGGACTTCAGAGCTTTGCCATGGCCAATGCTGGTAAGTTATCTCTTCTTGGAAGTTTTAGGTCTTCCCACTCTTGATCATCCATTTTGGCAAAAAATTGGTCCACAATTTCGTCTTGGATTAGCTCCAATCTTGATGGTTGCCACTGAAAGGTTCAAGCAATATAGTTGTAATAAAAATATTTGTTTCTTGAAAACAAATTGTATTACTCACGATACTTGTGCGGAAAAGTGATGGTTAACCTTGGGGCTCCCGTCCTTGTCTATTAGTTTGGCTCTGCATCCCTGCATTTTATAGTGGTATATTAGAATGATCAAAGATTATTTCTTTTAAGAAGAGAACTTGTTTGAGATGTTCCAAAAACCTCAAAGAAGTCATTGCTAAGTTTTCTTTCCACAGCATGACAGCCCAGTCTGTATTCCATAATCAGGCACTGGCCAATGCCTTGCAACCTCCCTTTTCTAATCTAGAATTGCATGTGAAAATATAATCATAACAATAATTAGAAATATTCTCAGAACATCTAAACTATCAATAAAATAGCCTTAAGATATTAAGTTATGCATCATTAGGAGGATAGTAAGGTGGCAATTGTTGTATTTTCCTAATGGAGAATAAAAGTTTAGGAATCAAAGAGACCATATGTGTTAACTCTTGACGATTTTTCCAGTTCAGCATTATTTAAGAAGTGAAAAGCATAAAGCTTTGACCAAAATAAAAGGTCAGCGGTGTTCAAGGCATTCTAGTAAACGTGTGGGCTCCAGGATGGGAAATATGCAAATAACTATAGCATGTTATTAAGAAGAAGCTACTTCCTAGAATGGAACTGAAGATCTCAAGTAAAGATGCAAGCAACAAAGAAAATAACAAAGAAAAAATGAAATTGACAATACCAAAGGCTCTTCTTGACAACTTATGAGACTCTTTTCTTGTTTGATGCAAGTAAAACGGGTCCTAAGAGGTTGCTCAAGTAATATACTAACATTGGATTGTGAATTTATAAATAAAACATTTATTTTATGGCAATAGCAGCATAGTTCAAGTTTTGACCCTTCAATTGGGCAGTTGAATTTGCCTCTCGCAGAATTACTGCTCAAATCTCATACTAAAGGAAGCAAGTTCTAGCAAAATCATTTCTCAGTAAATTAGCTCCCATTTTCACTTCCATGACAATAAAATGTCACAGAAGTGAAATTCCCGGACTTTGTATGAGAATAGTCCCATAACTATTATCCAAAATAACTGTAAGTCATCTAAGGGAAATCAGCAATTCTCCAATAATACTGTAAGGACACATGTAAACTAGAAGAAACTTAGGATAATCTAGAAGACAACCAAATGAATTTTTTTTTTTTTTTTGTGCCTACTGAATACCAAATATACTCATCGATGCCCTTGCTAACATGTGTTTCAAGTGACATGTACCATAACTTTTCATAAATACACATTTATCGACCAATCTTGTAAAGAGAAAAAGACATCTTCTACATACTTGTTTGAGTGAAAGCTTAAGACTCAATGGAGATGCCTTCTTTATTGACTGAATAGCTGCTATAATCCAGTCATCACTGCTATTCAAAGCTTCTATTTCCTGCAACAATAACCATAACATTTTATGCAAGACCAAATTACAGCTACACATAAGGTGTGAATTACTTAAAAAGTATAATTTTTTTTTTTCCTTTTTTTTTATGTTTCATGTTTGGAACCATTTGTCTAGTCCAAAAGTGATACCACATCTTAAGAATAAAAGAGTGCAGTACATCAAATGCTCAGTTGCAAAACCAGGAAGAAAGAAAATTAAGAGGAAATTAGTGCATCATCAACTTACAAGAGCAGCTAAAATTTCTTCAATTGTTCTTCTAGAGAAGCACCTGTCAACAACCTCTATTCTGAAAACAATAAATAATAAAATGAGCATACAGGCAGCAGATTTTAAGCCTAGAAGTTGGGATTCAGTTCAAATCATCAAGAATAAAAAAGTAATCAAACATGCAATGATACTGCAGTTATAGATAAGAGAGCTGGCCTTCACCCACATAAAGGAAGAAAAATACTTATGGCCAGAGAAGACCATTGGAGAGCAACTGAAGTCATTTTTGATATTTGACAGGAGCTTTACTATCAGTTTCCATGTAGGTATAACACTTCTGAATGTAGCTATTAATAAAAGAAGTGAACATATGCATAAATGTATTAGGCATGCTTGCGTGCATATACAGATGTTCCTTTCTCCATACTATTGTAAGTGTTGTCAATTTGAATGCTAAGTGTTTATGTAATGACCCAGCTCATCAGGTCACGAAAAATCGCAGCGGATATCACACAAGTCGGACAAAAAAGGAAGTACCCCATTATATCAGCATCAAAGGCCTCACAAGATACACCGCTACTGCAAAAGATTGCTAAACAAATATCCTAATGGAACCATAGTGATAAAGTTCTCTTTTCTGGCTTATGGGTTAACAGACAAAGTAGTATCATATCATAGTATGTACAACACAAGTATCTCCGTGATTGGAGGTAGCTGACTACTATATATTTGTTTATTTCTTTTCATAAGACTCTCAGCCCATGAATAGATTTTCCCACAACCTATTCCTATGTGGAAAGCATCTGATTTTCTGGGATAAAAGAAGCAGGAAAGAAAGGGATGAGTTACAAAAAATCAGCAAGCACTAAGACAACACTAGAAAATAGGGAGAAAAAACATCAATCAAGAGCATTCCATGAATTATTCTCATTGATAACAACACTAGCAAATCACCAAAAAAAAAAAAAAAAAAAAAAAAAAAAAAAAAAAAAAAAATCAGAATAAGTCAAATATCATAGAAAACATCATGTCAAACAGACAATAACTTTATCAATCACATTTAGGAGTCTGAACACTAATTATCACTCAGAGATTCGAGAACTTTTTTTTATTATTTTATACCAAGAGTCCAAAGACTTTTTATGTTCTATCAGGAGTCTGAAGATTTCTACTTTCTATGAGGAGTCTGAAATGTTATGGTTTCTATAAGGAGAAGACGGGAGAATATCTTATTATCATAAATCAGAACAAGTTATCTCGATGATGACATGCAAAGACATGGTATGCAAAGACAAGTGTCTAGCTTGGTGCGAGAACACAAGGTAGCTTTCGATGATGAAATGTGCGATCAAAGACAAGTGCTGGATTTTGATTAGTGGATCAAACAGATGGCTAAGATGGAACTACGAATTTCCATACAAATTCAAAATTGAGATCATTTCATAATTTCAAAATTATTCGTTTCTCAATTACTTTGCCCAAATCAAGGTTTTTTAATAAAGATATTTTTCCTAAAATTTTTAAATTAATACCAATATATATCTTATTTTTTCGAAAATAACGTAATTTTTTTTTCAAGAAAATTAAGGTTAGGGTTATTATAGGTTATTATAACTTAAGTATGGAAATGAACATGGTACCAGTAGCAGTGCATGAGTATGGAAGTTTGTAGGTACAACATGCAACTTTGCAATTCACTTTCATTCTTATGCTTTCATATGCTACCAGTAACAACAGGACCACAGTAATAAGCTTATGTTCCATTTGACACCGAGAGTGATACCATTCTGCTTTATTGACAAATTCAAACCTCAGGCTTGGTTGTTGCAAATAGAACACTAACTTATGGCCTAAGTTCATTTATGGAGAGCAAGTAGTAAAGCAATTGAGATGTGCTATTGATAGCCCCACCTGTGGTAGGCACTCTTTTCTTTCAGATGTGGTTGCACCGAGAATTTATCCAGAATAGTAGAGACAACAGCTGGATCACTGGTAGTCACCTTACACAATGCTTCTTCCATTGCAAGCAAGTTCTGTTCAAGTAAAACTCTTTAATAAAGGTGTATCAAAGTGCTTGAAATCCAACACGCTCGCATTTTCAAATAACTCAGAAAAAATTTGTCACATGGACAGAAGTAGCACAGGAAGAGGAATCCAGTGAAATTCCTTCAATACAAGGTGGTGAACAAACAAATGGTTCATTATTTTCTCTTAGAAAAAAAAAAGGTTAATTATTTTCCAAAGTTTTGCACATACAATCAATAGCATGGAAATGTCTGTTCTTTCTAATTTATCCAAACCCAAGATTCTGCACCAAGAAGCCATCAATGTAGAGATAACTATCCTATGAATATGACTAATCCATGTGCTTCTCCAGGGAACTAAAATCCCCTCAATTCATGTGGCCTCATAAAGCCACAATTTAAACAATTGAGAGTTGTCCTTGTGAATCCTTCCATCAGATAGGGAAGTTCCTCTATGGCAACTCTTACATCTAGCTCCAATATTGAGAACGGCAAATGAATTTTGAGAAAAATATTTCACTCGCCCCCTTTGGCAAATAAGAGCCAAGCAAGCAAAGCTTCTCTGTAACAGGTGCCTACAGAAAATTTTGGAGACCCTTTGTCACCAGTATCACTTAAGACCAATTTTCTTCTACTATCTGTTCTAAGCTTATTCCATCTCGCCTAGCTTCTCTCCAGATATCACAGGCATGAGAATCATTAGCTCTATTTGAGAACAAATCACTCCCATTTGCACCAAACTTGAAGCCCAGTAGTCAATGGTACTCCTATGGTCAATTCCTATGAATACCTAAGCCTGCGTGACTATTAAACCAATGAGGCTTGATCTAGACCCTCAAGCCTTCCACGCGAAAATTTAAAGCCCATAGTTGAAAAACGAAATACAATGTCATAATTTCATTGTCTCTTGGCCTTTGAGGGTAATAAAGGTTGAAAGAATGTTGATAAGGTCCATAAACCACTCTTGATAGCATTTAACCCCATCAGAAAGAGACCATACTCAAGTTCACTTAATGCTAGAAAATCTAAAACTAAATCCAATTTATCATTGGTTTCCTTACATGAAATAAAGGGCAAACTACAAAATACTTCCCCCTGGTCTACACTTTTCACAACTAACCCCCCAAAATTTCAAAACCAGCAAAGAGACCCTAAGCTACACTCTGCAAGAAAAGTGCCCCCACCGTTAATATAACATTATAAAAAGTTAAAAAAGGGGAAAAACCACATGGCTTTTCCCCATATTAAAAATAAATAAATAAATAAATAAATAAATAATACATATTCTTTTTCCCTTGCTTCTCTTTCTCTCCCTTTTCCTTCTTCCTCTTCTCCTCTTCTTTGTTCCTTAAGCAAAACCCTCAAAACAAGTTTCTAGTGAAATCAATTGTACAATGTGAGAGAAGTTGCCAAGTTGAATAGTAATATTTGCCCAATTCAATCCATGAACGACTTTACCTTGAATTTCTCTCACTTCTTTCTGATGTACCTCCTCAAAACATAACTCTATTATCAAATTGTGAATTTTCAAACCCATCATATATTTCCACCCTATAATTTTTCTCTTTTTATAGAAAAAGAAATTGTATTAGATACAAAAGAGAATATACATAATTCTCAACGGATAAGAAAATCAAATAGTCAAAATAATAAAACAAAGATCATTAGAAAAAAACTATTGAAGGATTGGATTCTGATCCTTCTTCAAATAAGTATACAAAATAAACTTATCCCAAAGGAGAGAAGAGACAATATTCTGAATCCTGATAATTCTAACATCACATTCCCTCAAAATACATCAAGAAATAGCAACAACAACGCATTTCTAAAGCCAAGGAGTATCTTTCTGCCCATTAAATCATCTAAACTTTGTCAAGAACAAATTAGAGACATGTGTCCCAGTGATTACCACATTCAGCAAAGAGGCAATTCCATATCTACTGTATTGTAGAGTAGGCTAAAATTAGGTCATCTCTAATTTTACAATCTCCCATGCACCAGAAAAATATTCAGTCAAATAGCTTTAAAAGATCTCTGTTTTTGTAACAGATCATTTGCATTAATCTTGTTAAGCACAATAAACCATGTAAAAAACTTAACTTTGAGAGAAACTTTGTTGACTTCTAAATAAATTGGTTAAGTGAAAAGTAAGAGTGCGAGGAAGGGAAATAAGATAATGAAAGAATGATTTACAACAAAAGATACCTCAACTGTCAAGGCTCAAACTCTAGTATGAGGGACACTGAACAAGGGGTCTTTTCCTCAAGGAAATGAGGGAGTTAAACTATAATTTCCTATCATCAAAATGTTTTTAAAAAAATAAATTTTGATGAGAGACCAAATTAGCCTCTAAGAATAAGAAATTCTTGATCGCAACAGATGAAATATGAAGAGCTAACAGAGTTTAGGAAAAGTAAGCAGACAGATTAATCCCCAATTTAATAATCCTCCCAAAAGAGAACTCACAACTCACCTCCCACTTTAAAAGATACTAGAGGAAGAAAGATATGATAAACTGAGAGATCAATTTTCAAGAGGAAGAATAAGAAGCTCGCACCGAATTCTTGGCATCTCATCCATTATGTCCCAGATCATATTTACTCTTAATGACCTTATGCAACAAAAAATTAGATTCTAAAGGGAGTTTCCGTAACTATTTACCAACTAGGAAAATGTTACTGGATTACCCACCCAACAACACCCTCAGATTTAGGTTCAGAAACCTGATCACAACTCCCTACATGATCTCTTCTGTTAACATCCTTTCATGACCAGAGAAAATCTTTCTAAACCTCTCAATGTTCTCCATCTTTCCCATACAAATCTTGAAAAGTAATAGAAAGTAAAGGAAGATAATAGGAAGATAATCCTGTATTGGGGTAATATGCCCGCCTGACAACAACAAAGCACCCTTCCAACGAACCAACGTCTTACCAACCCTAGCAATAATCGGATCCCAAACAGGACTCCGCAAATCACCTGCCAAAGGAACCTCTAAGTAAGCGAGAGGCTACTCTTACATCTTAGATCCAATAAGAGCTGGCAAGCAAGATTTCATCCAAAAGGCTCACTCTTAGCCATGTTGATCCTAAACCCAGAGATTTTTTTCAAAAAAAAAAAAAAAAAAACAGAGAGAGAGAGATTGCATCTTGAAAACCATCTCTACTGTCTTTGACAAAGAATGGTATCATAGGCAAATATACAAAACTCATCAAACCCCACCCTAGAAACAGAAAAACATTGGTAATACCTCTCCCATTTATCATGCTACTAAAGGGATCAAGAACAGGAGTGAAGACAAATGGTGAGAGAGCATCCACCTGCCTCCACCCAGAAGAAATGGAAAACCAACTTTTAGGTTCCATTAATAACAAGATAAAAGGTGGCCAGACTGAGACATCCTCTCTATCTCCCAATCTAAACTCAAAACCCTTCTTCTCTGTTGCATTGTCTAAAAAACTCCAAATAACCCTATTATAACAACAATAACAACAACAACCTGAGTCTTAATCCCAAAATTTAGAATCGACCGTTTAAGAGGCAAATATAAGAGATTTAAAAAAAAAAAAAAAAAAAAAAAAAACACACACACACACACACACACAAAATCCAAATATATAATACGAAAAGTGATAATTTAACTTACTCTAATTTTCCTACGCCACTGGTTTTTATCTGAAATCATCTCTTCAGTTAACTCTTTAGCTGTCATATCTTTGCGAATACACTGCATCTATGTTTTTAACGGTCTTTCTCGTCGTTTCACTAAATCTCCTATATTTAAACTCTCGATTCTCCTAATTGATATATCTTTGTTACATATGCGCAAACCATCTCAAACAATATTCTTACATCTTATCCACAATCGAGTTCACTCTCAATTTCATGCGTATTTCTTCATTTCTAATCCTATCTTTCCTAATTTTACCACACATCCACCTTAACATGCTCATTTCAGTCACAGCCATCTTCTCTTCTTATTTTTGTTTAATGGTCCAATATTCAGTACCATACAGTAATGCAGGTCTTACTGTCGTCTTATAAAACTTCCCTTTTAGATGGAGTGATATCATACGATCGCAAAGAACTCCAGATGTCCTTCTCCATCTCATCCAACTCGTTTAGATCCTATGGTTTACATCCATATCTATGTTACCGTCATTTTGGATAATGAAACCAAGATATTTAAAATGTTCATTTTTTGGTACCTCATGTATTTCTAACCTAATCGTTTCTTTATTGTTCTGATAATTATCACTAAATGTGCATTTCATGTACTCCGTTTTAGATCGACTCAATCTGAATCCTCTGGACTTTTGTTTCCCTCCATAACTCCAATTTAGCACTAGTACCCTCTTTGGTTTCATCTATCAACACTATATTATCTGCAAAGAGCAGATACCATTATATTTCATCTTAAATGCTCTTTGTGACTTCATCTATCACTATTACAAACAAAATTGGACTCAATGCCGATTCCTGGTGGAGTCCAAATAACCCTATTATAAGCCACTTTAAAATCTAGTTTCAAAAAAATTCCTATATCATACTTATTAACAACATCAGCCACCTCATTAACCACTAAAGCCGCATCTAAAATCTACTTCACCCCTGTGAAAGCACTCCCATTACAACAAAAAGTGTGATCTCCACCAACAAGAAATGGAACACCAACTTTAAGTTATGCAATAATAACAAGAGAAAGGGTGGCCAGACTGAGACATCCTCTCTATCTCTGCATCTAACCTCAAAACCCTTCATCTCTTTGTCTAAAAAACTTCAAATAAGCCTATTATAAGCCTTTTTCAAAGTCCGGCTTCAGAAAACTTCCTATATCATAATTATTAACAACATCAGCCACCTCATTAACCGCTAAAGCTGCATCTAAAAAAATGCTTAACCTCTATGAAAGCACTCTCATTACAACAAATAGTGCAATCAAGTACTTGACATAGCCTATAGCCCATTAGCCAAAACTTTAGCAACAATCCAATAAAAGCCTGTAGTAAAAAAAATCTACCACTGTTAAGCATCGAGACTTCTTAGTAATAATTGTTATGAATTTGAAATTTATAACTTTACCTTCTACGTGATTAGTAAACAACTCCATATAAACTCCCAAAAGGATCCTCACAGATAATATCTTAAAAATTTTAGGGAAAAAAAATCCACAATAAAACCACCATCAAAACTTGGAGGTTTCTCTTTACCAAAACCAAAAACAACCAAACAGATCTTATCCACCTTAAATGGCCTCTCCAACCACGACCGCTGGATCTCTCGATCAGATGTCACTCCAACCCCTTCAATCAAAGGGTGACCTCGACTCTCCTTGATATAGAGATCGCTATAAAATGGCCCGTGATCTTATTCTCGATAACAATAAGATTTGCAATGAAAATCCCTGCATCATCTTCTAACTCTATAATTGAAATCCTTTGCCTCGCACCATTGGCTACTTGATGGAAGAACCCAGAATTAAAATCTCCCTCTCCAAACCACTTCATACGAGTTTTTTGCGACAACAAATATTCTCCTTGCCAAGAATATTAAAAAAAAGGGGAAAATTTGCAAAGAATATTTTGATAAAAAGGAGTAATATCCCTCGGTGAAAACCCATGATGGTTTAATCCTGTGAAGCCACTTCGTTGAGGTTTATTTTTCATAATCTTTTCATAAAGCATGTGACTTAAATTCTCAAATACCACACACCACTTCTTCTATCATTATAGAATAGAATATTCCCTCGTGTAAAGGGGAGTGTCAGCAATTATGAATCCACCCACTACAAAAATTTGCTAGAGATTCTTAGTAGATTGCAGAATCATGTAGCATTCCTTGCATGCAGATTAGATTTATTCTGACCTCAATCTAAAAATCTATCCTGTTTTAATTTATTGAGGAACCAAAATTATTTACACGTTAGAATCAATCTAACAAATGTCCCACACATAATTACATAACAAGTCTACAGTACTATTCTGACTTCAGACAAAAGAAGACCTTTTGGTTTTGATTTGTAACTAAAAGCATACTTTTGCAGGAACAAAATGAGTTGCAAGGCCACAGGCAAGCATCTCTGCACCATCCAGCCTTTCACCTGTCAGACCAAGATATTCTCCTGAAAATTTAGAATGGTGGAATTATATGAGAGCACAAAAAAGCAAAACATTCAATTATGTCTAAAATCAGCAAGGAACAGAGGTAACTCTATTTCATATGGAACAGGACAACACCCTGTGACCACCAAGTGATGAACAACTACATAAACATTCCACTGGGAAATTGACTTCAACTACAATCAGAAACAAACTATTAAGCCATAGCAATAGTTTTACCAACAGTGTAATTTAGGATCTCAGTACAGTTTCATCTTTTCACTTATGGTGTATTTGACATCATTATGCTCTAGATTATTGAGCCTGTTGCTTGGGTGAAATTTTCAAGGTGATGAAGTGATTATGAGGGTTTAATTCTTAGTTTTGCTGAGTGTTAAATCCCATGAAAATGCTTCCTGTGATTTCAAGGCTCCAATATGAGGAGATAGACATGCACACATTAAACGTAGACAACTACAGAAAGGGAGAGTGGGGGAAGGCTATCATTTTCCTCGAGCTATAGATGAGTAATTTATCATCATCCAATGTTAACCGATAAATGGATGAAGAAACACAACAGAATGGAAGTGTGCTTAGGTATGCTAATCGGAAAAAGATTGAACATTATTAGAGAACTAGAGATCAAATGAAGTGAAAGAATACATGGAGGATAACACAATTTTTAAAAGGTGACCAAAAATAATGAAAATTGAAGCCCACAAGAAAAACCTCCATATGATTCAACAAAGCTTTCCCCATCTCTCCAAATATCTTCAAGATCAAATAGTTAAATTCCTCAATGCTGAGTAGGGGTGTTCATTATTCGGGTCAAACCATTCACCAAATCGAGTTATTGGGTTCGGGTTAATAAAAATCAGATCGATTAAATGATTTCGCCCGATTAAAAATTTGGGTTAATGGTTCAACTTGGAAAATAAAAATTTTCATTCGGGTCCCGCTCAAAACCCGATTAACAAAGCTGTGAAATTTGTTCAGATAAATTGATTCGGGTGAATTGGTTCGGATAAATTGTTATTTAAAAGTTAATCAGGTTTTCTAACCTTATATATGAATATTTTCATGTTTTGTGGAATTGGTTCGGGTAAATGAAACCCAAACCATTTAACCCGAAGTTTGATTCGGCTAAATTGGTTCAAGTGTCATGTGATTCGGTTCGGTTCTCGATTGAATTTTTAAAAGTTCAAAACTCGAATAACCCAAACTGAATCACCCGAAAAACCGAATGCCCGCCCAAATGAACACCCTTGCTGAGTGCCCAAAAAAAGGCAAGGGAAAATGTTGTATCCAAGAGAGAATGTGGAATTTTTGTCCTTTGAAATTCCAAGTTCCTTTCCAGTAATTTAACCAAAAGAATAACATCATTGTGCTCCACTATGAAAGTTTTAGCCTCCTAATTACCATAAGAGCCACTAGACGTGGTAATATAAATTTTTGCATAGGCATACTCTTCAAACAGACAAAATGGTTTGTTCTAAACGGCCCAAGAGATGGAGCACTTGGGAATATATTCTTGTATTCAAAAGTACCCTGGAAAAATTTGAGGAAACATTTGCAAAGGAAAACTTTCAACTATTTGCACTAACATATGGACTAAGTAGCATTTTTAACCATTTGTACTCCCTATAACCACAGGTATTCTGGCAAATATGGCAGTAAAGATTGATAAAGTCTGTTGAGGCTTTGAAGTTCAGAAAGACTACCAGTTTTTAGCTTATGTCAGGAACCATCGCCCCAAAAGCTATTCAGCAAACAAGCAAGGGGGCTTTAACTCCAGTGATCAGTTGGCTGATATTTAAGAAGACAAGCATCAAGATTTCAAGATGATTACCAAAGAATCCAGGGAGTCTGGATAGAAAATAAGAACCACCAACATCCGGATATAGTCCAATTGCTGTTTCTGGCATAGCAAACACCTGTTCAGAAGAAACTAGACAGTAAGGTCAAGCATTTTTAAGAGAATAACATAAACAACAATTTCATAATGTGCATTGGTATAGTTATAATATAAGAAATAAAAGACATAATTTCTATTGAGAGTTCCCAGCATGAATGAAACACCACAAAATAAAAAAGATATCTACCATCCTCTGAAAATAGCAGCTTGAATTCATACATCAGAAGTGAAATTCAAAAGAGTTATACATGACTTGCAAAGTATCCATATTCGCAACTTTACCTTTTAAAAATTCCCAAATCATTAAGTATGCTTATTTGAGTGACTAAGAGCCAAGTAACTAACAAGTTTTAAATGACTACACACAATAGTTATAAGGGAATGTTCAACTGTACCCTAAAAATCTGCAATCCAAGTGCCATCCAAAACATAGTATTGTAACGCACTAGATAACTAAACTATGTGATCCAAAGTTAATACAAGTTTGAAGAAATTGACAAATTACAAACCAAAGATATAAATATTTTATTTAATCTAAAGAGCAATTATGATTTTCAATATTTATTTTTCTTTTCTTTACTTATATTATTATTGGTTAAAATTTATTTTACATACACTTAAAACATGTGAAATACTTGAGTAAAATACAAACTACCCTTAGAAATAGTAGTTCAAATATTTAATTAAGCCTATCGCGTTATATGGTTTACTGGGAGAAGCTAAAGTACCACATTTCCGTACTTCTAATGGTACTTCATGCTGAACCAGGATCAACACAATATAGCTATACACCTATTAGGAATAAAGTTTCGTGATTTGAACATGTTAACAAACCCCCCTCCCCCAGGGCAAGGAAGAAAAGAGTAGAATTACTCATTATTTCAACAAATGTGGAACTCTTGTGCAATTAAGCCCTGACTTTTCTTACCAAATAGCAGAAAGAGTTTAATCATGAGAAAGAAGGGAAGCTTTTGCTCAGAAAAAGTGCTCCTAAATTACAGTAACATATCACAGATAAATATCTAAAGTGGACGAACACCCTCACAGATCAATGCTCTTCCTCAAGATGGTGCATGTAATATCTCCCATGCCCTTATCAGGTAACAACTCTACAGTGTTTACATAGGGAATCCTTTTTTGGGAGCACATGGGCCTTTTCTTCCCCAAAGCATTCTTTGTATGAAAAGGATGCGGTGCAAATTCTGTATTTTGTGCATTAATAATTATTTCAATTTTTATTAAATTTCAAAGAAAATTGGCATAAACATTTATATGTTTGCAAACTATAAATTATTTATAAGGAACTTATATTTTGAGAGGGGACATTTGGCCCCACTAGCTGCCACATGGATCCCCCAGCGGTACAGAGCCGTGAAACCTCATTAAAACTGCTATTTGTCCTAGGTTGTTCAACAAAGACAATAAGGAGAACAAAAACAAAGTAGGCCATGTCCATTATCTAGAAACATTCCAAAACAATTATGGAAATGCCAGATAATGTACATTTTACACAAGATAATGCATGTGAAGTACCGAATTCTCAGTAGCCACACGAAATTGTCCATGCACAGAAACTCCAGCCCCACCGCCCATGACAAAGCCATTGAGAATTGAAACCTTCAAAATTCAGCAATAATTAGTACCTCTGGTATTAACTTCCAGAAAGAAACAGGCATCCTAAAAACCAACGCCCAATCAAGACAGAAGCTATCACCTGAGGTTTTTTATATGTTGCCAAAAGATAATTCATT
Organism: Dillenia turbinata; assembly: GCA_037126225.1. Lineage (NCBI taxonomy): Eukaryota > Viridiplantae > Streptophyta > Magnoliopsida > Dilleniales > Dilleniaceae > Dillenia > Dillenia turbinata. The sequence goes on along the minus strand of JBAMMX010000008.1, from coordinate 17,671,437 downwards.
CTGTATTCGTTCCAAAAATATTTTGCCCCTGATTTCCAGCCACCTGATCCATGACAAGAGATCCAAGTTAACACTCCCTCGGCAGCTTAAAACTTGAGACACTGGGGTCCACTAAGCCACATCCATTCATATTCAAAGAAAATAAGAATTAAAGGTCAAAAGTAAGTTTACCAAAGGGAAGAAGAGAATTAGGAGCACACAAATGGACTTCAGAAAAAGTTCAGATTCTTTCATGTAATTTCCTAACCTTAAGGACAAGGATGAAAAAGATTCAACCCAAAAGGATATACAGAGTAGAAGATATACCTGCTATTGTATCACGAACAATATATGCAACATCTCCACCAGCACAAAATGATCTTCCTTTTCCCTGCAAGCAAATTATGACAGCTGTTGATCAGAATACTCTATAAAATGATGTGTGGGAATAGATTTTAGCTTCCTTTGTCTCTGGAAAAGTGACAGCAGTAAACTGTAACTTCAGATTATTCATATACTAAAGCTAGCACTAGCACAATGCCAGCCCCTATTACACAGAATTTATCTAGGACCATGCAGCACTTCCCACCCCTTCAAGTGAAAGAACAACTGAATGAAGGAATATAAGTCATAGAACTTCGCCCAAGCCAGAAATAAAACCATACAAAAGCACAATTTGGAAGGCTATAACTGTATGAGTTGCATATGGAATCTCAAAATGAATAGCTTCAAATGAAAGTTTCTGTAAGAGTAACTGGTTGAAGAGGACCTCCAGCCTTCTTTTAATAGTACCAACATCACCAAAATTTCCTACTTAATGGACAACCAAAACTACACACATTTCACCAAAACAAAAATTACAATATGCTCATCACACTCCCAATATCTTCCATCATCATAATGTTGCTTTATCTTTATTAAGATCACTTTCAACTAATTCATCAGCAATTCGACTACACATAGTAGGTATAATGGTCATTACACAAACTTTCAATGATTTTGAAAGAATAACACAAAAAATCAAGCAAAGAATACCTTAAGGAGAATAATTTACATTTCATGACTATCAGTCTTCCAATCATCACATGCCCATTTGATTATCGCATCAATTCAAATAAAGATTCAACATTCAAGAACAGTTCGCTGTTCTGAATCCAATAAATCTGCCTCAGAAATCTTTTCAATCCTCGGATTTAAACTAGAAACCTTATGTATGCTATAACTGTTACTTTTCCTACCCTTTTCTTGGAAACTTTACTTAGGCCTTCATTTAGTTTACACAGCAGCATCTCCTCAAACCAAATCTGTTGAGTTTCCCTCAGACCCTTTTCTTTACTATCACTTTTTATGAAAATTGTGGCACTCTGAGTCGACATGTCAATAGTGTGATTCTAAAAGTCAAGTAAATGTTTTATAATCAACGTTGGCAAGGCTAAGGCTTGTCTAATATAGGATGTATTCCAAGCATGTCCCAACATGGATACAACTTCTTGGAAGAAGTATTCATCCACTATCTTATGCAAGCTAGATAGGCCAAGGGGCATTTGAACTGGGAAGAAAGTTGAAATGTACATAATGCAAGCCATGTAGCGGAAAAAAACATAAGGATCCCACACACACACATTCCAACAACACTGGATGCACCATTACATTTTAAATCTGAAATTTCTTTAACTAACTTATTATCTTCTTTGTACGCTGGTGCATTCTTTCAGCATATTCTTTCATTTCTTTCTAAATATATTAAATTTCCTCACTAAAGAAATGAAAGTATGAGTTACACCAAACAAATATGGTGAATTTTAATAGTACTATTTTAGTTTCAGTAGGTTATGGAAAATACAGTTGTAAGATCTTCAGTTTAGCACCACAAACTCCAAAACAGATACAAAGATACAGCCATGTAAAATAAAAATTGTCAGAACAGGATAAATTTAAAAATGCAGAATGCATATCTTATTTATGTTCAACGAAAATTTAAGATGAGGATCATAAAATGCTAAAGACTATTTTCCAAAACTTCATTACTACATATGGACATTTAAAGATGGGCTCAGACAGCAAACAGAAAATAATGGCAACACAACATATCATTAATATAGTTTTTGATGATGGTTTGGAAAATATAGCTTATAACAATAACAACAACCTGAGTCTTAATCTCAAATTTTGGGGTCGGTCATTTGAAAGACAAATATAGGATAAGGGAAAATATATATATATATAATTAAAGTTTGAAACCAAAAAATAGAGAAGATAACATTAAAAAAATAACAATGAAAATAAAATATAGCTTATAGTTAGTCAAAAATTCCTACATGTACAAAAATAAATAAAATAATAAAATAAAATAATTCTTGTGCATTTTACCTTAAGAATCACTAATTTAACATTATAATCCTCCTCGTAAGCAGTAAAAAGCTCCCCTAATTTGCAGACCTGGAAAAAATCCGCAAAACAAAATGGTGGCGATCAATAACAGAGATTCTAGAGTGAAATGATATACACATAATTGTCAAACAAATCATGGATGATGATATAGAGGAAGTCACAGAAGATAATGGCTTCAGCATACAAGAAGCAAGCCCTTTCGGGCTAGCGGTGACAACACAGCATTAGTTAACCGTGTGAAGTTGTCATGCAGTGCCTTGTTACTTTTATGAGCTCAGTGAGACAATATAGAGTACATTTAATTAATTCAGGCAAAATCCAGTTGTAAAGCCTTCAAGTTAATAAAACTGCATGCGGATAGCTTAACATTAATTTAGAAAAAAAATATATATATATATATCACATGCCATCAGCTGGAGAAAATAGTTGCAAAAACAATTAATTCTTGTGCTTTGTGACATATTATGTGAGCTCACAACTTAAGATTCCACATGCCAAAACCCAGATTCAACCAAGGATAATATAATATTCATAAAATTTGAAGATAGATCAAATCGTCGTACCATGTAAAAGGAGAGCGCATTCAACTGCTGAGGTCTATTTAGGATAATAGTCCTCACATATGATTCCTGTTCAACTAGAATCTGCAAAAACAATGAGAGGAAAAAAGAAGTTTCAAAACTGAAACAAGACAATAGAGGCTTTTTTTCCAATGCAGAACAAACAAACACTATATCCCATTTTGCTGAATAGTGATCACTGCTGCACCGATTGAAACCCTAAAATTGTAAACAAGAATCAGGAAATTAAATACCCAACTAAGAAAAAAGCGAAAATGATCAATTTTAAAACGGTCCCATGAATTAAAACCTGGGATATTAATTCACCGTTGTAATTCTCCTTACAGTTGTGGAAAAATGGGAAAAATTTTCAGCAACCCAGAAAGAACATGATCGCGTATCATATCAAGACACTGTTGGTGTGACCAAACACAAAAAATGGAACATAGGCATAAAACCCAGACCCAATATCCAATTTTGAGGAGCCAAATAACCAATTATAATTTTTTTTTCTGCATTGGATAATGCATGGCATCAAAATTAGATTACAATGAAGGAAGAGAAAATACCTGGTCTTCGCTACCATTTATGGGGTTTTGAGACGACATTGATGCTCTGTTTTGAACCCCTTAAAGTTTGTAAGTTGTGAGAAACAAGAAAAGAAGAATTTGAGAGTTCTTGAAGTTTAAATAGGCAAAGCTGGATGGCGATCCAACGAGATCGGAATTCGTATCAATGCCCCTTGTCTATTCTGAAAATACTTGGGGCATTAAAGAGAAAAAAACAAATGTAAAATAACCATTTTTATCACACGTTCAAATAGGCTTATTGTGACAAAATATTTTTTTTCATTATTTTTTTTCTTATCCTTCTAAGTATATATCACATATTCAACATACACGATATAAAATATTTATCACATGTTAAATATACGATAAATCATTTATCACATATTTAAGATATAATAAATCATGTCACGTCTTGAATCTATGATAAAAATAGGTTATTTAAAAAATTATTTTTGTTTGAAATTTATTTTAGAAACTTTTTTAAAAATTTCGGATAAATCCGTATATTGCTTGATGACAAGGGAGAGTGGGCTGGAAATAACTTAAAAAATTAATAAAATAAAATAATAATAAAATAAAATTCTTAAAATAACTCAAAAAAATAAATTTTGATAAGTGTTCAATATTCAATCAATATTATTTAAAATTTGACAAATATTGAACATTTAATCATCCTCAGAATCTTATTTTAAGATTATTTTTTAAGTAAGATTATTTTCATACTTGATTAAGGGAGAGTATATGTGGCATTTATTTTTAATTTTTTTTCCTTTTTTTTTTTCTAAATGGCAGGATAATGAGAATTAAAAAATAACTCACTATGTTTTCGGCTAGGCTATGGTTTTAAAAATACAGTAAATTTTTACTCAAGTATCCCATCATTTCGGAAATATTTTTATAAATACATTAAAATATTAAAAATAAAATAGTTTTTATTATTTCTTGCCAAAGTATTTTTAATGTTGTCGAATGTGAAATATTTTATATTAGAATTGTTTTACATTTGAATTATTTGCCAGTTAAACATTTAAATAATGCAATGTTTTAATTATTAAATTATTTTTTGCTAATTGTGATAAATTAACTTTTTTTTTTGTATTTGATTTAGTCATTCTCCGTTATTCAAGATTTTGTCCAAATTAATTTAGATCGACCTGTTATCAGATTCATAAATGAAAAAAGATCTTTCAATATGATTATTTTATACCATAATACGGACTCGAATTCAAGTTCATAGAGACAGAATATAGAGCTTTTTCACTGTACCCAACCCACGTTGGTATAAATTACCATTACTATTATCGAATTGTACCTTTTTCTGTTATGGTATAATAGCTGTATCAGTAATAATAATAAAAGAATCATTTATCAAATTTTTGGTTAGGATAACAAAGAAAATGGTTGGTGGATTATCCGCCCAATATTCACCCGCAATGTACAGAGTGGACGATATATTATTGTAATCCTTTTACATATTATGTAAATACTCGTTAATACAATAAAAAAAAATTACGGTAAATCACTGCAATGATTCTTCAACCACCTCATCTAAGATTTTATCCAATTAATAAAAAATATTTAAGCAAATCAAAAATGATTCTAACCATAAGTAGAGTGACGTAATAAAATTTTAAAAAATAATAAATATGATTCAAATCGAATTTTTAAAAGAAATTATTTTAAAAAAATTATTCAAGGGGATCAGAACGGCATGCCCCATGTCCTTCCCTCTAAAAATATACACACATAAGTGGATACCACCAAAAAAAATTAATAATAAATGTCATAATCTTTCGCATTTTCAGGAAAAAACAGTCTTAATTCTTTAAATATATAAACATAGTTAATTTTAATTTTTAAACACAATTAAAAAAAATCAAATAACAATTAAATACTCAAAATCATTGAAAACATTGGAAAGAAATTTATGATAAATGACATATCTAAAATTTATCATTACAAGATAACAATGAACTAAAGAAACATTGCTAGGAGATGACATTTCTTGCGGTGAGAGCCGTCGAAGCTGCCTACTGCCAAGCCAAGTCTGCACTTCTGTTCTGAAGAACCTTAGAGGAGGAATTTAAGGCCCCAAAGTCCAAAGAAGCCACCGTAGACCGTCTCATGGGGCGTAATTACATATTTATTTAAAATTAATTACTTAATATGAAATTCTTTAATGCTTAACATGATGATAAAGTAGTAATTTAAAATTAATCATCTCTTTCCACCCTACCACATAGTAGAAAGGCTATTGGACTAAAATTGCTTATCAATATTGTTAAATGACTAAAAAACTGCCCGATCATTTTCACCTTCACCACGCCCCAACCAACTAGGCACAATAGCATACAATCTGCCAAATCCAGTGTTATATTATCACTTAGGTTTGCCGTGCCAGATTTTATTTTCAATTTTGTACAGGCAGCCAAGGTTTGCCTGAGGTGCTGCTAAGTGAAGATCGAAAATGGTACAAAAATTTAAGATAATGAAGAGCACAGAATCAAGGAATGCTACAATAAGGAGTCTTCGACGAGTGATGGAAGAAAACACATTGTTAGTTAGGCTCAACTAGTCCTTGCCTGCTCATGTTTCCGCTGATGTTGCTCACTCGTCAGCCAAAGCCAGCTCCAATGCATAGTCGTCCCTCTCCTGTAAAATTTTATATAGGATAAAGTAAAATACAATAAAATAAAATAATCAGAAATTTAAATAGGGGGCTGGGTTGATAGACTTGCCCGGTGGCGGAGCCAAATCCAGTGTTCTATTAATTTTACTCTTCACCTAAATAATTATAAATAATCTCTCACTCTCATTATTTTTATTTTTTGATACTACAATCTTGGTAAACCAATATCTATTGTACACCGATATAATATTAAAAACATATTTGTTGTATATATTGATCACAGCATACTGACTACGACTAGAGTTAGAAAATGGACTATACAAATACAGCTCCATGCATCTATTATATACTAAATAATATATAATATTTCTCAATTCTCCTTTTTTTTTCACTTATTTTTAAACAATGGTCTAATTTTTTAAAATTCAAATCTTAATAAAATATATAATTATTGGAAAATACCTTATTTAAATTTTAAAATCTTTATCACTTATTAAAAAATAGAAAATTATGTTTAAATCTTAAAATCTTAAAATTTTTAAATTTTAAAAATTTTTATCACTTATTTATTTTCTCTTCTCACAAATTTCTTTTTTTTCTTATTAAAACAAGTTTCCGATTGAAACAAAAAATAGAAAATTCTGTTTACTAAGTTTTCAATTTTAATATTTTACATCTTAGATAATTATGTTTTAATATTAACTATACTTTTAATTTATAATAAAGTATACGTTTTTAAATAATCCTGACTCTGCCACTCGAACCTAAACGTCACACAACATTCCAAAACAAATACAAATGGGGCCCTTATGCTAACACCCAGAGGAACACTCGTGTAGCTCCACTCCACCCTTTTATGCTATAGGTCTTGTTCAAAAAGAAATCATATAAAGCACCTCTTGTCCCTTAAAATTAGAGAACAGTAACTTAATTAGGAGAACTATGACTTACAATTGGCCCTCGGGCAAAATATCTTCCAAACTGCAGCCAATAAACCTGTAGGCATCAAAGGTGATGTAAAGTTTAGGACCCAACAAATCAACACAGAACTAAAATTTAGTATTTAATTGTAAAGAAATGGAGAGTTCTAGATGATGCCAAGAGAATACTTTAGGGTAGTTGACATCTGAACTTCCAAAGATTCAATTGCAAGAACCTTTTTGTAATGAGACCCCAACAGTTACTAAATGGTTAGTAAATATCTGTCTATTAAATGCTTCAGTTCAAAAGCTCATTGATTAGAGGCAAGCCAGGAGAATTAAAGAAAGTGAAAAGGTTCGATGAAATTAAGTTTGAAAAGACATTACCTCATCCTCATCCTGTGTTTCCACTTCAAGATCAGAGGATGGGAAGCCCACACAAAGAAGCGCATAGCCCTGCATGGAAGACCAAAAAAACATTCTAATCACCTTTGAAGATATCATAAAGGAACAAAGTAACACTAAGCAGAAAAGTTTACTAGAAGCATCCACGGGCTGCAACCACAAGTAGTAAGAGTTGAGGAAGCAACAAAAACCAGCAAATCAACATCTTGTTTGAGAGAGAGAGAGAGAGAGTTGTGTGTATCTCGAATCCTAGGCCAGCTAGTTATTGTTGAATAGAGGTCTTCTCTCTATCCCTCCACATCATCCCACGATATGAAGAGAAAATAGATCCCTTCCCTTGTCTATAGCTTTGCACCTCCAATAAAGCTCACTACTCTATCAAGATAGCATCGTTAAGAACTTAATTGATGCTAAGAATGGAGAAAGTTGTATCCTTAAATGTATAACCTCATGACCCGCAAATTGAGGCAAAGAATGGAGAAAAATGCAGCAATTTCTTTATAGCTTCAGGTTTAGCATTCCCCAAAATATGCACAGAGTTTTTCAATTACATATGCCAAGTTCTAAAATTTCTCTCTCGCACCAGATCCACTACAATTTGACCAGGAAAAGCCAACTGCTAGTGACTAGATTAAATGCTCATGGAAGCAAGATTCTTTGTCCAAGATCATGTGTCTTCATGAACAGGGAAAAAATGCACTACATTTGCTTAGAACCCTAGTAGCAGCAAAAGATCAGAACTTGGTTTCTCCTCCAAGACAATGCCCAGAAACCAATCAATGGAAATGCTTGTACAGTTATTCTCACAATGAACCTGAATGACTTACTGATCCAAATATGTACACGAGGAACAGAACTTACTCTGCTGTGTTGGAACATAAATTTGTAACTATACATATGCATTTACTGACAGGATTCCACATGTCCGGTAAGAAGATGGGCGGACAGAGTTATATATCTACAAGTGTTGACAATAATAATGTTTGAGAAAGAGAAACATCAACATACCACAGGTATATATCACATCTATCTCTCATAACCAGATCAATCCAGGTCATGATTTTCAACCAGGGCATTAATATACTGGCTGAATTAAATTCATTTAGCTAAAGAGCAAATAAGGCATGTTATAAAATGAACGATGCAATTAGTGCTCAGACGTTCTCCCAACCCAGCCAAAGAACAAGCAAAAGGCACAATGCAATTAAAAATGTCTGTATCTCCGCAAAAGTCTATTTTCAAGCGTGGATTGTAGAGCATGACCTGCAGCCTTATCGTTCTTGGGCAGCCTTATCGTTCTTGGGCCAAGGCACAAGGATTGTAGTACAATAAATAGGCAAGAACCCTAGAGCTTACAGAAATGAGCAGCAATATCAACTCAGCTGCCTAAAGGAAAGCATGAACTCACAAGTGAGAGCAGGAATCGCCGAAGAAAATGGATAAGCTCCAAGGAGGCAGGAGAGAATTAAGACAAGAAGGACCATCCATTTGGACCATCTCAATCCATTTCAAATTGCTAGAATGTTAGGGACCATTCTCTAAACTGGAAGGATCAACCATTTAGTTTGTTTTACTAATGCTTAGAAACAGATAAAAGCAGGCACTGGATATGACAGTTGAAGTTTAATATTATAGAAACATAATTATAGTGGCATTGTTCAATGACACTGACAGACGAAAAATGTTTAAGTTGCGCAGGAAAAGCATACTGGTTTATCTATTGCTTTTTTGAATTATGCTTGTTGGTCAATCACAAAAGCAACTATTTACTCAACTGAACACTTAGAGAAAATAAAACAAGCTTGACATAACAAGGAAGAGACTATGGTTGTTTATTTTTTGGATATCTGCATTCAGAGAACATAAAAAGAAGATATAACTTGAACAAAACAAGGGAAACTGAATAAATGAGGCCGGGATCAGACATATTAGGTTTCAACAAAAATAAAACTCAGGCCCATTGCCTTCACTTTACAGCTCTTCCATTTTCTACATCTGCCCCTCCTAAATGGCACTCCCTACCTAGAGCCAAAGTAAACGTAACCACAAAGTACGTAACTATCAAGGATATAATGAACCTAAACATTTCTATAAACCCTTAACAAAGCCTACTTAAACCAGTACAAGGCCCAAAAAGTCCAATTGGGCTGACCAATGAAGGACCAAAATACAAAATTACAACAATGGTACTAAAGAAAAAACCAAAAGGACCGAGTGAAATCTGCATGAGTTTGCCATAAAATTCTAAGCTCTAAAAGCTACATCTCAACTATATTGAAACTTGGAACTGGGTACATTGATCAAGTAGCAGCTATGATACTGCAGAAAGCAAACCCTATTACGTTGTCATAATGCTCTTTTCTAACACAAGCAAATTTCACATTACTATTGTATTGCATGGCATGCAGGCTGATCATAAAATTGCAGAGAAACCTCAAGGATCAGGATCTTAGAATAAAAAAAGAAAAAAGAAAAAAATCATAAATATCAAAATTCCACAAGTTAATTAAAGAGATGAAAACATGCCTTGGATTTCAACTCAGCAGATATTCCAAGTGCTTCAGGTTGTCTGATTTGTCCAGATTTTACACGAACGGCACAGCTAGTACAACAACCTAACATTGAGAAAACTTTATAATTACTACACAAATTCACTACCACAAAAGAAGACAATTTATACCATTCATCAAAACTAGAGAATACAAAAATGGCAGAAAGGGGCCAGCCACTTCTAGTTGAACACCACTAAACACAACTCAAGATTCCAAGCAAAAGGTGACAATACAATGCATATGATCCAGGAAACTTTTCATTGAGACTTTTAAACTGCAAATTGCATTACTGGACCAATCGCCATCAACATGTGTGTGTGTGTGTGTGTGTGTGATATGTGCAAAGGTGATTGAGTTGCACAGTGGGGGGTAAGTGCTTGCTCTAGTCACGAACTTCCCCCTCCTTCACCCCAGTACCAGCCTGATTTGATCTCAGAATCACTTCATACAACCTCTAGGGTCTATACGAGCTCAACTAGCTACCAGCAATTGCCAAGACCAGAAATAACCCCCCGAACTCTAGCTCCACTTTCAAATAGCCCCCCAGAACTTTTATTGCAGTGATATATTCTCTTAAGTTTTTAAAATAAAAGTCAATCAACCAAATAAGCAGATAAAATTTGGATTCTGTTCACTGAAATATCACATGCAAGGCACCTGTTCCTGTATTTTTCTCTTCCTCCTCTCTCCTACGTAAAAAAAATACAGTAGAGAGAGATGAAACAGGACAGGAGTTAGAAAAGGGAAAGGATTTATTTGAAATAAAATAAAAAATTCAGTGCAAATTTAGTCAAGAGAGTTGAATTAGTGAAAAATTATTGCCAAAAGATAGAGAAACCAAAACGCAAAAGGGTTCACCGAAGAATATTAGTTATTGTATACAATTTAGTGAACTTCCACGTGAGCAAGAAGGAAGAGGAAAACAGGTAGTCACGTACACAATTTTGAGGCTAGATTCAAATCTCTTAGGGAAAATTGAGGGAGGATCACATTATTTATAAAAAAAAAAAAACCCTTAACTGCATCTTTTAATGGGGCACACAAGCATACTTTATAAGTTTCGTGGAGTCATTGACTGTAACTAAAGTTAATGAGCCGTATGAAAGTTGGTTAAAAATTCAAGAAGGAAGTTACTATTTTAGCCACAAACAGAAGCACCCAATCCAAAAACCATCTCAATGCCTTTTTCGGCTATTCTACCTAGCAGACCAAGCATACCAGGTTAAGAATTGGTGGTTATCTATGAAGTATGGGTACGAATATGGAAGATGAGATAGGACATGCTATGGACATAATTACTAGAGAAAGTTACAAACAATTTCACACTGCTATAAGTTAGATGTTGTGGTATTGTATGGTGTCCAAAGACGTCATTTGCACAGAAACTAATCATTTCTAAAATTTTAAGCTAAATAGCCAACACAAAACCCTAAATTGCCTCCAACCATAATGGTAAGAGGAGCCCACTGTAGATGCTTAGTGAAGATGAGATTTGCAGTCCAATCCTAGCTGGTTACTTAATTACTAGCAAAGATAAGTGAACAATACCGTGCCTGCAAGCGAAGGGCAGAGCAATGTCCTGAGATTCAGCTGTGTGAAGTATATATTGGTCCTAAATTTCAGTCCAATCAAATCAGAGACGAGCTAAAAACAATAGAGAGAGAGAGAGAGAGAGTGAGAGAGTGACAGACCTCAGGAACGAAGAATTCGTGGACAAGACCTCGTTGACGGTCGTGAACCGTGACTTTGTGAGATTGAATTGACGAAAAAGAAGCATCGACACGACCGGAGACGCCAACCGGAATTTGAAGCTCCGACGTGATTTTCCGGCGACATTTTGAGGAATTTAAGGGATAATAACTGTGATTTCGAGGTCCGGACCACATATTTGGGTATGTAAGGTTTATGGAAGAGCAAGGAGCACAAGGAGCTCGAAGAAGAGCCATCAGCACACACGCACACCCTCTCCCTCTCTCTCTCTCTCTCTCTAAAATCTTATGGCTGATCAAGCTATCCATTGCAATCGGGTAATATGGGCCGGTAATTCATCCTTTGGGTTTATTCTATTTTTTCTTTCTTTTTTTAAATAAAGCTACCAATTAAAAAAATTGTTTCTGAGTTAGCTCAGTAGTCTACATCCAGGTTTGACTTATCTGCGCGCTCACTCTGGGTTATTTCTCAAAATATCATTATTTTTTTTTCTTTAAACAATTGATTTCTTGCTTTCAAAATACGAAATCAATTTTTTATTTTTATTTTTTATTTTTTGTAATATGTTAATTTAAAAAAAAAAATTGAGTGCAAAACCATCATGTCACTTATACCTCATTTACGATAACACTCTGTTTATGATAACACTAAATTCATCTACGTCTATACTGTTATACAGATGAAAACAAGTTGTACCTCAAATTCATCCACACCTATACTGTTTCACAATCTTTTGATTGGTCTATAATAACACTCTGTTTTCATTCTGGATAACCACCGTCTTTTTACATCGTTAAAAACTCACAAATATTTATTCAGAATTTGATTATTTGAATTTGGTTGAAGGGAATGGCAAACTGGTTGGGAAATGGTGGGTGTTGTAGAGAAGTCGAAGGTTTGGAGATTTGGAGAGCCAATGAAGTGGGGTTCCAATTTTAAGGTGAATTTTTCTAAAGAGTGTTTTACGTAATTTGAGGATTATAAGATTTTAAGGTGAATTCTCTCTCATAATCGCAGTGAAGTGGGGTTCTAATTTTAAGGAGTTGAAGGTTTTAAGATTTGGGGAGCCACAATTGAAGTATTTCGTCTCTCACACAAAACACCCAAGTATCATAATCCCAAGTATCAAAGGGTTTTATTCTTCTCTCTCTCATGATTCGTCTACTTGGGTGAATTCTTCTAAAGAGTGTTGGGTGAATTCTACTGAAGAGTTCCGATCATGAGAGAGCCGCAGTTGAAGGTTTGGTGAACCGGCAATGCTAGACCTTGCTTGTACGATACTGTAACAAACTGGTCTTGGAAGGTTAATTGGTGATGTAGGGTAGTAAATGTGGGAACTGGATTGTGAGGATGATGAATAAGGGATTGATGAATGAATGGTTACAGGCAATGGAATGACTAGGAAACTAGAGAGATTGAGAGAAGAATTAAGGAGATTAGAAAGAAAAATAACTCAGAGAGATAGAAAGAGAGAGAATAGAAAGATTTTATTTTCCATTTCTGCCTCTTCCATTCATTACAAGTGTTTTTTAGGTTATTTCTCAATTGATCCTAACACCTGTAGTTGATTTAGTTACATTCAGTTAGGATTCTAACTACCTAAGTCTAGTAGTTGTTGTTCTAAAGCCTTTTCTTCTGCTGCTCATTACAAATATCTCCTCATTTTCAAGAAAATCCTTGTCTTCAAGGATGAAGGTTAGGAAACTGTGCTTTGATGAAGTCCAAATCCTCCCAGGTGGATTCCTCTGGACTTAGATTGATTTAGCGAATCAATGCTTGAGTTACTGGTTGATTGTTTCTCTAAATAACTCTTTTTTTGAGTATTGCTTCTGGTTCAACCAAAGCTTGCTTATCTGCCCCTACTAATGGAAGTGTAGGCATGGCAGATTAGTGTAGTCCCAGCTTTTTCTTCAGTGGTGATACATGGAAACTGGGTGTATTTTGGATCTAGGAGGTAATTTGAGCTTGTAAGCAACCTTCCCCACTTTAGCTACCACCATAAAAGGGCCATAATATTTGGAAGAAAGTTTTAACTGCTTCCTTAACTCAATTGATTGTTGTTTATAAGGCTGCAATCTTAAGTATACCCAATCCCCTACTTAAAACTCCCTCTCTAAGCGATTCTGATCAGCATAGAGCTTCATTCTATTCTGAGCTTGGGCAAGATGGTCTTTGAAGATTTGAACCATTAATTGTTTATTTCTGATGAAATTCCCAGCAACTAGAGTTATAGTCTCCATATAAGGACCCAATGGTATTTGTCTTGGTTGATATCCATTTAAGGTCTCAAAAGGAGTCATCTGAAGACTGTGGTGAAAGTTAGTATTGTACCACCATTTAGCTAGGCTCAACCATTGGAACCACAGGGCTGGTCTGTCAGATGTCATGTAACGAAGATAGCACTCCAAGCATTGATTGAGTCTCTCACTTTGTCCATCAGTTTAGGGGTGATAAGCACTACTCAACTTTAATTGAGTTCCCATTAACTTGAACATTTCCTACCAGAAGAGACTAGTAAAAATCCTGTCCCTATCTGTGACAATCGAATCAGGTAATCCATGTAACCTGAAAATATTATCCAAGAACACTTGTGCTACTTTGGCTGTTGAGTATGGATGTTGTAGGGCTATGAAATGGGAGAATTTTGTGAATCTATCAATAACCACTAGAATGGTATTATATCCTTCAGACTTCAGTAGCCCTTCAATAAAGTCCATGTTAACTTGTGACCAAACTTGTGAAGGAATAGGCAATGGCTGAAGTAGACCTGGATAGGGAACATTTTCATGTTTGTTTTTTTTGACAAACATGACACTCTCTCACAAATTTGACCACTATATCTTGCATGGAGGGCCAATGGAATACAGATTTCACTCTTTGTAATGTTCCTTATTGTCCAGAATGTCCTCCTGTGGCTGAATTGTGCATTTGCTCAACTATCTTGTCTCTCAACTTCAATCCTTTCTCAATTAAGATCTTTTTCTTATATTTCAAAAGCCCATCTTCGAAGCTGAAATCTGGTTTACTGTCTGGATGCAAGGTTAGTTGAGCTATTAAGCTCTGACATTCCTCATTATCTTTATAGTTGTTAATCACCTCCTCAATCCATTGTGGAACCACTGCAGATATTGTAAAAATTGACCCATCATCTTGCTGTTCTTCCTCTTACCTGTCTATTCTGGAAAGGGCATCCGCAACCCTATTTTCAGTACCCTTTTTATACTGAATTTCATAGTTTAACCCCAGTAGTCTAGTCAACCATTTATGCTGCATGGTATTGGTTAACTTTTGTTCCAGCAAATACCTCACTTTGATCATCTGTCCTTATTATAAAATGGTGTCCTAACAAGTAATGGCTCCATTTGGTCACTGTCATTACTACCAGTAGTAATTCCTTTTCATAAATGTTTAGTCCCCTGAATAGGCGATGGGTTGACCCTCTTGTGCCAATACTGCCCCCCACCCATAAGAGCAAGCATCAGTCTCTACAAGGAATCGTTTGGAGAAATCAGGCAGTCTTATCACTGGTGCAGTACACATAGCTAGTTTGAGCTGATTAAAAGCTATTTCTACTTCTGCATTCCAATAAAACCCATCCTTTTTTAGCAAATCATTTAATGGCCTTGAAATAATTCCATAGTTCTTTACGAATCTTCTATAATATCCTATCAGTCCTAGGAATCCTTTGAGTGCTCTGATAGATGTAGGAACTGGCCAGGAAGATATACATTCTGTTTTCTGTGAATCCATCTTCATCCCTTCACCAGTAATTACATGCCCCAGATACTCTACTTGAGGTTGTGCAAAGATACACTTAGAAGGTTTAGCAAACAAGTGATGTTGTTTAAGCAAGGTTAAGATTGTTCTCAAATTCTGAAATCCACCATTTTACTTGGTTTCATATAGTTGAGGGCTTCGTACCCATATCTTAATTTCCATTCAATTAATTCAAACAGTTTTATTTTCATCCCTGATTTTTATATTTTTTAATCAAACACTCTCTCGTATTTTTATAAAATATTTTAATAAAAATAAAATAAAATAGAGTTTAACTATCTCACAAATAAATCTTATATTAGTGTCACACATGAATTTCTCTGCATGAACTAGAATAAAATAATAAAATATTAAACTTCTATCCTTTTGTGAGGAAGGGAAGGAGAGAGAGAAAGAAAGAAAGAAAATCAAATAATTTAGTATAATATACGAGTTAATTACGTGTCCTAGGATGTTCATCGGTTCGGTTTTCAAAATTTTTGATTAATTCGATTTAATCAATTCGATTTAGGTTTTTTAAAAAAAATCGAAATGAACTGAATCGAATTCAATTAAATTCGAATTCAATCCGAATCAAATTCGAATTCAGTTTTCAATTTGAATTCAAATAAAACCGAATTCAATCCGAACTGAATTCAAAATTCGGTTTTCAATTTGAATTTGAATTCAAATTAAGTCGAATTCGAAATTTGATTTCCAATTTAAATTCGAATTCAAATTAATTATATATTTGCAGAAAATGAAGATTTGAAATACTACAATGATCAAAAGATGAAAATGCACTCGCTAAGGGCATACCCCACAAAACATCTAGAGGAATCAATACCCCACCCAAAAAAAAAAAATCAAAAAAGAACAAATTGAGAGTGATGGACCAGAAATATGATTGAATGAATCAGAGGGTGGTGTAGAGGGTGCAATCTTCTGAACATTTATCTCATAGGGTGCAAGTATAAGGTCTACAATAACGGTTGCTATCCTATTAAGCAAACAAACATTCGTACATCTACATCAACCAAATACAAGGTCATCAACCAAATAGCTGCTATGAGCAGCTGCTTTCTGCAAAACGAACATAACAGATCATCAACCAAATACAAACATAAGGTCTGCAGTACATAAACACAACAACATATCATCAACAATAGCTGCTAGGAGTAGCTGCTTTCTGCAGTGTACATAAACAAACACAACAATAAATCATTAACCAATGCAAGCATTAGCTGCTTTCTGAAATGGTTGCTATCCTATTAAGCATTTTTCATGTGACCAAAAGCACATTCGTACACCCACACCTTCCCGGAGCACACACAAAGCAATGCTGCATTCTGGTTGAACATAACATCCATGTTAGGAGCAGTACTCTTAACAAACAAAACAATAAATCAGCAAGCTGGAGTAGTACTCTTAACAAACAAAACAACATCATCAGGGCACAGATGAGGAACAAGAAGAAGTCTCCCACTTCAGATTTGCAATTTGTGCTGCAAACAAAATGTTAAAGGGGGCTACCAAAGAGCTACATAAACTACTAAGAAAAATGTACCCTAAGAAATTGTGAACTAAAAGGAATGATGCCTAGACTCAAAATAGCTGGTCTTGGGGTCATGCTAATAAGCAATTAAGAGGCAAACTTAATTGAAATACTCTAATCAACGCAACCAATATTATTAGATTAATATTTTTAAATTGGGGGGAGACCATTTGTAAGAATGGGAGTTGGGGGGAATTAGAGGAAATACCCAATGAAATATGAGAAAGTCAAAGTCTATGAGTACCTTGCCTTCGTTTTGTTTCTGGTTGACATTTTACCCAATAAATATTTTATTTTCTGCAACAAGAAGAAAACCATTTTAGTCCGAAAATCATTACTCTATCACCAAATTTCTTGTCTAATAAATGGTCATTGTTTCAGGTCAGGATAGCCATCTCTATAACTAGAGTGTCAATCTCACTTTTAAATGATCAAAAAGAAACTTTTTCCACTTTCTGTTAGTTCAAATTTGAAAGCCTAAAAAAGAAACTATGAAGCCAACTATTCTTTCTTTCTTTTTTTTAAAGTTTTGCTCAATTTAAGGTATAACTTAAATAAACTTGCTAAATATCTCACTTTCTGTTAGTTCTGTTAGTTCCACAAAAACACCAATGTGACCACTAGAAGTCACAACCATGCACAAATAGAGAAAAGGTATATGAACTCTCTTACTTTGAAACTTGTTACTCTGATTTACATCTTTCAATCACTTCAGGACTGCAATACTTTTTTAAAACTTCGACATCACCCTGCAAACATAGTCAACAAAAAGAAGAATTAAGACATCTTCCAATCATTAGGCAGAGAAGACCATGCAAACAAAATGCAGACCCTATTCTCTGTTGTCAACAAAAATAGAGCTTGCCAATAAAAATGTAACAGGATCCACCAACAGCTTAGTCTATGTCTAAATATTGTCAACTCAATTTAACTTAAGTTTAAGAAAGAGCAAGTTACAGTTAACAAAATGAGCTAGCAAGCAATAAAGTTACAAAAGAAATATATTACATCTGGATTGCTCACTGCTGTACTAAACATCAACAACGGTTGATTCGGACATTGATTGTTTTACTTTTTCAATAGATTGAAAAAAAAAGTGTTACTTCTGTATTATATTGATTGTTTTACTTCTGCAATAAACAAAAGCGTTACCTTGTTCGAACTTTTCAAGATCCTCAATGTTTTTTTTCACATTAACCGGAGATTCACCTGAATAGAGCCAATTTTGGGTACAAATTATTGTTTGTACAATTTTAGGAGTTAAAGAACTCCTAAAACAATCAAGAACTCTTCCAACAGTACTAAAAGTAGATTCGGAAGCAACTATGGAAATTGGAATGACTAAAACATCACAAGCAAGCAAATACAATATAGGAAATGTTGTACCTTTTTTCTTCCACCAGCCCAAAAACAGTAAATGTTGGACTCTCAAGATTATCTTTGTCTTCTTCATTATCCTTAGTCAAATATCTATCCAACTCTGACTGAGAGTCCCTTATAACACCAAAATCTGTCTTTTCTCGTTTTCAATTTAGCCATCTGTTTGTCTTTTATTCTTCGCATAGGATTACTATCACTAAAATTAGTGCACCAATGTGTATAATATCTATCTACTGAGCTTGGACCCAAGGAAGTGAAATACAACGAGGATAAAGATGAAAATGCAACACTTATAGAAAGATGATCCGAATGAATTCTCTTATACTCATTAAACAACTCATATAATGCATCCTTTACTTTTTCAGCTAATTTTCTATCATCTTCATCACCATACATATTACAAAGTACAATATCATAATAATCATATTTGCTCCTAGGATCAAGTATACAAGCAATGAAAATAAGCAAATTAAACTTTTCAATATTGTCCCAATATTTGTCAAATTTATTCTTCATTTGTGATACCATGTTTCTAAAATGGTCATATTCACTTGAAAATCATTCTTTCAAAATTCTATAAATGCAACTAATATCATCTAAATAAGAGTTTGCAATAATATATTTTGTACCAAAAACTCTTAAAGTGAGAACATAAAAATGTCGAAGGAAAATAACCAATCTCTTGATATTCTCCCAATCCCAAGACGTTGGAACACCAGGTTTAGAGCCATGATTTTCAAGATCCTCCCGAAAAGAAGAATCCTCCATATCTAACTTATTAAATGCCCTCTCATGCATCTGAATCACACTCAATATCAAATAAGTAGAGTTCTATCTTGTTGCAACATCCAAACACAAAGATTTACTGTAATCACATTTTTTTAAATCAACAAACTCCATGAACTTTTTCATCTTAGCAGGTGATTGCCTAACATACTTAGCTGCTACCCTAACACTTTCAACTGACCCACCAAGGTCTCTTAGGCCATCTTGAATAATTGAGTTCATAATGTGAGCAATACATCTAACATGCATCCATTTTCCTTGTGAAACACATAGGTCTTCCCAATTGACACACTTTTTTTAGATATTCAAGTGCTACATCATTAGAACTTGCATTGTCAACTGCAACAGTGAAAACATTTTATAAACCTCAATCAACCAAACATATTTCAACAATCTTTCCAATGTCTTGACCCTTATGACTTGATATAGGACAAAAATTTAGCACCTTTTTTAGCGAATTCCAGTTACTATCAATAAAATGAGTAGTGAGACAAATATAATTAATTCTTTGCAAAGATATCCAAGTATCAGTGGTTAAGCAAACTTTAAGAGCTGTATGTTTGATTTGAGTCTTAAGTTTTGTCTTTTCATCAAGAAAAAACTGATAACAATCATTTGTTATTGTACTTCTAGATAGAATCACAAGCGCAAGCTGAATTGCTTTCATACAAAGCCTATGACCCACATTTTGTACAAACTTAAATGGAAGTTCATCAATAATAATCATTTTAGCTATAGCTCTCCTAGCAACCTGTTGATCAAATTTCCATACCACTAAATTAATCTTTGTCTCCCCAGTGTCTTCATTTGTAGAAGTATTATGGGACAATTGAGTTTCATTTGAAAACTAGTTGGTAGGGTTTGAGGTGTAAATTTTTATGTGATTCAACAAAATGGAAGTCTCACATGACTTGGATGCACAATTATACTCTCTATCACAATAATTACATGTGCACTTTTTTCTACCATCAGAATCTACAAATTTAGTGAAATACTGCCAAACAATTGATCTCTTATAATATTCTTTATGTTTTCCAGCACTCTTTAATGAAGCATTGCTTCCTGTCAACCCTTGGCTTTCACCTTCGGTGCTTCTACTTTGGCCTTGGCGTGTTTGAAGTATAGAATTGACCTCATTCGATTGAGACATCTTGACCACCACCTACACCTCTATAATACCTAAAAAAAAAATGTTATCAGAATTCATCAGATGCAGAGTGCAGAGAGTGAAATCATACCTGATAGTTGAGTTGATATGAGAGCAATGAGTACAGAGAGTGTAGAGGAGACAAGGTCAAAGATGAGAGTGAGACGACAGATGTAGAGAGTGAAGAGCAGATGAAAACGAAGGTCAAATCGAAGAGGAGACAACAGATAAAGACTGAAGTGAGTTTGTGAAGGGAAAAAGGGTTAGGGTTCGTGAGTTCATGAAGGGAAAAATTGAGTTCATGAAGACAGATTAGGGTTATGGTTCGTGAGTTTGTGAGGGTTAGGGTTAGGGTTAGAGGAGATGAGACGAAGGTCGAAGTCAGATGAGAGTGAGACGAAGATCGAAGAGTAGATGCAGAGAAGATGTAGATAAAGACAAATATCAAAGATCGAAGTCAGACGAAGGGTTCGTGAAGAGTAGATACAGATGAAGATCAAAGCTTGAAGATGAGAGTGAGATGATAGATGCAAAGAGTGAAGACAGAAGAGCAGATTAGGGCTAGGGTTAGAGAAGATGAAGGTCAAAGTGAGATGAGAGTGAGACGAAGATCGAAGAGCAGATACATAGAAGATGCAGACGAAGACGAAGATCGAAGATCAAAGTCAGATGAAGGATTCGTAAAGAGCAGATGCAGACGAAGATCAAGATCAAATAAAGACCGAAGTGAAGATGTAGACGAAGATCGAGATTAGATGAAGACCAAAGTGAAGATGCAGATGAAGACGAAGATCAGATGAAGACGCAGATGTGAGATGAGACTGAAGAAGGGAAAAAGGGTTAGGGTTCGTTGGTTTGATAATGGGAAAGTAAAATTCTTTTCTTGGTTTGATATTCATAATTCGACTAGACTATCACCACATCAGTGTTTTGTTTTCTTTTTTTAAAAAAAAATATCAAATACTAAAAAAACTTTTATACCCTTTAACATTTAACTTAATAAATTATTTTTTGAGGGATTTTTTCGTACTTTCGTAGGTATAGAAGGAAACAATAATTCAAATTCGAATTTGGTTCGGACAATAGTCAAAAATCGAATTTGAATTTGAATTCGGTTTTCGATTCGAATTTGAATTAAAAATCGAAATTCGAAATTCGAAATTTGATTTGAAAACTGAATTCAAAATTCGGTTTTAACTGAAAACCGATTTGAAATTCGAAAAGATAATTCGAATTTATAAATCCGAATTTGATTGAATTTGACTCCGTCGGATATTCAGTTATAACCAAAAATTGCATACCCCTAATATGTCTGATCCCTGAACTCTATCTCATTTTTACAAATTAGTTCCTATAGTTATGAATGCTATCTTGTGATTATCAAACTTTCAAAACCGTAACGTGTTGATTCTTTTATTACTGACGGTAACAGGGTAGCCATTAACTGCTGATGAGAACTTACGTGGAAGCCTATATAAGTGTATGGACGTTGACGTGTCGTTGGAGGTCAGCACCTTCAAAACCTCATGGGTGCCACGTCAGCATATTGTTGACATGGCAATGCATGCTGGAAAATTGCTAATGTGGCACTGTCACGTCAGTAGAAAAAACACTTCAAAAAAATCCCCTTTCTCTCCCACTCTTCTCTCTCTCTCCTCCCATCCCCCTTCCTTTCTCTCTCTTCTTTCCCACCAGGGGAAGGGGAAAAAAAACACTTCTCTATCTTTAAACCCCCCATGTGGTTTCTCATCTTTAAACACGCCTGTTTGATTGAAAATGAGATTCACCGCCTCTTCATCTCGAGTGTTTATTTAGTTTTTTGATCTTAACCTTCCGATTATGATTCAGCTGAGCACATTATTTGAACTTGAAATCGTTTTTTGTCTTTTTCTTTTCCGCACCGGTATCCGCCATGGCCACCATAGCTCAAACTCAGTCCGCCATTGGTAAAGCTCCATCCTTCAAATTGAAGCTTTATATTCTTTTACTTTTACTTTTTTTTTGGGGGCAAATGCTTATGGGTTTTCGAAGCCAAATCATGTCCAATCCTCAGTCACCGCCTTTGTATTCTTCTCTCCGCTATGAAAATCGTCCATAAAATCTTCCAATCTTTGTCCAACCTTTGCCTTTCATTTCTGAGTTTTGCTTTGACAGTCGTTAGAATCCATGGTTTCCCAGCTACTTGAGTCTGATTTTCCATCCCAAAATGATATTCTAACCTCTGAAACTCCGGTAACGCCAAATTCTTTTTTTTTTTTTTTTGTGACAAATAGAGAAACTTTTTTTCTCTCTTCAAAGAAGAAATCACAAGGCTGTCGGAAGAATCACTCTAATCGGACCTCAGATTCATCATCACCTCACTCAGATCGATCATCCCCGCTACCAAATTTCATCATCGAAGATCCTATCGGCAGTTGTACACAAACGGGTGAGTCTCAGCGGTGACTAAAATGATGACTTCCAACAGGAAACGGAAGGATCAAAACTCAGATCCATCACTGGCGTTGACCAATTCATCTTCCCCAGCATCGAAGTTTGTCATCTGATAGCATGCTTACCGGTGGCGTAATGGATTGGTAGAGTGAACATAAATGAAGGAGAGAAGAGAGAGAAAGATAGGGGAGGGGAGGGGAGAGAGAGAGAGAGGGGATTTTTTTTTTTTGAGAAGTGCTTTTCTACTGATTTGGTAGTGCCACGTCAGTATTTTTCCAACGTGGCACTGTCATGTCAGCAAAATACTAACATGGCACACATGAGAGGTTTTTGGTATTGACATGACAATGATACGTCAGTATCTGTATATCCATATAGGCTGTTACGTCATACCACATCAGCAGTTAACGGTCACTTTATCACCGTCAGTGACAGAATGATCAACATGTTATGATTTTGAAAGTTTGAGAATCATAAAATAACATTTCTAACTGAAAGTACTAATTTGTGAAAATAAGACAAAGTTCAAGTAATTAACTCTATAATATATCCCCTCTTATGGTTTTATGAAATAAATAAAATTGTCATTTTATCCTCTAATTGCAATGAAATTCATATAGGAGAGTGGAGGGGAGGCTAGAGATGTAATCGGGCCGAGTTGGGTCTGAAAATCGGCCTAGCCAAATCGGAAAAGCCTGACCCGTGAATCGGATCGGGGTGAACAGTGACCCTGAACCAGACCGGCCTGGCTACAGTAGTGAGCCAGTCCGGTTCATTGTTTATTGGAATCGAGAACCGGCCCAGCCCTGGCCCGGGATCGGCATGGAACCGGATCAAGCCTGGAACCTGCCCGACCCGGCCGGTTCCAATGGCTCCATTTTTTTTTGGAATTTTTTACATTTTTAACCCTCCCAAAGCTATAAAACGACTAGTTTTTGAGGTATTTTGGTTCAAGATATCAAAAAATTTTCCTATAAATAGGTTACATCTTATTTCTAAAATCCCTACAATAAAATCTCATATTCTCTCTTATATTTATATTCTCTCAATACTATTACACTCTCTCAAACACAATTTCAATTTTCTACACTATCATTTCTATCTTCCACTAATCACATTCAACACATTTCCACCATTTCATATTTTTCATTTCCACCATTTTCACAATTCTTGTATCTCATTCTCAATTCTACCATTTTTACCACCACCATCTACAATATTGATCAAGATTTCAACGTTGGGAGCTCAAATTCAAGATTTGACAAAAAACAACCACGATCTCCGTCAAGTCAGTACATTGATTATTTTTCTATCTTTAAATTTTTTTTTGCATAATATATATTATTTGTGTGTGTTTACATTGCATATAATTTTTTAAAAAAAATTAATCTCAATTTTTTTAAAAAATGACTGGAACAAATTCTTCTCAAATTTTTCAACAATCTCCTCTCCCTCCATTTTCATTTTTTCAAGATAAAATTGTAGAAAATATAGATATTGAAAATCTTTTAAAAGAAACTCAACCTAATAATATACAATCTAACACAACATGCACTAAAAAAGATAATATTAATATATGAGAACTTTTTATTAAAAATATTGATGAACAAAAGACAATTTATAAAATTTATCACCAAAAATATAAATTTTTGAAGGGTTGAGAAGTAGACACACTTAAGAGACATTTATTTAGAGATCATCTGAATAAATTACTCAAACAAGACAAATACAAATAGCCACCGGGGAAGGAAATTTTACGAGTATATTTAAATATAATGCTGATAAAGAAAAATTTAAATGTACATATCATATTATAAATTTATGTGATAGATCTTGATTATAAATGACAGAAATAGTTTTAAAACCCATTTGTGACATGATTCATCAAATTAGAAATTTTTTGACAAAAACTCAAGAATTTAGACAAATATGTCAATTACATAATAAAAAATTTAAAAAATTTAAATTAGAACGTGATATTAGATGGAGTTTAACTTATGATATGTTATAAGGAGTACTTTCTTTTAGAAATATCTTACTTGAATTTGCAAATTCTAATTATGAATTTTGTTTTATCAATAATACCGTTTTTGATTTTGTAATCACATTAACTAAATTATTAGAAATTTTTTATACATATACAAATTTATTTTTCGGAAGTTACTATTCAACAACTCATTTAATGTTACCTAATTTTTATCAAATTTATTATATATTTACTCAATTTGAAGAATAAGATAGGTTTAGTGATATTATTGATTTAATGAAAATAAAAAATTTTAAAATATTATGAAAAAAAGTTTATTTTGTATTTAATAGCAAATGTTTTAAATCTACGTATTAAAGTTGAAGGTGTTGAAATGTTAATAGATTGTTTTGCACGAACTTTTCCAATGAAAATATATATTAGTCGATCACATTTAAAATAACAAACATCTAATACTTTACAAACCATATTTGAATTATATGAAAAGGAATATAATAATTTAAATATTAGTGATGTAGGTAGTATGAAGTAGTAGTACTAGTACAACAACTAGATCATTTTTAATTTTTTTTAATCCTTTACATATGTTAGGAAAAAAACAAAAAAAAATTCATCATCAACATTTAATAAATTATTTTTATACAAATAAACACCTAGACTAGAAAGTTTCAATGATGATGATTTTTTTGATATATTTGGTTGGTGGAGAAATAATTTATCATACTATCCAATTTTGGCCCAAGTGGACAAAGATATACTAACCCCTCCAGTGCTCACAGTGCCATCGGAATATACTTTAATGTATGTGGTCGAGTATTAATCAACAAGCGTATAAATTTAGCAGACGATACTTTGAAAACATTAATTTGTATTAAAAATTGGAGAGATGTGGATAAAAGGATGTAAGGTATTGTCAAGACCTCCGAAGAAGACGAAGAAGAAGTAGAAGAAGAATAAGAAGCATAATTTATTTATTTTTGTATAAGAATCATTATGTAAATATAAAAAAAAATCAAATTTGTTTAAAAATCAAAATAATGTAACTATAAAAAATTAGTGGATTTTAAAATCTAAGTGAAGAGTTTGGTAGTGGATGTACACCGAATTAGATGGAACCACTCTAAAAATTTTGTCTCTCTAATTTTTTATCTATTTATTTGTAAAAAGTGAATTTTCATTTAAAAAAATATAAAGTGAAAAAAAATCACAACAAGAGAGTTAAAAAAAAAAAAAAAACAAGAAGAAGAAGAGAGTTGTAAAAAAAAAAGAACACGAGAGAGTAAAAAAATAATAATAAGAGTTCAAAAAAAAAAAGGTTTCAAAAAAAGTTTGTTTAAAAAAAAAAAAAAAAACTCAATCGAAGAAAAAAGTATGAGAGTTAAAAAAAAAATGAATCGGGTCATGCCCGACTTGGCTCAACACACCGGTTCAGATTCACCGGATTATGCCGGATTATGCCGGTTTCAGAATAAATATTTTTGAAACTGGCCTGACACGGCCCGGCATGACCTAAGAACTGCAGCCCGCTCAGTCCGCGATCCCTGAAACCGTCTCCAAATCGGATCGGGCCCCGTCCAGCCCGGTCCGGTAACATGTCTGGGGGAGGCAACTCCTTTGGGACGATATCCCAAAAGAATCGACATGGGAGGGGGATAGCTGACATCATTTTCTGTTTCTAGGGTATGCATTCTCATTCTCAAGCATGAGCAGATATTACACGTCACCAAAATTACCAGTATAGAGCCTGCATGGGTAACACGTGGCATCCATCGTGTTGCACAGCACTAACATCAGCTGTGTATTTAATCTACCTTAAAGAGGCCTGGACATGCACGTATATTTGGGAGGAAGCAAGGTTCCTACCTTGTTGAAATCTCAACACCCATATTTGCTGTTTCTCGTGAATCTACCGCCTAAGCTGTAACTTGTACGGAAATTACAAGTTCATAGGTATCAGAAGAAGGTGGGAAATGCAAACGGCAAAGGAAAAGCTTAGCCACATGGCCAGTGCTGCCAAAGAGCACCTTACAATCTGCAGAGCCAAAGTTGAAGAAAAGGTCCTCTCTCTCTCTCTCTCTCTCTCACACACACACACACACACACACATCAAAATTGAACTTGAAACCATGCATACCATGCAGGCAGAGAAAGCAGCGGCGAGGACAGAAGATGAGAAAGTGATGGCAACAGAGAGGAGAAAAGCCAAAGAAGCCGAAGCCAAGAGGCAGCTTCATGCAGAGAAAGCCAAGCACGCGGAGGACAAGCGGAGGGCTAAGTATACTCATGCCCACCACCTTGGATTTGGAACTCCCCACGAGCAGCCGTCCATGGTGACTGGCCACCACCACTTCCAGCCGCCAGTGACAACGACTGTAGGCTATGACACTACTTATGGAAACCATCCGGTAGGCATGGCGGCTCCAATGGCCGGTACCACAGTGCCTGCCTACCCTCTAGGAGGCATCCCTGCGCCTACAGGACGAAAATATCCATAGGAGTGTGCCCATACTTTGGGGCTGACAATGTAATTATTACAAGGGCATAAGGTTTCGAATGATGTAAGGTTACCTTTTTATTTTATAAAATAAAGAGTTCAGATTCCATCCCATTCTGAATTACTTTTCCATTATATAGCAGTTTGATTTTCTCAATACATTTTTCAATCCAAGACTAGTCCTGAGGCATAAACATCGAGGTTGCAAAACCATCTGTGATTTACAGCAAATGAGTCGGTGCAAGTCAAGGCTCACGGAAGCTATTTCTCAGATCCTGTTTTGCTCGGTGGGGGTGGCTTAGCTAAGCCTCGTCGAGAGAAACCCTTGCTCCGAAACATAAGCATATGGAATGAATAAAGTATGCAAAAACCAGATTTGAGAGGAGGACCTGTTTGCTTTCTATCCTCTGGAAAATTTGTTCTTATACCCACTGCAACCTTGGTATTCAACATTTTGTTGGATTCTGCCATCAGGAGAAATGATTTGGTTCCTTACTATTACTTGTCGAGCACGATATTTCACTTGAAACTTTGGTCCTGGCCTATGGTGCTCGTCATTGCTAGATGATGTCTCCTCTGAGGCAACCTCATCAAGGAACTCATCAGCAACATCTCCATCTTCGTCAATCCTGAGGCGTCTCGCATACCATTTCAGACCCTGAATACATTTTGCAAAAGGGCATCTTCAAGTTGATTGAGAAAAGAATTTTGCAGAGGGGTAGAGAGCAAAAAATGAAGCATACAAAAGAATTGCTGGAAAAAATGCTGAGGTGATAATCGAGAAGATTACAGACATGTATTGCTTCAGCATTGTACAAACTTAAAACGTTTCCAGATCTCCCACTTCAACCCCTAGGCAGTTCAAGATCTCTCTTGTTTAGTGTCACGACTTTTAACATCTTGGTCGAATAAAACCATAAAACATGGATTAATAAACAGTGCAGATATCATTGACAACCTAAACCTCGCTTAGACTAGGGTCCCAAAGAGTTGCAGGACATCCACAACAACTACAAGAGCAAATATTAGACCAACAACTTCATTATACTATGCAAATCAAGAAAGGCCCCGGGCAGGAAAAACAAGAATTCTATGAACCAGAAAGGTAATAGAATTAGAACCAATGGGATCAAACTATTGTCCCCCAATAGGCCACAGGCAAGAGGTCTTTTAGTAGGATAACCTACCCTCCGCCACCCCTCAATCACAAAAAAGAAAAATAGGCAAAAAAAGAAAAAAGAGACACCACCACCACAAGGAGCCGTACACACATGTTATTCTTTCTGAATGGGTGCGTGCCATCTGCAGATCAACTTGGAAAGGGTACAGAAACTAATCCAGGAACAGCGAAGACAAGGAACTATTCCCTGCAGCAGTCATAAATGCCTAAATTCAATTTGGGTCTAGAACAATCTCAAATCCGGCCACAATGGTCCCCCAACAACAGTTACAACTCCATTACAGAGCCACAGCCTCGATGTATTGCCTGAAACCAATTGGTGCTCTTTCCTTTGAGTTCTAGGCTTATAGGGTCAACCAATCCATCAAAAGCATACCAAGCATTAAGGCTAAATTGGGAAACCATTTCTACCTACTTCACATCCCATCACCAGCTGAAAGTAGATGAATTATCACCTACATCAATTTGTCAAAGCATACAGGGAAGTACCAATGCTGAAATAAGTTGCTCCCAAAGAGAACAAAAGAAGATTTTCGCAAACCACAGAATAGTTAATACAGGCAGGAAAGCAGGGATTGACATGCATACGAGGGTCACTTATATTTTTTCATAATTTTGATAGAGCATAACAAGCCAACCATCCCCCCACCCAAATACACAAACACACACACACACACAAATAAAGGGGGAAAAAATCAGCAGTCCTATGCAAAACATTGGATCCTACCCTGGTGTCACACACACACACACACACAAATAAAGGGGGAAAAAAATCAGCAGTCCTATGCAAAACATTGGATCCTACCCTAGTGTTGAGTGTGGGATTGCAGATACAGATATAGCTCATGACCTTAATTCAGGGTGGAAACTGGAAAGAAACACATCAAAAAGGGCACTGGCACACCCATGATACATTCTCATCTGTAACTGTAACAAGCACATAGTGAGATGATAATAATACTCAACTTTACACTCTACATTATTTTCTTTCCCCAAAAGATTATCTCAGTTTTGTTTGATAGAGTTCATCAACATCATCGATTGGTACTTCAAAGAAACAAACTTTCTTTCAATTACAAAGCCCGCCATCAACAGTCAAAGAACTATCTGTTATTCTTCAATTATAGAGTTATATTGCTGATTTGTCTTGCTCGCTAGCGAAAAGGAAAAAGTACATTGATATCACCATTATCGAACCTTAACAACTTTGAATACTCTCATGCCAGGTAAAATGTTCCACAAATTCTATGATATCAAAGAAGCAAAACCCAAATAAGTGTTGTTCTACAGTTTTCTTCATGTTATAAGACCAAATTCATTTCCTACTTCTTACTTAAAATGGGAATGATTGCTCACTAGCTATCATGGATATTGACTTTGCAACCCTTAAAACCAAGTCTTAGAACAAAATAGAATGACCAGCTGAGAAAGTTGGCGCACCAAAAGTTCCACCTAGAAGAGTGCAATGAGCAGTGCTGCCACTTAATTTTTGCTTCCTGCTGCAGCTGGGCCAGCTCAGCCTAACCTACAGGGTTATCATACAATGCTTGGCCTGTGCAATTATCCTGCAACCAGCACAGATGTGGCCAAGACCTAGGTGGGCAGATACCTTCCTGTGCCTGGCATGACCATGACACATAAAATAAAAAGGAAAATCTCCCTTGACAACTCTACTCCTACCTTACGGGAAGGACATCAGTTTAAGGAGGAAAAGAAAAAGAACATTGGACATCAGAAAGGAACACTGAATGGATGAAAAATCAAGAGTCACAAGCCTTGCAGCAAAACTTCCTTCAGAACTTCTCCTATTTTCCTCGTTTCAAGTTAACCAAAATAGCGATGGGTGAAGACTATGAATTTATCACGATACATGCCACTGAAAACCCAATTCATTACAAAGCAGCCCATTGATGACCTAAGATAAGGTAATACAGGAAAAGCCATATCCCAGGACTTGCTGATCTCAATTATTGTACTTACATCAATTTTTGCATAAGAGGTAATAGTCTAAAAACACCGCTTCCTTCACAAATATTTTTCTTTTTCTTTTAGATCAAGCTATGTTCACAAGTTATTAACAATCAACCTCTCGGCAAAAGCCTAACATGTGAAAGAGGCCACTTAGGAGGAGCGCTTGATTTCCAAAACTTGCCAGAGGTTTCAAGGCCACGTTTGGTTATGATGAGAGATTGCCTTTGCTCGAATAAAAAATGGCAATCAATGCAAAAACTTCTTAGTATAATGACTGCCTAACCTTCATGTATGGACCAAAGTTTGTTTTTGAAAAGTGCTACATGTTTCTACATACATTTGTTGTCTTAATTAAGAAATGCTACAAGTCAAATAGGACAAAATATCACACTTGTAGAGGATACTAGAGGGTAGTAGAGTGGAGAACAGGCTACCCAAGCAGTGACCAAATTTCAACCCTTCTCGTATGACTATCCTACTTCACGTTCACCTCCACTTTTATAAAGCTAATCAAAAAAGTCCCAACTTCCCATGTGCATGGATTTCACAGAAAAGCACCTTCTAATGGTTTCTTTAAAGGTGGAAATACACACAAGTTTCTTTCTCTTCCCATCTCTTCTGTCAGATATGGCAAGCATCCAATTCATATGGCCCCCTATGGAAGAAATGAGTGTTCTGTTTCCCTACCTTAAGATCAAAAGCACAGAAGTTTTGCATTGGAAAGATCTTGGCTAAGCAAAACAAAGCCAACTCAGCTAGAGCCCCTCTTCCACCTTCTCTCCCTGTCCTTACTGAAAAACCATAATTAAGGAAATTGATAGCCCACTGTCATCCTTTTAGTCCCTTTCAACCCTATAGAAACCAAGATTTGATCGCAAAACTATTATACAAAATCAAGAGGCTTAATTGACTAAAAATGGACAGCTTTTCTCATACCAATACAAACTTACTCATTCCTCCATTTAATCTACCTAAACTAAGTCTTCCAACTTTCCATTGCCGACTTTCAGTGCTTTAAGGCTAGATCAAAACTAATTATTCTCTTCATTGCATCATCCCCTCAAGTAGACTGACAATTTTCTACCTATAACCATGTGTTTTCAAGAGTTGGGCCTTTCCTTGAGCCCCCGATGTTTAGGATGATCGGGTCATGGCCCAAGCTAGACTTATGAACAAGCTTCCAAGTGACGTAAACTTCTTGCATTTAAGAAAGCACATAGAAAAGAAGAATCTATCTAATGCTAGATGATGCAGTAGAGACCCCAAAAAGGCAAACTACGGAAGATATGGAAAAGCTCTTTCATGGAGTACATGACATTCAGTATCGCAGCTATCAGCTAGGCTGAATGGTAAGTGGGTAAAAAATCTTGATGTGGCACACGGAGATTCTGAGATCAAATTCCGCCCAAGGCAAGGTGTGGGGGAGAGGAGTATTAGGTAGAGGGAACACTTGTCACTATGTAAAAAAAATAGTGCATTCAATTTATCAATCAAGGCAATGAACTAGGTAAAAGCACCATTCCATATCAAACCTCGGGGAATAATAAAACGATCAACTAGAAATAAGGTCTCTAAATCCACTGTCTAAGACAATAAATGGACTTCATATCGAAGGGTAACCAAGTGTAAACCAACTAAAAACCCAAATTTTAACGTCATCAATCACGGAAGGTATACAATTTATCCAATCAACTACAAACAGGACAGCAAAGATGGAATTGAAAAACTCACCTGAACCCCACCATCGCCGCCAGAGCAGGGGACTAGAATGGGACCGACGGGAGTTAGATCGACGGCAACTTGAACCGGCACACTAAACCCTGTACGAGGCAGTCGAGATAGATCTTCATCGTTGAACCGATGATGATCGGTTCTATGGTTGTTGTTGGTATTGTCGTCTTCTAAATCCTTCACTTCGTGACTCCCCTCCTCTTTTCCAAGCCCCAGAATTCCCGCGATCCTCCTCAGAAACCCCATTTTCCTTTAGGGTTTGCAGAGAGTCTGGGTATGGTAGAATGCAGTTTGAAGGGGAAAGGAGTTGCGAGTCTTTCGATTGTGGGAATGTGTGTTGATGGGAGTCCAATTGGGAGAGTTTTGGGGAATCGATGCGATTGAATCGATGGAATTCAGGGGAATCGATAAAGGAGAAATTATGGGTGAGGACCGCGGATCCAATAGGATATTCTGGAGAATAGATGGCTACGACCCTGAATGGCAAATCATGGGACCTCGGAAATTTTACACGGAAAAAATAGAGTACGATCAAAAAATAAAGGTATTTTTCTTCTGATGAAGGATGATTAAGAACAGACTACACTCTTAAATAATCAAATATATATATTTTTTTTTGGCGAGATTAAATTATCAAATAATTTTTAAATTATTATTTCTGAAAAAATAAAGCGTATTGTATATATACGTGTGTAGTTTTCCAAAAAAATTATAAATAACACCATGATAATTTTCTAGACGATCTGGATTCAAAACCCTTCATATGTCATCCCTCTATCGAATGGTATTGGAGAGACAATGATGATTGAGTGATTGGCTCGTAATTGTCAGACACTCGCTATTCACATAGGTATCCCGTGGTCTATTCGCTTTGTGTGCACTCTCTAGCTATTTATTTGGAAAGCTAGTTGCAAGAATGTATCTTATGATACCAATTTTCTCCTTACAAGGTGTAATGACCATTGTCTCTGCTTTTTCTCGAAATGGGTGGCTGGCCATTTCCATGGGACCTCGGACATCTCCTCGCTTAGGCCAATGGATTAGATGGGTTCTCCTCCTTTGGATTTAAACAAATTGAATACCGATAAGTTCCCAAATCTTACCTTTCGGTTGGCCCATGTCGAGGGTCTTCTCGATGATGAGCATAGATTATGGATTTATGGGTTTATGATAAATTTAGGGGTTTTAGATTCGTTCACGACAAATAAAATTTTGTAGTGTCAGGGGGCTTTCTTTTTCCGAGTCATATGTAGCCTATTCCGATGATCCTTAAGATTAAATCGACTAAACTAGTGTCGGACTCTTATATGATATAGCTCCTTCTCATCCAAGGTCCTTGATGGAGGTGAGTTTTGACTCATCAGATACCAGTTTCTTGTTCACTCGAGCGATTGTTGTCAATTGTGGATACACATGCAAAAATCGTCGGAGGGTATTCTAATGGGGAGACTCCGACACTCAAGTCAGTAAAGAGCGATTTTCGTTTGAAAGAAACAGACTCAGAGTTAAAGGAAAGTGGTTCCCTATGATCAATGTGCTTCATTTATTAGGCTTAGAGAGCGTACCTAATGTCTAGAGGTTTGAGATCTTTTATACCTGGGAGAGTTGTGCATCGCTGAGGAACTCCCACCCTACTTTTCTTATCGAACTGATCTCGAGAATCTCGGAAGTAGTATTACGAATTGATTATGATCCTCATATATCGGGAAACCTTTCTCTTCGGGATGGATGCTTACTTTATCTGAAAGATATCGAAATTACTGTTACGAAATAAGAAACTGAAATCAATGAAGTTCTGATTTATATTTTTTAATTGATAGGGGTACTGCCCCACATTCGGTTGATTGACTGATAAAGGGTCTTTTGAGACTTACCCGGTTAGAGAACTGATATTTGCTTGATTAATCGATGTGACTATCTCCGCTTGATGAGTCACGATCGGTTAATCGGGGCGACTGAGACCCTATCGTTCGGTAGACCAAGGCGGCTAAGGCTCTTCGATAGATCGATCAGGACGGTTTCGACCCTTCAGTAAATTATTGTTGCGATCGTTAGATATTGATCGACAGTCACATTTTTCGTGGATCCTTTGAGAATTAACTTTTTTGGACTGGATGTTGAAATACGTCCCATTAGTCGCATATCATTAAGGAATGCTAGAGTTAATTCACCATAGATTGGTGCGACATATGATTTTTGTTGTCCATAGAGAGAAACAATTGTATTGATATTATTACAAAATTAGATCCATCGGTTCCCTTTGGTTTTCATGGGCTTTATTTCCCTTCTTGTGAGCTGTATTACTTTTTGTAACATGATACTAGGAGCGTGACTTCTTTTTAAAAGCTCATTCTTCTGTGCTCCTTTTTGTAGTCAAAAAATATATAATACGATATTTGGCTGGACTCTCTTAGTTATAGCTGTGACGGTAAAAAATTATTTTTTTAATTATAAATTTTAGATTCAAACTATTAAAATAAAAAATAAGATTCACAATAGTTAATTCTCTTAACGAGTCCACAATACCGAATTAAATTAATCGAGCAAATTCAATATATCGATAAATGAAAACCAAGAAAGGAAAAAAAAAAAATATATATATATATATATATATATATATATTACCATGGTAATTCCCTACTAATCTCAATACTTTTTCTATTTCATGCACATCTTTTAGTGATTGTCATCCAAGATAGAAACAAAGAGCATTTAATGAACTTGAACGCTCTAGTTTTCATGAAATTGCCTGAATGTTTTGAATAATATCCCAAAAACAACGTTTTTTATTTTTTGAGATATTCTCTTGCTCAATAGTTAGGGCCTATTCTGTTTAACATATAAAATTCAGTTGATATTTAACTAATAGTTGATGGGTTATAATTGATGGTTAACGTATCAATAGTTAATAATTGATATTAATGTTTGATTATTTAATTAAAATGAGTTGTTATTAATATATAAAATAATAAAAAAAATCAAATACAAAATTCATAAATATAATATTCATTATTTTTTTAAAATAATTAATTTAAATACATATCATTAAAAATATGGATCTAAATCACATAATATAATTTTTTAACCACCTAAAAAATAATAATCAATTAATCAAAATATATATCATAATATTATTTTAATTAAATCTTATCTTATAAAAATTTAAATAAATCATGCTTAAGAGCAATTTTCAAATAGTCAAATTTATTTAAGTAGCCGATGACCCTTTTTATAATTTCTGAATTATCAATTGGAGTTCTAATCAATTATCAGTTGGATCATCAAATACTAATTTTAGCTTTGGAAAAAAACAAACACACCCCCTACCTCCTTCGATATATATATATATATTATTTTTTTTTTTTTGATTTAGTATTTAAAGTTTCACCTCGACTAATCTAAATCGATCTATCAGGTTTTTTTTTAAGGATGTCTCTCAATATAATTTTTTTCGTATCCATAAGAAATCGAACTTACGACCATAATTAAAAAAACTCGACTCCTTTTCGATTGAGCCAACCAACAATGATCGATATGAATATGCTAAAAACAGCCATCCGTCATTCTTTTGAAGGGATCTCTTAAAATGGGTAATGGATTAAATTAAGGATTAAAAACCTAATTCTCGAGAACCACCATTGCAATACCCTTTTTAGAGGTGGTTAATAAAAATAATATAAGTGGTAAAATTATCCAAGTTAATGAAATAATTGAAGACCAAAGAATTAACGATAGATATTAAAAATCGTGGACGATATTTGAAAAAAATAGTGTGCTTGATCGTGGTTAAAGAAACCAACTCCTAGCATGAGGCGAGGGATTGTTTGATCAAATAGCATGGAAAAATTAAAATATTTTTAAATGTTAAAATCTTTTTTTTCTTTTTGGAAAAAAGTTGGAAGGGCAATGTGTAAATTTTTATGTATGAGTGAAAAACCATACTATAACTTTTTTTTAGTCTATTTAATTTACTTTTTTATCATTTTGTATTTTCTATTAAGTTCATTTAATCTTTTTGGGAGATCAAGTGTGTGTGGTACCATTATATTTTAGAATATAGAAATATAAATGTTTCAACGATGTCAATGGTTTGTTCACGTGATGAAAATTATATTTCATCCATTAATCAAGCATTTGGGTTCGATCTTTCTTGGGTATGGAAAAAATATTATTAGGTGACATCGTCTCAAAAATGAATTCGACAACAAGTCGATCCGTATTAATTGAAATGAAATCCTAAATATCGGGTGATGACATAATAAATAAATAAATTCTTCAGCCATTTGTGCACTCAAAACGTTTTAGTATTCTCTTGAAATACAAAAAGATGCCAAAGATTTAAGTTTGGAATAAGAGAGGATTCCAAATGAACCAATTTTTTTTTTGTGGTTACATTGTGGATTATTGAGTTGGAGTGGAGATTATAATTATTAAATTATTTTTTTGAAGACCCAAATGAATTATTATTATTTTTTTTTATAATAAGAATCGAATTTTGAATTATAAAATCGAAAAAGAATGATTATTATCACTCATCTGTCTCATGAAAGATCCAAATGAACCATTACGCGGTGTAACTACGTGAATACAAAGTTCGATAGGGAGGTAGAAGATGCCTAAGAGGAAATAGCCACTAATACCAGCAAACACAAATACTACGATTATGATAGATTACTATGAAATTCCAATAAGGTAAAAAGTACCATCATAATCAATTATTTATAAATTTTTAACAATATTATTTTATAAATAAAGTAGACAACCAGATCCAGAGTTCTCTTCCTTTCTATTTTTTTTCCTCTTTTTGAATCTTATTTTATAAATATAGTAGACAAATATATGTGTAGATTAAAATTTTTTACGATATAGCTAACTTAAGTATTAATTATTACTTTATGTACAATTCTGTCACGAATGTACTCTTAATTTAAATTTTCATGAATATTTATTTACAGAATATAATATTAGTGTTCCAAGATATGATAATTATAAGATGAATTTTCTTTAAAAGAAAATATGAAATTTGACTAACTTTGTATTTAAAAAAAATAATTAAATTTTATTTATGTGATAAATTGAAGTTAAACACCTTTAAAAAGAATCGAAGAAAAGTAAAACTTAAACTTTGTATATAAATGACTTTATATTTTACCTTAACTCAAATTATCTTAAAGTGATTCATTCACTTATAATATTTTTAACAATATTATATATCATATATTTTCACAAATAAAAATTAATTTAAAAGATCATTTTATAAAAAATCATTTTAAAAATTAACCTTAATATACTTTTCAAGACCTGCCAAAAGGAAAATCACAAGTAAAAATTAATTTTAAAATTATTAATATTAATAATTTTGTATTAAAATATTGGTTAAAAAATAGCTTTAATATACTTTTTTCCGAAGAAAATAAAAATGTTGCTTTATGACCGGTCGCATGCCACGTCACCCATAATTAATCCTTGGTGCCTAAACAAAACCGAGTGCACATGGGCAGCGCTCTCCGGGCAACGGCTCTCTCCCTTCTCTCGTCATTTCAAAATCACTTCCTAATTCTTAAAGTCGGAAGTCCCTCTCCATCTCCTTCTCTATTAGAAGAGATCGCGATCGGGAATGGGGCTAGGGTCCGAAACCGGCGTGCCATGGGTCTCGGTTCCCTCCCTCTCACTTCTCTCTCTAGTTATTTCAAAATCTCTCACGTTCTAATTCTCAAAGTCGGAAAGTCTCTCTCCCTCCCCTTTTCTCTCAGAGGCTTGCGAGATTGCGATCGGAAACGAGGGTCAGGGTTAGGAACCGGCATCCCATGGTATGATCTTTGGGTATTGAATGGATGGTATCAATGTCAGATCCATCTTTGTGAGGCAGATTGTATATGATTTCTCTGTTCATCTTTATCTTGCCAGGTATTCTTAGTTTAATATCTGGGCTAACGAAAAATCAAACAAGTTCTTGATCATAGATGGATTTGTAATGTTCTTGAACGAAAACATAAAAATTTTCTCGTTAATCTTTCCTTTTCTTTTTCTTTTTTCCCATTTTTTTGGGTTTTTGTTTTTCAATTTACTATTTTAGGGCTTTTTATTTGCAGATGTGTCGTGTCACTGATTAAATAGATCAAATAGGCAAGTGTACAAAGTCTAAGGATGATCAAGCGATTGATTCTGGTAGGTACTTCTTTCTTCCAAAATTTGACCCCCCAAAAAAAGGTCCGTGAATTACTGGTGCTGTTCTATCTCTGCGATTCTTAGTTCCTGTTTTGATTCTCTGAATTACCTTCGCTTAAATCTTCTGAATTCATTACTCGTAACTGTACCATTTCCTTACAGTGAAGTGCCTAAGTGCAGTTATTTCTTGATCTTGCTTGGTATCCTTATTTTAATGGCAATCTGGGCTAATGAAGAATCAGACCAGTTCTCGAAGGAAATCCTGAAATTTTTCTTGCTAATGTTTCTTGAACTACATATTTTTTCCTTTTTTTTGGGTTCTTTTTTTTTTTTCAATTTATGAAAATTTTCTTGCTAATGTTTCTTGAATTACATATTTTTTCCTTATTTTTTTTGGGTTCTGTTTTTTCAGTTTACTCTCTTAGGGTTTTTTATTTGCAGATGTGTGGAGTCATTGATCAAGTAGGCAATTGTACAAAGTCTAGGGGTTATAAAGCGATCAATTCTGGGAGATACTTCTTTCTTCCAAATTTTGACCCCAAAAGAAAAGTCTTTCAATTACCGGTTCTGTTCTTTTTGTCTCTACAATGCTCAGTTCTACTTTTGATTCTCTGAATTGCTTTCTTGTAAATCTTCTGAATCTACTACTCCTAACCATATGATTTCCTTACTGTGAAGGGCCTTGGACGAGTTACTGTGCACAGGCATTAGGAGGACACCTGTCCTGTCTTTGATTGACCTTCATGACCATGCAGATAAAGCTTGGTACTACGCTTGCAACGCTTCTACTTGCCTTTTTTTTTTAATTCTATTTAATGATTTCCTGTCATCAGTTATTAAATTTTTTATTTTGTAGTTGCATAAAATATAGAGCACGTCCTAATTTTTTCTTTCATGAACATTAGTTTCAAGTGCAAAATTAATATATTTCATCGTCCATATAAAATATAGATGGCGTTTACAATATATTTCATTAAATATAGTCTGTATATTTCTTGGTTTGTCCATCTTAGTCCTACATTTTGCCCTCTTTTTCACATGTTTATTCTTCCTTCATTGCTGATCAATGTAGGACTTCACATGTTGGCACAAGTGCCAGTTCATTAGTTACCCACTTCTTGAGATATAGGATTTACTTGGCTTTCGAAAATTATTGAGGCAATTGTGGCAAACCAATCTAGCAATTAGCTTTATTAATGCCGCATCTATTTTTTGAATATTCAAGATTATAATGAATTTGACCCATGGAAGGGTTTATGATAATTAGAACTCAACGATTAGGGTTGGAATAGGGTGATTTAGTTAGAAAGTAACTAGATTTAAAGAAAACCCAATAAAATTTTTTCTTCAGAGAGAAAATCAATTATAATAATATAAAATGATTACTATTATCCTATTTATAATAGTTAGAACAAAGCTTAATTTTAAACTAAAAACATTATAATCATTTGGAACTTCCAAAATAATTAAACAAAATAGAAAAGAAACAAAAATAAAAGAAACTTACTAAATAGAACCTAAATAAAGAATGAAAATTAATAGAAAACTAAAATTTTGAGCATTCCAATTTCTTGAATATTCTTGTATCAGAAGGGATATATTATAGATATATGAAACCATGGATACAAGCTTTTATGCTTAAATGTTTTAAATGTCTCCCTTTTTTGTTCTCCATATCTCTATCTCTTCTTTTCTTTTATCTTCCACCCATTTGAGTTTAACATTGGCAAATTAGATCAAGTTTCTTTCTTACCTCTTATTATCATGAAATGTTTGCACACTTTCCTAAATTAGTATCTTCCTCTCCAACTCTTCAGTTTAATTAATTGTATTTCAAAAATCTAACCGTCACAAAGCAATATGCTTTTTCTTCAGTTCTCGTCTATATCTCATTCTATCTTCACTTTTGCCCTTTTCAACCCTTTTGCAACTTTCTTTTTATTGCATTGCTTTTTATTTTTTATTTTTTTAAAATAATTTGGTCGTTTCAAGTTATTTTCCTGTAAAATGTTAGAATGTCTTATATTTTGGCAACAAAGTGTGGATATTTCCCTTGAGTCGCAAAAAACGTGAGCTTGAGCTTTTTGTGAGAGGTTCATCTGAGAATT
This sequence comes from Dillenia turbinata, assembly GCA_037126225.1. Taxonomy (NCBI): domain Eukaryota; kingdom Viridiplantae; phylum Streptophyta; class Magnoliopsida; order Dilleniales; family Dilleniaceae; genus Dillenia; species Dillenia turbinata. Next base: position 17,631,026 of record JBAMMX010000008.1, on the reverse strand, counting down.
ATTCATTAAAAAAGCGTAGGGAATGGGTTCAGCCTACTATGTAAGTAACCTTGTTCTGAATTTGGCTCCGGTCAGTTAGCTAAATGAGCCAAGCTTAGTTACCTATGATAAACTCATTTATGGATCAAGGCTGTCATGGCTAATTTGCAATTCTACATGCTTCATTGCCTCTGGTGCCTACTTATGAGACCTTCTAGTAAGATCACATCATCATCATCATCATCATCATTATTATTATTATTATTCTCTTGCCAAATATAGTGCTTTACTTAACCCCTCTTCTTTCTTGGCGCCCTTTTATTCTCCTGATTTTTAACTTTCCCATTCATTTCCACCCTCTTTGTCATAAAACTAACAAGATTTGTTAGTATTAAATTTTTTACGTATGTAAGTTTAGTTTTATCTTCACTTTTGAAATATATCATTTATTTGTTACCCTTTTTCTCAGCATACCATTGTGGTTACTTTTACGTATAATTAATGCTACTCTTTGGACATCATAAATTTCAATTTCAACACTTATGCAACTTCCTTCTTGTTGGATTTTTTTTTTCTTTGCAAATGTTTTTGTCTTTTTCAAAATGTTTTTATGTTTCGTTCTATGTTTTGTCCTAGAATGTCTAGCGTTTTAGCAACAAATTGTGGACATTCCCTTGGAGTTGTAAACAATCTGTGCTCTTTCGGAGCTTTATTTTTAAATGATGGTTTGGCTTGGGTTTGGCCTACATCATGTGGGTAGCCTCGTTTCAAGTTTTGCTCGGGCCTATTTGCTAAACGAGCCAAACTTGATTGCCAACTTTTACGACACATTTATGAATTAAGGCTTTCTTGGATTGTTTACAACTCTATATGCTCCACTCACCCTACTGTCTAATTATGAGACATTGTGGCAAAATCATTCTAAGTATAATTAATTTTTCTTTTTTCCTTCCTTTTTCCTTACTCCTCTTGGACCAACCGTTCTCTCGAGTTTAGTTCCAGTGTGACACTTTTTTCTTTCAAGTCATCTTTATTCTCTATATTTCTAATTTTCTCATCCAAACCTTGAGTTACGTTAGAATAAAACTTATTACATATATGATTTTAGTTTTATTTCTATTTTTGAAATATACATCTCATTCATTTCCTTTCTTCTCAAGCATACCCTTGTGGTTAGTTTCTTAATTACTATTATTATTTTGTATATCTTAACCATCCATCTCAAACCTTTCTTGACTTTCTTCTTGCTGCATTGCTTTATTATTATTATTATTATTGCATTTCTTTGCAATTTTTTTCAAACGATTTTTATGTGTTGTGCTAGAATATCTTATGTTTTAACAACAAAGTGTGAACATTCCCCCAGAGTTGCAAACAATGTGAGCTCTTCACAGAGATTTATCTCAGACTTGTTCATTAAATAAGAGTTTAGCTTAGGTTCAGCCTATTTTATGTAGATAGTCTTGTTTTGAGTTCGGCTCAGGTCAGTTAGCTAAATGAGCTGAGCTCGGCTACCTGCTTTAGTGCATTGATGAATCAAAACTTTCTCAGCTTGTTTGCAACTCTACAAGGCCCATTATCTTTGGTGCCTAATTATGAGACCTTCTCGTAAAATCATTATATGCTTTATTCATTCTTTTTCCTTTCCTTTCTCCAAATTTCCTATGCACGAAACATTTATTTTCTAAGTAATGCTAGCCTCACTTCCTTCGTGATGCCTTTTTGTTTTCTTCATCGTTTCCATCCTCTTTGGCATAAACTCTTAGATATGTTAAAATTTTTTTAGGGGTATAACTCCTATTTTATTTTTTTTTTCAAGTATAATGCTCATCCATCTCTTTTTTCCAAGTATGCCCATGTTGTTAGTTTCTTTATTAATAATGCTCTTTATGCATCTTAACTCTCAATTTCAACAGTTTTGCAACTTTTTTCTCGTTGGATTTTTTTTTTTCTTTCTAAATGTTTAGAATTTTTTTTTTTTTTGGGGGTGCTACAATATCTTGTGTTTTACCAACAAAGTGTGGACATTCCCCTAAGGTTGCAAACAATCTGTGCTCTTTGTGAGGAGTGGTTTGGCTTACTTTATGTAAGTAGCCTCGTTTTGAGTTTTGCTCCGGTTTATTTGCTAAAGAAGCCAAACTTGGCTATCTACCTTTAAGACTCATTTGTGAATTGTGGCTTTCTCGGCTTGTTTGCAACTCTACATGCTCGATTCACCTTGGTACCTAATTATTATAAGAGATTCTAGCAAATTCACTCTAAGCGTGGTTCATTTTTTTCCCTTTTCCTAACATATTATTAAGTTTAGTCCCATATGAGACTAGCCTCTCTTTTCTCATTGCATTTTTATTCTATACATTTCTAGCTTTCTCGTACCTTTTCGCCTTTTTTGGTATAAAACTATGAGATATGTTAAAATAAAACTTATTCCATATAATGGTTTTTGTTTTATTTCCATTCTTTAAATATACAACTCATTTCACTTTTTCTCTATCACATCCTTGTGGTTAGTTTCTAAATTAATAATAGTCTTTGTATATCTTAACTATGCATCTGAAGCCTTTTGCAACTTTCTTCTTGTTGCATTGCTTTTTCTTTTTTGGCAATTCTTTTTTCTTTTTGTTTTTTCTAACTATTTATATTTTGTGCTTGAATATCTCATGTTTGGGGTTGCAAACAATGTGAACTCTTTGTGAGGGGTTTATCTGAGACGCATTCATTAAATGAGTGTTTTGCTTGGGTTCAACCAATATTATGTTGGTTGCCTCTTTTTGAGTTTGGTTGGTTAGTTAGCTAAACGAGGAGTGCTTGGCTACCTACTTTTGACGCATTGGACACATTGATGAATCAATGCTTTCTTGGCTTGTTTACAACTCTTAATACCCCAGTACTTTTGGTGCCTAATTAGGAGACCCTCTATCTGGAATCGGAACTGGTTCTGATTCCGGTTCATGTTCCTCAACAGTTCGGTTCCGATTCCTGTTCCGGTTCCTGTTCTGGTTCCTCTTACTTTTTGGGCTACTAGTGAAACTCTAGACGTAAAGTATTCCCTTTGTCTAGTTTTGAATTATTAGCTTTGTAAATTGTAGGTTTGACATCCTTGTAATGCCTCTAATAAAGTTTTTATTCATCAAAAAAATAAATGAACGAGGTTTATGCCTTGGTTCGACCAACTTTTTGTTGGTAGTCTCATCTTGAGTTAGGCCCGATTCAATTTGCTAAAAAGGCGAGATTGGCTACCTACTTTAGACTCATTCAAGAATTAAGGGTTCTCATCTTGTTTGCAACTCTACATGCTTCACTCACCTTGGTGCCTAATGATGAGACATTCAATCAAAATCACGTTTATCCTTTTTTTCCTCCTTTTTTCCTAATTCCTCTCTTATCTAACATACTCTTGAGTTTAGCTCCTTATGGCACCGGCCTCTCTTTTTTCTCTGATGCGTTTTATTCTCCACATTTCTAACTTTATTGTTCCTTTTGCCTTTTTCACCACAAAACTAGGAGATATATTAAAATAAAACTTGTTATGTATATGTTTTTAGTTTTATTTCTATTTTTCAATCACTCACTCTTTTCCCTTTTTCTTAAGCATGCCTGTTGTGGTTAGTTTCTAAATTAATTTACTCTCTACATCTTAACTATCCTTATCAAACCTTGACTTTCTTCTTGTTGCATTTTTTTTTTTTTTTTGTTCTTTTGCAAATATTATCCTTTTTCAAACTGTTTTTATGTTTTGTGTTAGAATATCCCATGTTTTGGCAAACAAAGTGTGGACATTACGCTAGGGTTTCAAACAATGTAAGCCGATCGTGAGGGGCTCATCCGAGACATTCATTAAATGTGAGTTCGGCTTAGGTTCGGCCTATTTTATCTAGGCAGCCTCGTTTTTAGTTCGGGTCAGGTCAGTTAGCTAAAAGAGTTGAGCTTGACTCCCTTCTTTAGACTCATTTATGAATCGTGGCTTTTGGCTTGTTTGTAACTCTGCATTCCTCTGCCAGCAGTCCTGATAGTGAGACCTTTTAGTAGAAGCTCTCTATACATTATTCATTATTCATTTTTGTCCCCTTTTTTTGAATTCCTTTGTACTAAATATAGTGTTGAGTTTCCCCCCCCCCTAATTAACTCTAGCCGCTTTTCTTTTTCAATGTCTTTTTTTATTCTCTTCAATTCTAACTTTCTCATTCCTTTGCACCCTCTTTGCTATAAAACTATGAGATATTATTACAAAATTTCTTAGGTGTATAATTTTGGTTTCACCCTCTTTACTCATTCATTTCCATTTTTCTCAAGCTTGCTTTTATGGTTAGTTTCTAAATGAGTATTACTTTTGTATAACTTAACTCCCAATTTAAAGCAGTTCTGCAACTTTGCTCTTGTTACATTTTTTTGGGGCAAATGTTTCTATATTTTTCAATCTGTTATTATGTTCTCTGCTAGAGTATCTCATGTTTTTTAGCAGCAAAGTGTTGACATTTCCGGATGGTTGCAAACAATCTTTGCTCTTCATGAGGATTTCATGCAGGAGTTATTTTTTAAATGAGGGTTGACTCAGGTTTGGACTATTTTTTTAGGTAGCCTTGTTTTGAGATCAGACCTGGTCGATTTGCTAAATGAGTCAAGCTTATGTACCTGTTTTAGACTCATTTATGAACTAAGGCTTTCTCGGCTAGTTTGCCATTCTAGCAAAATCAATCTTAAGTATATATCAATTTTCCCCCTTTTTCCTAATTCCCCTCGCACCAAACATAGTCTTGAGTTTAGTTGTTTGTGTCACACTAGTCTCTCTTCTTTCTCGACGCCTTTTTATTCTCTATTTGCTAACTTTCTTGTTCCTTTTTGCCTTTTTTCGTATAAAACTATGAGATATTAGAATAAATCTTATTATGCATGTCAGTTTAGTTATATTTCTATTTTTGAAATATACCACTTACTCCTTTTCCTTTTTCTCAATGATGTCCTTGTTAGTTTCTAAATTGATAATAGTGTTTGTATATCTTAACCATCCAATCCAACCCTTTCGTTGTACTAGTAACAACAACAACAACAACAACAATAGTAGTGGTAATAATGCAACGTCACAGAACTACTGGCCAAATGCCTTGTCCTCAAGTTGCCACATCCATCCAACACCTAGAAGCAATCATATTCTTGAAGTGTGTGGAAAGGAACAAGCTAGTCTCTTAGCTCGACCGCAGAGATTGGTCAGTCATTGGAAATTGCATAAGGTGTCCTAGACAGGTTCTGGGGCTTTATTTCCATACAACCATCATCTTTGATACCTTCCCTGTAATCTAGAAAATCTGATATCGGCCTCCTTGATTGAATAGCATCCTGAGATACCTCATATACGAGAGAAGAAGGATATTCTAGCTCAGACAGAGAAAGAGTTCTCTTAGAACACCAAGCTTTGGAAGCCACAACTTCATTTCTCGTCTTTAGGCTTCTTGAAAGAAGACAAGCTTTGGTTTCTTTGGCAAAACTAATCCCATACAACTGAGTGTCTTTATCCATCGACTCATTTAGAAACATTGTTCTCCTATGAAGCCTTCTTTTGTCGACATCATTAACTTCAGCAACCCCTTCCCTGTCAGTGGAAGACAAACATCCACGTTGGTCATTTTCAAATACATCCCTGAATGTGACATTCCCCTCATTTTTACTTCAACTATCTGATTATATTACTCCCTTATTGATGATTTCCTCAAATCGGTTGATAACCTCTTAATTCCCTTCCGGGTCACTTAATCCTTCCATTAGAACAAGAGGCATACTTTTTGCTTGTCTAACCACAAATCCCACATTATCATCATCCACTGAATTGGCAGTGGATGGTTTTTCTCCTTTAGGATAGAACCGACTCTCATTCAGCTTGTTTTCGAGTGTACTGGGTTGGCCACTATTAAAAGGTGATAAATCTTTAGATGGAAATGACCCCGATTTGGTTAGTCCATGTTTTGTGCCAGAATTCTGAAGACTATTGATGCCATGCATAATATCAGGATTTCAATCATGTAGAATTTGAAGGAATGAATCCTTATTCTCCTCGAGTATCTCCAGAGCATTGAGAGACAGCTTTGATGACAATCCTGAAAGGTCCTTGTTGAGCTTCTTACCATCCCCTAGCTTCAACTTGAGTTTCACTCGCTATGTCAAACTCCTGAATCGATTGACGCCCCGCGTATTTCCCTGACATGGTAGAAGATTAACCGTCATTGTTGTGACTTTCATCAGCATGTCTCATTCTGCAGCTTGTATCATGGAGGTGATCGTCTGCAGGTTCTAAATGATAGATAGAATTAGAATAGGTTTGCAGCAATTTTGGTTGCATGGAGAAGTTCAAAAGTTGGGGGTTTGTGTTTCTTTTCTCTGGACATTCTTCTGGCCACTATTGCTTTATTACGACTTTTGCCAAACCTCCTTCCAATTCCGCTGGATTTTGTACTACTCTCGGTGCCATGTTGCATTATCAAATTAAAATACACCATTAGGTGGTGTTTTGTTAAAAGGAATGAAAACCAATGATCGGATTTAAATTCATATAAGTTGTTTAAATTAATGAAATGATAATGGTAGTCTAGGAGTAAAATTTTCAAAACAAGATGTTTGTGAAATTTACATAAAAACATGGATTTTGTGAAATCCATACCAAGGTCTTTATTCTAATTTCGATTCCGATTCTAATTCCCGATTGCGAACCAAATGCGCTATTGGTTTTCTACATATTTTGAGAACTGCAAATTTCAGGTGCAGCTCATTGAGGGGAAATCTGAAAAGCAATGGGTATGGATCCTCAACTGGGACAATGACTCGAACTTACCAGGAGAGAGATGCCATCTGCATAATGTTCATGCTTTTCATGCTGACAAACATGACTCGATTTGTTTCAATTTTACTTCATTGAATTGTAAGTATAAAATTAACTAAATTAAAAAATATAAAATTTGTAAGTAAAAGCTATTTATTTCTCTAAAATCTAAATTATAGTTATATAACTATAATTTTTATATTTCAAATCAAAAACACGTCCAGGACGGTGGACAGTACCTGACTGCTTGGAGTTGGTTGTGGTGATTTAAAAATGCCCAAACTTCCTTCACCGCAGATGAAAATTAATTTTGATAGGAGATGGAAAAGGTTTTCCTTTCCCTTGTCTATTCCCAATAAATTTGACTTTTTAGTCTATGATTTTTTTTAACTATTTTTTCAATATAATAAACCTTTTTATCATTTATGTCTTCCCTTAGTTCTTTTCTCTCTCCTAGCCGGTTTTCATTATCAATCACTTTCTTTCTATTTTATTTTTATCACAAACATATATAAAGTAAAAATAAAGAGAGAGGAGAAAACAATCATAAGAGAAATTTTATTAATCAATCGAGATAAGAGAAGATAGATATACATACATATATATATATATATATATATATATATATAAGATAGAGGGTGTTGATATTTTTTTCCCCCTTAGCTTTCTCTTGTTGTTTTTGCTTGAAGAGAGATGGACAAAAAGAATTAAGAGATGTAAAAGAAGAGAGAGAAACATATGACATAAAAGAATGGCTGAAAAGAAAGAGGAGAAAAGAGAGGGGAAAAAAAGAGAAAAGCAAAAAAAATAAAAAATATCAACACCCTTTAAAAAAAGGGGAAAAAAAGAAAAGAGAAAAGAGAAAAGAGAAATGCAAAGATGAGTAAAATAGCATTTCTTTCTCCTTTTCTTTTCACATTGATTAAAAAAAAAATCTAAATTTAGTATAACAGTTAAAAACTAAAATTAAAATTAAAAGATATTTATTGTTGAAATGAAAAATCTTTTTAATTACTTATCCAAATTAATTTTCAATTAGCGTTGATACAAAGATATTTTTTTTTAGTCTATCAATGAGTTATAACTCAATTGATATCATTTTTTTATTCTTATAAAGATTTTGAAATTGAGCCGTTCTATGTAAAAAAAAAAAAAAAAAATGTTTTCTTTGGGCCTTGCTTGGATCTATATCGTATTCTTTTTTGAATTTATTTTTAAATTTAAATTTTGTTGTTTGGAATAAATAATACGAAGTTTATTTATAATTTTATAAAGATTACAAATTTTCAGATCAATAATTAAAGATAGAATTTGTAAATAAATTTTATAATAATATTTACTGATTTTATTTCTCAATTATTATTTTATCATACTTAATTTTAAAAGAAGAAATTGTTGAGTAAATAATCATATTTATAATTCTATATTTTATTTTTATTATTCCAATCATAAGTGGTGGAGATTTAAGCTTTGCTTGAATCCAAGTGAACTCAACACTTTTTATGGAATTTATTTTTAAATTCAAGATCTGTTGCTCAGAATAAAAAGATATAGAAATTATTTCTAATTTTATATAAATTATGAAATTTTAAATTAATTATAAAATATAAAATTTATAAATGAATTAACACAACTGAATTTTATTTTTTAATTAATATTTTATTTAATTAATCTTGAAAGGGGAGAATTTTGAGATTAATTAAGTAAATTAAGATATTTATAACAAATTTTATATTTTAATTTTCGGTTCGGTTGAGTTCATTTGAAACGATTTTAACTCATTTTTTTTCCAGGGAGCTGGTGTTGAAAACGCACGTGATGAGCGTCGAACGCCGCCGATTTCGCTGACCGCAAAAACCAAAAATTCCAAAAATTCCAAACGAAACCTCGCACTCCTCGCTTTCTTCTATTCCAGTCTTCTTCTTCTTCTCCTTCTCTCTCTCTATCTCTCCACATTTCTGCAAAACAATCTCACCCAACGACGACGTCTTCCCTCGATCTTTAGCTCTCTCCCAATTTGAAAATGCGAAGAGGCTCTGATCACAAAACCAAACCCTAGATCTGGACAACTCAACTTGTTCGAATTAGGTGCGATTTCGGATCTCAGTCAAAGCACTTGAATTTGGAGTAGCCGCCGGCGGCGGGTCGCGGTGGAGGATCGGAGATGCCGGTGGCAGCGTCGGCTATCTACTTCCTAAATCTTCGAGGCGATGTGCTCATAAATCGACTCTATCGCGACGATGTCGGGTAATCAAACCTCTTCGATCCAATTTCATTTCTTTTTACATGATTGATTTCAATTTTTTTATTTTTTTGGGAACTATTCGAGAACCTAATTTGACTTAGTCCTCCAAAGTTGATAAGGGGTCGTCGTACGTGCTGTAATTTGTGGAAAATTAACTAGTTTCCTAATTGATTAACCTTAGTTTGGTGTTCGGAACTTGTAGAGAGTTAAAGCTCTTGATCTCAGAGAGTATGTTATGAAGTTCATTCAAGATGTGCATATCCATCTATTTATTGATGCTGTTGACCAAGTAAACACTAATGCTTTGTTTGGGAGGGGAGGGAAGTGAGGAGGAATTGGCATAAAAGTGATGGGATGAGGAGGGAAAGGAATCTAGCCGCTGAAGAGGGTTTTTGATTTGAGTGTGAATGGGAGGAGAGCTGATGAGTTAGTTGTATTTAGGTCCAATTGCTTTTGTGGAAAATGGCCCTTATTGGGTAAATAATTTGCACAAATAGATTTTCATAAAAAATATTTTTCCTGCAACGATTAATGTTGTTTGGGTAAAATTTCAAAGATTATCATGCTTAATCAATATTCAACATTTTAATGAGGAATATTTGCCAACAGTTGGTAACCCATTTTCTTGGTCCTTGGTGTTTAACAAGAATAAAACAAATGATTTATTGAAAAAAAAAAGAGTTTTAAAGTTATCTCCCTAAATATTTTTGTGATTTGCCACAAAGTGTCTGAATTTTGAGATTATTTGTTTCTTCATTGATCTATATAACGAAGAATACGGAATCACGTCTTTGCCAAACATGGGTTAGTGAATTTATCCTTAAAGTCTTCCTAATTATTGTTAACAAATTTTAGATATTTCGGCGGGTGGAAGGATGACTCTGTTTTTGAGATGTGGTATTTTTGCTCGTCCTTTTGCATTTGGAAGGAGCAGAATGTCAGGATTTCAGAAGATAGGCTTTGGTCTCTCTTTTTGTTGGACAAGACTGCTTTTTATGGTTCTTCTAGGCTTACACTTTAGGGGTCTGTAGGGATTTTAATCTGGAGTACTTGGAGAGGGATTGCACGGTAATTCTTTGTTAGCCTTTTGCTTCCATGCGCTTTTTAGTCTCTAAGGATTTCCCATTCTTTAAGGCTTCTTTCTTGTTCTTTTCTTTACTTCATATGATTTTTTTTCAATAAAAAATAGTTGGAAGCCTCGAAAATGACTTTCTGATATATATATATATATATATATATATATATATATATCTTCTTTTGATATTCATGTTCTTGGACATTACTCTGATTATTTTGCCTAGTGGAAAAATATTTTATATTGACCAGAAAATCCTTTAGTAGCACCAGATGCAGGAAACAGGAAAACAAGAAAAATATTTCTTACGAATTTATTTTTCATGATGCAAATGGAGCCTTAGATATGAATAAATATAGGCTTAGAGTGAAAGTTCATAGTCTCATTCTATTCCCTCCATTCCTCTCCAAATTGTAGGGAGAACACTTAAAAGTAACGGAAGGAGTGGGTTCCCCTCCCCCTCCCTGTTACTAAAAACCATGCCTAAACCCAAACAAGACTGGGATATACACCTCTTTATATCCTTTTCCTATATTTCTTGTACTTTTATGATACTAGCTCTCCTCTCCGCACACTTCACTTCTTTAGTTCCACTGGTAACTCTAAGTATTCTTCTCTGCTTTGTTTGCTCAGCTGTTCTTGAGAAGTGTGCTTAGATCTTTTCTCTCAACTCTTAAATACATCCACTGGGTTTGCTAGAGATTAGGTTTCTGTTTTAGTCGAAAGAGGATTCTTAACGTATTTAACATTATGTGTGTGCTTTGGCTGTAGCTTCATATTGTTTACCGTGTCATTCTTTGCTCTTATCTATTTCTTCAGGGGCAACATGGTGGATGCCTTCCGCACGCATATAATGCAAACTAAAGAACTCGGTACATGTCCTGTGCGGCAGATTGGAGGGTGCTCATTCTTTTACATGAGAATTAGCAATGTCTACATCGTGATTGTTGTCAGCAGCAACGCGAATGTGGCTTGTGCATTCAAGTTTGTTGTTGAGGTAGTTGCTTATTCTTATTCCTTGAGTTCTATGGTGAATTCTTTTGAAGCCCTTCTTGAAAAGGATTTTTGTTTTCTTTGTATGTTTGATGAGGTCTCTTGTGATCATGTAAACCTTTGTGGTGTGTCAATTGATGTTAAAGTAAATTAAAATAGGTATGAAACACATGTAGCTGTTTGTGCTTATTGATTTCTTCTGGTTTATTTCTTGCTTTTTTGTAGTTCGGGGCATGGTAATCAGAATTTTACGATTTGATTCAAGTAGAAATAGATTTGATTTGGACAGATGAACCTTAAATATATAAGATCTTATGGTTTGAATTAGATTAGCAATTTGAATTGTACGATTCGATTCACACAAAAATGGATTTGCTTCTTATGATCTTATTTGCTTGTCAGAGATAGAATCCGATGATGAGTGGTTCACCGAGTATGAAGATCCATTATCTTCCTAATGATAACTCATGGATAGATATCCATGAACGTTTTAATGATGATAAAGGAGCTCCTAGCAAAAAAAGAAAAGGAGGTGTAACTTAAATAATTTAGTATTGAATATTTAATTAATAAATTCCTTTATACTTTTTTTTAATATTTTCAAAATATTCGAATGACGACAAAAAGGGAAAAGGAAAAGCAACTAAAAATGAAGATATAGAAGTGATTGAAGCTGGTGGCGATTGCAATATGGATTTTGGGGAGGATCAATGATTTCAATAAATCTTGAAAACTTAGTATTTGGATTAATTAAATATTAGTTTTTGAATATACGATATGATTTTTAGGGCATTAAGATGAACAATGCTTTGAATCTTTAAAATTTTTAAATTTTGGAGTGTTCTGGATATCACAACTTAAATTGAGTATCCACTAGTTAGTAGTTTCATATTTGAACCAAAATTTGGATCATGTGAGTAGCATCTGAGATTTTGTTTTACACATGCACATGTAGATATTCTTTCTACTTGATTTACACATTGGTGCTCTGTGTGTGTGTGCGCATGTGCTCATGTGCGTGAGTGTGCGCATGTTAACAAAATTATAATTGATTAATACTGATTCATGTGCTTTTAACATCTCTTTTTTTTTTTTTTGTTTTTGCAGGCTGTTGCACTTTTCAAATCTTACTTCGGCGGGGCTTTTGATGAAGATGCCATTCGTAATAATTTCGTTTTGATATATGAGCTGCTGGATGGTATGTAACTTGGAAAAATGTTAGGTTATATCTTTTTGGTCGCACGTTTAATCTTGTATGTCATTAAGATGCCACTTCTTTCCATCATATATTTTCACCATGCTTTTTCAAGACAAAAGATAACGCTGTTCTCAGGTTTCATGGTATCTAGAAGTTCAGTAAAAAATTTGGACCCTGATCCCTGTAGAAAGACAGGGTTGTCTTGAGCAAAAATCTTTAAATTCAAGGGAGGCTTTTCTAGTGCTTTAAGTGTCAAGTTCTTCCAATTTTCCCACCATTTCAACTAAAACACAACAAGAGGAAAAAATGAGAAATAGCCTTTTCTTGCTGCGCAAATGCTTAACAACTCCAATCTGCAACTTGCCCCCATCTCTTCTCACCACTATAAGTGTATAATGGGAACAATGTCCTGCAACTCCTTACCCGCTTGCAATTCAAAAACAGGTAGTTATTGATTCTCCATCATAAAAATGTACTGACTAGATTCATCCCTTCTCCTCGGAGATAATTCATTGTTGAGACCCTTCCCCTGAAAAGCTTCCTGTGCCAAAGAAACAAGAACTCACCAAGGTAAGAGCTTTATCCCTCCAAATGAATTGTTATGAGATATCAACCTAAGTAATAAAACCTCCCGGTCACATAAAGAGACAAAAAACTTAGTAACATACATGATGCTCTCTTTGAAGCATTTTGCACAATTGCTCGAAGGAGATCGAGAACATATCCAGCTTGCAGATGTAAGCGTTTCTAATGAAAAGTGGCGACTTGTCTTCAGTCTGAGACATGGCTAAAAGTGAGGCCTGATTATCGCAAACAAGCAATGTATAAATCAGGTAGTGGTAGTCTGTGGTGACTGCACTAAGCAAGCATCACATTAGTATCTCATTGATGCCCTGTAACTGACGTCGGAATTCACATGATTGTTCATCTCCTTAAACCCTTTCCAGATATATTTCCTTTTTCTTCTTGCCACGAGCATTTCTGTCCTCCTTGGACATCCACTTGTTCATCTCGATCTAACGAGCTTCCACATGGGCTCTTATTTCACCAACTATGCTAATCAATTGATTTCATTGATCATTTTTCCCTTCGTTTCACATGTTTTTTGTTCCTTTTGATGGGAGAAATTTCGATTTTCAAGTAGTAAGTAAGAAAAATAAGTGTAACTAAGATAATGAACCTTGTTTGGTAATGTTATATCCTCAATAAAATGCGCTGCCAAATAAAGGGGGAAGTTGCATTGCCTTGGGTACCTTGATGTACATATGGCCTTAAATAGCACCCAATAGGGAAGAAGAAAGAAGAAGGGGGTGGAGGGATTCTGGAAATCAACATGATTGTTCATGTATACGACACAGATTTAGATTATCTTAGACAATGACACCATGTCCTCTCATACTGCATTGTTAATTAAAATAATAGCAGAAAATGACTTTCGCATAGCAAGGGTACCCTCTTGGTCAGTATTATATAGCAACTGTTAAATGTCAAGGATGAAAATTTTTAGTTTGACATTGTCTATCAACTTTTGTTTGAATCATAAAAAATCCTCTTTTTCTTTCTGCATTAGTTTGCAGTATTTGAGTCTAAAAGTTTTCTGTTCAAGCAAACATGGGAAATATTCCTTCATCTTCAAACTTGAGAAATCACCATCTAAAATGAAAATAGATGCTTTTGTGATTGATTTAACTGTTGTCACATTCGACGTGGACCTCATTAATGAATGACACACAAGCTCCTTTAGCTTGCACAGTGAATGTGTTGTTTATGGTAGAAAATACTCGATTTTTTCTTTCTTTATTTGGTGGAAGGCCTATGTAACTTCTGCATGGATTTCCATTGCTTGATGCATGTAAGCTTGATACTTGATCCTGCTGGTTGCAGAAATTATGGACTTTGGCTACCCTCAGAATCTGTCTCCAGAAATTTTGAAGCTTTACATTACTCAAGAAGGAGTGCGATCACCTTTCTCTTCTAAGGTAGACTTTGGCTATTCACTTCGGCTTCTAGAGAAGTATAATGGGAGGGAATCTCTGATGGCTGTGTAGTAGGATGGTAGCATATGATGCTTGTTTGTAGACAATAATTGAAATATTAAATGTCTCTACGGTATTCAATAATATGGCTACTTTGCAACTCTTATGAAACTGATTCTTTGACACTTTTCTGAATGCTAATATAGCCCGCAGATAAACCAGTTCCCAATGCAACCTTGCAAGTTACTGGTGCTGTTGGCTGGCGGAGAGAGGGCCTTGTCTATAAGAAGAATGAGGTGATTAAACTTCTTTCACTTTATGTTTCCTCAATCCTATTTTGGATGTATCCATGATCCTGAGTTATGAATTGTATTCATTGCAGGTGTTTTTGGATATTGTTGAGAGTGTCAATCTTCTTATGTCATCAAAAGGTAGCTGATTATTTTTAGGTGTTTTGCTAGTTCTTATTGTTTGTTTGCTGATAAAACTTTTGTGGATAAAGGTAGTGTTCTGCGCTGTGATGTTACTGGAAAGATTCTCATGAAGTGCTTTCTATCTGGAATGCCCGACTTGAAGTTGGGCTTAAATGATAAAATTGGCCTCGAGAAAGAGTCGCAACTCAAGTCCCGTCCTGCTAAAAGGTAGCTTATGAAGGAACATCTCTAATTCTTTATTACGTTTCCCGTAGTTTGTATTTTAACTTGTTTAGATGTAGTTTACTGGTGACCAGTTTAATTGTTGATCAATGCTGTGGTATTAAATATGAGCTTACCTTACTAGAATTATATCTGGATCCTAAGGCAGCTTGATAAGTTAATTTAGGTTTGCCTATGGGTTTATATAGTGAGAACTTGTAGATTTGATAATTATGCTACTTATATGAGGTTATATAGGGGCACAATTACTTGATTAAATTTCAATAGCCATTCAGTGCTATGTCTATGTTACTGCATACGCAATTATGGAGTGGTTCTTTCCTGAATTATATTTATCTCTCTAAGCAATTATTACATTTACTATCCTTGTCTTTGCTTCTTGTTCTATGTGTGATGGCATGCTTAAATCTTTTTTCATCCAAAGTATAGAACCCAGCCAGATCAAGCATTGATCGGTGGTCTTCCTGGGTACTGTGTGCCATGTTGGCTGCATACCATTCTGTCTACATTGTCAGAATTCCTCCAATATTTCTGTGCATCTTTTAACTAGTTCTCTTACTAATGTTTGAAGCTCAAGGTTTCTACTGCTCAATATCCGTTTCCATTGGATACGAAATCTCAATTAAGGATAGCCTTCAATAGCTTTTATCGACATCTTTTTGTTACTGTATTTAAATTTCTAATGATCCCCTCACCCCCCAATAAAAACGGCCTTCTTTTTGGTTGTTCTGATATTATATTTGACAAAATTATCTTTTACAGTGGTAAAACAATTGAGCTCGATGATGTTACTTTCCATCAATGTGTGAATTTGACAAGGTTCAACTCTGAAAAGACTGTTAGTTTTGTGCCACCAGATGGTGAATTTGAATTGATGAAGTAAGCTCACGATCATTTTCCCTAGTACTAAACTAATTTTGCTGGCTTTTTAAACTTCTAATGATGGTAGTCAGCATGTAATGCCATTTCCCCTTTTGTTTTGTATATTGATGTTTGTCTTTTCTTTATTTTAATACCTAACTGAAAATTCAGGAATTGTGTAAGTGAAAACTACAATGTGAAGAGCTTGTGAATCTGAAAAAATGGTATGACAAGTATGTTTAAATTTTTGAGTCTTGATGTCAGCTGTGACAAAGTGCTTGTTTGATTGCCAACTCAAATTCCAACTAACATTTTTAGGGAAGGCATTTGACAATGACTGTAATCTGCTTTCTTATAATTCTAAAGTCACACTCTTTGTTGACTGGCAAATCCAACCATCCGGATTGTTAAGATATCTGAAATGTGGCAAAATTTCACCCTGTTGATAATGCTCCCTTTCTACTGTTTGAAATCCATTTTCATTCAGTTTGAGTCAATATGTTTCAGACCTATTATGCACGCTGTACCCACTTTGTTTCTCCTCCCAGTTTTCCTTGTATTACCAAGATCAGTAACAGAGAGAAATATTCACAAAAAAACCGGAAGCATGGGCCGATAATGAAGAAGCCTGTGCAAGAGATGGTGATGCAAATTTATTTTGAAAAATTTAGTGTTCCTCTCTATAAGCATCCTTCTTCTTGCTAATGCCAACGTACTTTAAATTTACGGAAGGGGCTCCTAAGGGCATATCCAATTTTCTCATGCCATCCAAGAATATTATTCCACATTTCTTTGCAGCTAATTAATGAAGAAAGAGATTGACTTGGGAGAGAGGGACCATGGAGGATGGAGATAATGTGACCACAATTTCTTTGCTAAACTAAGTTGATTACTGTTGAGTTGTGGGATTATAGTTGTTTACATTTTTGCATAGAGATACAAAGCTTTAGTTTCATATCTCTCAACATTCGTTTGGTTTGTCTGAGGGCAAAGAAATGGAATTGGCTTTTTAAGTGTCCCTTTTAAGGTTTATGGATGCACTGCATCATCTTGACTACAAAAATGTTCATGCATTCACCTGCACATGCACATGGTGTATTATTTATATTTGGATCATTCTGAGTCTGTTAAATGAATGACTGTTTCTTCTCCATTTCTTTTCCCCTTTTATATGCAGATTTAACTACCAATAATTTCTTTTATAGGTATCGTATAACTGAGGGTGTAAATCTTCCATTTCGCATTCTTCCAACTATTAAAGAATTGGGTCGGACACGCATGGAAGTAAATGTTAAGGTTTGTATCTCACTTTTGGATGGTTCAAAATGGTGTGAATCATTATTATGGCCGTAATCCTGTCAGTCGTTGCGTTCAGGTAAAGAGTGTTTTTGGTGCAAAAATGTTTGCCCTTGGAGTTGTGATCAAGATTCCAGTTCCAAAGCAAACAGCAAAAACCAGTTTCCAAGTGACAACAGGTCGAGCAAAGTACAATGCTTCTATGGATTGCTTGGTGTGGAAGTGAGTACCTCTGTACTTAATAAAACCTAGACCATAATATT
The DNA here is from genome assembly GCA_037126225.1 of Dillenia turbinata. Taxonomy (NCBI): domain Eukaryota; kingdom Viridiplantae; phylum Streptophyta; class Magnoliopsida; order Dilleniales; family Dilleniaceae; genus Dillenia; species Dillenia turbinata. The sequence continues at coordinate 17,613,676 of JBAMMX010000008.1, read as the reverse complement.
CATTGTTGCTTTATTTTATTTTTTAATTTTTTGTTTTTATTTTATTTAGTTATATATTTGTTTGGGTTCTGGAAAGGGGCTTGACATTTGAAAACGTGATGTTGATAATGTCTTTATTTTTGTGAGAATGCATGTCTAGAAGTAAAGCTGCCGTAACCGGTTAAAAACTCTGGTGATTTTAGATAATTTATTCATATGATGTATTCATTTTTCATTCCATTCAGAAAATGGATGTGCTGAAAAATAATTGCTGTCATTGCACGAATCATATGATTTTGGGGTCTCTGTCTTATATTTAAAATGGTGGTATTATCTATCTATATATATATACTGTATCATATGGATGTGCTGCAAAAAATTGCTGTAATTGCACGAATCATATGATTTTGGGGTTTCTGTCTTATATTTAAAAATGGTGGTATTATCTATCTATATATATGCTGTATTATATTTCTTTTCTGCTTGGCTTTGAAAATAATGTAATATGCATAATGATGTCATAGATATTTGAATTTGAGCATGCATATCATTCAGAAACCTGCTTGGGAGAGTTATTTTATCCTACAATTATTTTCAAGTAATAGTACAAAGCTTTTTTAAATTGGCCAAATGCTTGATCTCATTAGAGCATGAATTTCATCTGCAAGAAAATGCTTAAATGAGGTAATTCTGTCATCTGTGTAGAAGTGGTAGACTGCAAGCATTGCATATTTTCTGTTATACACGTGGCAGTGAGTTCTATGAGTTCTATGAATGCAATTTTTTTTTTCTTTTTTCAGTAGTAGAATCTTGTGTACTTGCTTGGTGTTGCATCCGGTTCCCATCCTGAAGTATGTGATTAAATGCTTTCCAGGATAAGAAAATTTCCAGGACAGACTGAGCCATCCATGAGTGCAGAAGTTGAGCTGATTTCCACAATGGCAGAAAAGAAATCTTGGACTAGACCACCGATACAGATGGAATTTCAGGTGCCTAATTAGATTTGAATAATTTTTGTATATTTGGAATGGTTGGAACTATAGTTTTTTGCCTTTTTTTTTTGAGAAAATAATGTTACTGGCTATGCAAGTTTTAAGAAAGTTGACTCATTTCTTTGTAATCTTCCATGTTTCTGGGAGCTCTGAAAGCCTGTTGAGTTGACAAAAGAACAAAAGAACGAATAAGAGGGCGAACCTTGGTGCAACGGTTGAGTTGCTCATTTGGTGTTCTCAATGTCACATGTTCGAGGCATGGAAATAGCCTCTTTGCAAAAATGCAAGGGGAAGATTGCGTACATATACGCCCATGCTCTCCCTACCCCTCACACTAACCCGGGGAGCACTTTGTGCACCGGGTGAGCCCTTAAAAAAAATGAATGAATAAATTTAAGATTCTGGATCATCGAGAATTAGAAAAAGGACGAGCAAATTTGTGAAGTGCTTCAGGGGGTCGTGTTGACCATTGAATATTCACCAAGATTAGAATTCTGTAGGTGTGGATGCAACGGTGATTGGATAATATGTTAGTCAGCTCTAATAACTACAGGTCTGCCAAACGAGAAAGTTGAGGTCGATTATGGTGAAAGCCAGAAAAGGAATAGATTCAAGTGAAGAAAACTAGAGGTAGCTTGGCTACAAGTGTGAGTGTGGTAGATTCATATGGTTCAGTGGTCCTCAAAGAAATCATAAGAGGCCGACATGAATAAAGTGAAGTAATGTGCAGTGGAGAAATATTGTGTCTATGCTTCATGGCTTTTAAGGTATTGGAAGATTAAGGAGCAACATTTTTAAGATACTGATATAGTTGAAATCAGAATGATGAGGTAGGCATTCTACTAGAAAAGGATATAATAATAATTGCGGTGAATGGAGACTTAGGACTAAATAAACATCTATTGAACTTTGGGACGAGATCATGCTGAAAATAGATAATGACAAGATGTAGTCAAAATGCAAAGGTGGTCTTTACATGGAAACAATAACCATTTTTTAGCCAAACCTCATTATTTGGGATTTGAAGCTTGCTTAAATTATTTTTTTATAATCCTAATTTGAATAAATTTACGGGAAGTTTTGAGACACGTTCATTGGAAGCCAATGCATTTACCAGATGAGTTAGATATCGTCTTGGGCAACTGTGGAATGTGATTACTGTTTTAGATCACCCTTTCTATTTTTAGACAGGATGGAAGGTGGAGATTTGTTTTTTTCCTTCTTCCTTTTCTTTTTATTTCTTTGGGTTCTAACTAACCTAATATTGACGCCCAGCTGTTAATAAATTTACTACACATTTCTAATTGCTTGCTATGGAGTTACAGCATTGTAAATGTAGGCACTATGGTGCAAAATGATTTTGACTTTCATGCGCCACTACAGCTATTGTTTGACCCACAAACCAGAGTAAATGATTGCATTCTTATTTTCAGGTTCCTATGTTCACAGCTTCTGGTTTAAGAGTCCGCTTTCTTAAGGTATGTACTGACATATTTTTTACTGGCATGCTCTTTATGCTTCAGTAAATGAAATTTCAACTTGTCTACTTGTTTTAGGTATGGGAGAAGAGTGGATATAATACTGTCGAGTGGGTTCGTTATATTACCAAAGCTGGCTCATATGAGATTAGATGCTGAATACATTGATTTGTGCATGAAATTTATTTGAGGTCTAGTGGAGTGACAGCAGAGATAGATTTGCTGCTTAGTGTGGGCAGGAAGAGCGGAATTTTTGTATCTCTTTTCCATGTTGGACGAGGTTGTATGGCCCTCATTGTCCTCTCTCCAAAGCTGCTACTCAGGTTCCTGCTTCTTGTATTATTGAGTCAATTTGTTATTTTTTCTCATAGCGGAGTTCTGTCAATATGATTATTTGGAATGCATATTTGGTTTTGGTGTCTGTTTTGTAAATTCAAGTCCTGTACCTGGACTGCAACAGTGTGCATTATTTGTCTGGTTTTGGTCTATCATTGTTAGTCATGTTATGCTGTTTTAACGCGATTCATATACCAAGTGAAGAAAACTACATGACTGTTGGACTTCCGCAGTGCTTAGGAACGTTGAGGTTAGATTCGATTGAAATCGGGTGAAGTTTTCAAATAAGAAACTATTGATATACTAATAATTTTAATCATTTTTATGTAAAATTTTGTATATTATAAATCTTTGTTAGCTTAGTTTAAAAAAAAATGTAACTAGAGAACAAAATAAAGTAGACATGTTGAGATTAATAAATTAGGGCAAATATCTAATTCAAGTAGGTTGTGCAAGGGAAAGAAATGTTGAAGGGACGGATGGGGGGCTTCCCTGAGCCGAACTTTCTATTAATTGTGATCTCGTGTGTATTGATATTTTAGAGGGTTTACTTTTGATTCAATCATGTCTGGGTCTAGTAGGTCTGGTTTGGTGAAATGTTAGATGTTAAAAAAAAAGAATGCATATGGGTCTCACGGGGTGCTAATGTGGTGCTTGCTCTCATAATGTTGGCAATCAGATCTTTGTCACAAGAGTGACAACCTAATCTAGAAAATTCTTTTTTTTTATTTTTGGGTAAATGATGAAATTCAACGAAATTGTTGTAAAATATATTGTTAAAATAAATATTTTATAATGTGAAGTAATTATGTTTACAAATAAATATCTTATGTAATTTCAAATAAATTTAGTACATAAATTGAAACTTTTATACTTGTGTATTGAATTGAAGCTTATAAATATTACATGCATACGTGTATGAACAAACAAATTTGTTAAAAAATCAATATTTCATTTTAATACATGGATCTCGAAAAAAAGGGAGACAGAAGGGTAAATAAATAGTAGAGAAGCTCTCCTTTAATTTTTCAAAAGAAATATTCGAATTAACAAAAAATGTTATATAAATATGTGTATTTGAATAAATGAACATTGTCCAGGATAAATATGTGGAATTTTATCAATAGCAGTAAGTAATATATAAATTATGGTTTTGAATAAGTATTTTGTACAATGAAAATAGTTCTCAAGTGAAGTCTAAAGTTTATATATATAAATAAAATAAGCCAAAAATAAATATTTTGGCACAAATTCCAATTGTATAATCATAATCATTTTCAGAGAGAGAGAGAGAGAGAGAGTGAGAATATACTAATAATAATATATGAAATAAATCTCGACCCTTCATTTCTTTTTTTCTTTTTAGGTGCATATACATCGAAACTCGAATCCAATTTTATCATAAGGAGAATCCAATTTTATTATAAGAAGAGAAAAAAATGTCAATTGAATTGAAATTCATTCACTGACGCTCCATGTCTAAGAGAATCCCAGCCCTTGAATTATTGGTTCTCGCCGGCCTAATGTGTGTCATGCCCAAGCCAATGTGTAAAGGACTTAACCAAGTGGCATTTTCTTCCTGCATTGGCTTCACCAGGAATAAGAATCAATTGGAGTATCTAACTTATGCAAGGAATCTACGTGCAGACTCCGATCTGTTAATCAAGCTCGAACCCATATCCTTTCTCTCTCCTCTCTCTTTAATATTTGTTTTTTATTTTTTGTGGTTTTTAGCAATTCGCTCTGATCTGCCTTCCTTTTTGTCCTTCGCCCTCATAGTACAAGATGACAAAATGAAAGGTAATGCAAATCCATGGCCTTTTTTTTTTTTTTTTTTTTGGTGATTTACCCAATATTTGCCAAGTTTCAAAATTTAGGACGGTACATTAAATGAATTATAAGATTTATCCTATCCCAAATTTTACCATTTTGTCGCATTTACTATATGTGAACAATTTTTTAAGATTTTTTTATTTTTTTGAGAAAAACAATGGATTTTTTTTATTGAGTAGGTGTGATAAAATATTAAATTTAAATTAAAAAAGTGTTCAGATAGATACTTTCTGTTTATATTTATTCTTTTACGATAAATGCATTGTACTTAAATTTATTTATTTTTCAATGATATATATATATTAGATCAATCGTGAATTTTTAGACAAGATGTATAGTTCTATGGTTTGCTAATTAAAATCAAAAGATGGGAAATTCAACAGAGTTGCTCATGTCAAGATAGCAAGTCAAAGAAATGAACTAGTTACCCATTGTCCGGCGCTAATAGCTATAATGGAGGACATTTTTTTTTTATATTTTTATCTTATAAAAGATTGTACTTTATTTATTTTTGTTTTAATTGGAGTCAATCGAGCACAAATTTCTTTCGTTTTCAAGTACCCTCCATAAATCTGACTCAAATCTTGTGTAATTCAATTCGGGTCCAAAAATTTCTCATAAGATGCCAAACTATATTTTTAAAAATTCATACTACATGAAAGACAAATATTAAAAAATATTACATCAACAACAATTTAAACCTTCAATCCCAAAATTTAAAATCGACCATATGAGAAACAAATATTAAAAAAGAAAAGTGAAAAAAGAATAAAATAAAATAAAATAAAATAAATAAAATAACATAAAATAAAAAATAAAAATAAAAATAAAAAATAAAAAAAGATAAAAATATATATAAAGAGAGAAAAATGAGTTGATTTAATTTATATGAATTTTTTTACGTCATTCATTCCTATTTAAAAATATTTCCTCAATTAAATTCATAACCACCATGTCTTTACGAATATATTATATTCAAATTTTTAACAGTCTACCTCTACGTTTTAGTAACTCTCATATATTTAAATTCTCAGTCTTCCTAACAGGTAGATTCTTAGATTTTCGTTATACATATCCAAACAATCTCAGTTGGTACTCTCACATTTTATTATTAAAATCTAACAGATATATCTTTAGATTTTCGTTATACATATCAAAATTATCTCAATCGGTACTCTCATATTTTATTATTAAAATTTGATGTACAAAATAATATATATAGAAAAAAATATTTACTGTACAATATAATGGTAAAAAAGTAACCAAAATCTTATAAAATATTAATAATATCTTATCGAAAAGTAACAAAGATTGTGAATGTACTTTGTCTTCAATTAAATTACCATCTTATCAAAAACTTAAAAAAAAAAAGGAATAATTGAGAATATACTGCAAGTGTGTGTGTGTGTGTATATATATATATATATATTTGGAATTTATATATCTTGCATACCCAAGGAAAAATATAAGGATTCCTCCAAATATCCAACCTTGAAATCTTATTTCTCAAAGAAAGATTTCTCCTAACTTAGAAAGAGGGGAAACAAAAAGAATGAAGGAGCATGGCGAAAAAAAAAGGAAAGAAAAAAGTTAAAAAGAAATAGGATAATGAGCAAAAATCAATTTCGTAGAACACAAAGAAGAAAAAAAATTGTCATGTGGGTTAAAAGACAGATAATTATATATTTTACGTGAACTCTATATTACTTTAATATTTTAAAAAAATAGAATATGAAAAAAGATAAAAAGTTAAAAAATAAATATCTTATTTACTCTTATTTTATTTTTAAAAACTTTATATATAGAGAATATATTTTAAATTTTTGATAAGTTAATTAAATTTAATATGTTATATATACAAAGTTTTGAAAACGAGATTTCTAAAGCTGATGGTGTCAGTTAAATTATAGTTTATTAGAGTTTCTAAGAAAATGTTACAACCTAACCGTAAGAAAAAGGAAATTGAAACTTAATAAGTTATCTATTCAAGAAACACACAAAAAAAGTATACAATCCAAAAAAACCGAACATGGAAAATGACATAAATGTGAATATTGGTGATCACTTATGGTGGTAAAAAAAGATTATAATATATTATAAATTGAAAGAAGGGTTGAGAAAAAAGAGAAAGAGGGAGTTATAGAGAGAGAAAAGAAGAGGGAGTGTGTGGTTTAGAGAGAGAGGAAAACAGAGACAGAAGGGATAATTCTTTTTATTTATACACACGTACCTTTCTACTAATAAATTTATGAGTATTTAAATATTTTTTGAATTAATTCTTAACTGGTCTAACAAATTTAACAACTTTGACTCATCGTTCCAATCGACCAACTGCTAAATTTAATAACTTCACTGATCATTATTTGAGTTGGTTGTTATAAAGAACAGTTTAATAATCATAATCTTTTTTTTCTTAATTCATTATTTAAAATTTAAATTTCATATAATAAAAAAAATTAATTCATCAGATAATTTATATATAAATACATAAAATGATAAATAAATTATATAAAAAGGTGAGTTAATAAATGAAGAGAATCTTTTTAAATGCATTGTTTTGTTTGAGAATGAAATTATGAAATTTGTTTGAAAAGTGAGGTTCAAGTCGCGTGCAAGTGGATGGCTTATCAGCAGAAATCATTGAATCTCTTAAATTCTCTAAATTCAGTCAAAGGAAGATCTCTGCCGTCCAAAGTAAACTGAAATGCATGACCCACCAGATTCAAAGAGGAGGAAGACGCCTTCACACTTGAGCTGCAGTAGCAAACTACTGTACAGATTCACGTGTAGCGCAGTGGAAGGGCAAAAGTGTAAATAAGAAACAAAACAAATCCCAATACAGAGAGAGAGAGAGGAGTCCTAATTCCTTAAAACCCTAAAAAAATTCAATCAAAACCCCCCACTTCCACAATTTCACACTCTACTCGGTAGACTTGGTTTATGTACTTTGAGAGAGAGAGAGAGAGAGAGAGAGTAGTTGTAGCAGTAGTAGGTTTCAAGTAGATTACCGCAATCACACCGACCTGCATTTTGTTGTCTTCATAAAACAAAACCCTTTTCCTCTTTCCTCTTTCCTCTCTCCTCTCTCTGCGATGGATTCAAGGGAACCCACAACATCTATGTTAATGGGTCCCAACACATACACTTCACAAACCATGATCTCTCAGCATCCCAACTCCTCACCAACATCAGTCATGATTCACAATCACAACTCTGCGCAACGTTTTCCGTTCAATTCTTCTTCATCGGCTTCCAAGCCTTTTGATTCCCTCAATTCTCCGCCTTTCGACGGATCCCAGGCTCTGCGCTCTGGTGGGTTTAACATTGACAACTCCAAAAAGAAGAGAGGTAGACCTAGGAAGTATTCTGGGACAACCCCAGACGGTAACATTGCTCTAGGGTTGTCTCCAACCCCAATTTCCTCCTCAGTGGGTCATGTCAATTCTGTTTCTAATGCAATTACTCCTACTACTCCTAATCCTAATCCTAGTACTAATCTTAACGCTACACCTTCCTCGGACACTCCGGCAAAGCGGAGAGGGCGACCTCCGGGTTCTGGGAAGAAGCAGTTGGATGCATTGGGTAATTTTTGATTCTGGGTACTTCTTGGTTTGGTGTGTAATTGTAGTTTCTAATTGTGGTATGTGATACATTTTGAGAAAAGTGATGATTTTCAATTGTTTTGTTTTTTGGCAGGAGGATATGGTGGTGTTGGGTTTACACCACATGTTATAACTGTTAAAGCTGGGGAGGTATGTGACTGTTTATGGAGGAAGCCTTTTTCATTCATGTTGCTTTTGTTTGTAGGGATCTATTTGGTGTTTGTTTCTTGGTAATAATAATTACTGGCAATTTCTTGTGTGCTTGTTTCCCAAAAAAATTGAATTTTATTGCAGGATTGATAGCTGTTAGTTGCCCCTTTTATGGATAGAGAGTAAATGTCGGTAAGATAAGTGAGGAAAGATGGGATTAGGAAGTGGTGATCATTTTGCTTAGTTTGTAGTTATTTTTCTAATGAAACATTGGCTGGTACTTTGTTCTTGAGTGGGAAGCAGAATCTAAGCTGAGGATGTTGATGTCTCCTTCTAAGCTTGTGATGGTTATTTCTGATTTTTGTTAATATTGTAGACTTTATTTTAACCACTTTAAATGCCATTTTTCCCTTCTGGGAATGTTTGGAATCGGGGGTATCTTGGAACCTATGTCACATAAACAATTCTTGAAATGAGGGTGACCGTGTTGTGTGTATAAGATGCCTCCTTTGGACATGACACAAAACAGCATTTTGTAACTTTGTTTGTTTGTTTGTTTGTTTTTGTTTTTGTTTTTGTTTTTGTTTTTTAATAACTTTGCTGTGTCACTGTAACTGCATCGTGTGTCCATTTCCTCGACTGTGCTTCATATCTTGGGAGTGAAGTGTCAATGTAATTCTTCAATGGTTGAAGGGCATGTCCATTCTTTTGACTTGATTTCTAAAGCTTGACACAAATCATATGCCCATAATTGACGAAAGATGTTTTAGCACAAAGATTGACCAGATGTTGTGGGGGATGTGAGGGCATTGTAGCCAGATTTTTCTTGCATTTTGTTTTGGCAAGAGTTAGCTATTGAAATATTGAATAAATGACTTTTTAGCAAATGGTTACCAGAATAGAATGTGGTTGTTGGACATTGATACTATGATCATAATGTCATTTTACCTATTATAGTGTAATATCCATTATTGTTTGCTGTAACATGTATTGAGGCTTTTTAAAATTCAGCTCCTGCATAATGGAAATGAATGGTGTGGTTGTTTACCAATACGGTTTGCTGTTATGGGGACCAATATGTGTTTACTTTCTTTGTTACCTTTCTCCATTCTTTCACTTCAAGCAAAAAATAGGGGAATAATTTGAAATTTTGACATGAATGAGAAGCTATTACTTATGTAAGAATTGGGCAGTTGAGGCAAATTTCTTTCGTGTACCCTGTCTGCATTTTTTTTCATTATTGGCACAATTTTCAACGTCTGTAACGGTCTTCACAGACTTTGTTTGGATTTTGTTCTAGATATTAGGAATATTTATAATGGTGCAGTGACAAGTGTTAGACTAGAATAACAAAGAATTAGAAAAGTGAATTTTCAACCAGTAATGTACATCAAGGAGTAGTGCTTTCAGAATTTTTTTTTTTTTTTGGCAGTGGTAATGGATGAAGTGACAAGATAAAAAAGTGAAATTCCTTGGTATATGCTATTAGTAGATGATACTTTCTCAATCTTGATCGAGGGGACTAGGAAATATGTTGAGGATAAATTTGGAAAATTGCAAATAGTCTTAGACTCCAAAGAGGAGAAATTGGAGAAATGGAGGAAAGTGCGGAGACATTGAAGGTTAACCTTAAGGTTCTGATTGACGGGAAGCTTCTAACTAAGCTACAGAAAGGCTGAAATGCTTTATGGGACAAGACAAGGCCTTTATTGATTAGAGGGAAAAGTTACAATATGGGCGTTGTGAAAATGGGAACACCAATGTGGATGGTTCGACATGAATAAATAGGATTTGAAATAAGTGCAGTCGAGTCAAGTTAAGGTTGGATTTAGATCTAATAGAGAAAACGATGAGAGATAATTTATTGGTTTACTAAAGTGAAAAAGTGAGCTTGAAATTAAGCTGGTAAATGGAAGTGGTCCTATTTAATTTGAAGGTATGGAATAGCTAGAGGAAAACCTAAGAAAACTCTAGAAGAGGATGTAAGAGAGAATATGTCATCCAATAACATACATTTTGGCCTCGAAAAGCTTGGTAGGGAAGCAACTCAATAGATTTCGAATTTAAGGTTTAGTAAAGTGGAGTAGAACACTTTTTGATAATTATCTTTAAACTCCTCACATGCCTTGGACATTGCTGAGATACTTTTACCTTGTTGTGTTTATGTCATGTGCTTATTGTTGTGCTTCACAGTTTATAAGAAAAGATGTAAGTATGGGCACTTGTAGAAAGGAGCTGGAGTCCTCTTGATTTTTGTCCATAGATGAACAAACTAATCCTAGGAAGGTGAATAGCAATTGCCAAAATGAAAGAAGGTAGGAACCTGGAGGGGATCGATATATATGTTACTCATTATTTTCCTAAAAAATTTTCCAAGATTCGTCTTTTGCTGCACATTTGCTCTTCATTGAAGTTGTTGGTAAAGGACCTGTATTGCTTTCACATCTATTATGTAATGGGAATAATTTGCATTCATGGTTGTTGATTTTGTTGTAGTTGTTGTGATGTTATTGACCATGTAATTAACAAAACTAGATTTTGCAGTAAGAAATGAAACAAGCAAAGAGTTCAATTCATAAAGATGAAACAGTTTATTTGGCCTGTAATAGCCCAATTATATTTGCAATGACCAATACTGACTGTTACATCTAGATGGATGAATTGGTCCATGATGGGATTAGTAATTGCTCACTTGTGGACCCTATTTTGTACCATGGCACAACTTATTTTTTTAATGCAAGTTTTGGATTAGTTATCTATGTAGTGGTAGGTTATTAATTTGTCATGAAGGTGTAATGCAAGTGGTTGTTAAAGTACACTGTTGGCATTGGTAATGTATTAGTTGTACTAACATTGACGTTGGATGCATGAAATTGTTTCCTCCACCCAAAATGGGAATGCAATGATGCAATTTGTAGTTAGAGAAAAGGCAATGAGCTATTTGCTATTGATCTCTAGATAGAAAAACATGTATTTTGTTTTTATCCATACCAAGTATATATTACATTTTGCCTGTCAAGAAATAAATGGTCATCTATCTTTTGCAAAACCATGATTGTGAGTATTGTTTGGTGATCATGGATTTTCTTAGAATAGTTGTGGGCTTGAAGAAGGTTGCTTTCTTTTCCAGATAGAGAGTAGTGGCAATACTTATGGGTTTGGTGATCTTTTCCAGGTAGAGAATAATGGTAATTCTTATGGGTTTGGTGATTATGGACTTTCTTAGAATATTTGTGAATTGAAGAAGGTTTATGTTTGCTATGTTGTCCAGGTACAGAATAATGATAATTAAGTTTGTATGTGAGTGTATCATGCGACTAAAGCTAAGGTGGTCTGTTTGATATGACCTGGGGAAAAAAGGATTTAAGAAGCAATGCAATTGATGTCTAGAGAGTGATATAGACCATCAAAAACTCTATGAAGGAACCATCTCTTGCAAGTGCAATGAAGAACTTTTAACTAGTGAAGAATTGTATTTTTTTTTTCCTTTTAACTAATTAAAAATAGAAATATCGTTCTTGGGCTGCTTCCCCCCCCCTCATTTCTTGGTTGATAACAAGCTTAAATGCTTGTGAAGCTGAAGCCTATGTGATAATTGTTGATGAGAGGGTGTTGTGCACATTCGTGCAAGCATGTGTGCACGTCTGTGCACATGTAGGATTTTATTCTTTATTTCAAAAAAGGAATGAAGAGTGCCTCAGCAGCAACAAGAGCATAAATTGCATTTTCAGTCTTAAAGTACGAGTTCAAAATGGAAGCCACATAGCATGTCTTTCATCTTGCTAGAGATGGCTCTCACCTAGTACTTGGCCAACCCTTGCCTGATATCATGTGACCTTTCTAATTGTCTATTATATGTAACACTCCAATTACTTCTAGGATAGGTAACTCTTGAGAGACATTTAACGGATACCAGGTGATTGTTATTGACAGAAGCAGAATATATATATATATATATATATATTTTAAATTTTGGTTTTAATAAATATGACTCTCTTTCGACAGATCAAGTTCTAGTAGTACTCATATTTGCATCATGTAAAGTGCTTTTTAGCTAAGTTCGAAAATTTGTTGGCAAAAACTCTTAATGAAGTACTAGATGTCGTATTCTGGCATTTTTGGTTTTGGGTTGGAGGACAATTTATAGTAGAATAACGATGAGAACAAGATAACCTCACACAGGATGGAAGAAAAAAATAAATACAAACTTTAAAACAATGAATTGTGAGTGCCTTTTGGGATTACTTAGGAGATTACTCCTAAAAGCACCTAAAGTGGTGAACCACCCCCCCCCCCCCAAAAAAAAAAAAAAAAAACAAAAAAAAGAGGGGAAAAGAAAAAACTTTTCTGTCCCATAGTTTATTTTTTCCCCATTGGGGGGTGAGGACCAATTTTTGAAGATACAGGCATTTTTCTTTTCAAGAAGATACAGGTATTTTGTTCATTTCATTAACACCAAATCATTTTTCAAAAGTACAGTGTTGGAAAGATGTAGCTCTCTCTCTCTCTCGCCAAAACCTTTGAATTTAGTCACATTCAGTTCTGTTCCTGCTAACCATTATTCACTAAAGAAACTGAAAAGCTTATTTTATGTCTTCAATGCCACTGAAGATGGGCATACATCACTTGTACTGTTACGATTAAACTTTCAAGGCTCAATGAATTACATACTGAAGCAATCAACCATGCAGCTAACTCTAAATAATGAAGACCAATCAGCTTACAATATAATATATGGCTTAAAAGCAGCTAGTTGAACAACAATATATTTGAGCACACAGTTTAGAGGAAAGTAAACTCATGTGCAGAATCAGCATATCTGATTAAGACTTGATTAGAGCTTGAGCTTGGCTAGTTTGTGTAACTAATGGAGCTCAACTTGAATTTCTACCCTGGTATTTGGGTATAATTGAACCCCAAAAAAAAAAAAAAGTTTTTTATATTTGGGCTGCCTGGAGATCTATATGTTGTCCCATCATGAATCATTTTAGTCATTCTTTAGCATATATGTGGTTATTCTAGCATTTGCGGTAGGTGCCCTTGCAAAAATCATTTTTTTTTGGATCTGGGATGGCTATGTAACATTGTACCTGCAAGAAAGAAAAGTTAAAAGAATAAACAGAGTCCTTTGATAGAAATTAAAAGGATTTCATACTTGGTTCTTCATTTGGCTGGTGGGATTGGGTGAAATTGTTATTACTATAAGATCTGATCCTCATCATTTCTTAAAATTGTCAGTCTGTCAAATGATACTTAATAGCCTTTTTCTTTTATGATTGTTTCTTCATTCTCTAGTTAGAGATCTAGGCATAATTCTTTCTACAGTAGAAATAAAGTTCCTGATCAGCCCTTAGTTTTATGAATCAAGGAAAATGTCCAGGAATACTGGGAGGAAGGGAGACCTGATTCCTTGAACTCATTAAAGTGGGGAAGCTCATTAGATGGTTCCCTGCATCTGTGCCAAATGCCATCAAGTTGAATGTTGATGGCGATGTTATTAACCCAGCTGGCAGAGCTGGAGCTGGTGGAATTCTTAATGACTTCAATGGTTCCTGGATTAAGGGTTTGATGCAAACTTGGGCATATGTATGATTAGCAAAGCAGAATTGTGGGCACTATGGAAAGGATTAAATATTGCCAAGGGCATGGGGATTGAGTCTTTGGAAGTGGAAGTTGCTTCAAAGGTAGTCACCTTGATACAAATGCAAACCACAGCCTTCCATCCCCATGGATCATTATAAAAGAATGCAAGAATCTGTTGGAAGGAGATTGGAGTTGCAACATGTTTCTTGTTAATGAGAGGCAAACCAAGGTGCTGACTCGTAAGCCAAATTTTGCCCACAAATTGAATATTGGTCTCACCATTTTTGACCGCCCCACGATATGTGTGTAGGAGGGGAAAGAGGGTGAAAAATTAACCCTTTAAAATTTCCCCCTCCTTTAAGGATGATTAGTATGCACACTTTTACCCCCTTAGGTTATGGGTAAGGTAATAAAACAGGAAAAGGAAAAAAAACTTTAAAACAAATGCATTGAGAAAGACAAAAAGTGAACTAAATCGTTTTTTTAGAGAAAGAAAATGAACGTATTTAGTTTTAAAGAGAAAAATTAAATTTAGTTTTCTATGGAGAAAAAAAATAAAAAATCATTATGTGTAAAAGACAAAATCTAGAATAATTTAATTTTTCTAGAGAAAGAAAATTAATACGCTTAGTTTTAAAGTAGTTTTTGTGAAGAGAGATTTTAAAATCAATTTGTTTAGATAGAGAAAATGAGAATTGAATTGATTTTTAGAGGGAGAAAAGTTGTGTTTAGTTTTAAAAAGATAGAAGCTAAATTAGTTTTTCTAGAGAGAAAAATTAAAAAACAATGTTTTTAAAGGGTTAAAATTAAAATAATTTTTTTTTTTTAAGAGAATGAAAAGTAACTTAGTTTTAAAGAGAGAAAAACTAAATTCAGTTTTCTAGAGAGAGAGTACCGAAAATCATTGTGTTTAGAAAGAGAAAATGTGAATTAAATTGATTTTCTAGATAGAGAAAAGTAATGTGTTTTGTTTTAGAGAGAGAACTAATTTAGTTTTTCTTAAAGAGTGAAAACTTAAAATTGATATGTGTTTAGAGAGAGAAAATATGAATTGAATTGTTTTTATAGAGAGAGAAACTAAATGTTCTTAGTTTTAAAGAGTGAAAAACTGAATGTCATGTTTTTAGAGAGAGAATTTAAAATCAATGTGGTTAGAAAGGGAAAATAAGAATTAAATTGATATTTTAGAGAAGTAAAATTAATGTGCTTAATTTTAGAGAGAGAGAGAGATAGACACTGAATTTGTTTTTTTTTTTTTTTAGAGATAGAAAATTAAAATTTACATGTTTAGAGAGAGAAAATATGAAATTGAATTGATTTTTTTGAGAGAGAATTAATTTGTTTAGTTTTAGAGAAAAGAAAACTAGATTTGGTTGTTTTAGAGCGGAAAAACTCAAAAAATAAAAAAAATGCCTTCGAGAGAGAAATTGTGAAATAAATTGATTTTTAGAGGGAAAAATTATTTGTGTAGTTTTAGAAAGAGAAATTGAATTGAATTTTTTTTGAGAGTATTTAAACTAATGTGCTTGGAGAGATAAGCCTTAATTTAATTTTTTTAGGGAGAAAAATTTATATGTTAAGTTTTAGAGAGAGAAAAATTAAACTTCATTTTTTAGTGAGAAAAAAAACTCAAAACTAATGTCATGAGCATTATGGCAATAAAATTTGTTGACTAGATCAGCCATGCAACAGGTAATGGGAAATATTATGGGAGTAACATCTACTTGAATATTACCCTTGCAAATTTTCCCCTTAAGTTTTTCCTCTCCTACCAATATATCCTAAGCAGAATTTTATATGCACAAGATTTTATGGGGGCCTATACCCCACGATTGTGTTGGTTGGGCTTTCTCTTGCTGTTTCTTGGGCCTGGCCCGTCACCGCTACCAAAAATAAGGTATATGATAAATATTGTGATGCCACCTAACATGAAAATATTAATGAATCAGGAATCAAAGAAAGGAACAACTTCTGTAGCTCTTGCAGAAGCTTGGTTTATGGTGCTATTTCATCATCCATTAGTATCATAACTGCCCCTTAGCTTAATTTCTTAGCCTTGATCTTCTAAAACTGGTTGTCATGGGATTTCTTCTTGAAATGCTTGTTTCCTAGTGATTTGTAAATATGGTATGTGATGCTTGTCCCAATTAAGATGTGGAAACTGTCAATTTGGGTTTGGAAGTGATACTTACTAAGTTTGCATGTACTGAATGCTATTTCAACTGTACTGTATTTTCTGGCATCATGCCTTTGATTTTGTACATCCTGTTATTTGGGTAAATGTAAATATCTTCATACATTTTGTTGTCCTCAATTGTTTGGTTGGCTATGATACCATAAGGACTTCTGCTTTTTGCTCATGCAAGTTTACTGTTATTTGCTTTTGGACCAATTCTTGGCCAATGAGAGGACAAAGGGGGTTTCCTCCCTCTCATGTTAGTCTTTTATCTGGACAAATTATTCATTATTTGTTGAATGTTGTCTTGTTTTTCAGGATATAGCATCCAAAATAATGGCATTTTCACAGCAAGGACCACGCACAGTTTGTATACTCTCTGCCAGTGGTGCAACCAGCAATGTCACCCTTCGGCAACCAGCAATGTCTGGTGGTACTGTTACCTATGAGGTATGTATTGATTGGCCTACTATTACCTTTATAATGCTATTCGAAGCATCTTTTATGTTCCTCTGTTAGATTTGCCTAATCATTTGGCTTTTTTGTGCTAATTCATAATTTCTGAAATTTAAACTATGAAATATTCCCCTCCATATTTTGTCTTGGCTGGCAGTTCTCTATGCACAATCCCCTGTTGAATGCTTCATCCTTTATCGGACAATTAGGCTCTTGTCATTGTTGGTAACCCTTAATATTATTTTTTTTGTTTGCACTATAGAATCTTTGAAGCTTTGCTGCCTAGTATCCTTCCTAAAATGCAGGAACTTAAAATCTAAACTGAACTGCAAGTGGGAAGTCCCTTTGACCTGATAGTGAACTGAAATTGGGTGATTTATTGATGTCATTCAGGAAATCATGACCTTGCGTAACAATTGATAATGTACATTCTGAAGTGTACTTAGCATAGCATTCATGAATTTGTGCACCAGTTGCATTAACTCACAAATAAATGGTTTTGGTTGTGAGTATTTCTTGCGTGTATGTCCTCTGGTGTCCAGTGGAGGAATCTCTTTATAATGAAGAGCTTAAATACTTGTAGAAGACTTTTAATTGTCTTGGACATGCATCAGTTAGTAGAGATTCTTGAAAACATAGCGTTATATCTTCAATTCTTCTCATAACTGTTCATCGGTGGAATTAATTTTTCTCTCTCCTTGTTACTTATTAGTAGTAGTCAAGAAAAAAAATGGTAATGTTGCTTCAGTTTCATAGCACTATAGATATGAGATGAATATGAAAGGTTATACAAAGATGGGCAGGAGAATGGCTTTCCCTCCCTTTTCTCCCTTTCTTGATTGGGAGTATATCAGGTCAAATAGATGCTAATTATTTGCATCTATGTAGTATGGGCTTATGGATGCCCTAAAAGTTATCAGCACTTTATAAGGTCTGATCTCCAATCTCTATTTCTATCAAAAAGGTAAGATCCATTATCCATGAAGTGGAAGTAGTTTGTTGTGCGCATAATTATGGTAGTACACAAACACATGCATGCTAGCTCACACAGATTTCTTGGGTTGCCTTTTCAGGATGTGCAACTTGCGCACGCCAATCTAGTACTATCTCAATATGTATTGTATGCAGTTGTCATATTTTATTATCTTCTTATCTCATTAACCTTGAATAATTACCAAATACTGATCATATATTCAAGGGCTGCTTGGCATTTCATTGTTTATACAGGATTATGATTCTTTTGTTGTTTTAGATGTTTATGTGAGATTTTGGGCTACAGTCAATAAATTAGTAGGCACAAATATTTGTTACTTGTTTGTAATCCTTATAAGCAAAGGCTTCCATGGGGTTTTGTCAACTGAAGGCCTTGAATGAATGAACCTTCTCTAGCTTGTCGTGACTTGAATGCTTGATTAGTTTATGCACTAGTGAAATGAATATATTACGCTTTCAAGAGATGGGCCCTCTGCCCAACTCTGAAGTGCTAAACACCATACGGTCCTAAAAACTATGGCTCTTGCATTTTTTTGACTGACATGCATAAGCTGCAATGTTGAGCTTAATGACCTCGTTGGTAGGTGCTCACTTTCGACTGGCTTGCATTTATATAATGCATGTATTTTTTTTAATTATTATTTTCTTATGATGTTTTATCTTTCTTTGCAGGGAAGATATGAAATTATTTCACTATCTGGTTCATACCTGCTTTCAGAAAGTGGTAGCACCCGCAGCAGGACGGGTGGTTTAAGTGTGTCATTAGCTGGCTCAGATGGTCGTGTGTTGGGTGGTGGGGTTGCCGGAATGCTAGTGGCAGCATCTCCTGTACAGGTGCTGCTCCTTCAATTATTTCTTCTTTATATGCACATTGGTGGGGTGTATACAACACATTCATAGGAGCTTTATCTGTACATTTTCTCTTCTCCCTGTTTAACCAGGTTGTTGTGGGTAGTTTTATTGCTGACGGGAAAAAGAAAAATTCAAGCATCTTGAAGTCCGGATCTTCTCCAGCACCGCCTTCAGTGCCCCATATGTTGAGCTTCGGTGCACCGGTAATTGCTGCCAGTCCTCCCTCTCCAGGAGCCTCGAGCGATTCCTCCGATGAAAATGGTGGTAGCCCCATCCATCGAGGCCCAGGACCTTACGGGGGCCAACCTATTCATAATATGCCGCCAATGTACTCATCTATGGGCTGGGCTGACTCTACGATGAAGATGCTTCCCAATTGATAATGCAGAGGTTTGGGAATCTTTTAACTTGTTTGATTTCTTAATGGCTCATAGAGTTTTTAATCTGAGATGCTAACAAGTAGTAGTGGAAGCGTTTTGCCCCTTCTGGGCCAGTGAGAGCTAAGTTGTATTTGAACCCTCACTATGGCATTTCCTTCTTCGCTGCCTCCGGGAGTCGAGCATGTTCTGGCCACCGATGGAGACGGGGGGCTTGTTGAATTGCAGAAAGCACATCTATTCCTCAACATACGCTTAAATTTGTTAGAATGAGTTGCTTAGTTTAATATTTGTTTGCTTTTTATCTTCTTTCTGACTTGAAATGTAAACTCGTTGGAGATCTATGAGTGTATTAGGATGGTTCTTGTTAAGGAGTTGGGTTTTACAAATCTCTTTAAATTGAGCTTGTGTCCAAGTGGAGTGGATAGTTGTGGAAGAAGAGCAATATAAGCAATTCGCGTATCCACTCGGTATTATTATACCTTTTATCTAGCTTCTGCGGCGATGGTAACAATGATCTTGAACGCGCAGAGGTTTAAAACTTTTATCATAAATTAAATAAGTAAAAAATTACATCGAAAGAATTTCTTCTTAAATTGAGTTCGACAATGTTAGAATTGGATTAGTTGGAGTATGATAAAAGATGATATTATGTTGTGATAATTAATTAGGTCAGAATTCTGTTGGATCAGTCGGAGCATGATAATTAATTAGGTCAACTCCTCCGACTTATTTTTCTTAAATTATGTTGTGATAATTAATTAGGTCAAAATCATTTTAAAAAGTTGATATTAATATTGATCAAAATTAATTAAACTTTTAATATAATATATTATTAATATTATAATAATTTTATTTTTAATAAAAGATATATAAAATTATATATATTTAGAAATAAAATTTATTATAATTAAAAAATATTACAAAGAAAATATATTTAAAATAGAAAAAAATTTAACCAAATTGTAACAAGTTCAGGTTCCTCCGATAGGCATCAATGGGGACACCAACCATGACAATTTGGCTTCCTAATCCCAAGGGTGAGTTTGGCCGATGGCTTTGACGCTCTTAAATTAATTATATAAGATACGTTTCAATTTTCCTTTTAAAATATTAAAATTAAACTCGATTCAAATTAAATAATTTCTTTAAACAAAATATTAATAACAATAATAATTTGAAACAATTGAAATTTTCCAACACCACCGATTAATATTTTTATATTAACGAAAAAAATATTATAATAAAATACAATATAATATAAAAAAAGTCAAAATAAAACATGGATAATAGATTAATGCACAACAGAAATAAGACAAATTGCAGAAGAGAAATAAAGCAATACTAATATAAATTTAATGGAGGGAGGGCATCAGGTCTCCAAGGTGAGAGCATCAACGAATGATTCAGACGCAAATTACCCTTTTGTCAAATTAGCTTTCGTCAAATGCCCCCGATGGGATCCGTTTCACAGAATTTATTATAAAGAATGGGCCTCGCCCAATAGTAGCATAAGACCCTCAATCCATTGTATTCAATCCACTCACGCGTAAATGAGTTTATGTCGTCCCATTCGACTGAAGGGATCTATTTCTCCAAACGAGTTTCATTCACCCCTTCCATTAGAAGGAGTCAAGTTTCGTGGAAGCTTGCTCACTAATTGTCCAGCCACCGATGATATTTATACAGTTCAATCTACAAGAGTATTCGGTGGAACTGAACACTCTCCTTTTCTCTTTCTCTCTCCCGACTAAAGGCTACTGAAGGAATTGAACACTTCTCCTCCCAATCAGTAACACTCAACGGAATTTCGTCTCAATTGAATTTCCTATTTCAGTACGAAACATATTTCCCAAGAAAGGAAGGGAATTTCGAGAATCCAATTGATAAGGGAAAGAATCTCATGATTCAACTTTCTAAGTGATAACAATATAAAATTTTGACATTCACATATTCAGAATCCCTGGATCACTCCATAAGGAAACTAGGGTTTGCAAGCCCCAAGACGACACGGCTTTGAAAGGGACGCAGTATAAAAGTTTTCGAAATATCAAGTCAGGTAAGTTTTCTAATTTAACATAGGACATACAAAAATCACAGGGAAATTCGTCATCTATTCTTTTCAGTTTGTTTATTCTTTTGAAAACCACTCTTTCTGACTTAAACGTCGGAGCCTCCCCTACCAGAACACCATCCAGCGGTCTTTTGTAGGTTTCAAGTCACCTTATTGAGCACTCGTTCGAGTCACAATGATTTAGATCTGTGGAGCTAAAATTCACCCCAACAGATTAGCGCCGTCTGTGGGAAACGAATTTGAGAATCTTTATTGAACACTCAAGATTGATCAGACCAACATGCCTTCGAAGCGAAGAACTAGAACAACATCAAGGCTGCATCTGCAGTAGATGGTCATACCGCTACCCCTACTGACACAGCCCCTCCCGCGGCATCTTCTTGACTTGCCAACAATCTCCTACTCACGACCAACCTCCTCACTCAGAACAAATCCAGCAAACTAGGTTGTAGAAATGCCCAGCCTTGGTTCCCACGCCAATACCTCCAGAACGGGTTAGTCAACCCCAGATGGATAGACTAGAGTCTAGAATTCAAAATATGAGTAAGCAATTGGAAGGCCTTAGTCACACTGTGAGGCCCGAGGGCCACTCTTCCTCGGTGGGATCTGGACACTATCATCCTCGACGATGAATACCATCACTCAATTATGAGCCCTCGGTGACTTCCCACCATAACCCCGAAGATCTGAGAAGGCAAGTTGAACAACTTATTGCCGATGAACTTAAGCGGGCCAATGCTTGAAAAAACAGGCCCCCTCTACTCTAACACTTTGATCTGAAGGTCTATTCGAAACCAATGCCTCGTGATGTGCTTTTGCCTCCCATAGAAAGATATGATGAGACAACCAATTCTCGTGACGGTAATGGTCTTAAGAAATATGACTGACGCCACCATGTACAAACACTTCCCTATCACTATCAAGGGAAATACGTTAACATGGTTCAACTTACTTCCACCGCTGAGTATAAGAACTTTCTCCTAATTTCAACAGTAGTTCGAAACTCATTTTGTGATAAACAGAGGAGTAAAGAGAAAATCCACCTCTCTATTGTCATTGCATCAAAAGGAGAATGAACCCTTGAGGGAGTTCCTGGAGAGGTTCAAGACAGAGATGATGAATATCTTTGAACCACTCTATTACGTTAGTGACACTGCTTACTGGGTAGCATCCGTCCGGTATGAAAGTTTTAATCACGAAAAACCTCCCTCCACTATCCAGGAATTTTACTCCCATGCTAAGAAGTAAATCGCAGCTGAAGACACC
The DNA here is from genome assembly GCA_037126225.1 of Dillenia turbinata. Lineage (NCBI taxonomy): Eukaryota > Viridiplantae > Streptophyta > Magnoliopsida > Dilleniales > Dilleniaceae > Dillenia > Dillenia turbinata. Next base: position 17,591,529 of record JBAMMX010000008.1, on the reverse strand, counting down.
AAGACCTTCGATCGAAGAAGGAATCGATCGTCTAAGAGAGAACGCAGTCGATCGCCCCGACGACCCTCACTGAAGAGTAACCGACCGGGTTCTACGCCTCATTGAAGCTTCAACACCAACACTCCTTTAAATGAAACTCCCAGTCAAGTTTTGTTTCAGATTAGAGACCACCCTTATATCCCATGACCTCCTCAACCCGCAGAGGATGATCCCAAGAAAGATAGAAGCAAATACTGTCACTTCCACCACAATTACGGCCACACGACTGATGACTGTAGAAGGTTCAATGATGAGCTTGAATTCCTTATCAGAAGTGGGAAGTTACAAAGGTTCATCAGCAGAGAAGAAAGCGATATGCAGTATCCCGATAGACAAGCATTGCCAAGGTGGAATGAATCAAACAATCGAGCGGTCGATCCGCCACCAACTAACCGTCAGGACGGAGTCATTCTCCAAATTCGTGAGGAATGAACCCCTTGAACATCTCCAACCCCGTTGGACATTCTAAACTCCTCGGATGGTACATAAGGAAATGAGGCCGAACGTCTGATCGCACCCATTTTCTATTCACCTAATGTCCTTGTCCCTCGCCAGAGGTACTAGCAACTCACGTTGAAAAGGAGGCAAAAGGTAAGCGATCTATCATCGGTTTCACTGATGAGGATCTAGTCAGCTTAAATCTAAACCGCCACACCCCATCATCATCATTGCCAACATAGGTCAATACGAAGTCCGAAGGATCTTCGTGGATCAAGGGGCGGGGTGCGACCTCCTATACAGGGATGCTTTCAAATGAATGAGTTATAATACCGCTTATCTATAACCCCACGTGGGTCTAATCAAAGGGTTTTTTGGCGAATGAATATACCCCCAAGGGATCTATCTTCCTGAACGGGCCTCCGTTGCCCTGACCAAATGAAGAGATCTATCTCCCTGAACGAGCCTCCGTCGCCTTGACCAAATGAAGGGATCTATCTCATCGAACAAGCCTCTATCGCCTTAACCGAACGAAGGGATCTGTCTCTCTGAATAGGTCTCAGTTGTCCTGATCGAACGAAGGGATCTATCTCCTCAAACGGGCCTCCGTTGCCTTGACCGAATGAAGGGAACTATCTCTCAGATCGGGCCTCCGTCGCCCTGATCGAATGATCCCGAACGGGCCTCTGTCGCCCTGACCGAACGAAGGGATCCATTTCCCCGAACGTGCCTCCATTGCCCTAACTTGACGAAAGACATTCCTATTCCTCTTTATCCTAGTAGATATTTTCTAGAAAACCTGAGATGCTCATGAACATACACAGTTAGAGAACACCCCATGACGGGCCGACATTCCTTGGAAAAGGTCAGAATCACAAGACATAACCGAGAAGTCTATTCGAGACAATGAGGGAAGTATCCCCTGTTACCAACACACATCGATTGAAAAGAAACATTCAAGAGAGTCTCATAAAGAAGTATTAGGATACAATGGCATCAGAACTACATAGGTTTTGGAGGAATAGAGGCCTCCCAAAGAGAAGTCCTTGTATCCACTATACTTGGGGCACCAATCAATCTGACAGAGGCAACATCCTAACCCGTCGTATCCCGGCTGGCCGCCTCCTTGACTGGAGGTAGTCCTCCCTCCAATCTCAACTGACAGATTATCTCTTCGGCACATCGTAGCCTCTCTGTCAATTCACACTGAGTATCTCTAGAGGAAGGAGCATACTCGAGTAAAGCTTTTTCAGATTTAATTGTTCTCTGTTCCGCCACCTGAAGAGACTCCTTACGCAATTGAGCCAACATCTCAACAGTATGCAATCGTGTCTCAAGGGCCTTTTTCTCAATTTCCAAATGCTCACAGTAATTTCGGAGGTTCTTAATCTCTTCTTCGGTCAGCGAGGTCTCGAACGCCTTCTCTGTCCCCGTACCCTTTTCCTTTCAATCGGTAGCGACCCGTAAGGCCTCAATTTGGGCACTCAATTGACGGACCTTCTTTTCCAAGTGACCAATAGTCTGCTTTCGCCACCGCTCTTAAAATTCTGCTAAAGCCATCATCTACGAGAAAAGAGAAATCATTTTACGATAAGATAGACAAAGTGAAGAGAATTAAGAAGATGATACTATTAAGCCAAGAGACTTAAGAGCCCCGTTAGCTTGTTCCATGAACAACTTGTATAGCTCTTGATCGTAATGATGAAAGTTGAGCCGATCAGCTATTTTTTTTGTTTCAGTTAAGTCCACGTAACTATATTGTTTATCCCCAGAGCTAATGGTTACCGTTCCTCTCTCCTTCAACCCCTTGTTATCATGAAAGGAATGGATGTAGATAGAAGGAGGGATAGTTGTTCCATCAAGTACCTTGCATTTTTGCTTATGAAAAGGCCATAAGGGAATCGCACTCGACGGGTCAGACAATTCTTCGACAAGTGTCACTTATCCCTTGATGCCCTAACTTTCGCGCTGACTGATGAATTTCTGCCAAGTCTATCTGATAGCGAAGCTCCCTCATTCCTAATTGATAGAGCATGACCAGTGCCATCCAACCCCTCTGGTTCAACCTCGAACATCTTTGACGAAACCGAAGGCATGTGCTCCTCGATTTCCTTGTTTGTCTCATAACCATTCCCCGATAGAGAATCAGGCTGAACTAATTTCCTCCTTTTTGTTGGGGGAAGCGCTATTAAAGTTTGGGTCTCAGACAGCCCATCGGTCTTTGCTGAAGAGTTTTCAAAAGGCGAATCCCTATCAATCATGATTCATGACCTCTCTTAGCACAAAGTCATCTATAAAGCCTGAAGTACTAGTCAACCCGATTTCTCTCCTATTAACTAAGAGGGGCCTATCGATCCTCTTCTTCTCTTATCAGTAAACTCGCCAGCGAGAGCATCTGATCATCTGTCAAAGAATCGATCAAGATAACCCTTCGCGTAGACCTACAGTAACTACCAAACCGAACGTACAAAGCGAAAGTGACGAGAAGGGTCTAAAGGCTGCAATCCAAGCGCATGCCTTCCCTCAGCACTGGGAAGCACTGACATAAGATCTTTGTCCTAGAATTCCACAAAAAAGTATTTACGCACCCAGTCACTGCTAGCAGATTTCTTATAACGAAACCCCAAATCGGATTCTAGATGAGTTTGTAGCCTACACCAATCTCGGACCAAACTTTTCTTCGTGCATCTCATCGGAGAAAAAAGAGTCGTCAGAATATCAAAATCAAAGCGAAAACGATAAAGCCCTAATAAGGAAGTCACAGCAACAATTAGACGCTAAGATCCAGGAGTCAACAGAGTTGGAAATATATTCCATCGCTGTAACACTTCAGCAAACGCATCGGTATATGGTACCTTCAAACCAAACCTCACTATCTGTTTATACATCGGAACACGACCCTCTAGGGCCCTATTTGCTCTATTATTGTCTGTGGTTGAAACTTGGATGTAGTCGTCACCCACTAACATGGCAGTCTGAACTTCTTGGAGCTCCAACGCCGACATAGTACACCTAATGTCGTTAATACTTTGAACAATAAAAGCTCTCGCCATGCCTTTTATGGAAGCTTTCTTATGTATAGAGACAATTTGAAAGAAGAAAGAAATAAGTGCGAGGCGGTGAGAACGTCAGAATCCCTCTCGTGAAAGTATTTATAGAAATCACTAGAGACGGCTCACGAAAACTGAAAAGACACTCATTATACCAAAGGTTTGGCGCCTTTTTCAAAAAAGTCATTACTCATTACGCCTTTCTTATAAAACAATACCACGAATTGGGGACAAATAATGGTATCCGTTTCGCAGAATTTACTGTAAAGAATGGATCTTTCCCAACAGCGGCATAACACCTTCAATCCATTGTGTTCAATCCACTCACGCGTAAATGAGCCTATGTCACTCCGTTCGACCGAAGAGATTTACCTCCTTAAGCGGGCCTCAATCGCTCGGACCATCCGAAGGAGTCAAGCTCCATGGAAGCTTGCTTACTAATCATCCAATCCTCGATGATATTTACACTGTTTAACGTACAAGAGCATTTGGTGGAACCGAATGCTCTCATTTTCTCTTTCTCTCTCCCGACCGATAGCTACCGAAGGAATTGAACACTTCTCCTCCCAGTCAATAACACTTAATGGAATCTCGTCTCAATTGAGCTTTCTATTTTAGTACGAAACAAATTTTCCAAGAAAGGAAGGGAACTTCAAGAAGCCAATTGATAAGAGAAAAAATCTTCTCGTATGATTCAACTTCTTAAATGATAACAACATAAAATTTTTGACATTTATAAATCCGAAATCCCCGAATCACTGCATAAGGAAATTAGGGTTTGCAACACCTCAAGACGGCACACTCTGAGAGAAACACTGTATAAAAGCTTTTGAAACATCAAATTAGGTAAGTCTTTTAACTCAATACAGGATACAAAGATCATATAGAGATCCATCCTCTATTCTTCTCAGTCTGTTTATCCTTTTGAAAACCGCTCTTTCTGATTTGAGCGTTAGAATTTCCCTCGTCGGAATATTTTTCGACGATCTTTTGCAGGTTTCAAGCCTCCTCATTGAGCATCCGTTCGAGTCATAGAAAACCGGATCTGTGAAGTCAAAACTTACGTCCAAGAGCACCCAAATTTATTCAAAAAAAATATGTTTTTTGCAAATATTGTAGAAAGTTTTGAGAGTCTAAGAAAAGGGATAATTGAAGGAAAAGACGATCAGAACCTGTTGGGATTCATGAGTAACTTCATCAAATAGAATTTTCAGTGGATTGACAGACCATGAATTTTATCATCATCTCGTCTTTTCTCCATTACGACTACAAACCCTGGTTGAGAGAGAGAGAATTTGTGAAACCTGATTAAGAGAGATGAAAGCTCAGAACTTCTTAGAGGGTTGTGTTGCCGTCACAGACCTGACTCTAAAGAGACAAAGTCTCTGGTACACGCATTAAAATTTCCTCGGTGCTTTCATTTTTCCACTCAATCAGACAAGGAACGACGAAGAAAAGGGGAATCGAATCTTGATGCTACATGTATTAAACCCAAACTGTACTGAAATACATGCTAGAAGAGAGAGAGAGAGAGAGGAAGGAAGAAACCCTAAATCGCTGCGAAGGATGAGGAAGGAGAGCATTTTATAGGGAGAAGGGATAGCAGTGCTCTGAACCCTAATCTTTAAGGTCGTGTCCGGTAGGAGCGTGAAAATTTGTTGTCACAATTTTTATTATTTAGTTTTGATACTTTTATTTCCTAATTTTAGCGAGAATAATATTTATCCAATATTACCTAGAGGGATAGGAATAGAAGGGGAAAAATCCATAAACAATAAATCGGATTAAAATTAATAAAGATAAATAATTCTTCTTTTATGACATTGAATTTATTTTTTTTAAAAAAACTTAGAAATCAATATATTTAAAGCGTTAAAAAAAAGTTAAATTTGATTTTATTAAGAAAAAAAACTCAAAACAAATATGCTTAAATTATAGAGACAGAAAATTTAAACTAATTATATTTTTAGAAAAAGAAAATTATTCAGTTTTTCTAAAACGAAAATTAAAACTAACATTTATAGAGAAACATTAATTTGAATAGAAAATCAATGATTTAGTTTTAGAGAAGAAAAACTAAATTTTGCTTTTTTAAATAGAAAATTAAGACCAATACATTTGAAGGGAGAAAATACAAAGCAAAGTAACAGAGATAAATTAATGTGTTTAGTTATATAGGAAATTATGTCCCCAAGTGGCAACAGCCCCTCCCATGGCCCAAAAAATATAGAGAAATTATTTTTTATTTTTATGAAGAGAAAAAGGTTAAAATCAATATGTTTCAAGAGAAAATATGTAAATTAAATTGATTATTTGGAAAAAAATTAATATATGAATCAAATTGACGTTTTTCTTTAAAAAAAATTAATTAATATGGTTAAAATTGATTTATCATTTAATCTTTTTCTTAAAATCTTTTAGCCAAGATATCTTTGTTCAATCAAATAAGAGGGAGAAAAAAAAAAGAAATTGATATGAGAGCAATATTTACTTAAAATGAAATTAATCGATTTCAACCCGCACAGAATCTTCTTCTTTCCCTCAAAACCCCAGCCCCAACACCATATTTTGCTTTCTCACAAATTTCTTTGAATTTTGAGGAAAGCACAATGTCTTCTTTTTCAGCCAGAAAACTAAATTTTGATCTTGGAAAAATTAGTCAGAGTTGGAAGTGAAAACCATGTAATTAATGTAGAAGACGAACTCACTATATCAGCATCAAGCAATTAATTGGATTTGCAGGTGCTTCAACCGAGATCTCAGCCATGTTCTTCTCGATAATCAAGTTGGCGTTTTGCTGCGTAAGGTTTCTTTTCAAATCTATCTGGGTTTGGGTTTTCCTCTCAGCCTGAAGAAGAAGAAATCCAAACATTAATAGTTTTGGAAGTTTGGGAGAGAAAAGAAATATTAGTCAAGAGAGAAAAGAAAAAATTTATCTAGAGTTTTATGAAAGAAAATAAAAGAAATGAGATTCATTGGAAATAAAAAATTTTACTTTCAATTTCTAAATGATAAATTTGGTATATTTATTTCTAAATGATAAATTTGGTATATTTATGAGAAAATTTTTTTTTTATTTTTTCTCATTTGTTTTCACTTGAAAAGAAAATTTTTAATATTAAAAATTAATTCATTTCTTTCTTTTTCTTTTCATATAAAACTCATGATCTAAAGAAAATACCCGGGGGGAGAGAGAGAGAGAGAGAGAGAGAGAGAGATCTGATCCGCTTGGTTTCAGGAGTGTCTTTCCTATATATTTGAATTCAGAACCCGTGAGATTTGAGCTTTTTGCTGGGCTTCAAGAGTGAATACCGAATTTTGAATTTTTAAACATTTTTTAGACAAGGTTTGAGTTTGACTAAACCCTAAACAATTTTTTTTTGAAATGATTAGCATATTTCTGCTGTTTGATACAAATCATAAAAGGATATATCTGATTTTATTTTTATTTTTATTTTTATTTTTTTGGATTTTGGGGTTAAAAGAACAAAATTTCCCTTTGACAAAATATTTACACTAAGGAAATTCACAAAAAGGTATTTTAGGATTCTGAATTTTTTTTTCTCTCTCATAATAGTATTCCTCAATCTATTATTTTTGAGCTTGTAGATGGTAGAGGATAGAAAACAAAATTTTTATTCCCCCTTTTGTGTAAAAATATTTTAGGTTAATGAGTTTGAAGAAATTTAGGGTTTGATGTTGCTGTTGCTCTCCTTTGCTGGGTTTCTCTATCCTGGCCTAAGAACCAAAAGGATTAAACTCTCCAAATCTTCATCTTCTTCTTCAGGTTTGGATTTTACGATTTTGATGATTTCTGTTGAAATTTGGTGGTGTTGTTCCAATTTTCTTCATGTATTTTAATTTATTAAAAATAAATTTATTATAAAAAATTAATTAATAAAAATTATTGAAAAGAACAAACTTTTTTTTTTTTTTTTTTAAATCTGTCAGGGCAAGACACCAATAAGGATGGAAGGCCCAAAATTCAAGTAATAAAATTGCACTTTTCGAAATATTAAACTATAACCTATTCTCTTTTGGGTATTTCTCTACTAACCTATATTAATCAGATTCATTATATATATATTTATTCTTTTTTATTGCAAAATACTCACACCCGTTCGGTTGACCACTTTCAATTGCTCGTCTATTTGGGGATGATGAGAAGAACTAAAATTAAAGTTGGTTCCTTGTAATCGAAACAACTCCTTCCAAAAACGGCTAGTAAAGACAGCATCTCGATCGCAAACAATGGACTCCAGCATCCCATGTAGTTTGAAAATATTTTCATAAAAAACTTGTGCAATGGATATAGTCGTGCAATTGTAAGTAATGGAAATAAAATGTGCGTACTTGTTTAATCGGTCTACTACTACTAGGATTACTGTCTTCCCTTTTGATTTTGGAAGTCCTTCCACAAAATCCATGAAAATGTCAGACCATACTTTCTCCGGTATAGGCAAAGGCTGCAGAAGATCTCCCGGCTTCCTGTGGTCATTTTTGTTCCGCTGGCAAATGTCACACTCCCTTATAAATTTCTTGACCATTTCCTTTATGGATTTCCAATAGAAAACTGCTCTCAACCACTGGATTGTTTTGAGAAACCCCTCATGGCCAAAACCATCGAATTCTTGTATTAGAGTGGGTACGAGTTGTGAGTCCTTTGGAAGATACACCCTGCCCTTGAAGAATAGCACACCCCTTTTCACCTCCCAAGGTCCAATAGCTTGTTCATCACGTACCAACTGATTCATTTTGATAAACTCTGGATGTTGCTGGTTTTCTTCTTGAATTGGTTTCCACCAAAGTGGTTCAAGAAGAGAAATAGTAAATACAACCCCTGTTTGTGGCACTCTAGAGGGAGCATCAGTAGCCTTGTTGGAGTGTCCTTGTTTATATTCAATTGTAAAATCATATTCCATGAGTTTGATTAACCATTTTTATTGAGCGTCTGTAGTTATATGATGTTCCCACAGGTATTTCAGACTACGGTGATCAGTCCTCACAACAAATCTCCTCCCCAATAGATAAGGCAGCCAGTGTTTAACTGCGAGAACTAAAGCCAATAATTCCTTTTCATAGATGGAATGTAAGAGATTTTTACCTTTAAGGGTTGAGCTGAAATAAGTTATTGGTCATCTATCTTGCATTAGCACTACCCCTATGCCCTCTCCTGAAGCGTCACACTCCACCATGAAATCTTGTTCAAAGTTTGTTAATGCAAGCACAAGTGTCATGGTCATTAGAGCTTTTAATTCCTTGAAGGCCTTCTCAGCTTCTTCCCTCCAAGTGAGATTCCCTTTTTTTAGATGGTTAGTCAAGGGCCTAGCCATTTTACCATATTGAGCTATAAATCTTCGATAATACCCGGTTAATTCCAAAAACCCACGAAGCTTCTTTAAGTATCTTGGCTTTGGCCACTCCTTCATGGCCTCAATTTTTGCCGGATCAGCTCGTACACCTTCTGCACTAATGATATGCCCCAGATACTTCACTTCTTTAAGTCCTAGAACACACTTTTCCTTCTTTACCACTAACCCATGGTCTCTTAAAATGGCCAAAGCATGCCGTATATTATGAATGTGATCGTCCCAACTTCTACTATATATTAGTGTGTCGTTGAAGAAGACCAGAATAAATTTCCTTAAATGAGGCCTAAAAATTTCATTCATTAGGCTTTGAAAAGTTGCCGGAGTATTGGAGAGTCCAAATGGCATTACCAAAAATTTAAAATGCCCGTGATGAGTGCGAAAAGTTGTTTTCTCCACATCCCCAACATCTATCCGGATTTGGTGATAACTCGACTTTAAATCTAGCTTAGTAAAGATTTGAGCACCATGCAGCTCATCCAGAAGTTCTTCAATCATAGGGATTCAATATTTATCCTTTACTGTCTGCTTATTTAAAGCTCTATAATCTACACAAAAATGCCATGATCTATCCCTCTTCTTAACCAATACCACAAGGGACAAGTAGAGATTTCTAGTACTCTGAACTATCCCCTACTGAATCATTTCCTCTACCAGCCTCTCAATCTTCTTTTTTTGGAAGTGCGGGTACCTGTAGGGTTTTAGGCAAATGGGATCACTCCCTGGTTGAAGGATAATTCTATGGTCCTATTCTCTTTTTGGGGGTAGCCCAATCATGTCCTTAAACACCTCAAGAAATTCAGCTTCCCACTCTGCCCAACTTCCCCCACATTCTTCCTCTCCTTCCAATGCACGAATGTGTAGTAGGGTTCCTCGACCCCTGTTCTGATCTAACGCCTTAACCAGGGCCTTCTCTCCAATTGATCTAGGCCTACTTCCTTCTGTCCCATTGAACTCAACAGTGACCCCTCTACACTTGAACCTCATCGTTATCTTTCCAAAATCCCAGAGTATTGGTCCCAATGTTCATAGCCATTGAATCCCCAGAACAGCATCACACCCGTCCAAATTAATGATAAAGAAATCGATTGTGATTGCCGTGTTTTGTAGTGAAATGGTTACCTCTCTACAGAAATCGGTACTAGTGATGTGCTCCCCATTTGCCATGATGACTTTGAGTTGGGCTCCTGCTTCGACTTTGAGACCCATTGCCCTCACTATTTCTTCACTGATGAAATTATGAGTGGACCCCGAATCTACCAAAACGGTCAAGGTTACTTTTCCCAGCCGCCCGGTCATTCTCATAGTTTGGGTCGTAGTTACCCCAGTGAGGGCATGAATTGAAATTTCTAGAACTTCCAAGATCTCCTCTCCTTCTGACGGCCCATCCACTCCACCCCCTCGTCTTCCATCTCGATCAAGAAAAATTTCTTGCACTGGTGTCGGGGGTGATACTTCTCATCACAATGATAACACAGCCCATGTTTGCGTCGTTGTTGGAGTTCCACCGGTGTGAATCTTCGCATGGAAAAGGCTTTGTTCCCCGATCTCCCATCTATCGAAGGAGGATTGCTGCTCGTTGAGTTCCTTTTGAGCCCTAGAATTTCCTTGCCATCGAAACCCATCTTCAAGTGCTTCTCCTCATAGACTCGGGCTAGCCCAATTGTAGTAGGAAGAGAAGTGGGCCTTTGAGCCTTAACATCGGCCCGAATATGATCCTTAAGCCCACTCACAAAGAGTGTTGCTTCTTGCTTATTCGTTAGCTGCCTGACCAGCCCTAGTAATCTTTCAAATCGGCTCTGGAACTCCCTAACTGACCCCGTTTGCTTCAGTTTACTTAGATCACCGAAAGCATCCACGTAGGTGGTAATTCCGAATCGATCCCCTAGCTTCGATTTGAATTCCTCCTAGTTGAGGCTTAGTTGCGCATTTCTTTTCCTTTGGAACCACACCTGGGCATCCCCCTCTAGATGAAAGGCGACCAATCTCACCTGGTCCTTCGGATGAGTTTCTTGAAAATTGAAGAATTGCTCCGTGTGACATGCCCAGATCGTAGGGTTTTCTAAACCGTCGTAATGCGGGAAATCAAGCTTCGCATATTGGGGTGTGATTGTTCCCAGTGGCGCCTGTGGGGATGATTTTTCCTTGATGTTCTCCCGTGCGTTGGTGGTGGATCCTTCCCTTGCTTGTAAGATTTGGAACATCTCGGCCAATTATTTCATCATCCTTTCTTGTCCACTGCTCAAGGACTCAACTTGCTGCTCCAGGCATTGTACTTGCAGATCGTCAGCCATCGGGGCCGGCTCAAATGGTATGGTATGGTTTGCTCGAGGTCGGCCTCGACCTTGGGCCTTAACTGATCGAGCTATGGTGGGCAGGAAGCAAAAAAGAGCAGAACAATTCTAACTCAGAACCAAATGAAGAAGAAATATTTTTTCACACCTCATTGAGCATTTTCGGCCTAGTTAAATACAATGACATCAATTTGTTAGAGCGTCTCCCTAGCCTGATTCTCTTAGCTGAATTGGTAATAACCCAACAATAAGATTCTACAGAATAAAAAGAAAAATACAAAACAGAATGAGGAAGGACCAAAATACCCAACCAATTGGTAATAGTTCCAGCCCACTCCTTGATTCATATCACCCTGCAGCCTTCTCACTTATTCATTTTGAATCGACAGATTGCTTATGTGAAGTTGGTTTAGAATCTATATAGGTTTTGAATCATAAATATTTAATTAACTACTATAAATTTCTGACTAAATATTTATGTATTTTTTTTTTTCCTTTTGGTTTTGCATTTAAGACTAGCTTGGATCTATTTGGATAAAATGTTCAGCAGCTATAATAAATGTCTTTAGAGAAAGAAGATTACTGAGCAGGGAATCCTAAGGGGACTGCCGTTTTAACTTAAAAGTTGATTTTTAAAATAAGATATATGAGATTATAAATTTTATTTTATTTTATTCCAGTAATTTAGCATAAGATATATGAGATTATAAATTTCAAAAACATTTTAGAGAAGTGGGGGAGAGAGAAAGAAAGAGATAGGGAGAGAGATGTGAGGACTGTTCAAAAACGTCCCCCTGTTTATAAGTTTTCATACAATTCTCAATTTCTTCAAATTTAAAAAAAAAAACATATTTTTCAAAAAAAAAAAATAGTAATGCTCAAATATTCCAAATTCCAAAAGAAAAGAAAAAATAACAATAACACATCTAATTTGAACCCCCCAACTTCTAATATCATAGATTCTTCCTTTTTTTTTTTTTTTTTTTTTTTTCTGGGAGTTGGAACAATTGAATGACAAACATACTCTGGAAAAATGGAGCACGCTAAACTAAACTTTAGCCACCATTTCTTTTCTTTTTTAAAGAAAAAAGCTCGTAGACATTTTTTTTTCATTTTTTTTTTTTAATTTTCCTATTCGCTGCACATTAATTTTCCAATTAACTCTTAAACGAATTAAATCATTGAGCAGATATTTTGGCCGAAATGGGGCATTATCAACATTAAGCTTTGGTTACATGGGATGATCCACCTTATGGTCTTAGGAATGCATTTAGTTGGTAGAATGAGATTTTTCTTCTTTAGGCTTTAAGCTATATATGAAACCAAAAATGGATTCATTCAAAATTCTTCCTTTTAATAAAATGTTGTAGGGGTTTTACCTCCCTCCGCCTTTCTCAACTCAAGTTTTGTAAATGGGTCGAAGTGGCCTTAGTAGGGGTAATTGGACTGTGACTAAACTCAAGTTTAATTATTTTAGCCTAAGATTATTAGTCAATGGGCTAGGGTTGCAATTGGTGGATGGGCAGGTTCAAGCATTTGAGTAACTGAACTCATATAGGCTTCGAGTGAAGACGGACAACACTAAAAAAAGTGGCTTTGATCTGTGTTCCTCGGCTGGGAGACAATTTAAGCTTTGATTAGTTGAAAAAAGCAAGAGAACTCGGGAGTTATATCAAATCCAATAGTACATAACTATCTGAATTTTATGTAACAACTATGTTTGTGTGAGGATAGAGATTTACGTGGAATTTTTTTTTTTTATAAGAAGATATAATCAAATAGAATTGAAGTGAAAAAAAAAGATGAAAAGACTCTACTACTTGAATGGTTCCCGATGAATAACGAAAACCTAGTATATTGGACATGACATAACTGAGAAGGCTTTTTCTTATCCCAAAATTGAAAAGTTTAGATGACACCCCAGTCTTAGTGAGGCGACGTATCAAATTTTACAACCATGAATAGGCTTAAAAAGATGTTAAGAGGTGTTCATGATCCTAATTCAAGATATTGGTCGGGTTATCGAAACCCTTAAATTAAAAATTGATTCTCCCAATGTAATAAATTATAGTAATAGTGGTTATCAGGTCAAATTTTAAGGGAACTAATTAATTTAATCTCTTAGTTGATGTTAAAAATAAAGTTGTGGGGGTTTTTAAATAATTTACTAAAATAAAAATTACTAAATAAAAAAAACTAAAAATAAGAAACAAATCAATAATGTAAAATTCTAAAAATTAAGGAAGAAAATCAATCCATCAGTTACTGATCCAAGGGTTCATATATTCGATTGTCTTATTGATCATTGGTTAAAAATATTATTTTTTTGATTCAAACATTTAACCTTAGATCTATTAGGATAGCCGTAATAAATCTTGTGTTTTTCTAATTTAATCGATCCCCCCCCCGATCTAACCGAAACTTATCATTAACCCCCCGACGACGATAGCCCCCCATATCAATATAATGATAGCATTACATTCTGCGAAAATAGTGAAACCAAAATATAATTAATTGGGATAGCCGCAATTACTCAATTTTGGTTCATTGATTCCCTATGTCAATTGAATACCGGTAAAAGACCCATAAACAAAATAACCTAGTTACTACTTGTATCATTCGTTCATGACAATTTTACCCTAACCGATTCCCCGGATAGCAATAGAAAAACTAATATTGAATTAAATTATCAGATTAACTAATATTAGGTTTTCTTAAAATTAAATCAAGAATCAACGAATACTTGAATAAAAAGGTAAGAAATTAAATTAAGTACCTAACCTTACAATGAAGAACAATCGATTAAAATTTTCCTTAAATCAGAATAAGAAAATTAACCATTCATGATAAGTATTAACAGAGATAAAGAAAAATAATATTCCTAAAAAAACTAAAAATAAAATAAAAATGAAAACTTAACGGGAGTATGATGCCAGCCCTCCTCTTGAGAATGGAGAATTAAAGCAGCAGCCTTGTGTGAGAATAACGAAGGAATGGGCAGCAATGTACAGCAGCCGGCCTCCTTTTTGAATTGTAAGAACAGTGGCCGTGTGGAATGAATAATTAATAATATGCTTTTTTTTTTTTTTTTGGGACTTCTAAATCAATTAAGAGAATTAAAATTAAGTAAATTATAAAATTTTTCCCCCCAAAAAAAAACCTTTTTAAAAAAAAAAAAAACAATAAAAAACCAAAAACAGAATTCAAGCTCATCTTCTTCAAAACCCAATAAGATGTCTTGACTCAATTAACTTCAAAATTACCTCATTAAGCCCAATTTACTCCAAATCTTCAAATTCAACTTCCTAAAAATAAAGATTCAATAAAAACAGCTATTAGAGTATTAAACAATTTAAATTCAAATCATGATAACAATAATAAATTCAATAAATTATATGTTATCAGACACCATTAATATTACTTTCTTGTTTATTTATTCTTCTATTTTAATTAATTCAGTTTAAATTTCATCCATTATGTTCTTAATTCACACGTTTTTACTAATAAAATTTCATATTTTCTTCATGTGTTGCTTTCATTAGCCAAACCTTTAGTTCACCCATTAATTACAATTAGGAGCTTTTTAAGTTAGCCTAATAACCTTGCTAAGAAACAAAGTCACTTACTCAATTAATCATGTGAACAGGACATGGACCCAAAGCAATTTAACTGATCACTCCATAACAATCCTACTTCTAGAAAGAGGTCTGCAAACCCTGATTACCCTTTTTATCTCTTTCTATGCATAGAATTTCTTTAACCAAAATTTCTGAGTTTTATTTCTTAAATTTTTAAATTATTTTCAGCTATAAATTATATTTTCAAGATTTTGAAGAATTATTTCAAAATAAAATCTTGTGTTTCTTAATGAATCAAGCCCTAGAATCTTTTGGGAACAAAAAATTGTAATTTTTAAAACAACATATTTCATTATACTCATTTTTCTAAATTTTGAGTTATTAAAAATATTTAAATGTCTTAAAATAAAAGCTAATTTAGTTAACCGTTTTAGAACATTGTTAGAATCTATCATGAACTTCAGAAAATTATTCAGAAATTATTGACCATAAATTTGAACATTATTTAACTTGTTAGATCATCGATGTAGAACCACAAAAATAGTAATTTTCAAATAATATGGATTGATCAAATCATTAAGTTCATGAAAACCTAGAGATCAATTTCAATATAAATATAAAGTGGTAAAAATTTGCTCTAGCCAGGAGGAAACCATTCTGTCTGGTCAAAATTCCAACTAGAAAACAAACTAAGCCATTAGTAAGCTCAGGTATTTAGTTGCATAATCACAAGTGTCCTAAAACAAAGTTAAGACAAAGCACAAGTTTGACTTAAATCCGAAAACTTAACAAAATTATGAACGAGTTCTCAACAACCTAAGCCCTAATACCAAAAGTTTATTCAAACATTTGTGATGGGATATGACCTAAAGGCCTACCAGGGTAACACCCAAAGATCAAAAGGCTTGTAACTAGGCTAGCATTTTGGCGTGACCGCAACACGGGATTTATCTCCCCGAAGAGCAAACGTAAGCTAACCTATGAGTTGGTTCCTAGCAGTAGCAACCCGATCGGTTTGTAGAGACATTCAGTAGCCTCAAGCTTATATTCCTCTCTCCTTAACCAATGACCGATGGGCCCCTAAAGAACCGATCGTTCGACCCTCATCGGCTGAAGGTAATATTTAACTAAGATTTATATCAGTATTTATTTCTTATCTGGTCATGGAATATATCTCCTAAATAAGGAAAGAAATCTCTAAAGTCCAATCCATAAAGAACGAATCTCCTCAACAAGACAAACTTTCCAAACAATAACCATTCTATGAATCTTTTGAGAATATTTGATCAATGGAGTTCGAGATTTCAGAACAACTAAACAAAGAAACTAGGATTGTAACGTCTGGCGTATACATGACTCATAGGCAGAGAACATATATAAGCATTCTATATAGCAATTCCAGGTATGCTTTCGGAAACCATACACTTGACATACAAAACCACAGGTCTTTAAGTTTTCTCTCTCTCTCTTATTCAGTCTGTTTCATTCTCTTCGAAAACCGTTTTTTCTGATTTGAGCATTGGAGCTTTCACCGTCGGAGCACCCTCTAACGGTCTTTTCTAGGTTGCAAATCGTTTCTCGAAGCAACTGTTCGAGTCGAAAGAGTTAGAATCTATGGAGTCAAAATCCACGTCCAACAATTTGAAATCAATTAAAAACTGGTGTAAGAAACAAAAATAAGAAATTGATAACATATTAAACCACAGAGAATCAACAAAAATAAGAAAGTCATTGTGCAGACATTTTGGTCAAGATGGGGCATTATCAACATTAAGCTTCGGTTATATGTTTCACCTTATGGTCTTAGGAATGTTTAGTTTGTAGAATGAGATTTTTTTTTTTTTTTTAATTCTTCATTTTAATAAATATTGTCGGTCTAAGTTTTATCCCCGCTTTCTTAACTAAGTTTTGTAAATGGATCAAGGTGAACTTAATAGGGGTAATTGGACCGAGACTACAATTAAGTTTAACTATCGGAGGCTAAAATAATTATCCAATGGGATAGATTTACAATGAATGGATGGGCAACGTTCATGCATTTTAGCATACAACGAGGACTACACTGTGTGTGTACATGGTGGTGTGGAGTTTGAATTTTGTATAAAATATAGGGATTATGTACCCGTTGAAAAGAAGTGTATAAAAATAATTGAAATATTGTTATTGTTATGAAATGTGTTGAATTTTGAATTTATAGAAAGTTAAATTAACACAAATTAGAAAATTAGAATTTGTTAAAAAAATGATGAGTAATTAATTCATTAATTGGTACAATAATAATCATAAAGATTTAAAATGATGAGTAAAAAATACATTAATTTAAAATTGGTATGAGATGTGAGTTGTCAAAATTAAGTTTTGATAATAATCAATTTAAGAAAATTGAAATAATTGAATTAAGAGAAATATGAGTTTGAATTAAAGCTATTGAGATTGATACATGATATATGATAGGTCGACCTAAGCATGAGTTCAGTGAGAGAGAGGAGAGGAGAGAAGATTTCTCCCCCTTTATTTTCTATATTTCTTTCCCATTTCTATATTTCTTCCCCTTGAATTTTGCTTGGACTTTTGTATTGGGTGCCGTTAGAATTTGATCATCTCTGAAGATTGCTTGCAATTTATAGAATGAGGTGGAGTTAACTATTAAGAGAGAGAGAGAGAGGAGAGAAGATTCGAAAGAGAAAAAGAAAAGAGAGCTTTGAAGAGTGTGCCACTATTGTCACATGGGTGTGTGAAGAAATCCCTCGATTAAAATAATTTCAATTAAAATAGTGGACATCTCTCAATCAACTGAAGTAAAGGTAACTCTCAGTTAGAGTGATTGGGTTTGAGTGAGATTAATTAACCATATAGATATAAGCATAAAAAACTCTTTCGCACTTGAGTTTTGGTCATCCTCCACTTGGTAAGAAATGATTTGTTGTTGATGAGTTGGACATATGATATGTTATTGGTGAGTTGGAGTGGGTTGGACCTGAATATTGCGTTGATTTCTCTCTTTATTACAAGAACCATAAAATGTCATTGGTGAGTTGGAGTGGGTTGGACCTGAACACTGTGATGATCTCTCTCTTTATTACAAGAACCATAAAACAAGGGATTTGTATTTCTCTCTCTTTCTCTCTCTAAACAGATGTAATTTTAGTGTGCCATACAGATTAGTTGAGAAGAGTTATGTGCCTAATGATAATCATGGTGTATGAAAACCATTCCTCTATGTTCTCTCTCTCTCCTCTCTATGCAAGGCGAATGGATGCGGGCAGATGTTCATTATGTAAATTTTGCTCTCTTTCTCTCTCACTCCTTAAGCGGGGCAAATAGAGATGGACACCTGCTTATTAAATTTTTTTAAAAAATATACATTTTTATGTGTCTCTCTACCAAAAAGTTAGTTTTCGATATAGATTAGTTGAGGAGAGTGTTATGCCTAATGATGATCATGATGTACGGAAGTAATATCTCTGCTGTGAAGGTTTATATTTGTCTTTCTTGCTTCTAAATATTTGCTTTGCTTGACATTTGTATTGTTACTCTTCATTATTCGTGTTTCATCAATATTTCCTGGTAAGCTTAGCACATTCTTTGACCAGTTTCGCGAAAAAAAAATTTATGACCATGTCCCACCGCTGTCCTATTTATTATTTATTGTTTATATATTGCTAATTGTTATTCTCTTCTTTGAATTCCTATGAATTTTAAGATTCTGGTTTTCGTTTTCTATTGTTTTTTGCATCTTGCTTGTTTTGAATCCAAAATGTAAGAGAAAAAAATGAATGATAGAACTTTAACACTGTAAAGGGATAGAGTTACTTAATTCAAATGTAACAGATTTGAAATTCACTAGTAAGAATTACAGAAGAATGTGTTTTGAGGAAAAACACAGTATTTTGTTTTGAGCTTAGAGTGTTGCAAGTGTTCAGATTGTTCGGTACTCCCTTCACCTCTTTTTCACTTTGTTCTATTCTGTATATTTATTGAGAGATGGTGACAGAGCCATTGTAGTAGGTTGAAATTTGAATCATCTTTATTAATGCCTCAACCATTGTATTCATTTTGCTTTGTTCATGCAATAAAAAAATATTTTCTTTTTTACTTTTCTGCACCTTGCTCTAGATAGCCTATAAGAAGTCTTACTTTTATTGCATAAGATGATCATTAGAGTTCAAACACATTTTTAAAAGATTTTCTACTAATGACCGTTTAGGCAAGCTTAAATCGAGCGTTTTCTAATTAACTCTATGTGTACAAATTTTGGTGTCTTGATTGGTTTATGAAGATGACGGGATTTAGAGAGTCATAAACAAGTGTCTGAGACTTTTTAATTGACTATTCATTCTTAAGTTTTAACTCAAACTCAATCATTTAGAGTTAGATTATCAAACATATGTGCATAACAAATGTGTGCATACATGTGTATGTGATTTTCAGTCAACTATAAAACCATATGAACTGTGCATTGATATATAACAAGTTAGAAATATCAACTGCAAAGATGATTAGCTCAAAAATATTATGTTTTAAGCGTTTGATTGATCTAACGAAGGAATGGTGTGTTGCTAATTGTATTCAAATGATTGGTCGAATTCCAAATCATGAATCAGTTGACCAAAATGATCAAACGGTTGACCATTGGTATTTATAGAAGTGAAGATGGTCGAATGAAGATGTCGAAACGATCGACTATGACCTTTAACCTATCGGCCGAGTTCCTTTCTCGGTCCACTGTGCAGCTTTGCTTGGCTGCTCGGTTAGTTGGATCATCTAGCCATTTGGATTGAAGCCTCGATTGACTGTGCCGGTTTACTTGTTGCCTGCACAATTGATTGAATCTTCCAGTTGGTCGATCATGTAACCTGCCTTGGCTGCTCAGTCAGCTGGATCTTCCACCCGGTCAACCAACTAGAATTAGATTGCACCCCAATTAAGTGTGATAATATCAGTGTAATTAATTTAACGTAAGATTAGGTGCATCACTCAAGAACAAAACACAAATAAGTTAGACACAATTTCATTTGAGATCACATCCTTAAAAATAACATAATTTACTAGTGTTATAAAATATACGATGTCATGCCTAAAAAAATACTATATTTTATAACCAATAAAAATTTCAAAACTTTTTTTCTTCTTCCAATTTATTTTTCTAAATTTAAAAGGTTCACAAAAAAAAAAAAAAATAGAACATTCAATAGAGATAGCTAATATAATATTCTAATGGTCTAAGGACATAAGTTGATTGCTCCACAACAATAATATGAACTGTCGTCATAATATAATATTCATGTTATCACGAAATAAATATAAAATAAAGGTTAATTATCTTTTAATTTTAAAAAATTAATTTCTAAAATAGTATGAAAATGAATATGAAATATTTATTTGAATTTTATTTTATTAAAAATAAAGATTATTTCTAGGTTAAATAATTAAGACATTTATTTCATGAGTTAATGAAAATTTTCAAGCACTCCTATTGAGAAATAATTATTTCCAAAAAGTCCTTCGCTAATTATTATTTTTTTCTATTCCTTTCCTCTTCTTTGGGATTTAGAAAAGAAAAACAATTAATAAAAGTACTATTCGCAAGGATTGAGAAAGCATGAACTTTTCCAAGGTTCTGCGGTCAGCTCAGTTTTTGAGAGCAAATCAAAGGAAAATTATGTTCAACTGACATTTGATTAATAATAATATTAATTTAACTTTCCTTCAAAAATTATTATATTTTTATAAAAGAATTTCAATTTAATTTGAAATTATTATAAGTAGAACGAAATAAAATAGAGACATATTAAAATAAATCGATATTTATAGAAATGGAGTTAAAGTATAATTGGAGTACCGCTATAATTCCATGCTAGTCCATCAAAAAAAAAAATAAAATCTAGAGAGCATAATTCATAGATTAAAAAAAAATCAAATTTTATTAAGAGTTATATAAGTGGAGTTAAGAAACTTAATATATGCATGCATCCAACCCTAGAGAGAAATCCTCAAGCAAGTTGGATGCTTTTGCTTATAACATCCTTGATTTCTTTTTGAGTTGACATTAGAATTCAATCTTATTTTATTTACTTGCCTGGTGTGCATAGTTCTGAAAGCTAATTTTTTTTTTTTTGGAACAAGGAAATGTAATCAAGCGGAATCAAATCAGAGAATAGATAGAAGTGGAGAGACTCTACTGTGGACAGTTTTGAAAACTATTGGATATGGGATATGGTGGGTAATGAAAATGATACTATGAAAGCATTTCATGTGGCATCTTCCCAAACCATGGCACTAAAATCATCAATGATCATGGAGGACAAAATTTATTCAGAATATTATTAGAAAGACTAAATAAATCAAATTTTATGTAATAATTCCATCTTATCATATTTTAGAAAATTTTTTATTTAATTAAAATATATTTTAATCAATTTAAAATTATTTAGATTTAAAAAAATCCTGTCCTTTTCCTAATATACGTACTGTCATATAAAAATTAGTTTATTTAATCATTATATAATTTGGTCCATCTAGTATTATTTATTTATTTATTTTTGCAAAGCGTGGATGAGAGAAACTTAGTTGTGATATATTGTTTTCACGGGGGCAAAGTAATCCTCCTGGCACACCTTAAAGGGTCAACAATTCCTCTAACCCATCATTTTTTTTATTATATCGAGATTTAAATCCAAAATTAATGAATCGAAAAAGAGACTATGATTACTAGATTGTACCTTGGGGACAATAGCCCGCCATTATTAAAAGGTTTGCATCTTAAATTCAAACCAATAAAAAATTAATTTCAGTCACCAAAATGAATCAACATCAATTTTATCCCCCAACAAACTCCTATTGTTTCTTTTGTTTATCTCCAAATACATAGCGGGGCCACACTATTAATTTCCCAGGGTCCCTTTTCCCTATCCCTTTAAATTTTTTGAAAACCAATCACAACTCACAATCCTTTGTCTCCAAACACAATGAAGTTAAATAATAGATCACAACCAACCCTTCAATAAAAGCCAACCAAATCTCACACCTCTGGCTATCAATATTGCATGTGAAGTGGGTTGGGAGGGTAAATGATTTCCATGTGACTTCGAAATTTATCCCTTTCTTTTCTCTATCTATATATTTACCACTACCTGCCTCCAAATACCTTACTCTTCATAGAGGCTAAAAAAGCAATGTTGCATTTGAAAGGTTCATTCAAGTTTATTGCTATCTCTCTCTTCATCTTATCCTTGTTGACTTCTCTAGTTCCCACAATTGATGGAGTGGGTGTTGTTAATCGGAAGCATGTTCCTGAGAATAAGCCGAATGGTTCGTGGCAGAGGAAGCCATGGATGAACCACGGAAGCTTTCGTGGACCTCGAAAGTACCTTGTCAATCCAACCGTTGTGCATCCTTTTCAAGTTCCATCGTTGGTTTTGTGAATTTTGAGTTTTATGCTAATTCTTGATTCTAACTAGTTTTATATTTTTGTTACAGACTTCTATCTTCACTATGATTTTGGGGCTTTTTTTTTTTCTTTTTGTTGTACATATTTTTTCATTACATATGTGGCATATAATTTTATCGTGTTCCACGTCTCACAAATCAAACATAAAGTCGACGGATGAGCTATAGGAAATCAGAATTACAAGAATATTAGTGTCTCATTCCACTTAAAAAAATGGAATAAAATAGAACAAATTTTATTTTGCTCAACATCTCAAACACTTTAATAAATTTTAATTAAATAATGGTCGAAATATTCCTAATACATTTTACCCATAAAATTATAATTTTTATAAAAGATATAAGCAAAATTATAATTCAATCTCTAAAAAATCATGAACAAGATAATGTTTAATATTTTGATTTATACAATTTTGATGTTAACATCCGTTAACTTTTTAATATTTTAGTAAATTGTTTATGTAAAATTTTAGATAGTTGATATTACGTTCATCAGGGTTTTGGATCTCAGCACAAGCAGGAGCAGGGTTCGGCCGGGTTTATAGGGAGTATTGAGGAATTAAAGCCAGCATGGTTCCATCGGGCTTTTAGAATGACTAGGTTTTTAACAAGAACCCATCTCAAAAATATTCAGACTAGACATATTTTTAAAATTGCACTTGCATGTTGCTTCTATAGCACATTTTCAGTCCGAAAGCACAGTCCTAAAAAATTTGGTCGACCGAATAATTTCGAAACTTAAAAAGGTCAATCTAAGCCCAATCCTTTACAAGGTTGGGCTCATCATGCGGGCCGAGCTGAGCTATGATTATATTTGCATAAGTAAAAGTTAGAAAGAAAGAAAGCTAACATTTAGATTTGTTGGAGGTGGGTCATACTTTATAGATTGACTCTATTAATTCAAATGGAATAGTTGTCCAATGGACGATCTTGATCGATGAGATCTACGAAAGATTGCCGGAGGATACTCTAACAAGAAAGATTCCGACACTCAAATCAAATAACAGTTTTCGAAAATAGAAACAGACTGAAAGAGAGTTTCACAATGCCTTTTGTGTACTAAGTGTACAGTGCAGTAAGCATTCCTGGGCGGTGATACTTTGATGTATATATATAGGTTACCTATATGAGTCTCGTGTGTATCCGGCGTGCTAAAACCCTAATTTGCTTATTGAAGTGTCTCGAGATTATTGGTTGCCTAATGAAAGATTCCCAAGAGATTTGGAATCGTACTAGTCAGGAAAGTCCAGAATGTCAAGGGATTACCTTCCTTATTGATAAGAGTTAAAGATTGCATTCCTAATTACAAAATATTATTTCCGTAACTTATGGAAAGACGAATATTTCTTTGGGTTGGCCAAATACGAAGCACTGAGGAAGTCTTGGACCCGATCAGTCTACTAACGAGAAAGATCTAGTCGATGAATATCGAGAGAGAGTGGGCCGTGCCTACCCGTTTGAGAGGTGTATCCCACGTAGATGACACGTTTTAATGCATTCTAGCGTGTTTTGTCTATTGGACCATGGGTTCGGAGGAGTAAATCTTATGATAATGGACTTTTGGACTGTACTCCATCACTTGCCTCCGACTCCTGATGTTTCATTCTATAGAAAGGGTTTCAGAAGTGGTATTATATTAAATGGCTAAATATTCAAAAGGACGTTAGTATAGGGCATTAAATGCGACATGTATTGTTTTGGCTCTTGCGAATAATCTCCAATACGCTTTATAAGGAGTGGTGCTTCATTGGCTCGCACACTATCGTATTTTCTTTTGACAGTTAACTTTTGTACAAAGAGGCAACTCACAAGTCAAGCTCTTTGAAATTTGCAAGCAATATTAAGAGAAAAAACATGTTAGAAATCGCTGAGGGCTCATCGTCGTGTGCTCATTAGGGCATTAATGACATTAGGAGTACCATAACAGAGGACGAATTACGAGGTGTCCAGAATGACATGTTGTTAGGGGACAATTACATCCTTTGGTCGGCCACTAATGAAGATAGGGCTAACAGGGCATTGGAGGGTTGTGTTTTGATGTATAAATAGTGTGTCAAATACGACTTGAAGGTGCCTTATATGGGCTCTATTGCTCAAGTTCTGCTTCGTTGGAACATCTTCTCAACGATATTGATTCCCAGTGTTTGGTGCTTGGCGGTGTTTGTGATGTCATTGATGAGTTTTTGCTTTCTCCATTTCGATTTCAAAATCTTGGCTTATGTGTTCTCTCTAAAGAGGTGTACTCGCGGGGGTTCCACAGAAGGGTGGTTTTACCTGCAAACCAGGCCAAAATCTAATCGAAAATTTTTATACTACAAGGAGACCATCGACAAGAATTGAATGTATAAATACTTCTTTATGGAGTTTTTGAATAAGAATTTGATGCTCACATTACTGAGGGTTGATGAGAAACCACTTCTTGGATTAAGGTCCCCTCAACCTCCTCACCATTTGCGATTCGTCCATTCAGTCGGTGGTTTTTGTACGACCAAGGATAGATGCATTTGGGATGAGATCCTTTTAGACAATGAAATGTTGGCACTAACAAGTTTGTTGTTGGGGAAAAGAGAAAAATCGAGAGACCCCTCATGGTAGAAAAGAAGAATTAAAAGCTTGTGGCTGTCTTCGCCTCTCCCGAGGAAGAAGACCTTGTGGAAATAATTACCAACAAGTAGATGAGACTTGGGTCGAAGCGAGAGGCAACGAAAGCAGAGAGCACATCTTATGCCGACGCCGATGCTATTCCCATCTCTTCTCTAGTACGGAAGAAGAGAAGAGTTCCGCTATCAAACTCATCTGATGAGGCTGTGAGAGAGAATAGGGGACAGGGCTCCCCAGGTGCGTTGAGGGCTACGGAGGCCAAAGATTACAAGTCCGAGGTTCAAGTGGATGCAAAAGTTTAGGTATAGCAACCGCAAAGCACTGGGGCAGACAGTATGGGGGTTAAAGAGAGAGAGGAAGAAGGAGAAGAGGAGGTTGAGGGTCATATCCTTGAGGACCTTGAAGGAGAAGGGGAGGAAATCGAGGGACAAACTGCCGAGGACCATAAAGTTGTTCCGTTAGGGCTGATCGGGCAGCCCGATGCAGGGCCGTCTTTTGCAATTCTATTGATGACAAAGATGGCAAGTGAAGGTGCTTTAGGGAACTGCTCTTCCCCCGGTCATTCTTGTTTGGTCCTATGATGGTCGTAAGGGACAAAGAGCAAGAAAGGTACCATAGCGATCAACGCAGATGATCGTCACTACAACTATATCGATAGTAGCGAGGCTAGACAAATAGCTAATCAAGTTGACTTCTATCATTTGAAGCTGGGGTTAAACAAACTTTCTCTCGAGAAGGGCGACTAGGCCATCATGTCCTTGGGGCTTACGGTATGACTGTGTCAAAAAGTAATTTGTCTGTATCTTCGGTTTTTGTATATGACTTTTCTTGTTTCATGTAGATCATCATTTTGGCAAAGCTTTAAAGGCTTAGGAGAAAAAAAAAAAAACGATTGATCAACTGAAGCACCGAGTAGACTAGATGGGCATTGAGATTTTTTGGTTGTAAGATGCTATTTCACAGAAGGAGAGAGAGATTGAGGAGGAAAAACCATCTGCGACCACTCTAAATGCTCGAAATGAGGAGGTGGTGTATCTGAAGGCTGATCTGAACGTAGCGCTCTAACGGTGTGAGGTGGTCTCCTAGAGATGCGAAGAACTTGAGGTAGAGGTTAGAGTGCATGAGGCACATCTACAAGCTACGAAGAGGCTAACCGAAGTGTGCGAGCGGTCTTTTCAGACTGCTGACAAAGGATAGTCGAGTTGGGAGGGACTATCGCAAAGACTATCGATTAACATATACATACCCAGCATAGACTATCTGAGAAGCTGCAGTGTATTATGGAGATCATTCACCGGGCAGAGTTAATGGGCGTTATATCTCCGAATGATGAGAATGCTGACCTCAAAGCACCAAATTCCAAACTTGCGCTTGTTCCTATGGATGAGGCTCCTCTTGAAGTAGCGGATGAGGACATTGTTGCCAATATATCCCAAGCCAACTTGGAGTCCAAAGCTCATCTATCTCCTACTCCCCTTGATTTGTTTTCCTTCTTACCTAGATTTTTTTTTCCCTTGGGATCTTTTTTGTTTTTAACTTCATTTGTATACCCTTGCATTCTGATTAATGAAAATTCATGATAGTTTCAGTGGCAAGCCATTAGTAAGTATTTAGATCATCATATCAATAGTATGTTTTGTTGCGTACAGCCAAAAAAGTGGGTCGTGCATACCCATCAAGGAGATACATCCCTTGTTGATGGCACGTCCATTCGAAAGAGTAGGTCGTGCGTACCCGTCAGGGAGATATATTCCTTATTGATGACATGTTTGTTTGAGAGAGTTGACCATGTCTACCTATCGGGGAGTTACATCCTTTGTTAATGGCATGTCCATTCAAGAGAGAGAGGGTCGTGCTTACCTATCGGGGAGATATATCCTTTGTTACTGGCACGTTTGTTCAAGTGAGTGAGCCGTGTCTATCCATCAGGGAGATACATCCCTTGTTGACGACACGTTCATTCGAGAGAAAGATGGTCGTATCTACCTATCAGGGAGTTACATCCCTTGTTGACGACACGTTTGTTCAAGAGGGTAGGCTGTGTTTATCTATCGAGGAGATACATCCCTTGTTGACGGCTAGTTCATTCGAGAGAGTGGGCTGTGCTTATCTGTCGGGGAGATACATCCCTTGTTGATGGCACGTTCGTTCGAGAGAGTGACCCATGTCTACTCGTCAGAGAGATATATCCATTGTTGACGACACATTCATTCAAGAGAGTGAGTCGTGCTTACCCGTCGGAGAAATACATCCCTTATTGTCAGTACGTTCGTTCGGTCGAGAGAGTATGGGGTCCAACCACATATGTTTGATATGATCAATTTATTACAGAAGGATAATGAGACAAAGCGTCATAAAGGAAATAACCATAATGCAACTAGCGAAACAAATAATAAAGCTAGGTGTCATAAAGTATCTAGTAGGTGACTTAGGCTCATAAACATAGCATGAAGAGTTTGAGATTACTTGGGAGGAATTTTCGGGGTTTTCGGATCACAAGATAGCGCTTCAATGTCACGCAGTTCCTGAACTTGACCTTCAAAAGTAACAAAATTTACTTGTGGTTATGTGTTTCACCTTAGTGGGAATGCTGTAACTTGGAAATTAGTGAAACAAACAATTATTGCGAGATCCACCATGAAATCTAAATTTATAGCTTTGGAGTTAGCTAGCAATGAGGCTGACTGGTTGAGAAACTTCTTAGCAAATATTTCATTGGGTATTAAACTAATACCATCTGTAACTGTGCATTGCGATTGTCGAGCGGCAATTAATACTGTTAAAGACGAAGTCTTTAATGGAAAAAATAGACATATTCATCTAAGACATAATGTGATTAAGTGGCTGCAAAAAGATGGAGTAATATCCATTGATTATATGAAATCAGAAGTGAATTTGGCCGATCCTTTGATTAAACATTTGGGAAGAAAGTAAATATTTGAAACATCAAGGAGAATGAGATTTAAGCCAATTCGAGAACAATAGTGATGGTAACCCAACATTTGTGATTAAAGATCCCATGAATAAGGTTCAAATGGGTAATAACAAGTCATTATTGTTCATGCTAGCACTAAAAATAATTATCCCTTCCTATGGTGTGGGTGCTAGATTGTGTTATTGGAGAAGTTGAGTTAATACTCTTAATGATTTTCATATCCTTTATGGGTGGTGTATATAATTGCAAATATACATTTGATGAAATCATCTATATGAGTGTGAAGTGGGGCCACTTCCATGAAATTTTGGGACAATTTCTAGAGCATTCATGAAATACCAGGCACGTATATGGCCTTTTAGAACCCATATTTCCAACTTGTATACAACTTCAGTTTGTGCAAGCCAACATAGAGAGAAAAATATACGGTGACTAAGGCGTAGATAACCAACCAGCTCAAGGAAGTTGCTTGGCGAAGATCTATGTCAGAAAACTACATGCAAGAAGAGTCAAGTGAGGAAGTTGATTTATTACAGAGAAGCAACAAGAAAATAAAACAGTCTGGGGGCATGGACGATCAGATAAGATGTATGGAGGAGCACCGCCCAAAGCTCTCATTCAAAGACTTGCTATTGGGTCAGACCAGCGGGTCAGGAAAATCCCATTTAGAGGAGGAGTGAGACCCAGACCTTGAGTTTGAGCAATTCTTGGCAGAGGACTTGCCAAGGACCCAGGGGGTCTGATACCTAACATAGAGATATCTAATGAAAAACTTAGAGAGCTGTGGAAGCCATGGAAAAAATCACTGATAATCAAACTATTGGGGGAAAGACATTGGGTACTAATTAATGAATCTCAAGATCAACTCACTGTGGAAACCTGAGGGAGCCTTAGATTCGCTGGACCTAGGAGGGGGCTTTTTTCTGGCCAATTTCATAACAAAACAAGACTTCATTAATGCCTTAACGGAGGGACCTTGGATGATCCATGATCATTATCTTACGGTGAGAAAATGATATCCATGGTTCCAACAAAATACAGCGAAAATCACCTCAACTGCTGTGTGGATTCGCCTTCCACAGCTCCCAATTGAACTCTTTGATGAGGAAATTTTATTCGATATTGGGCATGCCATTGGAAACCCTGTTAAGGTGGATATTAACACAGCCAATGTTCTAAGGGGAAAATTTGCTCGTATATGTGTGGAGATAGATCTAAGTAAGCCCTTGATTTCTAGGGTTTCCATTCGCAATAGAATCCATAGGGTGGAATACGAAGGGCTCCATACCTTGTGCTTCATCTGTGGAAGATTTGGGCACAATAGTGAGTACTGTGATGAACTTAGTCAAAGAGAAGAACATAGTTTAAGGGATCAAGCGGTGGAGGTAACCGGAGATGGTGAAATCCCAGTGAGAAGCAGAGTTGAAAGGGATGAAGTCTTAAGTCTTTGGATGTTGGTGTTTGGGAAACAGAGATATCACAAATATGGCAATTTCAGAGACAGAGGTGGAAAAACAGACAATCGGAACAATAGGTTTACAATGCTTGAGAAAGTCAATACCTACCCAGAGTCCAAGGATCATTCGCAAAGTGAGTACGAAATGGCTGCTGAGACGGGATCTTTGATGGGACCAAAGCCAGACCTCAAACACGGGAAAGGAAAGCTGAGTAGAAAGGGAGAAAGCAGAGCAGAGAAAACATAGTCACCTTCAGAGATCAGACACAGGGTTAGTAAAGGTAGGCAGGGTTCTCAGTCGATCGGCCGGAAAGGCAAGACAAAAATAGGGATGGGTAAAGAGAGCTTTATTGGGAGTGGCGTAGATGCTATTGGGCCAAGCAGGGAGAGGAACATCGTTTGGGTTGGAGCAGACATCAACACCCAAATCTAGATTACAGTGATAATGGGCCCACGAATCATTCTGGGTTGAATTCCTCAGCTAATAGACGTAAGGATCCCACCCGTGTAGACGAGGGGATGGATGAGGATTACATTCCTAACCATTTCCAAGATTTAACCTTTGGGTTGGACCCGGGTGAGGAAAGCCCAGGAGAGGACCTCAGGACTTCAAAGCTAACGGCTCCAGAGTTCCTGCCTGAACTAAGAAATGCAGGGCAAGACATAGAAATCAAGGAGAGAGGTGAGGAAAACCATAGTCACATGGAGTCTGCCGGTATGGATTGTGATATGTTCTGAGCAGGGCTCGTTTCTTCTCTGTTTCTAGTTTAATGGATTGCAAAACCATTACGTGGAATTGTAGAGGGGTGTGTAACCCCAGATTCAGGAGAGTGTGCCGTGATTTAGTGAAGTGTCAGGCCCCGGAGATCATTTGCTTCCTAGAGACGAAGGCGGTTTCAAATAAGTATCCTGAATTCCTTACAAATCAGGGTTTGGAGGTGATTTTGTGGTCCCGACCAATGGGTTGAGAGGAGGCTTATGGCTCAAGTGGAATAGCAGCAAGGTTCAGGTTTAGGTCCTTAAGCACTCCACTCCTATCAGTAGATTCTCATGGAAGTGACGAATCAGAGTTCCACCGGTGGCTCACTTGTGTGTATGTGCAGCCGCATGACAAAGACAAACAAGTATTTTGGGAGAAGATGCATCAGCTATCAAAAGAGATGTGTGGCCCTTGGTTCTTGATGGGGGATTTCAATGACGTTGCAAACAACAATGAATCAACTAGTAAAACCGGCAGAGGTTGGAAGAGAAGAAGTAGATTCAGAGACAGGCAGGCTAACTGCAATTTGTATGACATGGATTCAGTGGGCTTGAAGTTTACTTGGTCCAGAAGATAGGGAGGAAGAGTGATTCTTCAACAAAAACTTGACCGGGTGCTTACAAATTTGGAGGCTAAACTTACTTTCCCTGAGCTCAAGGTGATAAATCTTTCATGCCTCCATAGTGACCATAGTCCCGTGATCTTCCATGCCAAAATAACTTTTGCCCCTAATCCTATGCTAAAGGCGTTCAGATGTGAGGCTGCTTGGCTATCCCACTTGGGATTCGATGAAGTCTTCAAGGAAGCTTGGAATGGTGGTGAAGGATTCCTTATCTAGGCAATTAAAAACACAGTAGAAGAGTTGAAGATTTGTAACAAAATGGTTTTCGACAACATTTTTGCAAGGAAAAGACAGTTGGAAGCCAGGCTTAGAGGCATCCAATCTGCTAAGAAATACGGATGGTCTAGAAACCTAGAGAGGCTGGAGGAGGATTTGAGAAAGGAATACAATAGAGTCCTTGAACAAGAATAGACGTTCTGGTATCAAAAATCAAGGTTGAACTAGGCCTGTAAGGGTGATAGAAATACAAAATTCTTCCACATTACTACCAAAGTTAGAAGGCAAAGGAATCGTATTACTGCCCTCTAGATTGATGGTCTTTGGTGTACTAATCAAGAGGAATTAAAAATCCATGTCAGAAACCATTTCCTTGATCTCTTCAAAGGAAAGAATGTTGATTTGCCTAGTGGGAGGTTCCTAAGGAGTATCCAAAGAATTGATGAGATTTGGCATGAGGGGCTAATCAAGATGGCTAATGAAGAAGAAGTGAAGCAGGTGCTTTTTGCCATGCAAGGCCTTAAGGCTCCGGGGCCGAATGACATCTAACCCATATTCTTTCAGAAGCAATGGTTGGTAGTGATGGACTCCTTGTGTAGATTCGTCAATTCAGCTCTATCGGAGGGTCATTTCTGCCCGGAGTTAGCTAATGCCAATATGGTTTTGATTCCCAAATCTGAGAACCTGAAGACAATCGATGATTTTAGACCAATCAGTCTCCTTAATACCTCTTACAAGGTTTTGTCCAAGGTTATTATTCAGAGGTTAAGACCCCTTCTCTAGCAGTTGATTGGCCCTTGTCAAAATAGTTTTCTTCCAGGTGGAGGAACTATAGGCAATATAATGGGGTTGCAGGAGGTTATCCATTCTCTTAACAGATCCAAAAGCAGGAAGCATGGTATGGACATTAAGGTAGACCTAAAAAAAACCTATGACAATGTGAGTTGGAGCTACATAGGCAAAGTTCTGATTGATATCAATCTGCCTCATTCCCTAGTAAAATTAGTCATGTTCATGATCACCAGTGGCAGAGTCCCTCTTATTTAGAATGGAAAAGTGCTCTCGCCTATGGAGACAGGGAAAGGCCTCCGGCAAGGTAACCCGTTAGCCCCGTACTTGTTTATTCTAGTCATGGAATGTCTTAGCCTTATGATTCTGGAGAAAATAAAAAAAGGAAGATGAAAACCTATCAAAGTCTCCAAGGAAGGCCCTCCAATCTCCCACCTTTTCTTTGCGGACGACTTTCTCCTTTTTGCAGAGGCAGAGATACTTAATTTGAGTGCAATCTTGGAGTGCTTGTGAGAATTTTCTGCAGAGAGTGGTATGAAGGTTAGTCTAGCAAAGACCAGGATTTGGTTTTCTCCTAGGACCCCTTGGACCACTAAAAATTCTCTGATAGTGGTGAGTAAGTTTACCCCTTCTGAAAACTTGGGAAGATATCTTGGAGTCCCAACCATTCACAAAAAGATAAGGAAAGACTTTTATAATCACATTGTGGAGAGAGTTCAGTCTAAATTGTGCAACTAGAAAGTTAATACCCTTAGCAAGACTGGGAGAAGGGTCCTCATTCAAGCGGTTAACACCGCCATCCTGGTGTATACTATGCTGACAGCTTGGTTGTCTAGGAAAATCTGTAACAAGCTGGATAGAATTAACAGGAATTTTTTTGTGGGGGAGTAAGGATGGAGCTAGGAAAATTCACTTGCTCAATTGGAAGACTATTTGTAAACCTAAGAGTTTGGGAGGTCTAGGTATACGTATGTCAAGGGAGTACAATATCGCAATGCTTGCTAAGTTGGGATGGATGCATCTTAAGGGTGAAAACCATCTCTGGTGTCAAATTTTGAGAGCTAAGTATCTTAAGAATGACAGCTTATTTGACCATAGCAAAAGAGGTGGTTGCTCTAGTGTTTGGAGAGGAATATTGAATAGCCTAGAGTGCTTGGCAGATGAAGTGAAATGGAGAGTAGGGAATGGGAGTTCTATTGATTTCTGGTGGGACAAATGGGCGGGAATGAGAGACTTGCCGACTACGTAATCCTTCATCAGGTCAACCAGCTCCCCAACTTCAAAGTGGATCATTTCATAGGTGATGATAGTAACTGGAAGATCCAGGAGCTCAGCAACCGGATTCCTGCTGCTAAGGTAGAGATCATCAAGGGCATCATGGTCCCGAGAAGGAATGGTGTTAACTTTGCTGGGTTTTACATTCAGTGATGATGTGAAAATTTCTTTTTGTTCCTGTTATATAGTTAGTATATAAATTCTATAAAATCCTAAGGGATTATACCTATACGGTGAAAAACAGTGCAAGACTTGCACACCTCAAATTCCAATTTATTGCTACTTTCGAATTTATACCCAACACAGATATGGTTGAAGAATACAATGGCCACGTTAAGGTGGTAAATGCAGTGGGTAATTTAAACCGGGATCCGATGATGACAAAGGAAAGGAGCAAGCAAGAATCGGTAGGGGAGCAACATTTTCAACAGACCGCGTAAAGCAAGTGGGACAACAAACTGACCCTCTGCAATTTCATGTTGGGGCGGCTTTTGTTTTTCTACTCCATTTGTCTGTGTCTTGCGCAAATCTTTTCTTTTATTGGAGAAAATAGTTATGTTCATATTTTTTTTTTGTTTTTAGAAAAAAATAAAAATTCAATTTGATAACTATCAAGTATAATGGGGTACCTTAATGGGTGTAACCATGCTTGATGGTCCCCATATTCAAATTTCAAAGCAATAAATACTAGTGCAGGGGCAGAGGTTATTCTTATTTTAATTTTCCTTGTATTTGTCAATCTCATCTTTAAATCCTGCATTTTCAACAATACTACCTGTGCAGACACTTGCTCTCTCTCTCTCCCTCTCCCTTTTTCTAATTTAAATTAATTATAAAATAAAAAAGATATTGATATAATCAATAGGAAAATTTATCACTAGATTCTTGTAAAACAAAAAAGAAGTAATCTACCTTGTGCCATTGTCAAAATTTCCTTCCAAGTAAATACTGGCCCCGCCACCGCCCCCCTCTCTCTCTCTAAATCTTATGGCACACCCTTATCAAATTTTACTTATATAAAAAAAATATCTATTGAAGGCAAAGGAAGGAAAACCAGAAAATGGGCAAACACAAAATTGAAATTTTAGAGGGAGACATAACCAGTAAATTTGCTTCTCGTTCCCCTTTTCAAGTGCAGTTTCCTGGTAAAAGTCATAACATCCTAGTCTTTCGGGCGTAGGTATCTCCTATAATCCTGAAACACTCACACGACTATTGATCTTCAATTACGTTTGAGGAAAAATGATATCATTCAAATTCAACAACCTTTCAGTTGACATTTTCCTTTCATAGGCTTGTCCAGCTTTCATTGACGGAAGAAAACCGTCACGCACCTTGGGTAGCGCGTGATGTTTACTTGAGAGAGAGAGAGAGAGAGAGAGAGAGAGAGATAGAGAGAGAGGCTTTCACTCAATCCAACGGCTCTCTTGTCAGAAATTCAATCCAATAAATAATTAGAAATAAATAAATAAATAGCCGTTGGCTGGCATATTCAAGATCCCAAAACAAAACACGCACCAACAAAAGTTAACCCCAATCACAAAGTCACCCCAACAAAATATATATACACACACGCTCTCACAAACACAGAAATCTCTCTCCCTCCTCTCTCTCTCTCTCTCTCTCTCTCTCTCTCTCTCTCTCTCAGAAATTCTAAAAACCCCATTAAGAAAATTTCTCAAAGTGTTACAAACGCTGTCACACAAACAGAGAAAACCCCCTCTCTCTCTCTTTCTCTCTCGAATTACTCCAATGGATTGCATTATTCCGCCAGTTTCAATGTGGAGAAGGTCAAGATTAGGGTATAGGCCTCTGTTAGAAGACGGATTCGCCGGGGAAGACACGTCGTTATCGCCGGTGAAAGTGGTGGTGGGGAAGGAAAAGAGGGAATTTCTGGTGGACCCTTTTGTTTTGGAAGTAAATCCTTTCAGGGTATTGATGGAAATGGTGAGAAAAAGCGATGAAGGGAAATTCAGAGTGGAAGAAGGTTCAAAGAGAGTGATTTTTGTGGATGTTGATGCCATCTTGTTTGAACACTTGCTTTGGTTGATGAATAACGATTCTTCTTCCCTTTTCAAATTGAATTTGAAAGAGATTATTGATTTTTATAATCAGGACTTTTGACGGAAGGAGAAATTGAAAACATAGTACTCTGTTTCTAGTAATATGAGTTTGTAATTGTTTTTGTTAAAAGGACAAAATACTGTCTTACAAAACTACGTTTCTGATCATGAATGTATATTGTTGATAGATAAACTTCTATAGTTATAATATTCCTCTCTCTCTCTCTCTCTCTATGCGGGCGTAAATTTGAAATTCTGTGTTTTCCTGATTAAGAGAAACATAAAACTTTTGAGATTTGCTTTGGGAGTTTGTTTACCAGAAGAAAATTAACCCTTTTATCTTCATAAAGCTAACTTTGTTTTGGTTCATGTGCATGTACAAGGAGGTACCAACGTTTGGACATTAAGGAACTTTGTCAAAATTGAATTTAAGATCATTACCTTGTTGTAATAATAACGATGAGTTACAACAGAGAAACATAAATAAATAAATAAAACAAACGTTGAGTTGTTCATTCGATAATGTTCATGCATTGAGGCTGTTCCCTTGCATTCACAATTCACGAGACCATGAATTACTTTTCAACTTGGTATTATTATGTATTTTACATTTCATGTTGTGAGCTATAAATATAATGTTTTTTTTTTTTTTTTGATTATACAAAAATTCGAATCCGAGATATCCAGATTTGGAAATGAGGATTGTAACTATTAGACTGTCTCATTGAGAACATAAATATAATGCATTTCGCTACCAGCTTATTGGGATGACTTGTAAGTGGCTTGATTCATGGTTTGCTTTTGAGCCCAGTGAACATCAGGGAATTCAAAAATTTGTATTCAAGAACAAAAAATATATATATATATATATATATATATACAAAGAGCATTGTGAAGTTTTTTAATTTTAATTTTTTTAATAAAAAATTAGAGGGGCGTTGCCATGTGCCCCGGTCCTTTCAGCCTTGGCCGTGAAAAATCCTCCAATCTAAAGGTTAAAAAGAAAAAGAAGGAAAAAAAAAAGGCATTATGTATTGTATTTGTTTGAATTTATTGTTTGGTGACCAGTTGGTGTCCACCAACGTTCGAAAAGGGAGTCCAGAAGAGTCATAGAGAAATTGCCAGTGTAGTAGCATTGTCGGTGTCGAAGTGAAGTCCATTTGACCTTTGAGAGCTTCACGCGGCCGCGGCGCGCACGGTACCCGTGGTCCGCCGGACCAAATAAGACACGTCCATTTCCATACATAGGAAAAAAGCTTGCGTTCATATGATTTATATTAAAAAGAAAATCTTAAATCTAAATTTTCCTCCGTTTGAAATTCAAAAATTAAAAACAGGAAGAAAAGTTACTTTAGGTTACGTGTTATTCTTTTAGAAAAATAATTAATAGTTGCATTTGTGGTGCATCATAATAATAAATGTATTTAATAAAGTAATTTTTTTTTTCTTTTACATTTGCGTGGTAAAAGAAAAGAAGGAAAAAAAAAAAAGGTCGGTTCCTAACAACAACGGTGGAGAAACTAAACAACTCATGTCCTCTTCAAAGGGTCATCATATGCACCAAAGTCATGATTATGTGTTATCCTTTTAATTTAAAAGATTAGTCTCAAGTAAAGCAATTAACTAGTCCTAGTACTAAAACAAGACCTTGTAATTTGAGGATGTACTCTCAATTTTCTGTCCATGTGCAATGCCAAGATTTGTACTAAATTGAGTTCTTCACATATTTAGGGCTTAAAGAGCAAAACTAATATTTACAAAAAGATTTAAATTACAAAAAAAAAAAAAAGAAAATACAAAATTTTGGCTATCTATATTTATATATGTCCTATTTGTTAAAATCCCCTTATATAACTATATATGAACCACTCCGATAGAAGATGAGTTAAGTGAGAAATTTATATGAATTCTCAGTAAGCATCCAATCTATTGTCGTATTACTTAGAAAGAAGAAGCACTAATTTTTTTTACTTTTGATTCAGTCGCTAATTTTTATCAACAAATGATTACAGTTATCTCTGCAACTCATTTGGCAGTTGCTAATCACCTATTTTTTAGTACTTGGAATGCGTTTTCGAGCAATGGGAAATTAAGCCACTACCCTTTAAGGTTCCTTTTGCAGCCTCCCATTTAACATCCCTGCTTGCACTCTGTACATCAATACCAACATTATTACATTGGCAATCTACAACGTAAAGGTCAAACATTCGGATTCTATTCTAGCACCCACATTAGAAGATGCCATTATTTAACCAAGTGTCTAATTACCATCGACATTGCTTTTAACTTTGTTTATAATTTCTGGATGATGTCTGCTCAATCCAGGGTCATTGTCGTATAAGATTGACCAGATCAACCCCAAGAATGATGAAGTTTTGTTGCTTACAAGCATCGTTTATTGTACTTTTCGTTCGATTTTATAAGTAGTTGGCCCGGTCTCAGTTCTCATATCCCATTTTTTATTCTAAAAGACTTACTCAACGCATTTCGAAGGATGACATCTTTTGCCATGGCTGTGATTCATACATATAACTTGGTTAGAGGATGATACTAATGTGCAAAGTGTACCAAATACCAAATTTAGGATAATATAAACAAGTTAGTGTTAGGTGGTCAATTCTATGGTGTATTTTGTAGAATAGAGTTCATCCCAACTGTTAGCTTGGTCAAGATAAATTGTAGAAGAGTAGAAATTTGCAACATATTATAGAGTTAGAAAGGAATGTGCTCAAAAGGTTTGGAGCCACGTAACCCCCCCCCCCCCCCCACAAAAAAATAAAGTCCCACATAAGTTATCCCTGTAAGTAAAGTTTTTTAGGCTGATACTATTGCAATCTCACATATAGCAAAATTAGATGGATTTATGAATAGATAAAAACCATTGTTATTACTGATGGCCTCTTGGTAGAAAGGTACCCGGCATGGACAAGGAGTAGAACTTTATATTTAGAGCAGCGTAGTGCAAAATGTAGAGGGTTGGGGGCGGAGAAGAGAGTCGAGATGGGAAAAATTAACTTTTTAAAAGATTTTTATCGGTATTTCTGTGACTATCTATTGATCGATGAACTTTAGTAGTATTTTTGATTTTTTTTTTCTTTAAATGATACTAAAAATGTACATGTTAATTATTTTTCCCGAAATTTTAAGAGATATTTGCTCTCTCCATCCGCACTCGGTACCGAGGTTTCTTGCCATCACCCAAGGTGAGAGTCCAGAACCCTATATTTCCCCTCCCCCATATGTATCGGGGCTTAGCACTCAAAACAGAAACAGAGACAAAGAAAGAGAAAAGAACCATTGTTGATTGGACTTGAAAAAACGAAACAAGTGTCAGTATAATCCTCGATCAACTTAGTTGGATTGCTGAGGCTAAAATTCAGCTCGATATTATGCCAAATGAGCAAAACCTTATTCTGCAGGGTGGTCTGGTTCTTGCTGGATATGAACCGTATGAGCCTCGGCCCACTATGTCCAGTTAGATAGCAGAGGTCATGTTTGGAAGAAGAGTGGTTAGGGCTTCACTTAGCCCAAACAATTTTGAACGATAGGTCTCCACTCATTTTGCTGTGGCCTCTTAGGCATCTGAGTCCATTAATTCTTTTATTTTTTTGGGTTCTCAATCTACCGATATCCGAAGATATGTTTTGATTAATTCGGCTTAAACTATCATCGGATTCTCTATAAAGGAAAACTCTCCCAACATAGTTCTTTTTATTCTTAATATTTGAATCCGAGTCGCCTATGAAACTCAATTGGCACCGTACCTTTCTCTCCTGTCAAGGTCTTGACTTCAATCCTCACTATATACCAAAAAAAATATTCAAACCCGAGTCCATTATTTGATAGATGAGATGAGTATGGTTTTGGGCAAGTATTGACAAGGCCCGATCAGTTTGAGGCCCACAATGAAGCCCACTAAAGTGCACTTAACACTGATTCTGAAAACACGAGGATCTGAATTTGGGAGAGAGAGAGAGAGAGAGAGAGATGCATGCTTGCAACGGAAGGGAAAAAAGCCTAACCATGGCCTCTTGGGCTTTTGCTCGCCGCAGGCAGATTATAATAAAACAGCTCATATATTTTGCCCCAATATATTTGCCGAAAGATGCCAATTCGAGTGGTTAGTTCTTGGTATTAACATGAATTTAGGTATATAGAATGTGAGTGTAGAGACATAAATTAGAAACTTGAAAACCCTAAAAGTTTCGAACCCAAGACTTGATTAAGGGGTCTAACACTCCATCTTAGTAGGCCGACTGTCCATTGGGCCATAGTTTGCATTACTAAAGAGCTTCCAATCAATGGCTAGTCGAAAAAACTGCATTATTAACCATTTTGGTTGAAGCTACAAGTGCTTATGCCTATGCGAACTCTTATTTATTCCTAGTTGATTCAAAGATTTAGGTCGTGCACATCTCTGAAATTCTATCTTTATGCAAAATAGACAGTCTTCTTTTGGATAACACTTGTTTGATCAGCCAAGTGATCATCCACATGTAAGTGAGCATCACAAAAATATACATTTCTAGTTCAGTAGCCTGAGGTGACTAGGATATTACCACTCATCATCAATATAGGTGCCCTATGATGTAATGTGCCTAATACTTGTTGAGCATAATGTGCCTAATATACTTATTTGGTCGCAAGGCCCCTTAATCGGTAATCTCGAGTTTGAGTTCTGGGAATGAAGTAGACTACGTCAGGGAGAGCTCTGCCACCCCGAATGGAGATTTTAATGGTTCGACCCTAATTAATCAGAGTGAAACTTCAAATATTGGGTGAAGGACCAAAGTCCAGATACAAAAAAAAAGCGCTACATAAGCCTTCATAGGAATTGAAAACGATGACTTCTTGTCAAAGCTAAGGGTAAAACTGGTATCGTGATTACCATAGTTACCCTAATAGATAAATATATCTATAATTAATTAGAAAATATGTAGTTTTACCATAAAGTTTTGGAAAGAAAAAAAATTAATGTTGTCTCTAATACCATCAAAATTTGATTGGTCTATGATGAAAAGTGTGTATTTCTTTTAGGACAGAGATTAAGTTCTGAGTTGACATAGCAAAAATATTACTTTTATTTATTTATTTATTTATTTTTCATAATGGTCAGTACGTTTTCATGTCAATTTTCTCATTATTTGTTCATATATGGTTGCATTAATTTATTTATTCCCGTTGGTAGTCAAGATTTTATTGATTAGTTTATTTTCTCATTATTTATTCTGGTCAATACATGGTAGCTAGGCCCTTATATAATAACCCTATTATAATTGGAGGTCAAGCCCTTCTCTCTTTCTGATCTTTTTATTTTTTTTCCAGATATAATTAAAAGAGGTTAGTAAGAATAATCTTAAGCTTCCAAAACTGTAGCCTTAATCAGGTCGAAGGTAAATGAGAGGTTTTACATTAAACAAGTAATTTCAGGGGGAAAAAATAATAATAAGAAGAAGAATGTTTCCTTTGGTCGTGCTTTGGGAACAATGTTTGTTTCATAGTTGTGATTTTTGCATAAACCATTTGCTTATTTATTGAGGTTTTGTTAAGATTTTCATATGTCTTTTTTTTTTTTTTTTTGAACCTGGAATTTTCAGATTGGAGGAAGGGTTATGGCCAACTGTCCCCTTGGGGACTAAGATTTTCATATGTTTGTTTGTTTATTTGTTCCTTTTTTTTTTTAATCTCTTTATACATATGGGATGTTCTCTAACCGAAAAAAATAGAAAAATAATCTCCAAAGACATTTTTTCAAAAAAAAATTGAGTAATTCGAAAGATGTTGGACTTGGAAAGTAAACTTTTTCCTGAAAAAAAATTATATTTTAGGAAAACAATTTCCCGACAAACACAAAAAAACTTTGTCACATTATAGTTCTTTCACATACAACAAAATTTCATGGGAAAAGAAGCTACTAAGAACCTGTAGGTTCATTCATTCGAACGTAAGACACAATGCAGGCTAAGATTATACATCTTTCCAAAGGCTGATAGAAATTTGCTAACCATTTTTCTGCATTGACTAGAAATTCTTTTGTATGACAACTTTATAAGTCAAAAACCGAGAGGAAACAAACAATTTCCACAAAAATAGTTGTGTTTTCACGAAAAGAAAATGAATGTGTTTGTGAAGCTAAAAGGACTTCACATATCTTAGATTAATTCAAACATGAATTTTCTTCTCTATTTCCACAATTCACGTCCGTTTTTCCATAATAATGTGGAACTTTCCTACAAAGAGATCGACAAGGGGTAGGAAATTCATGCTTTTTGATAATTCTATCAGTAGAATTTTCAAAAGAACAAACAAAAACACCACATTTTATTGCACTGGCAGACTTGAATAGAGAGTTTAAGACATAGTAATAATTAAGAAAACATAAGTCATATTCTTTCATGTAATAATAATCTATTGTTGCTCAATCTTAACCCTAGAATGCGATATGAGATTATTGGAGAAGATTGTCATGAGCATATTCTTGGCTAATTGCCTTAAGAATCTAAGGCAATTCATAGGGACAACGATGACGAGAATTTGCTTCATCGAAAAGTGGAGTTCTTCTTTACTTATGAAACTTCAACTTAAAAAATTTCGGGTGGAGAATAAAGCTGGGGGGCTAGTTGACAATTGACATACGCATATAATCTTTGTAATTTATAAGTTTAATGAATGTGCTCATCAGAAAGCCATCCTTATTAGGAAAATCCACAGATTTACTAGGTTGTTTCTTAGAGAAGGATCAAGTAACATGATTTTATATATTGGGGATTCAAATTCCAAATTGTTATAAACTGCAAAAGGTCTCATCACAAGCCATTTATATATTTTAAGTTTCTATTCATCATTGTAAAATACTATGTACTAATAAGGGTTGAGTTTGAAGCAAAAGATCACTAAGACAGTGAGCATATGCTCCCATGCAAGAAATTTTTCTTTTTTTCATATAAATGATTTAACCATAATTTCATCCATTGGTTTAATTCAGTATATGCTTTAATTCAAGATGCCCCAGAGTAGAAAAGAAATTTTCTCTTCAAGTTTTCTCCTTATTCAGCTCAGATATCTAAGTTTTATCAAAAAAGATGAACACAAAACAACGCAGAAACTAGCTACACGGAAAGGAATGCCAATATTGAGAAACTTGGAATGCCTCAAAGTACAACATTATTCTTGTCATAAAACTATGTAAATCTGTGCTGAACATTAGTAAGCCAAAACGTCCTGAAATAAAAATAGAAAATTGCTTAAATTTATCGCTGTATTTTGAATAATCAAAAGAACACCAGAGGGTTTTCTAGGTTGATACATGGTTTTGACATAATAAGAACTCCGCCGCCTATCCTTGGAAGGGATTATCTAAATGAGGTTTAGGTCTAAAATATTGTTGATATGTGAGTAGACTACCACAGAAGCAAAATT
Organism: Dillenia turbinata; assembly: GCA_037126225.1. Taxonomy (NCBI): domain Eukaryota; kingdom Viridiplantae; phylum Streptophyta; class Magnoliopsida; order Dilleniales; family Dilleniaceae; genus Dillenia; species Dillenia turbinata. The sequence continues at coordinate 17,549,176 of JBAMMX010000008.1, read as the reverse complement.
ATAAACTTTTCCTTTTGAGGGTTCTTTGCAATTAAGTTGCATTAAATTATCATCACCAGATTATATCACCCCTCCCCCAAAAGCAAAACCATAGCAATATATTTCCTGCACACCGGCATTAGTACGAGATTAAAAGACAAAAATTAGACCAAAAGGGTTTAGTTACAAAAAAAAACTTCCTAATCTTCTTAAAATTATCATTAATCTCTATAGGTAAGTACCATATGTTGAAAGAGAAATGTACTTGGTATAATACAATATAGCTTAGGTATAGTAAAGAAGAAGAACTTAGGTTTTAGAGCTAAAATTAGAAGATTAGTTGGAAAGATTAAGCAAGTAGGGTCAGTAGAAGACCAGTTGGAGCACATTCCCAGAAAGAAGTGTAGATCGAGAAATAAGTCAGCCTTTGAACATAAATATGTATCCTATGTTGGGGAGGCACCAAGCACACAAGCATGTAATACAACTCTATCCAGCAAGCATGTTATAGAAAAAATAATGCTTATTATAATATTTTAATAACATATGATCATATTTTAATCTGCTCTTGTATTTATTACTTCCTGAAAACAATGCGAAAAAAACAACTGACCCTTTCCTATATATTAAAATCTCACAGGATCCACTACTTATAAACAAAAAAAGAAAACCCACATTGAAATCTAAGAAGTTTACATACGAATTTTGTGTCCATGAATTCAAGCATTATTGGTTGGTCCAGAAATAGAAACTAGTGCCAGTTCGTTTTGTTTGATTTGCTCACATTTTCTATCCATATAGCCTTTGGTGTCTGTGTTATTCAAGTTGTTTTTCTTTTCTTTTTTTTTTTTTAATAAATAAAACATAATGAAAAACAGATACATACACCCCCACACACAAGTGAGATTTCCCAAGGTGAATCATCAAACTGTGTTTCTTGAAAAGATGAAAGTACCAGTACTGGGTCACATGAAGAACAACCAAACACGCATCAAAGGGCAGAAAAAGGCTATTATGTCTCTAATTAAAATTAGAAACTGTACCATAGCTAAAAACACATTCTAATTCTGGAAAGCGTTTCCCATAAGCTGAATTCTCAAACCATTTTCTTCTTATACCCAACAAGTGAGTTTTCCATGAAGACCAAGATGACAAACAAGAATAGTAAGAAGAAGAAGAAGAAGCCTATTTCCAGAAATCCCTCCCAAAAAAAAGACCCCAAAGAAAACATGGAAAAAAGAAAACATTAAGATCATGAGGGTAGAGTCCATGGGGAGAAACTTTTGCTGACCTTATGAAACATGATCCAAAGAGAAGAACCCTATTTCTTTTATGAGTTTAACACCTTGTTCTTTCCCTAATAAATTGCAACAATAATCATCAGAAAGGCGGAGGTCGGCCAGCGCCACCAGAATTTCCTGCCCACTCAATCGGCAACTGTGGCATATTCAAGGGCAAGTTAAAGAAAGGAAGCCCAGAAGACGGGTCGGGAAACGGATTATTCCCAACTCCACCCCCGCCGCCACCACCACTACCACCGGAACCCTGAGAAACCGGGGGCTGAATCTGAAGACTCTCATCCTCCTCTAGTGGGAGTCTCTCATAGGCCACATTAGTAAATGAAGCCGCAATTACAATAACCGGCCCGACCGCAGTCAATTCTCCCACCACACTTCCTCCAACAACCTGGCCTTGCCCACCAGCTAGATATATAGTTAAGCTGGTGGCGCCTGGTGGAGCTGGCGGAGGTAAAAAAGAGCCGGAAAGAGAGAGAATCTCAAACCTCCCATGCAGGGTGACGACTGCGCCAGCCGCGGCCGGCTGCCGAAGGCTGACATTCGTCACTACACCACTACCGCTCAAAATACAGATCCCACGCTGCCTCCTGCGCGCGTAGGTCGCCACACAGTCGAAGATATCGCAGCCGCTTCCGACCTCGAGAATATGTGCGCGCAACGTGTTTGCGCTTTCTCTAGTAATAATCACCGGCGGCTTTGGCCTGTTCTTGGATCCAGGAGGACGTCCGCGTGGCCTTCGCGCCACGATGTCTCCTAGTCCTCCTGCTCCACCGCCGGCGTTGGCAGTTACTAGCTCGAGAGCGTGCTGTGATCCGTCGTCGGAAATATTGTTGTTGTTGTTGTCGTCATCTGATTCTGTTGGTCGTCTTTGAAGGTGCAAGTCTGGTCTGTATGACTGATGGACAAACCGAGCTTGAGTGCCTAAATCAAGACCAGCCATACCCACAACACAAACATTCAAAAAATTTTGTTTTTCGGTTTTTTTTTTTTTCTCCTTTTTGAAGGGAAGAGACAGAGAGGAAATATAAAATTAAAACTAGGAACTGTGAGCTTTGATTGGATATGTAGGTATTATTAATAAATATTTTGTATATAGTTTATAAATAGTAGTTGTTTTTTTTGGAGGGGGGGTTTGGATTTTTTTTGTGGGGTTGGATTGTTTAATGAACTCAAGGTTTGGAAGAATTATAAGAGGTTTTTAGAAAAAAGAAAAGGATGTGAGGGGATGGAGTGCAGAGAAAGGGAGAGGGAGGAGGAGAAGAAGATGGAAGGAAAGAGACAGAGAGGCGCAGGCAGTGAGGAGAGAAAAGAAGGGGGGACAAGGATGCAAAAACGCAGCCATTTCTCTCACCCCCACAAAAGTTTAAATATATAGGATTAAAATAAAGGTGCAATATTTATTTATTTTTCTTTAAATGTGAATGGACACACAATGAAGAACATGGTGCTTTCTGCGAAGCGCAACGCAAGTGGGGCGCGTGGCATCAATGAGTACTTTTGAAGAATTAAAATTTGAGGACTTGCCGAATTTGTGTCTTTTTTTTTTGTTTAAATAAAGATAAAGAGGAAAGAGAAAAGTACGTAGGTCTACTTTAACAAACGTTAATTGATAAATAAGTTGTTAATTTTGTAACCATTTAAAAAAAAAAATCCTAATTATAGAGGTAAATTTTAAAATAAATTTTCTTTTAAATTATTTCTAAACTATTTTTAACTCTTGGGTTCATTCGTGTCATTGTTAAAAAAGGTGACAACTATATTTTTCTTTTAAACTTGCGTGAGTGTTGGCTCTCTCTTCCCTTTTAATGTGTTGCGACCATGAAAATGAAAATGCCTCCTCTCTCCATAGCTCCGCTCTCCTGATCTCTGTTTCTTTGCAGAGATCTATTTTGTTAGAGATATGCAAGATTCGAATTCGGATTCACACATGCAGGTTGTCTCCTAGGTCTCACTCTGTGTCTCCGACCTCCATGTCTAATCTCTCTAAGTTCAGCTTCTTCATCTATAGTAGCAACTCTTGATTCCATGACCTTAAGAAAATTGAAAATGTTGAAATCACCTGCACTCTCAACTCTAACACTATCAAAGTCGTCTACCCTTTCAATCGCCTCAATACAGATAACAATATAAATTCCCTCTTCGCCGGTCCCAACGCCATTTAATTTCGATTTTAGTTTCAACAATTTTGCATTTTCAATTGCAATTCATAGAAAGGGGGAAGACGAAGTCAATGGCTTAATCAAAAGGGAGAAGACAAAATCACGATTAAGCAAACGATGTTCCTCTTCTTTTTCTTGGACAAACCAAGCAAGCGATGGCTTCCAACTAACCATGATCAAGCAGTGAGAGTTGACTACGTTGGGGGGTTTATCAGGCTTTCGTGCCGAAGTTAAAAATTTATTAAGATACTACAAGTTGGGAGATGAGTTAATAATAATGTTATAATTTTTCATTGAAGAAATAAATATTGTAAAAAATAAGTTGGGAGATGAGTTAATAATAATATTATAATTTTTCAGTGAATTAATAAATATTGTAAAAAATTTTAATTGTTTCTAAATTTTTTATTGACATATTTTGAAGTTTAAGCAATATTCTCTGATTTTTTTTTTAAATACTACTAAATAAATACAAATTAAAATTTTTTCTTAATATTTCTGGAGGCAGTTACACCCGACCTCCCCGCTCCACCAGTAACCAAAGGATATACCTTCTTAATTAAATATATATATAAATATATATATAAAATTAAAAATTTTAGTAAATGTATAGAATTAAATATGATTTAATATAAAAAAACACTACTGACAAAAAATTCAACCAATTATTTTTTAGTAATCAATAAAATTATTTTATATTAATTTGTAGTTTTATTTATAATTTTTTCGATCAATATAATATTTAGTTATTTAAAATAATGATTAAGACAATGGAGGATGATAGAGAAGGTAATGGGAGTGGGCAAGTGGGTAATGGTGCTTGCGGCGAATGGGTCCCATTGTTGTCGTTTCTCTCTCTCTCTCTCTCTCCCCTCACTGCACCCAGCACCCACCCACCACTATGGACGGCAGACTCTCATTCGCTCTTCTTATGGCCGTTGTCTGTGGCGGCCGCCGCGGCTCGTACCCTTCTTTGCTTGGCTTCCTAGGTCAGTTGGCTTTGCTCAAAATGACTTTTTCTCACATTCTATTTTCTTTTCTTTTTTGTGTGAGATACATAAGTCACACAAGCACGAGTAGAAATTGTTGTTTATAATTGTTATCTTGTAAATCAAAATTTTAATATTTAAAATTAGATCAAATAATTTAAGATGTAGTTTGATAGTTATCAATTTTCTTCAATAGATCAGATTCGATTCTTAGTAACTTTGATTTATTTATATCGGAGGGGGTTAGCCACACAGGCCTCTAATGAATAAAATAAATAAATTATGGATTAAGTATTACCAAATTTTACGCGTCACATTCTAAATCAATTATATCTTGAATAATTTTAATAAATTAGCAATATATTCATTTTTTTTTGTTACAACAGGAATCGAACCTCAGATCACTGAGTCGGGAGAAAGGGACTGATGTCACTGGACTGTTTCCTTAAGAACAAATTAGCAATATATTCTGACTAATTGAGATAATTATACAATTAAGAATTAGTTAAATTACGTTAATATAAACTGATAAAAAATTGATCAATTTGATCCGTCATTTATTTGATTTGTTTAAGATTATTCTATAATTATTTACATTTGTTAATAAAATGACGTACATAATGGTTAAACTCAGGTCACAAACTGATCGGTCGAAGAAAAATAAAAGGATTACTAAGTTATAAAAGCTTTCATTTTTCTAAAAAATGTTTTTTTTTTTTATTGGAAAACTTTGGCCCCCAAGTAAAAAGGAAAAATTTTTTAATATTATGTTTGATAAATTATGCCATTTATCCGCATAAACAGTACAATTTGTCATTCCCAAGAGAATAGTCCAGTGAGAACAGTCATCTCTTCCGATTCCATGATACGAGGTTCAATTTCTATTGTAACAAAAAGAAATACAATTTGTCGCCATAAGGCTATAATCTAATTTCGGAAGATAAAGCAATCACATTCATAAAATAACAATAAGTACTTTTTTTTGGGGGGGGAATTATATATATTTTTTCCAGAGAAAACTTTTATATAGAAACTCACTCGAACCACTTTCAAGGTTAAAATAAAAAAATTGATGCGTTTATCATGTTATTCATGTGAAGATTGACCCCATTTTAATATAGGACTGGAAAATAAAGTTGTTCCCCTCAACTATGAATCTACTGTGGCTTCAAAAGTGGGCAACGTTTAAAAATCAAGTTTTGCTAAAATAGTGACTGATGCATCTCTTAGATTATCAGGTTTTAACGCTTCGTGTTCGAAAAAATGTTTTATGCAGTGCTGCATGATTTCACGCTATTATATGGTATTTGATAAATCTATTCATAAATATTTAAAAACTTTTTATTAAATTTTTATTTAAATATATGAAGGGGAAAAAAAAAAGAAAGAAAGAAAGAAAGAGAAAAAAGCTGTGCATTCTTGTGGTAAAGCTAAGAAGGATCATATAGACGTATGGAATGACATGATTACTTGTAATTACCCCATTAAACCCAATATTGGAAGTTTAATTATTTTAAGTTTAAACGAGAAATTCGTTCTTCCAAAAATGAAGAAATCATGAGTTTTGGATAAAAAAACAAAATCAAATTTGATTGTGGCAATAGTAAAATTTGAAGTTTCTCGTGCTGGTAAAGATATTTAAGTTAAAATCTTGGAATTGCACTTAAAATACACTAATATTAAGGTAAAACCTTTTAGTTTGCTAATTACCCTTTAAAGCATTTGCATAGACAGTTAAATATATATATATATATATATATATATATATATATTTATATTTGCAGCTATTTCGCAATTTATTTGAGGAATAAGCCAAAATTTGCAGTCCTTGCAGATCCGATTGGAGTGGTGACAAAGTCCGGGGTGAAGCTAAAATTGATGAAACCTATACAGATCATTTTCCAGGGGACATACACTCAAGTCCATAGAGCAAATTATTGATATGGTTGTAATAATACTTAATAGTCCCCATGCCCTAATTTTTGGTTCTAGTGTTGTTGTAGACCCGACATGGTTTTACTACTTCAAATCTTTTTTTTTTTGTTTCCCCACAGATTGCTCCGGCCATTTGTTCGGCTTTTGGTTCCCTTGGCCCCTTCTTTTCACTCTTTCCATCCTTACCATATCCCTTGTGATCCACTAGGTTGGTGTTGTATTTATTTCATAATATGACTTCGGGTTTTAACTAATTTGGTTAATAAATACTCACAAGTGTTAGTATTAAAAAAATTTTAAAATTAAATATTTAATAGAGTTCGAGCATAGTTTACAAATAAAAAATTTTTTTATTGTGTAGTTCAATTGTCTGCTCGCTGAAAAGAAAGATAACTTTTTATGGATTAAATCAAGTAAAAGTATGTTGGAAAAAAAGTAATCAATCATGGAATTCTCCACAAAATTAAGAGATAGGTTGGTGAAAACATTGAATATTTTAGAGGATAGAGTTGAAAGTGTAAAAGGACAATATGTGAAATATAAGACTGCCCCTTTAGTAATATCCATATGTTTGGAGCCTTGTAAATTATATCATTGATCAATTTACAAATAAATATCTCCACGCCATATAAATGAGGGAGTTTTTAGTAAAATGAAAATAGTGTTGAGAATAATTAACCACGAACCATTTTATATCTACTTAATGGAAATATTATTATAACTAATATTCTCTTCTTTATTAGAATATTCCAATAAACCCTTTTTACTTCTAGCATATGAGAGTTGATCGAAGAGATAACCAAATGGCTTGACACATATATTAAAACCCTTTTTACTTCTCCTCTCTCTCTCTCTCTCTCCATTACGGGAAAAACTGAAAACACTGTCGGACCCATGATTAACATGATCAGGCTCCCCCCCCCCCCCGGCTCCTCCTTTTCTTCTTTTGGGTGAGCTTGGGAAGTCCCCTACTTGTTCTAGGTGAAGGGAAAAGACATTGTTAGGCCAAGAGGCCGACGGTATAAACTATAGCGTATCTTACCAAGCATCTACACCTACCAACTTTATTTTCCTTTTAACTGCTAAAGATAGTATTTTATGTGAATATATAGCTTATTTTGTAATCAAAATATTAGAACTTAAGTTTAATTAAATAAAATTACTTACCAAACTAAAACATCGAGCCAATTAGATGAAGAAGGATTTACTACTGCTTAATTGTGGTGTGTTTGTTTATCGATGATTTTTTTTTATATACTCTTGAATGAAGATTAATGATCCTCATCATTATCATCATCATCATCATCTATCGATAAGAAGAGAAGAGAGGAGAGTAGGGTTTGGACATAGTCCCCCCCTACCCCATTAAAATAAGTTGGGAAGGGAAGGTAGATTTGAAATCAGACTAAGAAGTTGAGCTTTAAAGTCATGGCTCTCGTGGGATAACAAGTCAAAGGCTCGAAAAACTCCATAGAGAAAGCTCTAATTTTTCTTACGCAAGAAACTTAATTGTACTTTGGACCACTTAATTACATGGATTACAGTAATGCAACTTTTTCACATTGAAAACGGCAAAAGCTCTCTTTGGGGGGTCCATATGCGACTCTCAACCAGCTATTTGTTTTTTCTTCTAATTGGCGCATTAGGGCACCTTTTGAACAAAACAAATTATGAGTAGTCATAGAACCACAAAGTGAATAATTGCTATTTGTTTTTTTTCTTTTAATTGGCGTATTAGGACACCTTTTGACCTCGAGTCGCATTAGAGAGCGAATCTTGATGTAATGGTGGAGTTGTTCCTTCATAGGTTTGAAGCGTAGAAACAGTCTCTTTGCAAAAATACAAGGAGAATGTTATGTATATATATGTCCACCCTTCCCCTACCTCCGCACTAAGTTGAAGAACACTTTATGTATCGGGTGAACCCTTATATTAGGGTACCTTTTGAACAAAACAAATTTTAAGGAGTCATAAAGCCACTAAGTGAATAATTGCAATTATTTGGCTCTGAAAGCTAAATTCGAACCTAAAGATGCAAATTTAATTAATTCAATCAGGTTTATCCTTTATCACTGACTTTAATATTTTCTTTCAAATTAAAAGATACATGTAAACAAATAATTTATCTAATAAAATATATCTGAAATAGTGAAATAGATTTTGAAATTAAAATCTCATAATTGAGGTTTATATAGGAGTTTCACCCCCTTTACATTTAATGCAAACAATTTTAACTAATAAATAGCAAAATAATTGATGGTCCTTGAAGGGACACTCAAGTGAGAAAGAATTCTTATTTGAGTGTCTTACTCAATATCAAGATCCAGTGTTCGATTTTTTTTTCGTAATCTGTGTATTTTTACAATTTTCACAATTGTTATGTTACAAAAAAATTAAAATAATTGATGAGTGTGAAAATTGATAGTGATAATATGGGGCATAAATTTAAAATACATGTCACATTTCTTAAGGTGAACTTTTTATTTTTAAAATTTAGGGATTGTAGTGAACATTAACAAGACTTGCGATCTGTTCCCATGCTAAGTAGGGTTGTGTCCGGGTTGGGTACCCGAATCCGGACTCATTATTTTAACCGAATTCGAGGTATCTGAGTTATATTTTTTTGCCTTGAGCTTGAACCCAAGCAATGCCCGAACTTGAAAATTCTTTTTATTTTTTCATCTAAAAATTTAAAATAATATTTAAATATTATTCTTTTAGTGAAGACAAAGAATCAACAACTCTTGTACTTATAGTATTCAAAAAACAAAAGGAAAAATTTTGAAAATTTTTTAATTTTTTTAAGAAATCTCTGTATACAAATCAAAAAAGAAAATGATAAATATTTTTAGTTATCAATTGATAAAGATGAAGAAAAAGAAAAGGGGAAAAATTTAAAGTATTGAGAAAAGAAAAGACGAAGCAAGATCATTTATTATTCCAGTTGATGGATCTGAGTCACTGGAATGATGTTTCGAGAGAGAGATGACCGAAGAGAGATACGGTTGGAGATGATAGAGAGATTAGTGGTTAGGATTTCTCTAAAAAAATATATATATTTGGTCCTTGTAAAATATTTTTCTTGTCCTATTTTTATTTTTATCCTTATAATTATAATATATTTATAAATATAATTAATTCAGATGTATTGAATTAATTTAGATTTTATTGACCCCAACCCCTCTCGTATGATAAAAAAAATTTGATTTAGTCTAACCCGAACACATGAAGTTTGGGCGGATCACGAATTTGTTTGGGTCTAACCCAACCTTAATGGCAAGGCCCAAAAGTAGCCGTAGTAGAATAATAATATTCATTAAACAAGTTTTTTTTTTAAAAAAAAAACAGATGTTGGATTTCATTTTGGTTTTCACCAAACCCCACCCCTAGAACAGAAGAAATGATGAGAGAGAGAGAGAGAGAGAGAGAGAGAGGAGGGAGGGAGGGGTTAGGAACGTGTTCAAACACCGTCACGAAGATAAGTGAAGTGAAGTTTGGGGACAGAACCAGAATCGTAAATGTCAAATCCAACTCTGGATCCACCAAACATAGACATAGACGCCGTGGAGAGTGAGAGGTTTGAAATGTTCTCTCCCTCGGCGCATTAAGCACACTGTATCTTGACCTTGATTTCTGAAAAGACACAAATCGAAAACCTGCTCTTACTTTTTCATCTCCCAAAAATAATTAACCCCTTCTTTCACACACCAACTATACAAAAAGACAATTTTCTTTTTTGTCTGCACCTGGAGACCAAAATCGGATGCTAATATTTTGGAAAGATAGCTTGGCGGATTGCACCACTATAATATTGTAATTGCACAAATATAAATAATGTTCTTAATAGATTTGTTTTTATATATAGTCGAATGATTTATAAGATTATAGAAAAGATATATTCTTAAATCGTATTGTAATCCTTTTTGGTCCGTCGGGGATTAGGTTCCCTGGTCATGGTTTAGTGACAAGGTGTCTCATGTCCATGGGCATGAGCAAAAGAGAAGTGAAATGGAAGTTCAAATTGTTCGTGGGATTCGAATTTGACATTTGGGATTTCCATTGATGATAGACTCATGTGGGACCAAAAAGGAGTACGGTATGCATCATGATTAAATGCCAAGAGTCTAGGCAAAAAGACACCAAAATGATAAAGTACAAAGGAGTAGCAAGTGCAGGTGCCGGGATTGAAAGACCCAGCACGTATTTGGAAATTAACACTCTACCAAGTTGAAACAACAAGAGAGACAGAAGTGACGACCATTCATTCGTTCCTAAGACTTCATTCACATCCTCTTCCCCCCACACAAAGCCGGCCATTCCCTCTCCCTCTCTCTCTCTCTCTCGAGAGAGAAAGAGTCACGTGCGGTCACCAAGTCAAAACAGCATGGAGAGAGAGAGAGAGAGAGAGAGAGAGAGAGAGGGAGGGTACCATATAGCTATTGGCCCACGATGCAGGTGTCACTTGCACGTTGGGAATCAGTAAAAACCTCACTCTCTCCCTTAAAATCCGCTGTCTCGTGTAGGTCCTACCCCCTACCTGCTCCCTTCGCCCTCGGGGTGGGGTGGAGGGGTTGTGGGGGATCCATCTTTGCCCTTCTTTTACTTTCTCGCCGACCATCTTTAAGTTACATGATTTTGGGAAAATAATGGAACATGTAAAGAAAAATTCTAAACATTTATGTGGTGAAATCACAGTTTTGTCCCCAAACAAAATGACCAAAATGCTCCAAGTCCCACGTCTCTCCTCTCCACTCCTCTCCTCGCTCACTTGTCTCCTTCTTCTCTTAATCTGCATGGATCTCTCTTCATCTTTCCCTTTCTCAATCTATTCGGGTCACTCCTCTTTTCTGTTTTCTTTATTTTTCTGTCTTTATAAAATATTTTATAAATAAAAATGAAATTTTAATTTAAATAAATTAAATTTATTATTATATCAATAATTTTATATTCAAAAGTTATCGTAGGTAAGTCTAGTCATTTATAGCTTGATATTATGTATATTAATTTTTTTTGTTGAAATTTGCAACTTAATATATTGAAATAATTATAAGTTTAATATTGAACCGCTACAAAACATTAACTTGACAAAACTTGAACTTATTACAGCGAGTCAAACTCAAGTTATGCCGTCAAATCCAATCGATTGCAACTTTTGGGAGTCATGCTTGAAAATCTCAAAATGCTTACTTTTGACAGCACACACCTTCTCCGCATTCATATCCCTAATAGGAAAATTTATTGTTCACCGCACTGCATTTGAAAAGGACGCGCCAAGCACAGCAAGTTGGATAGAATTTAGACTTAAGAGTCGTTTGGGTTTGGCTCTCAATTCTCCCATAAAACAATTAGCAGGTTGAGGGTTTGGTCAGAGGTGTGTCCTTTGCTTAGGGCTGAGATGAAGGCCCCTTACCCTGTCGCGATACTATAAAATCCCCGAATTTTAGGGCACCCGCTTCCTCTCTCTCTTCGTTTTGTTCTATTTCATGAAAGTTTTTAGTAGCCCTCTAGGTGTCTGTATCTTAAGCTTTTTATGACTTGCTGTCTTTTAGAACCTTACTCTTCGGTAACAAGCATATCTGGTCCATTGAACATCAGGTGAGAGAGAGAGAGAGAGAGACTCAGCCTAAGTTTTGACTTTCCTTGCTTTGAAGAAGATCCACCAACCCTTCTCTACCATATCCTTCTCCAAGCCTTCTTCCAATCTATCAAACATCAGCCATCATAACCACTCTCTCTCTCTCTCTCTCTCTCGCGCACCCACATAAACAGTTCTCCTGAAACAAGTTCTTTCTCGAGGCTAAAACTCTCTTTGATTTGTTGTGCAAATTAATAGTGTTAAACCGTTACAAACAGTGCATTTTGATTGATTCTAATGGTGAGTTGTGAAATAAAAAAGGGTATAAGAAGCTGTATACGTATATATTTTGCAGGGAGACAAAGACATGTATATTTTGCAGGGAGACAAAGACATGATTGTTCGGCTGTCAAATAATTATATATTCTTACCTTATTATTATTATTATTATTATTGTTATTATTATTTTGTTTTGAAACACTTAGATTTTCCAAGACATGAAAGCAATTTTTAAAGATTTCGTTTTCCTTTCTACCAAAAATAAATCTATAGGAAAAAAATGGTTATCTACTCCAAGTGCAAATACGTAATACCATAAAATTCTCACAAGTGATTAGTCAAGAGCCTTCAAAGATTAAACCAAGCTAAAAAAATAACAGATGACTCAACAATATGTAATTATATATATAATTTTACATCTGGTGACTATGAATGATGGTAAACCCTCAAGGTGTGAATTGTGACTAGGAAAAAGAATCATGGGTGACGATCTACATCTTGATTGACTAAGCTCTCAAACTATTGAAAGGGACTCAGCAAGTTGTGATCCTTCCAAGTAAGTGCCACAAACATTAATTTGTCCTTTTCCCCCATTTTTAATTGGCAATAATCTCCTTGATAATCTTGACGATAACCTACCAGCAACCAATAATACCAGGTCTACGGACACCAAAAAAATTATTAATTTCTCTAATGTATGATTAGATCCGAGGGGCCCCACTAATCCTTCTTTCTCTTTGAACCAACCAAGTTGTGTATTATTTTAATTAACCTGATATTGATTGTACCAAATGTTGATGAGAAAGTTTAAACTCACATTGATTAGAAGATAAGCTCCATGGTTTTTTTCCTTAATTAAATTGACCATGTTGATCGAATATGTGGCCTCTAGCTTCTTAAGCCTTCTTAGAGGGGGACAAAGGCTCTTTGTTAACCACAACTTATGACGGTTCTTTTCATTATTAACTAATTTCTATAACCATGTATATAGTTACCAAACATGAAAATTATTATAAAGCCTTTTGCATTAAACAAATACATATTTTTATAAAATATTCAAGAATGTTGTTTAAATTATGATTATGTTTGTGCTTTTTTCTTTTTTTTTTAAAAAAATATGTACTTTCCCTTCTTGATAATGAAAGATAGTTAAATGCGTAAACCTCGGATTATAGTTTTTCCAAACTAATCATTCAATGATGAGCACTTCACTAAGTACTTTAAACATAGGCTTTTCCATAATCCCAATATTATAACAAGTTAAAAATGAAGACACACTTGGATCATTCAACTAAAAAAGTAACACATATTTTCCTTTCCTTTTCTTTTCAATTTTTTTTTTTTTGGCATTAAATAATAAATCTACAATGCAATCATTTACGTGTCTCTTTATTAAGGAAAAAAAATGTGTGTTTGATATATTTTAGTATATGCCCCTCACAGGAAAACACAAGGTTCTAAGACATAAACTATATTAATTGACATAAGAACTTGTGAATTTGTAAAATTTAATGGGGGTCAACTATTAGAATATGGGATTGTTTGGCAAAAAGTATCACTGTCTTTTGTTATAATTTAATACATACGGTATTTAGATATCAAATTAAAAAAAAAAAAAACTTTGTTAGATCTAAGTTAATCTTAGACAGATATCATAAAATACTATATTTTTATTAAAAATCTTACTATTGTAGAGACATGGAATATGCAGAAAGGGAACCAAAAAACAAATGCATTGGCCTAGAATAACTATTAAATGATTGGAACAAACTACCAAGGTCATTAAAGTTGGTATTAGAGAACAAACTTCTCCTTTTGTTAATTACTTTATTCTTCTATTCTCTTGGTAGTCAAATTTTATTTTATTTTATTTTTTATTTTTTGTTCAACGTGTTCTTGCCCTAGCAATCTTATGTGAAAAGACAAAAACCCTAGATTGTTTCTAAGTTTGAAACTATAGATCTAGATCATATAAGTAATCATTTAACTATGAAACTTGTTTAAAAAGGGTTTGCTTATTTGTTGTGTTCTATTTTGAATTGTGTTTGATAACTTAATCCCCCAATAATAAACAATCGACCTTGTATGGATGAGGGGCTGAGTCGAAGGTCTAGAAGCAGAGCTCATCAAATCTTTAAATTATGGAGCTCCTCACAGTATTGACATGAATAGATTTTTATTTAAAAATGCACTCGACATATATATATATATCTTGTCTCTACAGTTTCACGCACTCTTCATTCTCGTAGGTTTTTCTTAGAGTGTGATTCTCCATATCTGTGTACTTCACTTGCTAAAAATATAATCCTCTGTATCTAAAGAAACAGTCTAATAACAACAGTCTCCCTGTCCTGACCTTATGATTTAGGGTTCGATTCCTGTTGTAATAAAAAAAAATGTAATCCTCTAAATTGAATGACATAGTTTTTCTCAACCCTTTATAAATTTGCCTTGCAAGTTTGTTTTCCACCATTGTGCTAACATTATTTGGTTGGCATTACTTTCCAAGAGCATCATCATGTGAATAAACAAACCATATGGAACTTTAAGGAATTTATGATCAAGGTATGATCAGTTAACAAGGTGAGGGTAATAATGATATCTATCCTGGAAAGCAAAATACTGCAAGATTTAAATCATGGGCAAGCCACATGAAAGTTACCAACTTTAATTTGTTCTTTATACAAACGAGGTCGCATATGAAAAAAATTAAATATATACATATAACTTTTACACTAGACGATTCAACGAATGATCATATAGATTCCCCGCATAGCACAAAGTCTTGAGGGGCTTTGCCCATTTCTCTGAAATAGCAAAAACTTAATCAGTACGAAATCGCAAGACATACCACAATCTTTTTTTTTTTTTTTTTGGCATGAATTTTCATAATTTGAATTGTTCATAATAGCAAAAGAAAAAGGCACAAAACATTGTATAATTGCTCATAATACTTTCTTCCTTTTGTTTTCTATATTTTTGTTGACAATTTTTTTTTTTTAGCAATTGAGGTTAATATTGTAGAACCCATAAAAAAAAAAAAAATCTTAAGGTGACTTTTTGACCATTTTTTCCACACACGCTTCAAAAGAACTCCACATTACCATAGTTCCTAAAATCACATAAAACATTTATTAGGATATCTTTGCCTATGCTTAACAAATTTCCAAACATTATTTGTTTGGGGTCAAAATCTTCTTGGATTCACAAAGTGACCTTTGGTGGGGTAGACCAAAAAATAGGCATTATAACACAAAAATCCATCCTACGCGGAAACTGATAAGAGACGATACATCCAATGCACTTGCCAGCAATTAAAAGGTCCTGGGGCAAAAGTTGCAAGCAAAACTTTTGTGGGGTGAGCAACTCAATTGCAATCATGTTAGGCTGTTGTCTTGGTCTCCTCTCTCTCTCTCTCTCTCTCTCTCTATTGTTTGATGATGTGATGAAAAGTCATTTAGTATTTACTAAATAAGAATATTTATGAGAACCTTTTTTTTTAAAATAATTTTTAAATTTGGAATTCAGGAAAAATAAAAGAAATTTGATTAGCATATGAGCTAATAGTAGTAGATGTTTCTCTTCTCATTAGAAACTCCAAATTTCATCATCATGATTCAAGTTGACGAACACATCCAAACCAACATCTTGAATTTGCTGTCACTAAAGCCAACTTGTAACCCTTCAATTTAAATATTAAATTAAGATAAGAGACATTTATTAAATATTCTTACTTAATCTGAGGCCCCTACACCCTGTATAATTGCAACTACAATCCCCCACCATAGAATAGATTCCATGGTGCTTGCTTTCTTAAATTAATCAAAAATAAATAAAATAAACAACATTAGAGGACAAAGTTAAACAAAATTATTGGTACTACACCGTGATCATGAATGGCCCACGTGGACGATAATGACTTCCTTGTCGTTACATACTTTTCTTAATTACAAAAATTATTAGTATAAAAACAATATAGATTTTTATTTTTCCGTACCAAAATTTATACTAATGTATGATGTTACACCATAAATAATACTTGTTTATCTTATAATGGAAATCCATTCTAATAACACTTATTTATCCTATATAATAAGATCTCTCTCTCTCTACTTATCTCTAATTTTTCAAAAAAAATTGGACTTACAATCTCTTCCAAGTGCCTCGAGAATTTATGAAATCCATTCTAGTTTATCTTATAGTGGAAAGGAGCAATTTTTTAGTTGTCCAGAAAACCTGGAAAATGAAATAAGAAATTGAAGCAAGTCCAACATTGTTATGTTGGTCCAAGAAATTTAATTAAAAAAAAAAATAGAAAAAGAAAATAGGGGGAGCTCGTTTTCTAAGGCATGACGAGAGAATCTATTCTGGTGTCATTAATGCCGTCGAAGAAGGAAACAAAATTAGGGCTAAAATTTTGAAGGGGAGGTAGAGGGAACAAGTTTAGGCAATTTGATAAGTTAGGTGTCACTCTCTAGAGGAACACAGTCCTAATTGGTGCTAACTAAGAGACATAATAAATGTGTTGCTGTAAACAAAATAAATAAATAAATGTGTTGCAGTGTCTTTTCGACGGTTGGGAACTATTGGATTCCTGGAAATTGAAAGGCCCATGGGCCTTCATATAATGCTAGTGCCTATCCAATCATGCATCTAGGATGGACCCAAATACTTAGAATTGCACTTTTTTTTTTTTTTAATAAAGAGATGTAATTAAATAGAATCGAATCGAGAAATAAAAGATAGAAGTGAAGAGACTCTACTATTTGAACTGTCTCTGAGAGACTACATACATGCTTTCTCTCTCTCATTGGTTATATCGCGATTTGAAATTGTAATCACTGTATTGGGAGAGAGAGATTATGATCACTAGGATGTCCCGACGGCTCTCTCTCTCTCGGTGGAAAAGGCAATAGCTTTAACAAGCTAGAAGAGAAACAGTCACTTACAACTATGGCGTAGTTTCTGGAACGGGCTTGGGAATAATAAATAAGTCCCATACAATCATAAAAGAGATGTGTCCCCATTCTCGTGGGAGAGCTAAGACAGTAAGAGAACCTCAGCCTAAGTAGACCCATTTTTGCTAAAAAGTCTCTCTCTCTCTTTAAAATCTCAACTAGATAAATCAGCTCTTTCGGAGACATATGCTCTATAACGTTGCCGATAAACAGTCATTAATTCTTTAAATGAAATACGCGAATTCTGTCTGCTACAAGAATTTACTGAAAATTAAATGCAAACAATACTAAATTTAAACATTTGGTCACACCATTCACAACTCAATTTTTCTCTTACGTTGTTTATAGAGATCTTTTTTTTTTTTTTTTTTTTTTTACTGCTTTAAGAACATTAGGTCTGATTCACATTTGGCTAACTCCACTATCAAAGTTTGATGCCATTTTTTCCACACAAAAAAAAAAAGAAAAAAAAATAGACTGATGAATAGAATTTCATTGGGTATCTTTATCTATATTTGAGGGGGTAGAATTTCATTAACCTAGAAGGGAAGGGAAGAGGAGAGAAGGTTTAAACACGTGAGCACGTGGGCATCACGAGGCGCAAACATCAATGGGGGAAGTGCATGTGCAAGGTTTTAATGAATTTTAGACCTCGAATTTATTCCTTCCATCCTCCCCCACGTGACTTGAGTTTGTTAACAGTCCTAATGGGGTCCCCCCATTCCCCATCCCATTTTATCCTTTTCTTCCTCTTTATTTTTTTTTTCCTCTAAATATTTCATTCATTCAACCATGCGATAGACAACCAGTTCCAACTCTTACTATGTTTCCCTTTCTTTGATCACAATGAGTCTAAGAGCATCATGATGCCGCTAAAACAAGTCTCAAGTGTGTCTGCCTTCTTCCAATTATTTAGTTAGAGAGAGAGAGAGAGAGAGAGAGAACACATTGATCTCATGATCGTCGTTTAAAGAAAAATCACTCTTGTAGAGAATTTTTCTTTTGTTGTTTAGATTAGATGACATATCACATTGGTCGCATGATCATTGTTTAAAGAAAAATCTCACTTCTAAACAAAATCTTCCATTGTTTAATATTAGGTGACATAACCAACATTATTTATTTTTTTAACTGAATCGAAATTTCATAATAAGAACTAGTAATAAATAGAGAAAATTTCTCCTAGTTCTTTCTTAATTTGCACAGTTCTTAATTCTGATAGAAAATTTGTCTGGTGTAACCCAAAAAAAAAAAAAAGAATGTCTGGCAGCCAAACCCAAAAAAGGAACGTCTTTTAGAATTGTGAAACCATAATAAAAATCTTTTCATATTATGAAATATCTAATTTAAACTATAACTCCATCTCTTGTAAGTTGCGATCAAAGATATAGAGAGAGGTCTGGCTTCCCATCATCTGTCAAAAGGATCCGTGGAGGTAATCATAACACAACAATCAGCAAAAGCTATCCATGTCCAGGGGATAGAACTAAATCATAAGTCTCAACGCTAGTTATTGTGTCACAGACACAATTATGCCAATAATTTAAACAAGCTTTATCTACGTATAGGGAAAGTTTACAGATCAATGCTGGATACTCGAATCTACAAATAGGCCATTCACTATTTCTTTTATTTTTTTCCAGTTGGCTACTTGTTTATTTGCTCAAAATTTGGTCAAGACTCAACTAGAAGATACTCTTGCCCACCATGAGCCCTCTGTTACTGCCATATGATCCTAAGAGTACTTCAAGGCCTACAAATATCGAAAAGGAAAAGGCAAACATGAGTCCCAATAGAAAAAATACTTTCCCAACACACACAATGAGAAAGGGGGGGGGGTTCATTCCTCAGATTAGGCATCCAACTCCCCACACTTTTTTCATAAATAAAGTGGCAAACCCTGTGAAAACTGTTGTGCATGTGGGTTTGCCTTTTTGAGGGGATTAAGGCTCCTAGAATGGAATAGGAACCCACCCCCATTAACAAAATGAAAACAAATATAAGGTAACTAAGAGTCTACCAGGGAGTGGCATTTAAATATTCAATAATCAATGTGAAGATGGGGATAAAAGCAAAAGAGAGCATTGTTAATGGAGCCAAAAGGGTCCAAAGAAGAGACCTTTATTTTTGGAGGAGATGACATGAGCAAGTGGATGTGTATGGGAGGGTGGGTGGACAGAGAGAGAGTGAGAGTGAGTGACAAGCCGCGAGAATCGCTCTTTTGCCAACCCAATTGATTCTTTTTGTCCAAGCACTGCTGGTGGAGTGGAGCTTGCATAGACAAACTCTTGGCCTCTTATTCCTCTTAAAGGACCTCCCAGCACAAAGCCAGCCCTACTTCCAAGTCAACTTTTGCAGTCAACAAACAATACCCCGCATCTGCTCACGGCTACACAGAAAGAGACAAATGAACGGTTTTTTACATTGTCGTCAGCCTTATTTGAGATCTAACATAACATTGAGATGGCAGCAAAGACATGAGAAAATTATGGTTGCAGCTTGTGCACATAAAAGATCAACAAAACCTTCAGTAAGTTAGCAATCGACCTAAAGCACAAACACTTCAATAAATAATCCACAAAAGCTATCAAAGATTTCTCTACCCTTAAAAATCCTCCATTTTCGCCTCCTCTAAGCCAACCAAAGCACAGCTAGTGGAAGCATCCTTGCAACTTTCCTATTCTATAAACCCTCACACCACTTCACACCACTTCAAGCCCAGAACTCACTTTAGATAGAGCTTGAAGTCACCCAGTATAAATGCAAAAGAGAATTTTTCTGATAAGGTTCAAGTCCACGTGGAATAAATAAACAAGTGATGTCCAGGCTCAACTCTTATGAAAAGGTCAGGAATTGCAAACAACATGAGATTATCAAGGAAGGCTTGTTAGCTTTCTTCATAGCTGTCATGCGAAGGGTCCTATATTTTTAAGGTTGGAGCTTAACCCTATCCAAGAGGAGATCTTGAACTCTGCTCTGTCAAATGTAATTTTTTCAATAATTTTTGAAAGAGTGACAGAAAGTTTGATTTCTGTCTGTCCATAACTAGTTAGAAATTTAGAGACATGAAGTCATTTGGTAATTTGAATAAGCTCAACCTCAGATCAACATAATTTGCTCTTTGAACCCAATACAAAAATAGTCCCTAAAAAACATCACAATAGTGCAAGACACTGTGTATGTTCAGCCAGCTACAAATCTACTTTAACATTAGAATGACCTTGTAAAAAAAAAAACGTGCCTAAGATCCTAAGCAAACATTCCCAGCTGGAAGGTTACTTGCTTATCATGATGCCAAATCAAAAACACCTGGGATAAATTAAGCACCGAGTTTGAGCAAATGAAACTGCTTCAGAAACAGATGCACATGAATTTTGAACATAAAATACATAGCTAATGAACCTTTGGGTTCTATGAATATGATCAAATAACTGAATGAAACAAGAGATTGTCATTCACGTGTCAGAGAGAGAACAAACAGCCCACTTCTTGTACTTGACAGTTTTCAGTAATAGAATCAATCACAGTGCTTGATTTTTCTTCCAAACGTTTACAGAAACTATCTCCTAGTAGAATTTATCCAAAAGAACACACATAACAGAATAAACAAGAACAGAGATTACTAGAAGAAAAGGAAGCACCAGGAGCATATACGAGTAGGAAGCCATGTTGAAGTGGTAAAGATATGCAAGAAGGTAATAAACTTGGCTACTTCATAAAAGAAGCCACATCCATATTAGATACCGTGTAGGATCTAATACTCATTGTTAAGTGACATCCATCTCAATCCTGAACAGAGCTGGTGCGCCGAATGCATCCAATATCTTGCACATAGGATTGTGATTTGAAACAAATCTATCAAATCATTTTTCGTAGTGTTGGGGAAGCATTCTTCCCATTGAATGGACCCCCAAAAATAAAAGGATTGGTCCTTGTAGTTTGGGGATAATTCTTACAGTTTGGCCATGTGAACCCTTAGCTAGTAAAAGGCTAATCCACCAAACAATACCAGCTACAAACTTCTTCAACTCCACCGTACATGTTATCTCTCATTCCCTGTTTTGTAATGCGGATACAACATAGTATTGAAATTGCTTCCACAAAACAAGCAAATAAGCCCAGCAGACCTTAAGCTCCACCAAACCAAACCAGCATAAGAGAGGTATTCTCTCCACCAGTCCATCCCTTCATTAATTAGTAGGCCACAAGGAAAAATCTAATTGCAACATAACAAGCATGAGATCTTTTGCAACCAACATATTTGATGTAGAACAAGTTCTCAAAATTGAAGATCAAATTATCAAACTAAAAAGTGGACTCCGAGGTTTCATTTACAATCTAAAGGGCAGTCGAAACATCACATGAGACAAAGGCACAACAAAGGATCATTGCAGCTGTGACCAAGATGTCCGAGCAGCTGCAACCAAGATATTGTCACAGCTGCAACCAAAATCCTCCATCGCACCTGCTTTCTCTTGATGCTCCTGACAATCATTGGGTGAAGATTATTCTGCTATTCTAAATTATTTTGTGATTTTAGGCTCATTTACTTTCCTTCTTTTAGGGAATGATTATTTAGGGCTAGTAGAACTTTTTCCTATTTTAGCTTGGTGTGTCCTAGGGTATCTAAACAAGTTTATTCTCATTGCAATGGGAGATTTTGTCATATTAGTCATGAGAAAACATTGTTTTCTCTTTATTTTGTGGGTGGATTCCTTGTAGTGCCTTAGGATTTGTGCTGAACAAACTCAAACCACCAGCATCCACTACATCAATATTGGTCTAGGAACTCTAGCTCTTTCATCGAAACAACTTTATGTTATCAATGGGCTTTATTACCTAGTAGGTTTTCCAAAAAGGTTTGAATAGAATGTGGTTTGCTAATAAGCACTTTTTTTTTGGGGGGGGGGGGGGGCTACAGAGGCGACTGGTACAATATAACAGATTTCAATCTTCTCTAAGACAGTGACTTGCGAGAGATCTCCTCATTGAGTTGAGCAAGCACCGACTCAGTCAACATTTTGCAATCATTCTGGTGTCCTCCCAACTTGATAGATTCCTTTTTTTGTCGCGAAGTATAAGCTTTTGATACAGTCCACATGGGAGAACAGATTTCAAGGCAGCCTGAGATATCCTACATGAGGACCACTTTTGATACTTCTCCTATACTTTTTAGTAGACAGATGTTTGGGGTAGGGGCAGAATCCCCTCTAGATTTGAGGGTAACTATTTTCCTCATCAATCTTTTAAATCCTTGATTAAGACTTGCAGGAGTGTTATTCAGAAGGTTGCAAGGGGTTCAATTCTATGGGAAAGCCAAAATTCTTGACTAGAATTGTGGAGTAAAAGTGATTTGGAGATGCTAAAATCAGGAAGAAACCCATTCTGCAAGAGGTGGATGATCACAAGTTAGAACTGGACAGGTCTCATCTTCAGAATCCCTTTGAAGAGATATCCTTACAGGAGACTGAGATATAAAACAAAGATCACATGTATAGAGGAATGATATTGCAGTAATAGCCTTTATCAAAGGATTACTAATGGTAGATTAAATATTTAAATAGAAGAATCATTGAATAACAAGGCAGATAATATGAGGGATCCTACTCCCGGAATCGAGAAGAACACCCAGTTTTACAAAAGTCCTTATACCAAGGAGTAGAATTAAAGTTCTTTGGTTGATGGGCTTAGCTTGATATGCACTTTTCTTGTCTAAGCCACGGTGGCTGGTGATATCTCTTGATCTGGATAAATAAAAGAGCCTTTTCCTTACAAAGAGAAAACTCCTAGTCCTAACAACTTCATTATATATTTTCATCATGAAAGTGGGGATTGTAGATGACCATTTTAAAATCTTCCATGAGTTCCATGCAAATGGGATAATTCCTTGAAGCATGAACTCCAATTACATCAATTTTTCTCTTATTTTAAACCTATCATCTTCCGACAGGTGCTTACATAACTGACCCCTAAGTCCTTGCCTCGAAATTGAGCATGAGACAGGTGACATGAATTCTTTAAACCGTATGTTTTCATCTACGGCAGACATATCTTGTATGCAGGCTTTGCTAAGAGGTGGTTGATGATGCTAGAACAATACAACACAAGCGAGTAATCTTTAAGCTCGATTTGATGCTTTTGATGGGGGCCTGTTGAAGTTTTATTGAAAAAGTTATGAAGCACAAGATATTTGGAGTGTGATGAGTCAAAAAGGGTATAAGTTTACTTTAGCAACCTCCTATATTATTATCAATAAGGAGGCAAAATTCTTTGTTTCAAACTTCTAGAGAAGTTTGTCAAGCAGTTTCAAAATGTTTCCTTCCATATTCATTATCAATAAAAGATTACTGGACAGGGATAGATAAAAGGTTTGAAGTTGGATCTTGACAAATATTGATATATCCCATTTGCTTTTCATGAATACAGAATTCTTTTCCTATCCAATAATGAACAGACTTTGCATAATATTCTCCTTATCATTCAGATTCTTTGTATATTTCAAATCCAAAAAGTAACAGGGGTAAGACCAATCTCCCTATGCGTTATCAAGAACAAAAATGTCTTCCTTTTCCAAAGTTGTTGGATGTGAGGTTTAGAACCTGTGTTGGGGTCCCGGGTCTAGGGTTGGCCTAGAGTCTCAAAATGATTTAAGGGTTAGTTTGGTTGGTGGAGGGGGAGGGGAAGGGGGAGGGGGAAGAGGAGGAGGAGATTTACTTCACCTGATGAAAGTAAATGCATTTCCTTCTTTTTTGTTTGGTAGGGATGGAAGGAAGAAAATAGGCGGTACTTTTTTTTTGTTGGAATAAAAAATATAAGAAAATATCATCTTTTTTTTTTAACTTGACTATCATACCCTTGAAAAATAATACTTTTAATATTTCTCACTACGTAATTTTTTTTTAATTTTTCTAATTTAAAATATTTTTCTAAAAATATAATTTTTCTAAAAAAATAGCTATTTAATATATTTTCTTATTTTTTACAAGTTATTTTTATTATTACTTTATATTAAATAAAATTGGAATAGTAATGTAAAAAAAAAGTAAAATCTCCATCATTAATGAAAAAATAATTTGTCCAATAAAATTGATAAAAAAAATTAAATTTTATTACTTTATATTAAATAAATTTGAAATAAAAAAAATTAATGGATAAGTTCATAAATATCAGAGAAGTACAATGATAAATTAGTCCAAAAATTATATTTCCTTCCCAATTCGTGCACTTTGGGATAGAAATAAAATCATAAGGAAGAGTGATTAGAATTACACCCCACTTTTATTTCCCCACCACGTTTCATTTCTTACCAAACAAATGAAAAGATCCATTTCACGCCCTTTTGCTTTCCTTCCCTTTTTCCTTCCACTTTACACTCCAATCAAACTTACCCTAAGTGTTGGCTCAAGGATAGGTTGTTGGGCTGGAGTGCACTACCTTCACAGCACTTATGTCACACAAAGGACGGTGGCTTGAAGCTAAGTTGGCTTGGATTGAGGGATCTTGAACACGGGCCTTGGTAGGGAACCGTGAGCTACACTACTTTGCATCGCAGGGATCACTCAAGTAGTGGTGTAACTTAGAGAAAAACTTACTTCCCTAAGCTCCTAAAGAGAAAACACTCTTGCTTACAGAAAGATTGTTAATTGCTTGAATGATGATTTTATAAGTTTAAGGGTTGGCCTATTTATAAGCCTAGGGGGAGGGAAGACCAAAGGTTACATTACATCCTAGGCATCCATCAAGAGTAGCTGTTAATCTCCCTCATTACATGCTCTAATTTCTCTTTTTATTGCTAATTATTACATTTATTCATATTCATTTCTTCCTTAGCTTTTTGGCTTCTCAAGACTCTTGGCCTTCTAGGAAACTTCTTTCCTTTGGGCTGCAAGGAAGTTTGGGCTTGGCCTCTTGGCTTGTGTGCTTGGCGTTGAAGCTGTGGGACTTCTTGTGCCTAAAATGGCTTCTTGAGCCTGGTTAGCTTCTTGGATTTCTTGTGGGTCGTGATCTGCCTGCTAAGACTTACTAGATCTTGGACCTTCATGTTTGGTCATCTTGGGGTTTGTAACAATTGCCCCTCCTTGAAAACCAACCTTGTCCTCAAGGTCGAAAGTTGGATAGCAGCGGGCTATCATCCAATCATCCTCCTACGTGGAATCTTTTGGTTTTAAGTCTTTCCATTTGACCCATACTTCATGACGGGTGCGCTCTCCTTGGCATATCACGTGGTTGTCAATGATTTTCTCAAGCATAAGGACTATGTTCCTAATTTTATCCATTTCTGGCATGGTGGTGATTACGCATGAGGGATCCATTATATGCTGCCTCTTTAGCCATTTCCAATGGAAAACTGGATTCACTTGGAGGTTGGAAGGAAGGTGGAGCTTGTATGCCATGTCTCCATACTTGGCCACGATAGGGTAGGACCATAGTACTGGATTTTGAGCTTCATGATGGCCCGCTTGAAATCTCTTTTCTTTGTGTGGATGCAACGGAAGTATACCAATTCCTTGACTTCGAAATTGTCCTTGAGCTAAGTAAAGACGAAGTTAATAGGATCGTCCAATGGTTCACCCTCCTCTTCTAGTTGGTAAAGGACCTTTAAGTGGGAATACTCCGTTGGGCCGTATATCTTGGACTCTTTCGGGCTGGTGGGTTTGGTTTTGGGTCGATGGGCTGCTCCTTTGGGCCACCAAATTTGGCCTTCTTTTGGACCAACATTGTAGAGTAGAATTGCTCCTTTGGGCCATTGCACTCTTTAGTGGCTGGTGGGTTTGGCATCGTGCAGCTGGTTGGCTCCTTTAGGCCGCTTGGCATTGTGGAGTGAACTAGCTTTTTTGGGCTGCTGGATTTTGTATCCTTTCGGACTGACATTGTGGAGTGGATGGGTTTTTTTGGGCCGCTTGATTTTGTCTCCTTTGGGCCTGCGGACTCAGCATTGGAGTTGATCACTTTGGGCTGAAGGATGTGGTTTTACTTTGGACCTGCAGGTTTGGCATGGTGGCTAGATGCATTGCAGCAACTATGATGTTTTTTGGGCTTCACGTGCTGCTGTGTACATCTGGCCAGCGATGACACGGTTCCCTTTGGCCATGCTTCTAACCATTTCGGTGATGGTCAGCGTGCTTTGCTCAATGCGAGCTAAGCATTGTTTGTAACAACCATTTCGGTGATGGTGGGTTTTCGTGTTTGGTCATCTTGGGGTTTATAACAACCTGCCAATAACATACTAGGATTCCTCTTAGAGGGCAGTTCCCTTTTCTGGGATCTAGTGCTGAACAGAACTTCCAAATTATTAGACACTTGGGAACATGCATTATTTTCACTGAGGACTATAAACTTTTACTATATCCTCTTTCAGGTAAAAGAACTCACTCGGTGAACAAAATGCTCCCCGGTTTAGTGCGGGGGGTAGAGAGAGGGTGAACGTATATAAACGTAGTCTTCCCCTTGCATTTTGCAAAGAGGCTGCTTCCACGCCTCGAACCCATGACCTTGAAGTCACCAAAGAAACAACTCCACCATTGCGTCAAAACTCACCCTCACTATATCCTCTTTCAGGTATGCCGTTATATTTTCTTTTTCTTTTCATATTGAAGTAGCCTCTAGGTTAGAAAAGATAATAAGGAGCATTGTTTGGACAGATGTTGACTGCAATATAAGGTGTCACTTGATAATTTGTGTTCAGACCAGTTCATGAGGGTGGCGGATCCAGCTTGTGGATGTCTGGATAAATCAGACTTTCTTTACAGACATCTTTTCCTATTTATATCCTTCGATCTCTCTCCCTAGCCGTACATAAGGCAATCATCAGTGATTAGAAGGGATGATAGTTATATCTCTCGGCAATCTTTATTTCTTTAGAAATCATGGCAGAGAGTTGAGACAAACCTCTTCCTTGTTTTGTTCTTAACCTTCTTGATTCTTTCACTTTCAAATAGCCCAGGTACCAGATCTTGGACTTCTGATAAATCTAGGTGATTATTTTGTGAAACCTTGCAGGAGACAATTACAGAATAAAGGAATAGATGTGAAACCTCATCACTGGGAGATCCAAAGAGTGGATCTACTAAATCAAATGCAATGAGTTTTTTTGTCCTACTTGAAGTGGGGTTCAAGATTACAGAATAAAGGAATTATAAAATTCATTACAACAATGTTAATGCAGAGTAGTGGAGGACAAAGAAGAGGGTGAAGAGGCTTTTCATATAACTTTTAGAAAGAGTTATATTTTCTGTGAAGGGATAAAGAAGTGCATATACATTACTTTGGTGGAATAAAAACAGAAAAATCTACATTTTAAAGTCCACTTACAGCCACATGATGGAGAGGTTGTGCATAATTTCCAAAGGATAAGTAGAAAAGTTGATTTAAAATTTTCCCATTAAGAAATACAGAATTCCATAGAATTAGCTTTGGGCTGGTAGAGTCCCGGAAAAGGTCAATTTCTTTCCACTTTTTCTTTGTTAAGAGACTTACACTTAATAACTGGTTGTTCTTAGCTGGCTTGACTCGATGACTCCTATCCCATCAGATCAGAAGAAAAACGACAACATAGAGCATGAGTAAGAGTAAATAGCATACCTCCTGTAGCTTCCATCAATATGCCCCTAATTGTTAAGTGAATTTAAAATCCATCACTGCAACACAGATGAAGAGCAAGTTGGCCAGAAATCAACAAAAACACTAGGTCATCTCAATGGTGCAACTTAATGGGTCACTGCAGTACAAATAGGTTTGGGCCATCCTCCAGTGGTCCATGTTTAAGTATCATTAAGAGCACAAAGGAAACCCATATATTCAATGATGAGGTGCAGTTCAGTCTATCAACAATGATGCAGAATAAATTTGCAAAAGCAGAGCCAATATAAATGTCTAACAAAGTATGTGGAACAATATAAATTTGCAACATTTCTCTTTCACCTGTTCTGAACTCTAAAGCAAAAGTCATGTAGCAGAAGACACCCAACCATGGTAGTATAGAACATTGGACATAGTAATATAGTCTCATAAGATCATTGAATTTAAGGAATAAAATTTATAAAGGAAGATTACGAAGCACCAACAGTGTATCACCAAGAAGGGATTATATATTAAAAAAAAAAAATAACCCACTAACAGAGTACTAACAGTGTTGGGCAAATGACCTTGAAATTTTGACCCAATGCTGCATTTATACTCATTGAGGTCTGTCTGAAAATCAATGGTTGCAGAGAACAGAAGTTGGAGTTGCATGACAACCAAAGAGAAGTCTACATGTAGCAAATTAAGAACCTGCGAATTTCAAAGTTTAGATGTAACTATGTTTTACCTTGCCAAGTAGTTCAATCCACAAATAGTACGGAAACTTTTATAAATATGAGATTCTACTTTAATTCAACAGATTCACAACTTAAGATATGGTGACTAGCAATACATTTCTTCTAATAAACATCCCCAAAGTATTTGAAAAGAAATCCACCTTAAATGGCAAACATGTGAGGTGGATTTAAGGCATTACTGCACATGTGAGGTGGATTACCTTAAATATCTAGCAAACATATATCTTTCAGAAATCAGACAACAGTAGTGGAATGTTAGCATAATGCCATAAGGATATCCTATGACTATGACGTAAAGTGTTCAAATATCATCTCTCACTTTGAGGGGGCATAGCAGTGACATAGAAAACAAAAATACCATGATGCAAGCAGAGAACTGTGTTAGAACTAGCCAACATCTTAACAAGTGTAAAGCATTTCACCCTTAAGAAAGAAAAAAGGCTAAGGCTTACAATAACAGAAAGTATAAGTTTAAGAAAAAGACAGGGTTGCTGAATAATTAGGTTTTCACTTACATTACTATACTGTTTTAGATGGGCCAAAAGAAAAATGATTTATGAAAGGAAAGAATTCAGAACCATTTGCATGAGCATTAAATTAAGTAATGCCAAGAGATACATTAATCAATCGCTTATGTCATCTGGTGCACAAACTATTGCACTAAACATGTGGAGTCCACGATAGAGAACTTGCACATAACCTTGCCTTCTTTTATAAGGAAGAAAATTCTTCCAGATCTTGAATCTGAGACCTTAAATAAGACGCAATAAACTTCACCCTCGAGCTAAAGTGCACCAATGCATTAACTCTTCACCTAGTTTCTAAAGTACCATAGATGAAAACTAGTCAAAAAGGATTCAAATATTTCAGTTTGATAATAAATGACCAATGCCAAGTAAAAAGGTGATGTCAATTTCTAGTCAGATGCCATATCAGACTATAGAATTACCATTTTTCTAGATCATGTTCAAGCTTTACTTTCATTAAAAATAAATAAATAAATAATAATCATAATAATAATAATTCAAGGGAAATAAATTCAGACAAGGGAGATTGGTACAAATCATCATCTTGAAAGAGGTCACTCAAAACTAATTGTGTTACAAATGATCCATCTTTTCAAAATTGATTGTGCAAAATGGGAAACGAATAAATCATTGCAAAAAATATATTTTTTTAGTATGTTGATGGACAGAGGAGAAGATCAACGGAAAAGACAATCAAAAATGAATTTTACAAACTTCTGATTTTGTTTATGCTATGCATGACAGTTACAATGATAAATCCTTGGGGGTCATGTGGTGAAAATATCCTAGTGAGAGTTGTTTGAACTATGAAACAATTTATATGTATTTTTCTGATTCTCCAAGTACAACCTTCAGAATTCGGTTGAAGTAGATACATGAATTGGTAAATAATTTTCTCTCTTGATGATAATATAACTGATGATTCAGAGAGGCCAAAGTTGATTGGTCTGTGCTAGCACAACCACATTTTTTCTCAAGGTAAAAGGTTGGGCATGCATGTGGAAGCCCCATGAGATAAGTTTTTAAGAATGCCCATGGAATGCGTAGAACTTTTAGATTGTCGACGAGGAGTCTTTGGGGTCTGCCACCGCACATATGAATAATTTATGATGTCAGAGGCAAAGGCAATAGTTTGTGGTTCCAGCCCATTGAATGTGCATTTCATTTCCACAATAAATAAATTGAACATTATGTAACATTATAGTGCATTAATAGGATGACTGATCTTGATGATTATAATGGAGATAGTGCACTTAAAAATATTGGACACACAGCATAAGATCCAAGAGAGGACAAGCAGATATTATAAGAAATAAAAAGTAAATCCTAAATTGAACAAGAGTTGAGTTTCAGAGCTCCCAGACTCTTCCCCTTTAAAAATGAAGAATTTAGATATGAGAATGAAATATGTCTCATAACATTATGAAGCAAGGTTGCTATCCTAAGAGAAGTATTCAAGTCTGATCTGCTGCAATTGTCTAATGCATGAATGAGTGGGATAGAGGTTCAAGAAAAAGGTAACCATTATCTCTAACGAGATATTTTGCGACCAACAATCTCAATCTCATTCTATTGCATCAACTTTGGAACTGCTAATCTAGAGATCAAAGCTAGGAAGTATCTCAAGATCAAATTCTCCTTGTTTGTTTAGGAAACCACTTGGTGAGAGAATATCAATGATGGATTATGTACTGAAAAGACAAAGATGGTAATAAACAGATACTTTGATTGTGACAAGGGATGAAGGGCACCACAAGTTATTTATCCTCCACTGCAAGTGTGATATCACTCTGGTTCTAAGCTTAATGCTTGGTCCTTATTGAATTATAGCAAAAAAAGGGGAATTTGAGCTTCATTCACTTTAGCTGTTTTGGTGACAACATGAAAGGAGGGGAACTTGAGGGCCTCTGAAAATGTGAAATTCCATTCAATAAGAACTA
Organism: Dillenia turbinata; assembly: GCA_037126225.1. NCBI lineage: Eukaryota > Viridiplantae > Streptophyta > Magnoliopsida > Dilleniales > Dilleniaceae > Dillenia > Dillenia turbinata. The sequence goes on along the minus strand of JBAMMX010000008.1, from coordinate 17,518,219 downwards.
AGGGGCATGGTTGTTAATTGGTACTTTAACTAACAGGTTTTGAGGATAGAATCAAAGAATCAAATTAGGATTCGACAAAAGTTTGAACCGAATTAATTATAAAACTGTACAAATAGAATTAGGATATTAACAAAATCTTGGGAGGTTCCCTTTACTATGGATTTTACAAATATTCCATTTTACACCAAACTTGTAATTCCGTATACTTTGAGCTACACCCTCTGTAAACCAAACAGTTTACTGACTGAACTAGCTTTCATTCTCATCTTTCTTTAAAAAGAAAAATAAATAAATAAATTGCTCAACAATTGAGCCTATTTCATGCACCACCTACGAATCCATAGAAATTAGACCATATTGGTATTAATCACTCATTCCCTTAAAGGCATTTTCACACATTTCCAAAATGACCATCTTCCAACTTCGTCAGAAAAAAAATAAATAAATAAATAAGGAAATGAAAAACTGGGTCTTGTAATTTACTAGAGGCCGAACCTTATTTAGTTGAATCTTGGATCTTGAATCTTGTGTTATATATCACAAACATAAACCAAGAAATCATACGATAATGAAAGTCCCAAAAAAAAGGCCTAAAAATCCTCTAATAGAAATCAATGCTTCAACAAGATTCTCAAAGAAACCTAAAATTGGAAAAGGAAATAGAGAGAGAGAGAGAGAGAGAGAAGTACCTAAAATTGCATATGCCAGACGGAAGAAGCAGATTTCGAGATTTGAAAATTCACCGTCGCCACGTTTTCTCTCCCGTTACAGTCAAACTATATGAATAAAGATTGCCCTGCCACCACCATGCCGGCCCTTCAACTTCAATTCCTATTTTTCTTGTGTTCTCTATCGGTTTTACTCGCACGCTCCTTGGGAGCGATTATTATTATTATTATTATTATTAAGAGGTCACATTATTATATAATAAGGGTAACTGATTGGATTCTAATCATGCTTTGAATTTTCATGAGAATAAAAATAACTCTTGGGAGACTTGATTCTCGATAATAAATCAATCCAGATTAATTAAGATAGAACTTCAAATACCAAATGATAAATACAAAAAAAGGGATAACTCATTCTATTTAATCACTAAAAAAAATCATAATTGTTGGGCGTCCAACGAGAGATGGAGCCAGATTATTTCTTTGGAAGGGCCAAAAAAAAAAAAAATAAAAGCTAAACATATATTAAATAAAATAATAAAAATTTAATATAAATTAAATTCTTCAAACTTTTATAGTACTAAACTTATCTATTTTTGTATTATTTCTCATATTTAAACAATTATTTCTTCAATGTATGTATCGATATAAAAAGATAAAAGAATAAATTCATATCATTCATAAACTAATTAACAAGTTATTATTTTTTTCAAATGCTAATAAAAAAATATCAAACATTCAGTTTTAAAAAAAAATTAAAAAGCCCTAATTGAATTTTAAACCAATATATATAGGGAGAAAGAATGTAAGAGAAGTGGATGAGATGAGATAGGGTAATGGTTAATTAGCACAAAATTGTGTTTTCTTTTTTTTAATTTTTAATTTTGTCCTTTGGGCCTCTATATCATGTAGTACTTTGTGCTTTGGTATTTTTTGGGCCAATGTGAGATGTGATAAAATAATAAAAATATAAAATAAGATCCCGAAAGAAAAAGGAAAAAGGGGGGCAAAAGCAATAGAATATTAAAAAAAAAAAAAAAAAAAAAAAAAGGAGAGGCCCATGACCTTGGCCGGCGCTCCTTTGTCCTACATGTAATTTGATTCATACTTTCATTTTCCTACTATGATATTATGGCTAGGTTTGGGGTAACTTGTAGTCCGCTGGGTTTAAAGGGTTCATTCTATTACTTATACCCTTTTTTTTTTGGGGGGGGGGGGGGTTCTGATGAGATTTAAGGGTTCATGGGATGATTTTGATAGTGCCTATATTTTATACTTATACTCCACATAATTACATCAAAATGATTTTGAAAATCTGCTATCTTATACATATATGGTGCAATATACTTTTTATCCTTTCTTTTTATTTTTATTTTTTGGTGAAGTTTTTCTTTTCTTTTTTTTTTGTGAAGTTCTTTTATCCTTTCTTTGATTTTTACTGGTTAACCCTTTCATGGTATGTGTATCGCTAGAGATAACCAAAAGCCGAGAGAATGTGTACCCCAAAATATTCAACCATTCATGTTCTAGATTTGTGGATCATACTATTCATATTTCATGAATGGTTGGTTTCCAAATTTTGGGTAAACCTTGACTCGTTGAGTATTTTGAGACTATTATTTTACAACAGTGTTAAAATGCATAGCAGGTGTCCTTGTTTTTTGGTGCTGTCAATTACACAAGCATGCTCTATAAGCCATGTTGCATAGATTTTTAGAAATAAGCATTTTCATTTCATCTCCATTTAGGTATTCTCTTTTGAAAAGACATTATATGATATTTTGTGACTTACAATAAAGAAAATGAAATTTTGATTTTAATAATTTGGTTCTTTGAATCTATTTATACCCCCACGTAACTTGTCAAGGTAAAAATTCAAAAATTTTCTCCATGTGAATCTCGACTCAATTCTAACCGTTGGAAAGATGGGGTGAGCAAGACTGTTTTCTTTTAATTTTAATAATGGTATTGAAAATTCAATACCATCACTAAACTAAGAGATTTTAAAAATAAGGGATAGCCAAAATTTGGTCGTCGTCGGGGGGGGCCCCTTCTTTTTTTTGCGCGTGGCACGCTTTTTTTCTTTATTTTTTTCCTCTTTGTCTGCCGCGTGAGGGCACATGGAAAGCCTTTCTTGGCTGGAGTTTCTTCTAAAATGTATATTATTTTATTTGTGATTTTTCTGTAATTTTTATTTTATTTTTTGGTATTGAAAATTATTTTTATTGTTTTTTAAATTAATAAATCATTATAAAATTATAGAAAAATCATTTTACAGTGAGAAAAAATCTAAAAACTTTTTTATAGGGACAAAAAATTATTTTCTCAATTTTTTCTATCTAAGTGTAAATTGTTCACACTCTTTTAATTATATACTCTTTTTTATATGAAAAAAATTATTTTTTCAATATAAAATTATTTGGAAATTGAGCGCATTATTTAAATCAAATATTTTTTAAATTTATTATAATATTATGGTTGACTGCTTATTTAATCTAATATTGTTCTCATTTTCAGGAAAACGGTGATAATTGGATGTATTTTTGGAGATCTTCAGGGTCTCCTGGGAGGGAAAGAGATTTGAAAAGTTCAAAACATTTGATAAAATTGGATCAAATGTTGACATACAAAATGGATTTATCTCATTCTTGGTCAGATCATTTGAAGATCGTGGAATAGAAATGCTTGAAACTTATTCAATTAGGTCATACTTTTTTGGGGGATGACATATATATATTGATAAATTCCTTACCTTCTTTTTGGGCTAACGAGGTTGATGAGTTATTTGCTAAGAATGAGCACATGATTTTTGACAATGTGAGGCTATTATTAATAGAAAAGTTAGAATTCAAGAATATAGAGATCCAAATAAAGAAAAGACTATCCCAAAATATAAATAATTTCTCATATATTGTAAAGAGATTTATTTATAGGGATAGACTATCTAAAAGAATTGTAAGTATGGTTTTTCAAATGGATCTGTCTTGAACGAGATAATTCATTTATATGTTTTCTTTTGCGTGTTATGCTATTTGCTAGAATCATGATCATGTTATAAAGTGTCACGCCCCGACCAGTGGGTCTAAATATGTGACAACCGTCGCGTGATCTAGAAGTACATGTAGTCTCCCGCACCCACCTCAAGATCCCGCAAGGTTATGTAAGATACTTTTTTCCAAGTTTAAGAATCCCAACACACCAAATATTTTTCACTCCAAACATAAATTCAATCTTTAGGAAAATATATATAAAATATACTACATAAAGAATTTTACAAATATAAATTCCAAAATATAAATTTTAGATTCCAAAATGCCCTCTACTGGGTTTATCCACATGTCTCAAAAAGTCCATCAAAGGGCGGACCAATACCATCAGTTGGCCCAAGATATCTTTCTTCTTGATTGGATCTAACTAATGATAAGGTGGTTTCTACCTTTACTCTTCCTCTGAGAAAAAGATTAAAAATATAGGGGTGAGTATAATTAATCAGTGAATGAAGTGTAATAACGTAGTTATGTAAGAAGTGAATTGTAAGTGTGGAAGTCTCAAAATAATAAATTCAAAGTCACATTTTTGATTCAATAAAATATAATATGGTCATCAAAACATTTATCAACAAATATTATAATTTCCTTTGAACATAATAAACCTTAAACATACAGTTGCTTTTTAAAAATCATGAGTTTGCCTCAAAATCTCTTACCAATGGCTTGTCTGGACTAATGGTGGAACCGTTAAAAGATTTTCAATTATTACTAATCACAAACATCACCTCTAATTTTGGCGTTAGCTTGTGGCCTTCTTTGTGGTGTAATCGAATAGCCCGACAGGACTTGGGGGCATATCTTTACCACAGCCTACTCTCTCAAATCTAACAAGCTCTCTATGTCATCCCCTCGAATCGGTACATAGAAATTTAGATCGGTCATCACATAAACTGGGTGCTCACATCCCATACATGCACCATTTCACCAATGTCATATCATGTGCCATATAAAATAAACAAATTTCTCAATTCAAGAATCCAATAACATTATTCCTAGAAAAATTCAGTAGAGTACAAGATATATTAGCAAGTGCATAGATTGTATGGCTCAAAGCAAAACATTTTTAAGTACACCCCACATTCACAAAATATTTCATAAAAATCAAATTAAGAAAAATCATTTTTGGAAAACTCATGAAAAACATTTCTCATTCACAAACACAACAAACCGCTCACTTACAGTGACAAAGAGAATAGTCACTCATAAATTCCTCAATAGCAAGAGTCTTGTCACGATCTGTCCATTTGACTCCTAAAGGACATTATCAATAACCAAAATCATCAATATCTATTAATCTAAATCAACTCATAAACCTCTACACTTAAAACCTAAATCTTCTCTTGTGCCCGGTGGCTTAAAATCCTCCAAATCCAAGTGAACAGATAGCGAAATAAATTAAAACTTGGGTTAGAAAAATTATATTATCTTGATTGTGTCTCCAAAAGATCGGTATGGTTTGGATCATATTATAACCCTTGATTTTCTTCTTTTGTGACAGCCTTAAATTCTTAAACTTTCTCCAAAATCAAAACTAAAATCTAATTTTGAAGAGTTTAATGAGTAGTTTGGAGTCTTTGATCTTAAGTTTTAGTGGTGAATCGATTGGGTTTGAGAGGAGATAAAAATGAGAGAGAAGTGAGATTTTTGCTGCTTAGGTTCGGAGCTCTACTACTCATTTTATTCCTAACCCATTTTAAATAATTGCTTAGTGGTCCTTATCCACTTTCAATTTTCACATATATCCCATATGTCTCTTTTGTTTATTGGGAAGGTTAACACAATGGATTTAAATATTTAAAATTTTGTTCTATCAAGAGAGTGCATTCGGTCACCGATAAGGAGACTTGAAATGTAATATGCAACTTTGGAAATATAAATTAGAAATATTAAAAATCTAAAATATTTAAGAATATAGAATATAATATAAATTTCATATAATATAATTGAAGTGGTTAGGTGGCTTAGTGGCATAAAATCTTTTCGGAGACTCTTAAACCAAGGTTCAATTCCACACAACAATTGTTGAGAGGGAAATTGGAAGAGTACCGAACAGCCTTGGAAATTTGGAGAGACCGAGCAACAAAAGGTTGTAGGGAAAGTCTCACCGAGAAGTGTATGGAAACTTAGAAAATTACCATCAGGTTTAGACAGTACTGAGAAGCAAGTGGAAAAAGACATATTTTCAAAATACAAGTGTACTATGAAACTTCTAAACAGCACCAACAAAAATTAAAAAATCTCAAACCGAGCAGGTAAGGTAGACGTATATGTTCCGACAAGAGGATTCACAAATTATAAACCGAGCAGTCTAATAATGGATACCGACATAATTTCAAAATTGGACATCCACTGACAGGTCCAAATATTCACTGTTAGGTAATGTAAAGGGAGTGTAATATACTGAAAGGTATATGAAAATTAGATGTATCGAGAGATTTAGTGTAAATGCTCTAACACCGAGAGATGATTGGAAAATTTTTACCGACAGGTAGCAATATATCCAAAGAAAATATATCAAGAGACAAGTGGAGAAAATTATACTAAAAGGTAAAAACCAACGAGCACTCAAGTACTTGATGACTTTAGTGATCGGGAATTTAAAATTAAAATCTATCAACCGAGAGTCTAATGAAATTCCTTTGCAACTCAATTCACCGAACACATTAAAAGCCGACGACTTAAAAATTTAAGGTCTACTGACCAAGCGCTTAAAGAATTCCTGGACAACCCAAAAGGATAAAAATTCACATCCATATCTAATTTAATTATTCTCCCACTTTTTCACTAAATATATATATAAAAAAAAATTCAAAGAGTCAATTTAGAGTAAATATTATAATCTGGACTTCTCCGGTATTATAATTCTTACCCCCTAAAAAAATTTTGTCTTCGAAATTTCAGTACATACTTACTCCTCAAATAGTTGAAGATGTTATTTTCTCGTCGTTTTCTCAGGTTTCCAAGTTATTTTTTTTACACGGTTATTCTTTCATAGAATCTTAACAATTAGAATTTGTTTATTTCTCAACTTCTTAACTTGATACTCTTGGATGGTTGTCGCTTAGACTCCAAAATTTAAATTTCCCCTCAATTCACTTGGAGACTCCAAGGATCATATTACCTTAACCTTGTATCTCAAATGATGTAATATTTTTTAAATTTTTTTCAAAGTTCTCCTATAATATCAAGTACTTTAGAGTGACAAAACATATCCAGACCACTATCCAGAAACCACTTCTCTTAGCTATTCATTCTAATTCTCTTACCAACCCAAAGCTCTTTATTTTACAGGAATTAATTGGTTCTCATAGAATTAGTATCTAGATAAATTATCCAAACTTCCTTAATACATTTCAATATTCCCATCCCTTGCCAAATATCCTTTGATAAAATACTTTTCTAAACAAATTTATTTCCACAAATTCAAATTTTAAATGATAACTTCTCCCATATAACCATCAACTTTCTCTCATTTTATTTCCTGCTAGCACCACAAGTATCCCTTCAAACTCTATTCCTATTTTTAATTCAACTAATTTAAATATTCTCTTAGAATAGTCATCGATACATTTAATATCATGCAAGTTAATCAACAATACTCACATATTAATCATATAGTAATACTAACAATCATCACAATTCATTATATAAAACTGATGCTTAAAATTGGCTCATCAATTTATCTTTACCATGTAATGATTTAATGCTACTAGCACACCTCAAAGATCATGTAATACCAATAACATGCTTTTCAAATCAATAAATTTATTTTTAACCAAATTTACCTATAACTATATCAGGGTTGTCAGTACTTCTTCGTTGGTCATTGTATAGATCCTAGTTTGAACTCGATTTTGAGAAAGTTGGGCATTGGTAGCCGCGGTGTTACTACCAGTCCCCATCCTTAGAGTAGTATTGGAGGGAGGTGTGAAAGTGTTGACTGGTCCATCTTGGAAGCTATTAGGAAAACCTCGGTTTTGTTAACTACCTCGCATTCTCAATCCCAATTCAGGGTAAACATATCGAAGATGACTCTTCTGCCCACAATGGTAGCACATTTTAGGCTCATTATAAGGTTCAGAGTGGAATTTTTTGCAATTCTTACAAGGGTGTTTGTTGTTTCCCATCGACTTGGTTCTGAACATGGCACTAGTATTTGGAACACTCTATTTGAAAAAGTCTTGGCCTTGGGGAAAGCCAATAGATCCTGTGATGAAGGTACTACCAAAAGAGTTTGTACTCTTACTTTTCTTAAAACTTTGACCTGAAGTCGATTCGGATCTCCTTTTTCTTCCATAGGCTTTTTTAGCCTTTTCTCTTTTTTTAACCATCTTCTTGCCCTCAAGGTTAATTGCTGGACATCTTTAAAAGTATAACTCTTTGTAATCGACATCTTTTCTCTAATACTCAAATTCAATCCTTCTTCAAATTTAGAGCACATATATTCTTCAAAAGTCACAAATTCTGGGATAAATAAAGATAACTCTCTCAGTTCGGTCTTACACTCTGCCACCGACTTATTCCCTTGCCTAAAATGGAAAAAATCCTTCATCTTTAAGTGTCAGTAAAATCTAGTATAATACATCTCATCGAATTCTCTAAAAAACTCACTCCACGAGATGGGAGTAAAGGATCTTCTCTTCAAGTTCTCCTACCATTTGCAAGCACTCTTATCAAGCAAACTTACAGCCACCATTAATCTCATCTCATCATCTAAACTCATATTAGTCATAGTTTCTTGAACTCTTTAATCCAATCATTTACCACCGTAGTATCACTAGTGCCCAAGAAGGTCTCACAGCTAAGTTTTCTTGCTTCCTTGATCAAATTGGACAGCTCCATGGTTGGACGGGTAATTGGTGCAACTATCAATAGAGGAAGAGCTACTGGGGTTAGAGGAGTATTTGTTGGGGCGGTAGTGTTTGGTGGGAAAGGAGTTTGCATTTGAGTTTGGGTTTGGGTTTGAAGTTGATTGTCATACTTGTTTTACCATTCCATATATTGTTAGAATGTAGCAAGTGGCAGCAGAGGAATCTCAGATGGTGCAACTGAAGGTTCGGGTGTACAAGCAGGGGGAGCATGGGAAGATGATATAGTCTCATGTTCAGAAGGAGGAAGCTCAGACAAAATCCTTGTTTTCTGATGAGGGGCCATTGGATTCTATAAAAGGAAACTAACATTAACTTACTAAATTAGACAAACTAATAATGTGTTCATATCTAAACGTGACACCATTTCCTCAGACCCAGAGGGGACTTTTGAATCTTTTCAAAATATTTTAAAATATAAAAAATCTTTGAAAACATTTGAAAATACTTGAAAATATTGGAAAATTTTAAAATTATTTGAAAACATTCAAAACACTAAAACCTTTGTTCTGATACCAATAAAATTGTCACATCCCAATTCATGGATTCGAGCACCTGATAACTACCACGTGATCTAAAAATACATGCAGTCACCTGCATGAACCTCAAGATCTCGTAAGGCTATGAAAGATACCTTTTTCTAATTTTAAGAATCCCAACAAACCAAATATTTTACACTCCAAACATAAGTTCAATCTTTAAAAAAAATATATAAATATACTGCATAAAGAGTTTTACAAATATAAATTCCAAAACATAAGTTTTAGATTCCAAAATACCCTCCATTGGGTCTGTCTATATGCCTAAAAAAGTCCATCAAAGGACGGACCAATACTAGCAGTTGCCTAAGATATCTTTTTCTCTACTGAATCTAACTAACGATAGGGTGGCGTCTACCTTTACTCTTCCTCTGAAAAAAAAAAGATTAAAAATATAGGGGTGAGTTTAAATATTCAGTGATTAGAGTGCAATAGCGTAGTTGTGCAAGTGAGTGAGTTGTGAGTGTGAGAGTGTCAAACAATAATTTCAAAATCACATTTTCAATTCAATAAAACATAATGTGATCATCGAAACATTTCTCAACAAACATTATAATTCCCTTTGAACATAATAAACGTTAAACATGGACTTGCTTTTAAAAATCATGGGGTTTGCCTCAAAATCTTTCCACCAATGGTTTGACTCGAACCAATGGTGAAACTATAAAGAGATTTTCAATTATTACTAGTTACAAACATCACCCCCAACCTTTGCATTAGCTTATGGCTTACTCGGTGGTGCAACCGAATAGCCCAATGGAACTTGGGGGCATCTGTCTACCACTGCTTACCCTCTTAACTCTAACAAACTCTTCATGCAGCCCCCTCGAATCGGTCCATGGAAGTTTAGATCGGTCATCACATAAACTAAGTGCTCACATCCCACACATGCACCATTTCACCAATATCATATCATATGCCATATAAAATCAACAAATGTCTCAATTCATAAATCCAACAATATTATTCACAGAAAAATTTAGTATGACACAAGATATATTAGCAAGTTCATAGATTATACGATTCAAAGCAAAACATTTTTAAGAACACCCCACATTCACAAAACAATTCATAAAAATCAAGTTAAGAAAATTATTTTTGAAAAAATCATGAAAAACATTTCTCACTCATAAACACAATAAACCATCCACTCATAGTGACAGAGTGAGTAATCACTCCCAGATTCCTCAATAGCAAGAGTCTTGCCACTATCTGCCCATTCAACTCCTAAAAGACATTATCAATAATCAAAATCACCAATATCTATTAATCTAAGTCAACTCATAAACCTCTACACTCAAAACCTAAATCTTCTCTTACACCCGGTGGCTTAAAATCCTTCAATTCCAAGTGAACAGATAGCTAAATAAATTAAAACTTGGGTTAAAAAATTATATTATCTTGATTGTGTCTCCAAGAGATCCATATAGTTTGGGTCACACTATAAACCTTGATTTTTTTTCTATTGTGACAGCCTTAAATTCTTAAGTTTTTCTCCAAAATCAAGAGAAAAATCTAACTTTGGAGAGTTTAATGAGTAGTTTGGAGTCTTTGATCTTAAGTTTTGGAGGTGGATCAATTGGGTTTGGGAGAAGAGAAAAATGGTCGAGAGAGAAAAGTAAGATTTGGGTTGCGTAGGTTCTGAAACTCTACTATTCCTTTTATTCTCAACCCATTTTAAATAATTATTTAGTGGTTCTCATCTACTTTCAATTTGCACATACATCCCACGTGTATTGGGAAGGCTAACCCAATGAGTTTAAACACTTAAACTTTTGTTCTGTCGAGAAAGTGCGTTCAATCACCAGCAAGGACAATTGAAATGTAATATACAACTTAGGAAATATAAATTAGAAATATTAAAATTTTAGAATATTTAAGATTATAAAATATAATATAAATTTATTATAATATAATTGAAGTAGTTAGGTGGTTTGGTGGCATAAAATCTTTTTGAAGACTCTTAGACCAAGGTTCAATTCCACACAACAACAAGTGTCGAGAAGGAAATTGGAAGAGTACCGAACAACAAGAGGTAGTAGAGAAAGCTCATCGAGAAGCATATGGAAACTTAGAAAATTACTGTCAGGTATCGAGAAACAAGTGGAAAAAGGTAAATTTTCAAAATACAAGTGTACTATGAAGCTTCTGAATGGCACAGACAAAAATTGAAAAATCTCAAATCGAACAGGTAAGGTAGACGTATGTGTATCGACAGGAAGACTAAGGTACAGACAGGAGGATTCACAAATAATATACCGAGCATATAGTTTCAAAATTGGACATCCACCGATAGGTCCAAATATTCACCGTCACGTAATATAAAGGTAGTGTAATATATCAAAAGGTATATGAAAATTAGATGTACTAAGAAACTTACTATAAATGCTCTAACACCGAGAGATGGTTGGAAAATTTATACTAACAGGTAGCAATATACCCAGAGAAAATATATCAAGACACACGTGAAGAAAATTATACCAAAAGGTAAAAATCACCGAGCACTCAAGCTACCAACAACTTAGTGATCAGAAATTTAAAAATTAAAATTTATCAACCGAGAATTTAAGAAAATTCCTTTGTAACTCCATTTACCGAACACATTAAAAACTGATGATTTAAAAATTTAAGGTCTCTTAACCAAGCACTTAAAGAATTCCTGGACAACCCAAAAGGACAAAAATTCACATCCATATCTAATTTAATTATTCTTCCACTTTTTCACAAAATATAAAAAATAATAATAATAATAATAATAAATTCAAAGAGTCTATTTAGAGTAAATATCACAATCCGCACTTGTATGATATTACATAGAGAAACTTTTAAATTTTTTTAATGTGAAGTTTCTTTTGAGTATATGTTAGCTATGTTTCTTGTTTTGGATGACCATGTATGCAAAAGACGACTAGAGTCATTTGGATAAAATTTGGATTGGTAGAATATGAGTAATTCTCATTCAAAATTAAAACATTATTTAAATATTTCATGTATTTAAATAAAAATTTTGAATTGGTAAAATTTATATAATTCTCATCCAGAATTATAATTTTATTTAAATGCTTTGTATATTTAAGTAGGAGATTTCTTTGTTAAAAGAATTTGAGTAATTCTCGCTTAAAACCTATTGAATTTTATAGTTTTAAATTAAATTTGTGATGACCATACATTAGGACCATATATGATTATTACGAACTTAGTGAATTTTCAATTCTATACCTGATATTGACCTATCATGAATGTTAATTTTGAATTATAAAATTATGTGTATGATATGAGTATTAGTACATGTGTCCATCCTCTTAGAAAACTAAACTATAGCATCAAAGTCCATTGTTAGAGACTTAAATAGAAGTGACAAATTGAATAACGACAATCATGAGATATGATGTCATAAAATGTGATATGTGTTGAAAGAACAAGATACCTTGGCAGGTATCAAACATGTCATGTAGGACCCTGGTGTGGGCAATGTTGCCCCGCAGAGAAGAGAACAAGATGCTATCTCGGCGTGGAAAAGTATAGATTCTATTGCTCAAATGATCCTAGTTAACTCTATAATTGATGATATGATACCCAAATGTAAGCAATATTTGATTGCTCATGTCATTTGGGTATAATTCAGAGAGAAATATAGAATATCAGTGTGACTCATTTTAGATAGTTGACCGTAAATTTTGATACCTATAAAAGGTTAAGTGGCTACTGTATCAAATAGCTTTTAAGGGTCATGTCTAATATGATTAGAGAGTAGGAGTTAGCTGATCATATTCTCTCCGATAAACAGCAAGTTCAAACTTTGATCTGATCTCTTCCTGACAAGTGGGAGCACATGAAAGTTAGTTTGATTCACAATAGCAGTATGAAAACTTTCTCGGATGTTGCTTGCCACGTTGAGCTTGAAGATGAGTAGCTTTGTGCTATAAGATCCATAACTGATGTTTTTATTATAGAGTTTAGTTCTTTAAGAGTTTTGAACTCTAAGTGTGAGAGAAACTGAAACAAAAGCAAGAAAGGAAGGAGATTGGAGACGGATCACAAAAGAATAACTCCGAATATAAGAACAAATCGAGAGACATTTATGAATTTTCATCGATTGCCTTTTGGTGGGAGATTGAGTTATAAGGAGAATAATGCAAGAGTGTACGTTTGAAAAATTGACACTTGCAAATTGTAGTCATAAGGTTGTCGAACTCTTGTTTTGCATGATGTTCTCTACCTACCAGAAATTCAACGGAAGCTTATATGTTCTTGTTCTTTTAAAACTTAGTTATGTTTTGAACTTTCAGAGAAGTAGGGTTGATTTGTATTTGAATGACATATGTATTGATTTTGAGCATTTTGTAAATAGTTTCATCATTTTGCAAATATTGATGATATGACATGGTATGCTATACTTGGTCACATTAGACAAAATAAGATGAATCAACTACTAAGAGTAGAACCATCGGGTTCATTCACAAAAGTTGATTTATCAATATGTAAATATTATCTTACTAGTAAAATGACGAGAAAACCATTTTAGAAAAGCCATATAAGCTAAATTTCCATCGTTGTTAGTCCATTCGAATATTTGTGATTCAATAAATGTGAAGGCCAAACATAGAGTTTCGTGTTTCATTGCATTTGTAGATAATTTCATGCCATTAGGTCATACCTATTTGATTTCTCATAAATCTAAAAAATTTGAGTGCTTTAGATATTATATGAACGAGATGGAGAATCAAACTAATGAAACAATGAAAGTCTTGAGAACGGATAAATAACGCAAATATCTATAAGATTAATTTAAATATCTGAGTAATGAAAGATGAATAATCCAACATATGACTATTTATTCTACACCTCACAAGAGTGGTGTAATAGTGAGAAGGAATAGAATATTGTTGGATATGACAAAATCCATGATGATGTAGGTTAACTTGCCAATTTCTTTTGGGGAGATAGCTTGTTGATTGTAGCTTATATTTTAAACAAAATGCCTTCAAAAGTCAGTACTAACGTGTTATATAAACTTTGGACTAGTAGAAAGTGGTGTCTAAATGACCTCAAACTTTGGGGATCGGTCATCTGTATTTCAAATTTTTTTCAATAAGTTTGAAAAATTAGTTTTTTATGAAAGTAAGAGTATCTTTATAAAATATTCCGACCAATTTAAAAGTCAAGTGTTCATTGGTGAACATAGAGATAGTACTGCAGCAAAGATTGGATCATGGATGTCAAAGTTCTAGAAAATAAATTTACTAGCAGTGGTAAAGTGAAGGACATAGAGATTTTATTTGAATTAGTTAATTCAAAAGAAGACTCTATCCATAATGGATCATTGGAATAATATTGATCTCAGTGGAAGGGATTCAAATTCTAGCAATCTAACTGAATTATCAATTTGATAAAGCGTTAGAAAAATCATGCCCAAGTGTCACTTTGAGATTAAAAGCAATGTGTTTATTGTTTCCAGAAGATGAAGAAGAGTCTAAGAATATAGATGACACTCTATCTTATCTCACCAAGGGTGAATAGAAAAGACAATGGAAGAAGAATCGGAGTCAATGAGATCTAACCATACTTTAAGAATTGATTGAACTTCTACCCGAGCAACAAGTTATTGAGAACGAGTGGGTACTCAAAATCAAGTATAGGGCAGATAGAACTATTGAGATGTATAAATCTCAACTTGTGGTAAAAGGTTATACTCAGTAAAAGGATGTTGGTTATAAGGAAACATTTTCCCGATTATGAGATTTACCTCCATTCGCATGTGGTTAGTAGTAGTGGTCAATTTGGATTTAGAATTATGTCAGATGGACATAAAATATGCCTTCCTCAATGGTGAACTTGAGGAAGACGTCTGTATGACACAACCAGAAAGTTTTGTTTTTAAAAGTTTGGAAGATAGAATATATAAATTGAGTAGATCAATTTATAATTTTAAACAATTTTTGAGACAACAGTATTTGAGATTTTACAGAGATATGATTTCTTACGATTTCATCATGATAGATGAAAATCATTGTATCTATGTGAAGGAATCTAATGAAAAGTTTGTAATTTTATCCCTATGTATCAATGACATATTGTTAGCAGTAAATGATAAGGGGTATGCCTTTCATATCTTAAAATGGTTATCTTCCAATTTTAAGATGAAAGATATGGATGAGACAGATTGGAAGTTAAAACCAATAGAAAATTATTCTAAGAGATTTATGATTATCTCAAGAGTCTTATATTATAAAGGTTTTAAAATGATTCAGAGTTGAAAACTGTAAGCCCATTGATATTCCTGTAACTATATGCAATAGTTCAAGCGATGATATATACACTAAAAACTCCTGATGAATAGATGAAATATCTAGTGTACTATATGCTAGCATAGTTAGGAACTTGAAGTATGCTATAATGTGTACTCATTCCAACATTTATTATGCTAGCAGATATCTATCCAATTTAGGAAAAAATGATTGAATTGATGTGAAAAGGATATTGAGATACTTAAATGGAATTGTAGACTATTTCCTTTGTTGTCAAGGAAAAGATATGGAATTGAAAAGATACACAAATGCTGACAGGGGATGTAATACCAAAAAATTCAGTATTTGAATTTTTAATTTTTGCTCTTTCGTGTAATTCCAGAAAGATTTGTAATTGGATTTTAATTTAATATCTCATATAATTAACAAATTATTGGAATAGCTTGGTAGCGTAAAATTTTTTGGGGACATAGGAGTTCTTGAGTTCAAATCCCCTTGAATGCAAGTGATCGAAAGATTATTTATAGAACTATAAAGTTTTTGGTTGACTTGTGAAGTCGTTGGGTTGGATTGTGTATGTGGAGTGCGTGAGTGATGAGTGGCCTTGTGATTTGATGGGTTGGCTTATGTATGTGAGGTGTGTGAGAGACAAGAAGCCTTATGAAGTGGTTGGGTTGGCTTGTGTTAATGGAAAAGAAGGGACAAGATAAGGATTGGGTCACCTTATGCCTGTGAAATAGAGGGACAAGGTGCCTTGTGCAAGGTTAGGACGCCTTGTGCCCTTTGGTGAGATGACATAGTGGGTGTATAGGTTAGAAATTCTAAGAGTAGGTTGTGTTGGGTTGCCTTGTGCAACTAGGTGAGGCTCCTTGTGGGTGTGCAGTAAAGGAGTTCTGAGCCTTGGACTTGATGGGTTGCCTTGTACCAATGATTGGGTCACCTTGGGTGGCCTACATGGATAGGGTTCTGAGACAATGCAATAGCAAGACGCCTTGTCCCTTTGCTTAGATCGACCCAAGACTTAGAAATCTTGAATTTTCGGTCACCTTGCCCACTAAAAAGTCGTCTTGCCTATATTAAAACTTGACTTATAGGTCGCCTTGTTCCCAAATAAGTCACCCTGTCTATGTAAATTTTGTGCTTACAAGTCATTCTGCCCATAATGCAAGTTGCCTTGCTTTGACTGAAGTGGTGCTGCGCTCGAGAGGTATCTCTAAATTTCTCCATTCGGACTAACCTGATAGCACTCTAGAGGAGGCTCGAGCTAATGCCAAGACTAGGATATTTTGTGAATTACAACAAGAATGAAAACCTTTAACGATTCCGTCCTTGGTCGCGGTAGACCATTGTTGAAAACTATGAGTTTTGGCAACCCCATGATTTTTTAAAAATATACCGATATGAATGGATGTATGTGATTTTATTTATGGTTTATTGAATCTTGTTGGTAACATGATGAACCTTGATTTTTCTATACTACAACAATATAGATTTGAGATATTTATTTGGCACATATGTAATCATCCCTCATTTATTATCATAGCATGCTATATACTCACTAGTTTTAGTTTATACCTACCCCACCTAATTTCATTTTTATAGAGGAAGTTTACTTGACACTCGAGGATGTCTAGCGTCAGAATTTGGGAGATAACCTTCACTACTTATTCTTGGTATAGATCTTATTTTAGCTTTTTGAGATATCGATAATTAGACCCGAGTAGGGTATTTTTGTATAAAACTTACTAGGAAACTGATTTAACCCTATATTTGGTTTTGGTTGGACTTACGAATGTATAATTTTATTAAGGGCCCTAAATTTCTCTTTTACGAAGTTCATTTGGGAAATATTTGATGGTTTTTATTTTCCTATCCCTCAAATAGTACTTTGTTTTATTGGTTGATGATGTTGAGTGGCCAAGATGGCCTTTGCTTTGTTAGATATTTTGTTAGCTTTGTGGTGCTTTGAAGCATGGGGTGGAAATTTATATTGTTTCATAATAGCACGGGAGTTATCGCATGCCAGGACCTACGGGTCGTGACAATTCTATTGATACCAGAATTTAGGCTCTCGATTTGAGAATGTTTTAAAACGTTTGAAAAGTTTTTCAAGTACTTTAAAAAGGTTTTCAATTGGTTTCAAAATCGTTTTGAAAAATCTCGATATTTGAAGTATTTCAAATGATTTCAAATACCTCCTATGGGTCATAGGGAAGTAGGAATATCATTTTTAGAGGGGTTAAACATTTAGTTTAATTCCTGTTACATATGTTAAGTCTAGACTTTCTTTCATAGAACTCTATCTCCTAGAAGAAGGACGAGAAACCCGAATGAATTTCTCCGACTTCATTTTCACAACCCGAGACTGTATCGTCTTTACATGCACCTCTTCTAATGTCGACACACTCGGCTCTTTCAATTGGGATTCCTACTCTTCCTATAGTCACTCTCCAGCAAGTGATGGAGTGGTGGAGCACCTATAGAGCACAGTTTCAAGTTCCACACCAAACTCCAGTCCCTCTGCCAATTCCGTCTCTAATGTCGGTTATCGCACTGAGTGCTTCAATGGCACCTCCTCCCTTGGTTGTTGCATCAACCGACTACCCTATCATTGACTTATCAAAATTGATCAAAGAGGTAAAACAACTGAGATATGAGATATTCTTAGGCACGTGTGATATCTCAGTGGCCGAAAATTGGATTAGCCGAATTTAGGAGACCGTTACCAATATGAGGTTGGATAATAAGATGAAATTATAGGTAGCTATGAAATTATTAGATAAGGGTGTCCGAACCTGGTGAAAAAACGTAGAGAGTAAAACTTCTACACCTCCTACGTGGGGAGAATTCCTCAGAGCTTTTGAAAAAAAATATTTCACCCTATTCTATAGAGATTAGAAAAGGGAAGAATTTTTCAAATTAGCCCAATGAAACAAAATGGTTACAAAATATGAAACTGAGTTAAGAGAATTAGCAACCTATGTTCTGGAGTTTGTGAAATCAGAGGAGTCCCTTTGTGTAAAGTTTGAATCAGGGTTAAATTTGAGTATAAGGGAGAAAATGTCGATGACAAAGGGGAATACATTTCAAAATATTTTGGAGTTAACCTTGAGAGCCGAGAAGATGGTTATTGAGAGAGGAAAGGTCAGAGAAAACCATGACAAGAAAAGAAAGTTTGGATTCTCTGCGAGTCAAAGATCAAACAAGAGTAAACGCATAAACCCTATAGTGGAGGTTCAGTTTTTGGGTCTGTTGGCTCTTCGAAGAGCCATCAATTTCCTAAGTTTGACACTTTCACTTCTAGTGCCATGTTCGGAAGTAAATCAATAGGGTCAAAGAAAGAGCCTTGCCGAAATTATAAAAAAAACATTATTCTGAACCATGTCCTGAGGCTCAAAAGTGTTTCTAATGTGAAAAAGTGGGGCGTTTTCACAATACTTACCCTGAATTGGGTCTAAGCGAGCATGGAAGTCAAATGAGTCACGATCACACGAGTGACACTAGGGGTGGTCCACTCAATGTCCTTGCATCATCAGCCAATACCGCTCCACGAACGGTTACCGGGAGCTATACGGTGGTTGTTCCTCCTCAATGTCCCTAATAGAGAAATCAAATGAGAGTGAGGAAGCTCAGAATAATCCTGACGTAGTCACAGGTAATTTCTCTTATATTTGAAATTGATAATTTAGAAGTTTTGGGTATAAATGCTATGTGATTTTGTAGTTATAAGTTTCTGATGATATTGCATGATAATGAAGTTGGGGGGAAATGAATTTAGTGATTTATGATAGTTTATGGTGGTATAGATCATAGTATGGCTTGATTGAGTCTGTTGAATCTGTCAAATACTTCAATTTCTGACAAATTGCTCTCATGAGTTAACTTGATCTCTATTCAAGTCGTCTTATCCACTCCATTTGCCAAGGCAGGTCGACTTGTCCTAAGATGTAAGTCGACTTGTATGTACCAAGTTGAATTTTGATAATTCTATTGTTTAATAATTTCCGTTTATAGATACGATAAATATTTTTGGGGTTAATACCCATGTGTTGATTGATACGGGTTTAAATAACTCATTTATGAGCACAAGATTCACTAAGCACTACAATAGACTATTGGCCTTACTCGAATAGGATTTGATAGTTACACCCCCTTGGAAGAGCAAGTGGTTAGGAATACGGTATACAGAGGTTGCAAAGTAAAAGTGGATGAAGTGATTCTAGAGACGAATCTGATTCCGCTAGATATGGTGGATTTTGATGCCATCCTGGGTATACATCGGCTATACTTCCACCGAGCATCGTGGATTGCTTCACCAAAGAGGTAGAGTGTAACACCGACACCGTGGTGTCCGTACAAGTATACTGTTCATGAAATTAAATAAAATATTTCTCCGTTTACATATAGAGAGAATTTTAAATTATATTGATTTTCGATTTTGAGGTAGGTAATTTGAAATTTTTGGGATATTTAAAATATCTGTAATTCCGATTTATAAGTAAAGTGGGTATAAAAATATATAGATGATTATTTATTCATTTATTAATTTATACATTTACTCACTTAATTCTTGATCAATTTATTTACAAAAAAAAGAAATATAATAATAATAAGAATAATAATCATAATAATAATAATAGATATAAAAAAAAAAAAAAAAAAAAAGAGAAAAAAAAAGAAAAGTCAAAATTAGGGCAAAGCCCTAATTCTCTCAATTTTCCTCTTTTCTCTCTCTCTCTCTCTTTCTCTCCCTCGCCGCCTCTCCCTCTCCCCGCGGCTCCTTCTTCCCGCGCCGCCGCGACTTCCTCCATCGCGGCTGCTCGGCTCCGCCACCCCACGGTGGTTGACCACTGCATCTCCCTCTCACTCTCTATCTCTCTGTTTTCTCTCTCTCATGTCTCCCTCTCGCTCGATCTCTCGCGACCCACCGCGCCGCCCGCTCGGCCACCACGGCCACCGCGAGCCACCGCGGTCCTCCACCGCCGAACCGCGAACACCCACCCTGTCTCTTTCTTTTCGCGCGCGTGATCGCGCGCCGGCAAGGGCGATTTCCGCGGGCCGCGCGCTTCCTGGGCCGACCGTCCCCTCCGCGCGTGCCCCGGCGTAGCGACAACCATGCCCCGGCGCGCTCTCCTCGCGCACGCCCCTCGCCGCGCGCGATAGCTTCTTTTCGCTGGCGGACTTGTTGCAACCTCTGCTGCGGGATAGTTGGTGACTTTCGGAAACCCTAGCCATGCGGCCGTGAGATCCGGTCTGCATAGGTGAGGTTCGGGCCCTAACCCTAATTTTAGGGTTTCAGCTTTAGATTTCTGAAATTGACTTTAAATTGGGAGCTTTGCAGGTTTCGAATGGAATGAGAAGACAGGTTGGACGAAGGTTGCGAACCGCAAAACACCCTAGGTGAGGGATTTTCAATCCCTTCAATGTTCAGACTATTCTGTTGAAATTAGTTTGAGAATAAATGTAGATATATTCTGAAAATATGTTAGATCCGTAAGAAATGCTTTATTCTTGAGAGTTTGTATGAAATTATTGAGGTTAGGTCTAGAAATTGATATAAATTGGGCTGCAAAGCATGATTGAATGTCTTAGAGAGCATTAGAGTTTTGTTTGATTGGTCTGTGTAGTTTTTCTTGAGATTTGAATTGAAATTGGCATGAATTTAATTAGGGTTATGTAAATTCGGGAGAAATTGGTACAATTGAGGAATATTGTAAATTTAAAGTCGTTGGTGATTTGAAATGATTTCTCTTAGAGTTTAATTTGACGAATGCATGAAAATAATGAGAAATTGGGATTTGAGTTTAAGGATCGATGCAGTCTTTCTCATTATAAGTTGTCTTGCATATAGGCAATCAAAATACTATTTCCATATGATGAAAATAGGTTTCAATACCTTTGAAATGACATATGGGTTGAAGAAATCGGATGAAAATCGAAAAGTGTATGATTTTTCAAAGATTTTTAATCTTGAAGGAAATTTAATTATTTTAGACTTGCTTCCGACTTTGAGAGATTGTAGGATTGAAGTTGACTCAAATTTGATTTTGTTAATTATTTATAAATGAAATACCATTGATGACAAGATTGTGTGGCTAGAATTTGGGATGATTTGAGTGTATTTTTGGAGTGTTAAAATGTGGATTTGTTGTACTTGTGTTATTGGCTATGTATATGTGAAATTGAGGCCAAGAGTGTGAGAAATTATGTACGCTGAATTTTGGATAGAGATTAGTGAGCATGTGGATGTAAAATTGTATTGATCGAATCCATTGGAGAGATTGGGAATGACTCTAGTAAGCAAGATGGAGGTTTATATGTGTACGTAATAAGGTATTGAAAGTGTATGCATATATATAGTGATATTGGTGTGTTAAAGTGATATGAAAATGTGCAAGTGTAAAGAATGAGCAAAAGCATGTGTTTGTAATTATATAATAAATGTATAGAATTGTATTGGTGTATTGAAGAGAAGAAGTTGATAAAGAATTTTGAATAAAAGTGTGTTGGTGTATATGCCGACTCTTATGTATGACGAGAGATTGGATTGGTGTGAGCTTTGTGTAGGATTGATTGAGTAATATCACTTGAGTCTTATGGATATGTTGTAAGCATAACTTTCTCTACACATCTCCGAATGACGTGAGGTTGTCTGTCTTAGACACTAGACATCCTTAGCTTTAAAAAATGAAATAAGAAACCTCTGTATTTGTAAAGGTGTATTAGAAGTTATAGCCTATTTTCTATAACTGCGCAGGTTTGAAACTTGCAGATTTCATACATGCGTAAGTGTTGGATGTCTTGATCGAGGGGAGCACTGTTTCGGCACTTGTTGTGCATTGTAGGGAGTGATTGACCCTCCCGTATACTGTGAGTGGGTTTTATTGAAATGTTTTCGTTTAATATGCAAACTCTGTTTTACAACTTTGATAAATGAGCATGATTTACCGCGTGCTTAAAATGTTTTGACTGGCTTTGAAAATGATTTTTGTGAACCGATGGAGTGTCTGAAAATGTGGTTGAATTATGAAATATGCATCCATGTGATTGAAATGTAAAATGTGCCATTTTATGCTATATGTTGCATTTGGTTTGTAAACCTGATTTACGGCACATATTGTGATATGATATTGATTTTGGCCTTGAGGGCTGTGATATGATCGTGGTATTGATATTGGCCTTGAGGGCTGTGATATGTATTGTTCCGTAGCTACGAAGGACACCGTGAGAGGCGCTTTGGTGGCGTCCGGATATGCCTAAGGCCTGGGGTATCCCACGAGTTGTCGGGATTATATTTACGACACGGTACTAGGCAGGTTGAACCCGAAAGGGGGAGGATTTGGACACTCTTCAAATCTAGCACCTGGACGAGGTCCGTCGCCAACGCCGGGGTAGAGAGCACTTTAAATAAAATCGCATAAAACACCCCCGGTGCGCCTGTCATAGGTCGTGGTAGACCTCTGCCGGGAGTTTTACTGGGACTCTATGATTTTGATGAAAGTATTTTGGATGCATATTTGATTTGTTGATGCGTGCAAATGATATATTGTTGAAATGAAAAGCATGATGATTTGAAATATGATTTATATACTTATGTTTTGACACTCCAGTTTCACACCCCATATTACACGATTACATTGACCCACTCACTCACTGAGTATTATTCCCTGAATACTCACCCCTCCTTTTTCCTCCCCAGACAGGATGTTGGTGCTAGGCGACGCTTTGACTTTAGAGGTTTGATGGCTTGATGTGGATTTGGATGATTTACGACGGTGAGATTAAGTTTTAAATTTAAAATATGAATTTCATACTTTATGTAGACCTCTGAGGTCTTGTTGAGGTCCGTAGTTGGCCGTGTACTTATTTTGGGATGACTGTATAAAATTATGTATAGTTATTTGCGAAACTCTCATATTTCACTTGCATTGAGGCATTTGTAAATGTTTAAAGTGTAAACTTGGGAATTTGTATTATATTTGTATAACTTTAGGCCCGCTCGGTGTAGCGGCTGTTCATGCTCTAGTTGGGCATGACAGTAGAGGTCTGTAGCTAGGACTGTTGGTGATTTGTTAGCCTTGCGTTGTCTGGATGTCGGTTGGGAGATTTGGTGGATTGTTTTGAGGCCGGGATGGCCATGTGTTTAAATTTACAGGATGATTTTAAATTTATACAGGTTTATACAGGTTATTGTACATGGGAGACCTCCGATTTATGGGGAGGTTATGCCCGATTTTCTGTAGAAATACAGCCGGCATCCAGGTCAACGGGCGGCTGTTCACGATTCCCGGTTTGGGGCGTGACAGTTCGGGTGGTATCAGAGCTCTAGGTTGAGAGCTATGTAGAAAGAGAGTCTTGAAAACATTCCCAAGTGTGTTGTGTTTAAAGTCCTCAATGCATGAGAGTTTCATACAGTCATGAAGTCCCAGTACATGGTCATAGGTATATGAGTTATTTTTTTTAGGGGGTTAGATACGGTGCGTATCTAACCTATCATATCATTTCTATCGGTTTTTAAACCGGTAACTTTATTCATTTTTAGGGGGTTAGTTATTTCACAACTAACCCTAATCTTTGAATCATATCTGATTTGAGTTCTTCGTTTGAAAGATTATGATTACTAAACGAGGTACTAGATTTGTACCTGAGATACCTAGAATATTCGAGGATGTATCCTCATCATGTGTATCCTTCTGGCATGTTTTTAGCCGGCTATTATAGCCACGGTTCTATTACCATCATTTGAGGCATTTATGCAGGTGTATGAGTGATACACCTCCTATTGGATTCGAATGCTTTGATTCATAACTCAAATTCTTTTTAGGGGGTTAGTTACTCCGTAACTAACCCTAATCCTGGATTTTCACTTAATGAAAGAGTGCTCTGTTTGCATAACTATGCTGCCTAGATGTACTAGGCGCGGTGCACCACTAGATTCTCTCAGTGTCTGATGCACTTATGACACTCGAGACTTCACGAGTACCAGAGGATGTTTTCTCTACTTACGCACCTTCACTAGTGCCACCCTCAGCACCTCCACTGGATGGTACAGCTGAGATTTCTCCGCCACCACTCGACGCCTTGAGACAGTGGCAGGAGTGGTTCAGTAGATATGGGGTGCAGATGCCCCCACCCTTACTATAGACTCCAGCGACCGCACTTGCGGCTATACTTGCTCCTACGACACCGATTCCTCCTTCGGTGACTGGTTCTTCCATTTCTACTCCAACCGATGAGATTTCGGTTATCTTGAGACGCATCCATGAGCTTACTCAGTTGGTGACAGAGTTATGACAGCTCAGATACATAGACTTTTCAGGATCTAGTGATGCCGTAGCGGTGAAGCACTAGATCTATAGGATTCGCAGGATCTTTACTGATGTGGGATTGCCTGAGGAGCTCAGATTGAGAGTTGTTGAGAGACTCATCAACGGTGATGCCCTCACTTGGTGGGAGGCTAATTGTGACGAGGCTATTGACCCACTGCGGTAGGAGGACTTCTTAAGGGAGTTCGACCGCAGATATTTTACGGAGTCCTAGTAGGACATATAGGGTTGAGACCCGACGAGCCAGAGCTCGAAGTGGGGTAGGACTTCTAACTTTTAGAGAAGTCCCTCTCACTTTACATCAGCACAGTTTGGACAGGGACCATGTCCCTAGAGTTTTAGAGTATAGGCCTCTAGTGCCTCTAGTTATTCCACAGCATTGCACCATTCTATTTGTCGTGACTGCGGCTGATATCATTTTGGAGCTTGCGGAGCTCCCTTTAGATGCTTCTAATATGGGAAGCAAGGACATATTTGTAACTTTTGTCCTGACCTAGATTTCAGAGGTCAGGTGTCACAGACACACATGGGTGAACCATGGACAGGTCAACAGGGAGTACCTGCACATTCAGTACACACCGCTCCATGGACTGCAGCCGGGAGCAATATTGCATTAGGCTCTTCACTATAGGAGCCGAGGGCACAGACCCACGTGTATGTTATAACACAGGAGGATGCTTAGGCGAACCCAGATACGATCATGGGTAATCCTCCAGTAGATTCTTTTGCTTAGGAGTTTATAGATACTCTCCTTTTTGAAATCATGTATATCATGATACCTATGTACCGTTTTGACTAGTTAAAGCTCTAGAAGCTTAACTATTGTGATCCTCTTTTGAAACCATACATCTCATGATGATATGTACGGTTATGACTGGTTAAAGCCTTAGAGGCTTGACTTCTTGATATATATATACGTATATCTTTTGCGTATCCTATATTAGATCATTTTTCGATTTCTCGCATCATGAGTATCATGAAAATACTCAGAGTCGACGCCCGTGTTCTTATTGACACTAGTTCAGACTATTCTTACATGAGAGTATTATTTCGCTCGACAGTTGGGTAGACTGTTATCGTCACTAGATGAGGAGCTACTAGTTATCACTCCTCTTGATGAGCAATTGGTCTGAAATTTCAGTATATAGAGAGTGCTTATCTCTCTTATTGATGGGACTCCGTGCATTAGGAGTCATTTTGATTAGTGATGATCGAGCAGTATTACTAGCTTGATTTGAAATGAGGCCGACCTTGCTCGACTACATTAGAGAGATTTACGGAGCAAATGAGGAGCTCCAAGGTATTCTTGATAGATCGGTAGAGATGATGACAGAGAGTTCCGAGTCCGTTAGTAGTATATCGATAACGGGTTTGCATTCCCGTCGACAGTGAATCTTCGTAGACATATTCTAGAGGAAGTTCATTCCTCCATTTGCGTTATGCATTTGAGAGGTACAAAAAAAAAATGTACCTAACGATCCGAGATAGTTATTAGTAGTCTGGTATAAAGAGAGAGTTCGTTGTTTGATGCCTGGTTTGTCAGTAGATGATGGCCAAGCATCAGTGACCTACAGGCGCTTTGTAGCCTTTTCCATTCTCGAGTGGAAGTAGAAACACGTCACAATGGATTTTGTGACAAGAATTGTCGCGGACTTTAGCACGACACGATGCTAAAATTGGGTGATCGTTGATAGACTCACCAAGTCTGCACATTTCATTCTGATTCGTGGTTATTTTCTTTAGAGGTATTGGAACGTCTTTATACTGGCCTAACCAGTATCAGGATGCCCCATATGAGGCACTGTGTGACAGGGGGTGCCGCACTCCGATATGTTAGGGTGTGGTCGTAGAACGACATCTCAACAATGTTGAGTTGATTTGGAAATGAAAGATAAAGTTAGGGTCATTTGTGTGCGGATGAGAGCCGCCTAGGACAGGTAGAAGGTATAGGCCGATCGTAGACGGCGACACCTTGAGTTGCCACAGGAGATATGATTTTCTTGAGGGTATTTCCTTTAAAATGAGTTATACGATTCAGATAGCGGGACAATCTGAGTCCCAGATATATTTGTACCCTTCCGTATCCTTGAGAGGGTCGGAAGTGTGGCATACAGATTTGAGTTGCCAAATGAACTATTCCGTATTCATGTCTCAGTACTGAGGAAGTACCTAGCCTCCTTTTAGTTTCGAGGACGAAACTTGTTTTTAGGGGGTTAGAAAATGTAACACCGACACCGTGGTGTCCGTACAAGTATACTGTTCATGAAATTAAATAAAATATTTCTCCGTTTACATATAGAGAGAATTTTAAATTATATTGATTTTCGATTTTGAGGTAGGTAATTTGAAATTTTTGGGATATTTAAAATATCTGTAATTCCGATTTATAAGTAAAGTGGGTATAAAAATATATAGATGATTATTTATTCATTTATTAATTTATACATTTACTCACTTAATTCTTGATCAATTTATTTACAAAAAAAAGAAATATAATAATAATAAGAATAATAATCATAATAATAATAATAGATATAAAAAAAAAAAAAAAAAAAAAAGAGAAAAAAAAAGAAAAGTCAAAATTAGGGCAAAGCCCTAATTCTCTCATTTTTCCTCTTTTCTCTCTCTCTCTCTCTTTCTCTCCCTCGCCGCCTCTCCCTCTCCCCGCGGCTCCTTCTTCCCGCGCCGCCGCGACTTCCTCCATCGCGGCTGCTCGGCTCCGCCACCCCACGGTGGTTGACCACTGCATCTCCCTCTCACTCTCTATCTCTCTGGTTTCTCTCTCTCTGTGGTCTCCCTCTCGCTCGATCTCTCGCGATCCACCGCGCCGCCCGCTCGGCCACCACGGCCACCGCGAGCCACCGCGGTCCTCCACCGCCGAACCGCGAACACCCACAGCCGCTGTCTCTTTCTCGTCGCAGATCGCGCAGCAGGCGCGATTTCTCGCGCGGCACAAAAGCCCTGGCCGCCCCGATCGTCCCCTCTCGCGCGTGCCGGCGTGCGACAACCATGCCCCGGCCGGCGCGCCTCCCCCGCGACGCCCTCTCATGGCGCGATAGCTTCTTTCTCGGCGGACTTGCTGCAACCTCTCTGCGAAGCATAGTTGGTGACTTTCGAAACCCTAGGCTGCACTGTGAGATCCGGTCTGCATAGGTGAGGTTCAGTCCCTAACCCTAATTTTAGGGTTTCAGCTTTAGATTTCTGAAATTGACTTTAAATTGGGAGCTTTGCAGGTTTCGGAATGGAATGAGAAGACAGTTGGACGAAGGTTGCGAACTGCAAAACACCCTAGGTGAGGGATTTTCAATCCCTTCAATGTTCTGACTATTCTGTTGAAATTAGTTTGAGAATAAATGTAGATATATTCTGAAAATATGTTAGATCCGTAAGAAATGCTTTATTCTTGAGAGTTTGTATGAAATTATTGAGGTTAGGTCTAGAAATTGATATAAATTGTGCGCAAAGCATGATTGAATGTCTTAGAGAGCATTAGAGTTTTGTTTGATTGGTCTGTGTAGTTTTTCTTGAGATTTGAATTGAAATTGGCATGAATTTAATTAGGGTTATGTAAATTCGGGAGAAATTGGTACAATTGAGGAATATTGTAAATTTAAAGTCGTTGGTGATTTGAAATGATTTCTCTTAGAGTTTAATTTGACGAATGCATGAAAATAATGAGAAATTGGGATTTGAGTTTAAGGATCGATGCGGTCTTTCTCATTATAAGTTGTCTTGCATATAGGCAATCAAAATACTATTTCCATATGATGAAAATAGGTTTCAATACCTTTGAAATGACATATGGGTTGAAGAAATCGGATGAAAATCGAAAAGTGTATGATTTTTCAAAGATTTTTAATCTTGAAGGAAATTTAATTATTTTAGACTTGCTTCCGACTTTGAGAGATTGTAGGATTGAAGTTGACTCAAATTTGATTTTGTTAATTATTTATAAATGAAATACCATTGATGACAAGATTGTGTGGCTAGAATTTGGGATGATTTGAGTGTATTTTTGGAGTGTTAAAATGTGGATTTGTTGTACTTGTGTTATTGGCTATGTATATGTGAAATTGAGGCCAAGAGTGTGAGAAATTATGTACGCTGAATTTTGGATAGAGATTAGTGAGCATGTGGATGTAAAATTGTATTGATCGAATCCATTGGAGAGATTGGGAATGACTCTAGTAAGCAAGATGGAGGTTTATATGTGTACGTAATAAGGTATTGAAAGTGTATGCATATATATAGTGATATTGGTGTGTTAAAGTGATATGAAAATGTGCAAGTGTAAAGAATGAGCAAAAGCATGTGTTTGTAATTATATAATAAATGTATAGAATTGTATTGGTGTATTGAAGAGAAGAAGTTGATAAAGAATTTTGAATAAAAGTGTGTTGGTGTATATGCCGACTCTTATGTACGACGAGAGATTGGATTGGTGTGAGCTTTGTGTAGGATTGATTGAGTAATATCACTTGAGTCTTATGGATATGTTGTAAGCATAACTTTCTCTACACATCTCCGAATGACGTGAGGTTGTCTGTCTTAGACACTAGACATCCTTAGCTTTAAAAAATGAAATAAGAAACCTTTTGATTTGTAAAGGTGTATTAGAAGTTATAGCCTATTTTCTATAATCTAGCAGGTTTGAAACTTGCAGATTTCATACATGCGTAAGTGTTGGATGTCTTGATCGAGGGGAGCACTGTTTCGGCACTTGTTGTGCATTGTAGGGAGTGATTGACCCTCCCGTATACTGTGAGTGGGTTTTATTGAAATGTTTTCGTTTAATATGCAAACTCTGTTTTACAACAGTTTGATAAATGAGCATGATTTACCGCGTGCTTAAAATGTTTTGACTGGCTTTGAAAATGATTTTTGTGAACCGATGGAGTGTCTGAAAATGTGGTTGAATTATGAAATATGCATCCATGTGATTGAAATGTAAAATGTGCCATTTTATGCTATATGTTGCATTTGGTTTGTAAACCTGATTTACGGCACATATTGTGATATGATATTGATTTTGGCCTTGAGGGCTGTGATATGATCGTGGTATTGATATTGGCCTTGAGGGCTGTGATATGTATTGTTCCGTAGCTACGAAGGACACCGTGAGAGGCGCTTTGGTGGCGTCCGGATATGCCTAAGGCCTGGGGTATCCCACGAGTTGTCGGGATTATATTTACGACACGGTACTAGGCAGGTTGAACCCGAAAGGGGGAGGATTTGGACACTCTTCAAATCTAGCACCTGGACGAGGTCCGTCGCCAACGCCGGGGTAGAGAGCACTTTAAATAAAATCGCATAAAACACCCCCGGTGCGCCTGTCATAGGTCGTGGTAGACCTCTCAGCCGGAGTTTTACTACTGGGGCTCTATGATTTTGATGAAAGTATTTTGGATGCATATTTGATTTGTTGATGCGTGCAAATGATATATTGTTGAAATGAAAAGCATGATGATTTGAAATATGATTTATATACTTATGTTTTGACACTCCAGTTTCACACCCCATATTACACGATTACATTGACCCACTCACTCACTGAGTATTATTCCCTGAATACTCACCCCTCCTTTTTCCTCCCCGCACGGGGATGTTGGTGCTAGGCGACGCTTTGACTTTAGAGGTTTGATGGCTTGATGTGGATTTGGATGATTTACGACGGTGAGATTAAGTTTTAAATTTAAAATATGAATTTCATACTTTATGTAGACCCTGCGAGGTCTTGTTGAGGTCCGTAGTTGGCCGTGTACTTATTTTGGGATGACTGTATAAAATTATGTATAGTTATTTGCGAAACTCTCATATTTCACTTGCATTGAGGCATTTGTAAATGTTTAAAGTGTAAACTTGGGAATTTGTATTATATTTGTATAACTTTAGGCCCGCTCGGTGTAGCGGCTGTTCATGCTCTAGTTGGGCATGACAGTAGAGGTCTGTAGCTAGGACTGTTGGTGATTTGTTAGCCTTGCGTTGTCTGGATGTCGGTTGGGAGATTTGGTGGATTGTTTTGAGG
This sequence comes from Dillenia turbinata, assembly GCA_037126225.1. Taxonomy (NCBI): domain Eukaryota; kingdom Viridiplantae; phylum Streptophyta; class Magnoliopsida; order Dilleniales; family Dilleniaceae; genus Dillenia; species Dillenia turbinata. The sequence goes on along the minus strand of JBAMMX010000008.1, from coordinate 17,487,495 downwards.
CCGGGATGGCCATGTGTTTAAATTTACAGGATGATTTTAAATTTATACAGGTTTATACAGGTTATTGTACATGGGAGACCTCCGATTTATGGGGAGGTTATGCCCGATTTTCTGTAGAAATACAGCCGGCATCCAGGTCAACGGGCGGCTGTTCACGATTCCCGGTTTGGGGCGTGACAGTTCGGGTGGTATCAGAGCTCTAGGTTGAGAGCTATGTAGAAAGAGAGTCTTGAAAACATTCCCAAGTGTGTTGTGTTTAAAGTCCTCAATGCATGAGAGTTTCATACAGTCATGAAGTCCCAGTAGACATGGTCATAGGTATATGAGTTATTTTTTTTAGGGGGTTAGATACGGTGCGTATCTAACCTATCATATCATTTCTATCGGTTTTTAAACCGGTAACTTTATTCATTTTTAGGGGGTTAGTTATTTCACAACTAACCCTAATCTTTGAATCATATCTGATTTGAGTTCTTCGTTTGAAAGATTATGATTACTAAACGAGGTACTAGATTTGTACCTGAGATACCTAGAATATTCGAGGATGTATCCTCATCATGTGTATCCTTCTGGCATGTTTTTAGCCGGCTATTATAGCCACGGTTCTATTACCATCATTTGAGGCATTTATGCAGGTGTATGAGTGATACACCTCCTATTGGATTCGAATGCTTTGATTCATAACTCAAATTCTTTTTAGGGGGTTAGTTACTCCGTAACTAACCCTAATCCTGGATTTTCACTTAATGAAAGAGTGCTCTGTTTGCATAACTATGCTGCCTAGATGTACTAGGCGCGGTGCACCACTAGATTCTCTCAGTGTCTGATGCACTTATGACACTCGAGACTTCACGAGTACCAGAGGATGTTTTCTCTACTTACGCACCTTCACTAGTGCCACCCTCAGCACCTCCACTGGATGGTACAGCTGAGATTTCTCCGCCACCACTCGACGCCTTGAGACAGTGGCAGGAGTGGTTCAGTAGATATGGGGTGCAGATGCCCCCACCCTTACTATAGACTCCGACACCGCACTTGCGGCTATACTTGCTCCTACGACACCGATTCCTCCTTCGGTGACTGGTTCTTCCATTTCTACTCCAACCGATGAGATTTCGGTTATCTTGAGACGCATCCATGAGCTTACTCAGTTGGTGACAGAGTTATGACAGCTCAGATACATAGACTTTTCAGGATCTAGTGATGCCGTAGCGGTGAAGCACTAGATCTATAGGATTCGCAGGATCTTTACTGATGTGGGATTGCCTGAGGAGCTCAGATTGAGAGTTGTTGAGAGACTCATCAACGGTGATGCCCTCACTTGGTGGGAGGCTAATTGTGACGAGGCTATTGACCCACTGCGGTAGGAGGACTTCTTAAGGGAGTTCGACCGCAGATATTTTACGGAGTCCTAGTAGGACATATAGGGTTGAGACCCGACGAGCCAGAGCTCGAAGTGGGGTAGGACTTCTAACTTTTAGAGAAGTCCCTCTCACTTTACATCACGCGGGGTTGGACAGGGACCATGTCCCTAGAGTTTTAGAGTATAGGCCTCTAGTGCCTCTAGTTATTCCACAGCATTGCACCATTCTATTTGTCGTGACTGCGGCTGATATCATTTTGGAGCTTGCGGAGCTCCCTTTAGATGCTTCTAATATGGGAAGCAAGGACATATTTGTAACTTTTGTCCTGACCTAGATTTCAGAGGTCAGGTGTCACAGACACACATGGGTGAACCATGGACAGGTCAACAGGGAGTACCTGCACATTCAGTACACACCGCTCCATGGACTGCAGCCGGGAGCAATATTGCATTAGGCTCTTCACTATAGGAGCCGAGGGCACAGACCCACGTGTATGTTATAACACAGGAGGATGCTTAGGCGAACCCAGATACGATCATGGGTAATCCTCCAGTAGATTCTTTTGCTTAGGAGTTTATAGATACTCTCCTTTTTGAAATCATGTATATCATGATACCTATGTACCGTTTTGACTAGTTAAAGCTCTAGAAGCTTAACTATTGTGATCCTCTTTTGAAACCATACATCTCATGATGATATGTACGGTTATGACTGGTTAAAGCCTTAGAGGCTTGACTTCTTGATATATATATACGTATATCTTTTGCGTATCCTATATTAGATCATTTTTCGATTTCTCGCATCATGAGTATCATGAAAATACTCAGAGTCGACGCCCGTGTTCTTATTGACACTAGTTCAGACTATTCTTACATGAGAGTATTATTTCGCTCGACAGTTGGGTAGACTGTTATCGTCACTAGATGAGGAGCTACTAGTTATCACTCCTCTTGATGAGCAATTGGTCTGAAATTTCAGTATATAGAGAGTGCTTATCTCTCTTATTGATGGGACTCCGTGCATTAGGAGTCATTTTGATTAGTGATGATCGAGCAGTATTACTAGCTTGATTTGAAATGAGGCCGACCTTGCTCGACTACATTAGAGAGATTTACGGAGCAAATGAGGAGCTCCAAGGTATTCTTGATAGATCGGTAGAGATGATGACAGAGAGTTCCGAGTCCGTTAGTAGTATATCGATAACGGGTTTGCATTCCCGTCGACAGTGAATCTTCGTAGACATATTCTAGAGGAAGTTCATTCCTCCATTTGCGTTATGCATTTGAGAGGTACCAAAAAAAAATGTACCTAACGATCCGAGATAGTTATTAGTAGTCTGGTATAAAGAGAGAGTTCGTTGTTTGATGCCTGGTTTGTCAGTAGATGATGGCCAAGCATCAGTGACCTACAGGCGCTTTGTAGCCTTTTCCATTCTCGAGTGGAAGTAGAAACACGTCACAATGGATTTTGTGACAAGAATTGTCGCGGACTTTAGCACGACACGATGCTAAAATTGGGTGATCGTTGATAGACTCACCAAGTCTGCACATTTCATTCTGATTCGTGGTTATTTTCTTTAGAGGTATTGGAACGTCTTTATACTGGCCTAACCAAGATCGGATGCCCCATATGAGGCACTGTGTGACAGGGGGTGCCGCACTCCGATATGTTAGGGTGTGGTCGTAGAACGACATCTCAACAATGTTGAGTTGATTTGGAAATGAAAGATAAAGTTAGGGTCATTTGTGTGCGGATGAGAGCCGCCTAGGACAGGTAGAAGGTATAGGCCGATCGTAGACGGCGACACCTTGAGTTGCCACAGGAGATATGATTTTCTTGAGGGTATTTCCTTTAAAATGAGTTATACGATTCAGATAGCGGGACAATCTGAGTCCCAGATATATTTGTACCCTTCCGTATCCTTGAGAGGGTCGGAAGTGTGGCATACAGATTTGAGTTGCCAAATGAACTATTCCGTATTCATGTCTCAGTACTGAGGAAGTACCTAGCCTCCTTTTAGTTTCGAGGACGAAACTTGTTTTTAGGGGGTTAGAAAATGTAACACCGACACCGTGGTGTCCGTACAAGTATACTGTTCATGAAATTAAATAAAATATTTCTCCGTTTACATATAGAGAGAATTTTAAATTATATTGATTTTCGATTTTGAGGTAGGTAATTTGAAATTTTTGGGATATTTAAAATATCTGTAATTCCGATTTATAAGTAAAGTGGGTATAAAAATATATAGATGATTATTTATTCATTTATTAATTTATACATTTACTCACTTAATTCTTGATCAATTTATTTACAAAAAAAAGAAATATAATAATAATAAGAATAATAATCATAATAATAATAATAGATATAAAAAAAAAAAAAAGAGAAAAAAAAGAAAAGTCAAAATTAGGGCAAAGCCCTAATTCTCTCATTTTTCCTCTTTTCTCTCTCTCTCTCTTTCTCTCCCTCGCCGCCTCTCCCTCTCCCCTGGCTCCTTCTTCCCGCGCCGCCGCGACTTCCTCCATCGCGGCCGCTCGGCCCCGCCACCCCACGTGGTTGACCACCGCATCTCCCTCTCACTCTCTATCTCTCTGTTTTCTCTCTCTCCGGTGGCTCCCTCTCGCTCGATCTCTCGCGATCCACCGCGCCGCCCGCTCGGCCACCACGGCCACCGCGAGCCACCGCGGTCCTCCACCGCCGAACCGCGAACACCCACAAACTACTGTCTTTCTCTCGCTCGGCTAGCAGGATTACTTCGCGCTGGCTGCTCCTGGGCCGATCGTCCCCTCCTCGCGTGCCCGGCGTGCGACAACCATGCCCTGGGCCGGCTCTCCTCGCGCACCCTGCTCCAAATAGCGATAGCTTCTTTTCGCGGCAGGGACTTGCTGCAACCTGGCAGAAGATAGTTGGTGACTTTCGAAACCCTAGTCGGGCTGTGAGATCCGGTCCGCATAGGTGAGGTTCGGGTCCCTAACCCTAATTTTAGGGTTTCACTTTAGATTTCTGAAATTGACTTTAAATTGGGAGCTTTGCGGGTTTCGAATGGAATGAGAAGACATGGACGAAGGTTGCGAATCGCAAAACACCCTAGGTGAGGGATTTTCAATCCCTTCAATGTTCGGACTATTCCGTTGAAATTAGTTTGAGAATAAATGTAGATATATTCGAAAATATGTTAGATCCGTAAGAAATGCTTTATTCTTGAGAGTTTGTATGAAATTATTGAGGTTAGGTCTAGAAATTGATATAAATTGGGTCAAAGCATGATTGAATGTCTTAGAGAGCATTAGAGTTTTGTTTGATTGGTCTCGTGTAGTTTTTCTTGAGATTTGAATTGAAATTGGCATGAATTTAATTAGGGTTATGTAAATTCGGGAGAAATTGGTACAATTGAGGAATATTGTAAATTTAAAGTCGTTGGTGATTTGAAATGATTTCTCTTAGAGTTTAATTTGACGAATGCATGAAAATAATGAGAAATTGGGATTTGAGTTTAAGGATCTATCGACTGTTTCTCATTATAAGTTGTCTTGCATATAGGCAATCAAAATACTATTTCCATATGATGAAAATAGGTTTCAATACCTTTGAAATGACATATGGGTTGAAGAAATCGGATGAAAATCGAAAAGTGTATGATTTTTTCAAAGATTTTTAATCTTGAAGGAAATTTAATTATTTTAGACTTGCTTCCGACTTTGAGAGATTGTAGGATTGAAGTTGACTCAAATTTGATTTTGTTAATTATTTATAAATGAAATACCATTGATGACAAGATTGTGTGGCTAGAATTTGGGATGATTTGAGTGTATTTTTGGAGTGTTAAAATGTGGATTTGTTGTACTTGTGTTATTGGCTATGTATATGTGAAATTGAGGCCAAGAGTGTGAGAAATTATGTACGCTGAATTTTGGATAGAGATTAGTGAGCATGTGGATGTAAAATTGTATTGATCGAATCCATTGGAGAGATTGGGAATGACTCTAGTAAGCAAGATGGAGGTTTATATGTGTACGTAATAAGGTATTGAAAGTGTATGCATATATATAGTGATATTGGTGTGTTAAAGTGATATGAAAATGTGCAAGTGTAAAGAATGAGCAAAAGCATGTGTTTGTAATTATATAATAAATGTATAGAATTGTATTGGTGTATTGAAGAGAAGAAGTTGATAAAGAATTTTGAATAAAAGTGTGTTGGTGTATATGCCGACTCTTATGTCTACGACGAGATTGGATTGGTGTGAGCTTTGTGTAGGATTGATTGAGTAATATCACTTGAGTCTTATGGATATGTTGTAAGCATAACTTTCTCTACACATCTCCGAATGACGTGAGGTTGTCTGTCTTAGACACTAGACATCCTTAGCTTTAAAAAATGAAATAAGAAACCTTTTGATTTGTAAAGGTGTATTAGAAGTTATAGCCTATTTTCTATAACTGCGCAGGTTTGAAACTTGCAGATTTCATACATGCGTAAGTGTTGGATGTCTTGATCGAGGGGAGCACAGTTTCGGCACTTGTTGTGCATTGTAGGGAGTGATTGACCCTCCCGTATACTGTGAGTGGGTTTTATTGAAATGTTTTCGTTTAATATGCAAACTCTGTTTTACAACAGTTTGATAAATGAGCATGATTTACCGCGTGCTTAAAATGTTTTGACTGGCTTTGAAAATGATTTTTGTGAACCGATGGAGTGTCTGAAAATGTGGTTGAATTATGAAATATGCATCCATGTGATTGAAATGTAAAATGTGCCATTTTATGCTATATGTTGCATTTGGTTTGTAAACCTGATTTACGGCACATATTGTGATATGATATTGATTTTGGCCTTGAGGGCTGTGATATGATCGTGGTATTGATATTGGCCTTGAGGGCTGTGATATGTATTGTTCCGTAGCTACGAAGGACACCGTGAGAGGCGCTTTGGTGGCGTCCGGATATGCCTAAGGCCTGGGGTATCCCACGAGTTGTCGGGATTATATTTACGACACGGTACTAGGCAGTGTGAACCCGAAAGGGGGAGGATTTGGACACTCTTCAAATCTAGCACCTGGGACGAGGTCCGTCGCCAACGCCCGGTAGAGAGCACTTTAAATAAAATCGCATAAAACACCCGGTGCGCTTGTCATAGGTCGTGGTAGACCTCTCAGGCCCGGAGTTTTACTACTGGGCTCTATGATTTTGATGAAAGTATTTTGGATGCATATTTGATTTGTTGATGCGTGCAAATGATATATTGTTGAAATGAAAAGCATGATGATTTGAAATATGATTTATATACTTATGTTTTGACACTCCAGTTTCACACCCCATATTACACGATTACATTGACCCACTCACTCACTGAGTATTATTCCCTGAATACTCACCCCTCCTTTTTCCTCCCCAGACAGGATGTTGGTGCTAGGCGACGCTTTGACTTTAGAGGTTTGATGGCTTGATGTGGATTTGGATGATTTACGACGGTGAGATTAAGTTTTAAATTTAAAATATGAATTTCATACTTTATGTAGACCCTGCGAGGTCTTGTTGAGGTCCGTAGTTGGCCGTGTACTTATTTTGGGATGACTGTATAAAATTATGTATAGTTATTTGCGAAACTCTCATATTTCACTTGCATTGAGGCATTTGTAAATGTTTAAAGTGTAAACTTGGGAATTTGTATTATATTTGTATAACTTTAGGCCCGCTCGGTGTAGCGGCTGTTCATGCTCTAGTTGGGCATGACAGTAGAGGTCTGTGGCTAGGACTGTTGGTGATTTGTTAGCCTTGCGTTGTCTGGATGTCGGTTGGGAGATTTGGTGGATTGTTTTGAGGCCGGGATGGCCATGTGTTTAAATTTACAGGATGATTTTAAATTTATACAGGTTTATACAGGTTATTGTACATGGGAGACCTCCGATTTATGGGGAGGTTATGCCCGATTTTCTGTAGAAATACAGCCGGCATCCAGGTCAACGGGCGGCTGTTCACGATTCCCGGTTTGGGGCGTGACATAGAGTTTTGGAAATTAGGGTGTCCTCCACTTATGTTTGTTGGTGAGTGACGAGTTCTACCAAGTTGTGTGATCTCGGCAATAGAAGCATGAAGATTGGTGTAAAAGGGTGTGAAGCTTACTTAGCACACATCATTGACACCACGGTGAGTCTAAATTTGGAAGATGTTTCAGTGGTAAAGGAGTTTCCAGATATTTTTTGGAAGAGTTGCCTGAGTACCTTCGATCTAGGAATTCAATTTCGCGATTGATTTGGTTCCTGACACCGTTCTAATCTTAATTTCTCCGTATAAAATGACACTAATAGAGTTGAAAGAATTAAAGGTGCAGTTCCAAGAATTATTGGAGAAAGGATTCATCTGGCCGAATACCTCATCATGGAGCACTCTGGTTTTATTTGTGAAGAAGAAGGATAGGACCCTCTGATTGTGCATTGACTATCGGCAACTTAATAAAGTTACAATTAAGAATAAATACCCTTTTTCAAGAATCCGTAATCTCTTTAATCAACTTCAAGGGGCTTCCGTATTTTCAAAATAGATTTGAGGTCAGGATATCATCAATTAAGAATCAAGAAAGATGATATCTACAAGACCATATTTAGAATGCGATATGGGCACTACGAGTTATTGGTAATACCCTTTAGGTTAACAAACGCTCCTGCAGCATTCATGGGCCTGATAAATCGAGTTTTTCACTCTCATCTTGATAAGTTTGTCATAGTCTTCATCAATAATATCTTGGTAAGGAGCATTCTGAGCATCTCCAAATAGTGTTGCAAACTCTTCGGGAGAATGAGTTGTATGCTAAATTCTCTAAATATGAGTTTTGACTAAGAAAGATTGACTTTTTGGGGCATGTGGTATCCAGAGATGGGATATTATTGATCCAAAGAAAGTAGAAGCTATATTGAAGTGGTAGAAATCGAAAAGTGTTACTGAAGTGAGAAGTTTCATTGGATTGGCGAGTTATTATCGGAGATTCGTAGAGGGGTTCTCCAAAATTGTAGTTCTATTGTCCAATTTGACTCAGAAGAGAGTCAAATTCGAGTGGAGTAATAAATGTAAAGAGAGTTTTCAAGAACTCAAAAAAAGACTCACATCCGCATCTATTTTTGCCCTCCCCACTAGCGGTGGTGACTATATGGTTTATAGTGATATTGCAAGCAAGGGTTAGGTTATGTTTTGATGCAAGGGGATAGGGTGATTGCATATACTTCTCGCTAATTGAAGAAATATGAGTTGAACTACCCCCCACATAACTTAGAGTTAGTCGCGATTGTCTTCGCTTTGAAAATTTGGCGGCACTACTTATATGGAGTCACTTGTAGAATCTTCACCGATCACAAAAATGTCAAATGCTTGCTCAACTAAAAGGAGCTCAACTTGAGGCAACGAAGGTGGCTAGAGTTGATCAAAGATTATGATCTAATGATAGATTATCACCCTGAGAAAGCTAATGTGGTTGCAAACGCATTGAGTCGTAAGTCTTCTTTTTCGACATCTAACGGGAGTTCTATCTCTCATGTTTGATAAGATTTCGTACACTTAGAGTCAGGTTGTCCAACGATGAACAGTGTGTACTTTTGGCCAAGTTTGAAGTGAGACCAAGCTTGGTAGATTGTATTAAAGAACTTAAAGCAACCGATGAAGAGATAAAGGGTATTATGGAAAAGGCTCATAAGGGTAAAGGTTGTGAATTCAGAATCTATGAAGATAGGATAGTTGTGTACAAGAAATAGATTTGTGTTTCTAATAAAGATGATCTTCGGAGAGATATCCTCAAAGAGGCACACTTTTCAACATATGCAATGTATCCCAAAAGCATAAAGATATACCATACCATCAAAAAGACTTATTGGTGGTCAGGATTGAAACAGGAGATAATTGAGCTCGTGACCAAGTGCTTGGTATGCCAACAAGTCTAGGCTGAGTATCAGAAACCAGCTAGTACTCTTCAACTGTTACCAATTCTTGAGTCGAAATGGATGCACATTACTATAGATTTGTGGTGGAATTATCATGTACTCTGAGCCGTCATGATACTATTTGGGTGATAGTAGACCGACTCACCAAATCAGCTCATTTTCTTCCAATTCAAAATACCTACTCTTTAAAAAAGTTAGCTAAAATGTATATTGATAAGATCGTGAGGTTTCATGGAATTCCGGTATCTATTGTATCAGATCGTGATCCTAAATTTATCTCCCGATTTTGGCCAAGACTACAAGCGTTCTTAGGGACTAAGTTGAAATTTAGTATAACTTTCCATCCTCAAACTGATGGATAATCTGAGCGTACCATTCAGATTTTAGAGGATATGCTGAGGGTATGTGTCATGGATTTCCAGGGAAATTAGGATAGGCACCTTTCGTTGATTGAATTCACTTATAATAACAGTTATTAAGCTAGTATAGGGATGCCTTCCTATAAAGCTCTCTATGGAAGAAAGTGCCGAACACTTTTATGTTGGGATAAGGTTGGACAACAGAGATCGAAAATGTGGAGTTAATAGAAACAATTGAGGAAAAGATGAAGGTGATTCAGGAAAATATGAAGGCAGTTCAAGATCTGCAAAAGAGTTATGCTGATAAGAAAAGAAAACCTTTGGAATTCGAGATCAGAGACTAGTATTCTTGAAAATATCACTTTGGAAAGATGTAATTTGGTTTCGGAAAAAGGGAAAGTTGAACCCCCTTTACATTGGCTCATTCAAGATCTTTGAGAGGATAGGAAAAGTGGCATATTGACTAGAGTTGTCTCCGGATTTAGAGAAAATTCATGATGTATTCCATATCTCAATGTTGAAGAAGTATTTACCGAATTCTTCGTATGTTTTGGAGACTCCACCAATTGAACTAAGGAAAGACTTGAACTTTGAAGTTCAACCCATAGCCATTATTTATTGACAAGTCAAGGGATCATGGAATAAGCAAATCTCTATTGTTAAAGTCCAATGGAAAAGTGATCGGATAAAAAAAAAAAGACTTGGGAATTCGAAAAAGCTATGCGAAAACAATATACCTTTTTATTTGATGTGTAATTTTATATTTAAATTTCGAGAATAAAATTTTATTTTTAGGGGGTTAAGTATTGTAATATCAAAAAATTCGATATTTGAATTTTTAATTTTTGTTATTTCATATAATTCCTGAAAGATTAGTAACTGGATTTTAATTTAATATCTCATATAATTAATAATTGTTGGAATGGTTTGGTGGTGTAAGACTTTTTGGGGAAATAGGAGTTCTTGATTTCAAATCCCCTTGAATGCAATTAACTGAGAGATTATTTGTAGAATTATGAACTGTTGGGTTGATTTGTGTATGTATAGTGTGTGAGTGATGAGTGACATTGTGATTTGGTGGTCGGTTTGTGTATGTGAGGTGTGGAGAGACAAGAAGTCTTATGAAGTGGTTGGGTTGGCTTGTGTTGATGGAAAAGAAGGGATAAATCACCTTGTGTAAGCATTGGGTCGCCTTATACTTATGAAATGGAGGGACAAGACGCCTTGTACAAGGTTGAGTCACCTTGTGCCCTTTGGTAAGACGACTTAGTGGGTATGCAGGCTAGGTGAGGCGCCTTGTGGGTGTGCAGTAGGGGAGTTCTGAGCCTTGGACTTAATAGGTCACCTTGTACTAATGATTGGGTCACCTTAGGTGGCCTGTAGGGATAGAGTTCTGAGACAATACAATGGCAAGACGCATTGTTCCTTTGCTTGGGTCGACCCAAGACTTAGAAATCTTGAATTTTGGATCGTCTTACCCTATCGAATACTAATGTTTTAAGAGTACAAAATGATAAAAAAGGACATCTAACTCCACCTAAACTCATGAGAAAGGAAGGATAAGATGGTAATTCCACATTCCACTATAAATAGGCTTGAACCAAACCCTAATTTCACTTTGTCTCCTTTCCATCGCCTGAACTCACTCACTCTCTCTCTCTCTCTCTCTCTCATTTTCTTTTGTCTCTGCCCATCCCTCCTTTTTTTTACTCTCTCTTCCTCCTCTGAAATCCCCCAGAATTTAACCAAACCTATAAATTTGGACCTCGACACCTCCAATAAGCACGTAGGGGACCGATGGTAGAGAGGGAGAACTAGGTTTCTAGAGAGAGAAACCTAAGGATTTGAGGTGTTTTGCTTTAGAGACAGAATTGGCGATACAAATCGAGATAATAACTCTCTTTCATCCTAAATCTGAGTTTATTTTGTTTATTTTTGAGATTTAGTTAAAATTTATGAAATGTGATATTGGGGATTTTAGATCTAGGGTTATGAATCTTGAGATAGGGAAAATTCTGAATAATGATATCATATAGCTGTAATGAGTATATGATTGAAGAAAATGGAATATGGATTTGTGAAACCTTAGAAATAAGGATGTGATGTGTTGGAGAAAATTTGATTTAACCCTAATCTCACAAGTGATCAAGGAAATAATGGATGTTTATCGTCTTAGGTGAATGCCATTTGGATCCAAATAAGGATTGAACATTATTGTGAATTTAATTAGGAGTGTTTACCAATCCAATAGGTGAGTGGACACATACTTATGGTTTTAAGTAAGAAAATATTTTAAATTGATTCTATGAATGTTTTTAAAATTTGGTTTCAAATTATTTTATGATTGTGGAGTGTTTCGAAAAAGAATTTGAATAAAAAAAATATATCCATGTGTTAAAACGGGAATAATATGCCATATTCATCGATCTATGTTGATCATGATTGGATTGAGCTTCTGAGTTTGAGAATTTTTAAATGATTGCTGGGACATTGATTTCATGCTATGATATTGTGAAATGGTGTTGTATGTATAATTAATGGCTATAGTCAATCCCCGCATGGTCAGAATCCGATAGGCGACGTGGTTGGTCATTTATTTAACTGAAGAGATAGCTGTCCTTGAGAAGTGTCTCTGAAATCCTCCTTTCAGACTAGCCTGGTAGCACACCAAGAGAGACCCAAACCAATGTCAAAATTGGGGTATTTTGTGAAATGTAACAAGTATGAAACTTTTGACTATTCCGCCCTTGATCGTGGTAGACTATTGTCGAGAACTATGAATTTTGGCAACTCCATGGTTTTTAGAAAATATACTGATATGAATGGATGCATTTGATTTTATTTACGGTTTATTGAATCTTGTTGGCAACGCGATGAATCTTGATTTTTTTATACTACAACGACATAGATTTGAGATATTTATTTAGTATATCCATAATTATCCCTCATTTATTATCATAACATGCTATGTACTCACTAGATGTAGTTTATACTCACCTCATCTAATTCTATTTTTATAGAGAAAGTTTAGTTGACATTTGAGATTGCTAGCGTCGAACTTGGGGAGATAACCTTTATTGACTTGTTCTTGGTATAGGTCTTATTCTGACTTTTTGAGATATCGATAATTAGACCCGAAGAGGGTATTTTTGCATAAAACTTACTTGAAAATTGATTTAACCCTGTATTTGGTTTTTGTTGGACTTACTAAAGTATAATTTCATTGAGGGGCCTAAATTTCTCTTTTATGAAGTTCATCTGGGAAATATTTGATGGTTTTTGTTTTCCTATCCCTCAAATGGGACTTTGTTTTGTTGGTTGATGATGTTGAATGGCCGAAATGGCCTTTGCTTTGTTGGATATTTTGTTAGCCTTACAGTGTCTTGAAGCACGGGGTGAAAATTCACACGTGTTTCAAGGTAATACGGCAGTTATCGCATACCAAGACCTACGAGTCGGGGCATGACAGGGGAGGTGATTTAGATGAGAGAAAATTCATCTTTGATTATGTTTGCTTCCTCAATGATAGTGCTATCTCATGATGAAATAAGAAACGAACAGGTGTATAATTTTCTACGATGGAAGTAAAATTTGAGATTTGTGCTTTTGTAGTTCAGGAAAGAGTTTGGTTGAATTGATTTTATAATATTTGGGAGTAGCATGTAATTTCGTGGGAGCTTGATGATTTATTATGATAATTGGTCAGCTATTGTTTACATAAAAAACTCTAAATATTGTGGCAAAACCAAATATAGATACAAAAATCAATTTTGTCGGGGACATGATTGAAAATAGGGAAGCGACACTAAGATATATAACTATACTTTTGATGGTGGTTGGTTCTTTTAGGAAGCCAATTGCTAAAGACATGTTTGTGAGACATGTTAGATAACTTGTGTAGGTCATGACAGTACTTATTACTGTGATTATGACTGTGATCATATACAGAGAGTATATATGATGTAATGCTTATATTCAATGATACTTGAATTTTGTTTTTGTATCCAAAATTCTTGTGTCTATGCTTAAAAGTATGTCGGATAAGTTTTGAAATTGGCTCTTTCACATGAGTAATCACCTCTAATATCTGTTTGATATGTAGAGATGAGACGATATTAATTTTTGGTGAATTAATATATATATGCCACCTTAGTTAAGTACTAAGATGAGATTACTGATTACGTATACTCACATATAATAGTAGAAATCGATTCCCCATAATCTATTGAATTTGTCGAAAAGTTAGGTATGAGTTTTCCTTGATATTGTGAGATTTGTAGATCTTTGAAAGAAAGAAAATTCAGGTTAAGTGTTATGTATATTGAACTAAAATCTGTACGATATATTATTTTAGAAAAGAAGACATATACTTCCAGATAGGAAGAAAGAGTATCGTAACATGTATTTCATACCACGTATACTTATGTAACCATATGGGTAATGAGATGGTGCATCCCTCTTTATCTTATTGTGTGAGACCCAAAGATTCATATTTAACTTCAATTTATTTTCTTAGAATTTTCGTCTGTCTTTTGAAATTTTATTTTAGTGTTACTATTTAGCATGTCACCAAGAAACTATGGATGATTTGGTTTAGTGATACATGTCTGGAAAAAGAAAATAAAATAAAATTGAAAGTTAGTAGAATGAAAGGAAAATTATTTTTGACCAACACATTACTTTGTATTCATAAACCAGTCAATTATGTCTATAACTTAGTGTTTAGAAACGTAATTATGAATACATGTTTGGGGCTGAGTCAAGTATACTCTTATATTATTTTCGAGAGATGAGAGATACGTTGATTATGTCGAATAAAAGAGATCTGGGGTTTAACGAAATACGATATCCGCATCACCACATTGACTATGAACTGCTATATATCTTTAACCAGTGTATAACTCTGGAACTCTTGGTATTTTTGTAAATCACAAGATCCACTTACCTGTATGAAGTTGGTGATATTCGATTGTAATAATTACGCTATGTGCAAGTCTAACTCTTATATGCGAGTGAGAGATATTAGAAAGATGGGATACGGGTCCACCCATGAGGGTAAACCCGCCCCTCCATTTAAATTTTGAATACATAGAATAAAGAGGGTGGAGGTGGTTTTTGATAACCACCCCTCTCAACTCCCTCAACTTGTCACGCCCTGATCTGTGATCTAAGCCGTGAACAGTTGTCCGTTACCTTAGACACTGACCCAATCCCGCCACGTATCCTCAACGTAACGCAAGGCTAATCATAAATTTTAGTTACAAACATTTTATTAGTATTTAAATACAAAAGTTCTCAAATATATATATATACTACAAATGAAAGTTCATTTGTTTCATACAATTATTCTAATATGATCAACTAATATCCTCAAAGATACAGCAGAAGTTCCATACCGTGATACGTTTCTAACGATAGTCTCTGGAATTTACGTACGTCAATGTCTATCAACGTATCCCTCTAAATACTATCTCTGTAAAATTTAATGGAGTGAGGGGTGAGTAAAATTATTTATTCAGTGAGTGAATTATCGTAACATGTAGTTAATAAGTGGTGTAAAAATAGAGTATTAAAACCATATATATATAAATATACTTTATACCATATTTCAAGTATGTATGATAATTTCAAACACATTTCTCTAACATCATCATCTATAAAGCATACGCATCCAATTTTCTGTCATAAATCGTAGATTCATGCCAAAACAAACTCTCGGCAAGGGTCTGCCTCGACCAATGATGAGCCACAAAGGGTTTTTCTTTCAAACGGATAAATGACCCTAACCTTGGCATTGGTATCGGGCCTCCCCAAGTGCTAGACCGAAAATCTAGTATCGCATACACGCCACCTAACCATTGGAGTGTCTGCGTCTCGATGACATCGCAACTGTGCGACTATCTATATAACGAGACGGGGCTGCTATAGCATATGAGACGAGTCTACGTGGGACAACGCCTATTGTATCATAATATCATGGCTATAAGTACTATCCACGATCTACGATCAAAGGGATTCAGATATTAATGCCCGAGCACCTAGTCTCGCATCCAAATCATCAATCAAACAATCGTGTCATATATGTTAAGGAAAAATTATGAAATCCGATACCTAATGTATATCATCAAAGTACATTTCATGGTTCAAATATGAGACATATATTTTTTATCAAAATTCATGAATGCATATTAAAAGAAATTTTTGGGATACTCCATTTATCACAAAATCGATACCAAACCATTTAACAAGTCATTTCATAATTCATTTCACAAATCATGCTTTGAAAATGATAAAACATGGTTTTGCTTATCAACTACATGATAACAGTAAGACCCACTCACATGTACGGGAAGGGCACACCACTACCAAAAAACATCGTTACTCAGCTGAGTTACCCCTCGAGCGTAGTTTAGTCGTCTACTCCTAAGACAACAACATATATATGTCAATCCCCCCTATTTCTTTTAATAATTTCATCCTAGTTTGATTTAGTCCAATTCCAATTCACCCTATTTTGTTTAAACCCATGCATTTACAATTCAGATTTTTCAAGGTCTATTCTTGCACAGTCTTAGGAAAAACGTCATAACTTTCTCTATTTAACTCAGAATTGAGTGATTCAAATTATAAATAAAGATAAGATATATATCTACATTTTTCATGTTCAACTCATCTCCAAATTCCCATTACACAAATTTATAAAAATTTATTTTCAACATAGTTCGTATTTATATAACTAAATTTGAGCAGTTTTGGTAGAAAATTCATATCTTAGTATATACAACTCCGATTTACATGATTCCAAGTTCAATGGAAGGATAAGAGATAGTTTGACAATTCATATTCAGTATTTCCTTTAATTGTAAGTGTAGAATTTTATAAAATTTTATTTTTATCTCAATTCTAGTTCTAAATTATGTTCTGTGTAATTTTAGTAAAAATACCATAACTTTCAGCGTACTACTCCGATTCAAGTGAATTTTATCTCATTTTAAAGATAATATAGAGATCTAAAAGTTTCATATTTTCCGTTTTCCCTCATTCTATCCAAAAGTTATCTTAATATTTAAATCAAATTACTGGTCATGCACAAGACAATGAATATAGCATCGATTTTTACCGTTTTTTCTAAAAACCACCATAATTTCATTTCTTAATGAAAAATTTTGCATCATAGCTCAATTTAAAGCTTAGAGAGTCTAATTTTACCAGAATTAAACCAACCTAAATTTCAATCATCACAAAATAAGATATCATGGCAAGACTACACATAGCTCAAGTTGAAATATTTATATCTAGTATACTAGTACATGTATGTAATTTCACTATTTGCAAAGATTTCAAATTTGAGTATTTTACTTTCCTTTGTATGATTTTTTGCTAACTAATACCCATCACTTTGATCTTAATTTTCTTAAAATTTTGATCACATTAACACCATAGTAACATAATTCATCAAACATCAATCTCTACACAATTCTTATACTATCTCAAACAACTAGAGATATAGAGTCAAGAATGTTTTTATCACTTTTACTTGTGTTTCTTCTCCAATGCTCCAAGAATTCCATTTGAACACAACAATCTCTATTTTCTTACTAAAAATTTCATCCAAGTGAGGTGAATGGAAGAGAAAATGAATAAAATGGTTGGTTTTGGTCTTTATATAGACCAAATCAACCTATCTTGATCTTTGATTTATTTTGCATGCTTTATCTCATCCTACACTTGTCAAGACTCCTCTATGTACTTGAAATGGTAGCAAGCAACTATCATGCATGCAAAGGAAGTGTCCAAATTCTGCCAAGAGGAAAGAAGACACAAGAAACCACTAAAAAAATCATTCCAATCACATTTCATGCATTATTTTGTTCTTTACAAACAATCTTCTTCAAACTTTGGTAGTGGAATATCCTATGTGGTCACTAAGTGTGCTCTTGGCCAATGGTTGATTTCCAATTGTCATTCAATGGTTGGTTTTGTAACTTAGTCTCTCAAGTTCTCATATTTGTACTTTAGTCCTTAAACTTTCCAAAATTGTAAATTTGACTCTATGTGATTCTTAATTCGAAATTCTTTTAAAATTTTTAAATTCACTTCTTTATACTTATACTTAAGTGTTTTGGTTGTCATTAGTCATTTTTAGTGATTTTAGGATTTGTTGACATTTTTCAAGAAAATTTTCGACTTATCGATAAAATTTTCAGTTTAAACGATTTTAAGGGCAAAGTTTTAGAATTTTCAAATTATGTGTTTCAAATGGATACAATATCATATATATAAACATGAAGAGAGTACATAATATATTGAGAGTCGATGTTACACAACTCCCCTCCTCTCTCTCTCTCTCTGACAAAATGAATAAATGTATTAGTTTAACAAGAAGGAAGAAAAACTTGAGTGTTTTTTTTTTTTTTTTGGAGAATAAGAAATTAAGAGAGATTTTCTCATATTTAAAAAATCAAGAAAGGGCTTGAAAATTGATCATTTAGCACCAAAGGCATTTGGATTATAAACAATAGAAGATTATCCAATTTCGTGATATTTTCAAGACCTTGGATATCCAATCGTAAAAAAGAGGCAAGTGATTCTAATCTTATTTGAATTCGAAAATTTTCGCATGAAAAAATATTTGTTGGTTTAGTTTAAAAACCATCACTAACCATACAATCACTTGCTTTGATTGTGACAAGCAAAACTAATGGCACACCATACCCTCGAATTGAATAGAAGGTGGATCCACAGAGTTGCCAAACTTATTACGATACATCACCTTGCAGTTAGTATCATTCAATGGAGGATCCTCTACACACTTTATCTCCATTGAACGTACTACATATACATAGCTTCAAAGGCAACAACATAGAATGATAGAGATATTTAAAACCAACCGTCGAGAATATCCTTTCAAACTCAACCGATAAGATTGACAAACTGATTGAAGAATGGGACAGGTACTAAGGGGTCTGTTTTTATTTATCTAGACCTCGTCATGAGCTAGAAAGGAGGGGGGGGGGAGTATTCAATTGCATAACTACTCCAAGTCAATAGTTTTGTGGGTGCATCCTTGTAGGATATGGAATCAAAGTGAGCTGTAACTTAAGAGACTCCCCATGTCATAAAACTTGGAAGCAAGAGAGTGACCGTGGGAAGACACAGATTATATTGGGTGTGGTTCTTGGTCAATTCGTTGGGCGAAAAGAGCTAAGTGAAAGTAAACCCTTTCTTCATAAGCTTCTTATACTTGGAATGCTATTATAATATTTAAGCTACAAACTTATGTAATAATCCTTGTACTTGCGCGATATATATTTTATGTTGAAGAATATATCAAAGTTTTATTCTATATACTGTAATTTTAAAACTATATAGAGACAAGATGCCATGAGAGGGATTTTTTATTTTAACTTTTTTAGCAGGGATTTCTTGGCTTGATACATTGTCTTGGCTTCTTATACTTGGAGTTTTATTCTATTATATATTTAAGCCCCTTGGGGACGTTAGTTACTCTTTAATTAATTGATACATTGTCTTGGCTTCAATAGCTATAAGAGGAAGAAAGCCAAAAGGTTAATTTTTAATTTGGTTTTAGCTTTGATACAAACAAGGCATTATATTGTATGCATGAGAGAGCCTTGACATACCCGGCAGTGTCTTTAAAACTACATTAATGACTTGGGTTACCTTTTGGACAAAGTCAAACCCATTGTATTATCTTCGTATAAAGTCATATTCCTCGTCCAATTTTGAAGAGCACAATGTCTGCACAAGTTGAATCAATGACTTCTATGCAAAATAAATAATTGTACTACCGTATAAGAAGCTAAAGAATGAAGATGTAATGTCACGACAGAAAAATAAAACAATCAAAATGAGTCAAATGTACAGATAGTTTCGCAGTCAATTCCTATGTGCCCCCATAATTATCTTACCAATTGTACATATTTTTTGATAAGTCTACTCAGTTGAAGCAGTCACATCGGTCA
Organism: Dillenia turbinata; assembly: GCA_037126225.1. Classification (NCBI taxonomy): domain Eukaryota; kingdom Viridiplantae; phylum Streptophyta; class Magnoliopsida; order Dilleniales; family Dilleniaceae; genus Dillenia; species Dillenia turbinata. The sequence continues at coordinate 17,467,856 of JBAMMX010000008.1, read as the reverse complement.
CTATGAAAGAATGAGGACATTAAGGAAATAACACTAAATAGCACACCTAGAATATGCCAAAATGCAATGCCTGAAGGAAGCTTCATTTACTTCTTAATTAACGTAAAGCTAAAATTGCCAAAGAATCCATACTAACTTCCCATTGGTCTGAAATCATTGGACCCATCATTTGTCTACACCAAAACCCCTCTCTCGCTATGCAACTTGTTTCCTTTCTATTTTAATCACTTACTATGAGAGAGACACAGAGACAGAGACTGAGAGAGAGAGGGGAGAGAGGGATTACATGGGGTAGATATTTGAATGAGTAAATATTTTTTTTTGGGGGGGGGGGGGGAGGGGTGGCGTTCTTGCCAATGTAAATTATTGTCCTTATGTTGAAACAAACAAGTGAGAGAGAGAGAGAGGGAGAGAGAGGGCGAGGGGGTAAGGGCAAGTTATCATTGCACTAAAGCTTTCTGTCTCTCGATTACTAAACTCCAACTGCTTGCTTCAAAAAACTTTGGTGACACATCCGGTGAGCTAGGGTTTCTTTTGTCTCCATCCCTCAACCCCATCTCCTATATTAATCCCTTTCTCTCTCTCTCTCTCTCTCCATCTCTATTCCACATCATCTCCAAAATCACACAATTGCTTTTATCCTTTAAATGTTACATACCACGGTAGACTACTGCCATGGCTGCTGAGCTGAGCCTCCTCTCTCTCACCCAAGTCCAAAGATTAGCCAACAACAATCAACAACCAGACCTTAGCTCAACGCCAACAGCTACTACTTGGATGTGGAACCCTAGTTCATCAAAGCAACCAGCTGGTTTTGCATCATCTCAAGACCAAGAGGATGACTCATGGGAAGTGAGAGCCTTTGCAGAGGACACGGGGAGTGCGATGGGCACCACATGGCCTCCAAGGTCCTACACTTGCACATTCTGCAGGAGAGAATTCCGATCGGCACAAGCCCTAGGCGGACACATGAACGTCCACCGGAGGGACCGTGCGAGGCTCCACCAAGCGCAACCTTCATCGGCCACCACTAGTTCCACCACCAACTCTTCAACGCTACTAATCCCAACTCATGAATTTGTGGCAAATGGTGGACTATGTGTTCTCTACCCTATACCTAACCCTAACGGGGTTTTCACTGGTACTAATTCCACAACTATCAATGCTAATGGGTGCATAGAAACTCCATCCACCCTACTTTCTATCTCACCCTACCCTCCACCAAACAACCACCATTTGATCTCACCAACACAGCCACAACCGCCGCCTATTGGTTTTCCGGTATCTCAACAGATGGGTATCCAATATTCTACTTATTGTCACTCTGGCCACAACGCTGCAGAACCTTCGTCAAATGATAATAAAAATGGCAATAGTTACGATGACTGCAAGAAGGAAGCTGCAATTGAAGAGCTTGATCTAGAGCTCCGACTAGGGCAGAGAGCATCTCCATAACCAAAACCCAAGAAAAAAGATTTTAATTTTGGCAATGTGTGTGAGAGAGGGAGAGAGTGTGTGATTTCTTTGTGCTTTACTTGCTAGCTCTCAAAGATTGCGTGAGAGTCAGAGAGAGAGCTGCTTGGTGTGTAGTCAGTGAAGAAAGCAGTGTAACATTCGGACTGTTGTGTGCGTTAAAATTTTTTTAATTTCTTTGTTCAGTAAATAATGATGGAAATACTTTTCTTATGTTATTCAATCTTTGTCTTCCTTTGAATTAAATGAGATTGGAGGAAGGACAATGTATTAAAGAAAAGCCGAGGAAAGGTTGAAACCTACATATATGTAAAATTTGAAAATGTTATTTTTCTTTTTACTTATATGAGATTTGAATTCCGGAACACAGACTGAGGAGATAGTTGTGACTACTAGACTATCCTCTTAAGAATAATTCGAAAATGTTATTATCATTGAGAAAATGACCCTAAGTTTTTTGTAGCTCGATATATATCCAGTTCTTGGGTCAAGTTTTTTATGAAGTAACCCAATTATATATATAATAATATAGTAACTAATGAACAAATATTATCCTTTAATTATGATTAATGGCATATCTCTATAAAATTAAAAGGACATATTTATAGAACCTATCATAATTTTATGTTTATTTATCTAACAGTTTCTTTTAACCGAGTAGATTTAATTTTTAATTATTTAAGTTTATGTAGTAATTGAATAAGAAAGAAAAAATTATATATATTATTTTATTTTAAATATATTAAAGTGGAGAGAAGATAATTTGGTAAGTGTGATAACTTGCAAAAACAAACGTTGGCAGTGCAGTGTCATTTTCTCGTTTTCAGATTTCTGAGTAAAAGTCTGGGCATACATTTCCGTGGGGATTATTGTCGATCAGGTTTCCTCAACTATTTGCACCTCCTATTTGTCTTAACTACGAAATTGCCCTCCTCTCTTCCCTTCCTCATCTTCATGCTCACCCAACTTTCTCTTCCTTTGAAAACTACTATTATTTATATTTTTTTATCGTTATATTTTCATGCGAAATATTACAATTTTATTATAATTAATAATAATGCGAAAGACAAACGTTCAACAAATTGCGTACGAAAAGATATGTTAAACAATTACGATTAATTATTTATTCATTATATTTGCAAATACGATATTACTAGAGAATAACTCCACTTTTTTGCACATAAAATTAAAAATAATTATGTTTGGTATGGGAGAGGGATGAATGTAAGATTATTTTTTTGGTATTTGACGACCGGTATTTTAGGTGCTGACTCCTTCGGTATCTATTTTTTCATTTTTAAAAGTCAAACTTGAAATATTAATTAAGTGAATTTAATGTTCTACAACTATACATACAGGTGGTTGGTGATAAAGGTAAGAATATATGAGCAAAAACATGTAATAATTCAATTATTTTTTTTTTAATTTTGCTACCTACTTTACTCTCTTAATCTTTTCCTTTTATATCAAATTCATATTTTTATCCCCTTTTTTTTGCACGCACACATAGTATATGGCATTATTTTTAGTGTAGAAAGAATGAGGGGCAAGGGGCAATTGTCTCGTGAAAATTAAAAAAAATAATAATAATATCCACTTTTCTAAAAGGATTTTAAAAATTAGATCCATAAATGAAAATATGATAAAAATTATAAAAAATGTTAAGAAAAATTATAAAATGATTAATTTTTTTTAATACTATTTGTTTCTTGAAAACTATAATATTTATCCATTTTCACCCCTTCTCTTATATTTTTTACTCTATTTCTAAAATAAATTTTTAATTTTGCTCTAAAATTAGGAGCAGACATTTGTTTCCCCTACCTAAAAAGTGAATATCAGGTTGTAGTTGTCCCCTTTTGGACTTCAATGATCCTGATCATTTGTACAGCTGGGTCTGTTAATTTCATTCATGCACATGGCTTCTATCTTTTTCCCTTTTTCTATTGTATCGTGATTTGAATCCAAAATCACCGAATTAGGAAATGAGGGTTATAACCACTAAGTTATCCCTTGCGATTGCAGGTGGCTTCTATCATTGTCCCATTTCCTAGACACTTCCCTTCTTCAACATATATATGGTAGAGCCAAGAATTTTATTTATAGTTTTTTTTTGTTGATTATATAAAGATCATAAAAATCATAAAAATATATCTACTCATAAAAATTTAAATATAAGATCTTGAGAAAAATACTTGAATAAGATCTCTTTAGTTTTTACTACTTGGTGCCCTGACAAGGACTGAAGTTTATTTATAGTAGCCCTCCAACACTTGTCCCCAAAATTAATTTATGAGCTTATTGATGGGTACTAGTCCAAGGGTACACTACCCAGAATCTTGTAAAAGAAGGATTTATTAAACCTGAAGATCATGAAAAAAAAGTTTTATTATTAAGTAAGCAGATTAAAACGAAAACTATTGAAAATAAATTTCTAATTATATTTTCTGAGCAATTGACATATGCAAGAAACTTATTATTTGCCCCACTCAGTGCAGTTATTATTATGCAATAAACATATTATTTGACCCCACTGAGTACAACCTATACGAGGTTAATCACTCGGCAATCTTTTTCTCTTTCTGACTCAGTCACTCAGTGCAGTTATTTTATACATGTTACTATCTATTGATTTTAGAGATAGAGAAAGAAGATAATAACACTTGAGAATTATTTTGTAAGTATTTGAATGAGCACAAAATATTATTTTAAGCATTTAATGTTGCCAATGGTAGTGGAGGCCAAAAATTGAACCCATCGCCTAGAGAGAAAAAAAAAAAAATTCAATATTGTGGCTAACTTTTTAGTTAAAAGTGGAACTAAGAGAAGAGTTACTTATTACTTTTACATCGATTAATTCAAATTTTTAGATGTGATATGGAATATGGTAATTTTTTGTTTTAATATTTAGCTTTTAGAGTAGAAATTAAATTCTCCACTAATATTTTTAATATTTGAATCAATTAAACACTCTTGTAATTGATTCTTTATGTATGAAATTTAAGTTTATTTTATTATAACTATATTCTTAATTTTTTTTTTGGTGAATTAACTATATTCTTAATGATCCTATATACGTGTTGACTTAGCACCGTCTAATTTTTTGCTGCCAATCAAAAGGGGCAAAAAAAAAAAAAAAAAAAAAAATTTGAACGAGCATGTAGATTTTGGCACCTTATCATATCATCTCGATTTCTCGCACAACGGTGTTACCCGAATTGAGGGACGTATACACATGATGAAGAGGTGATAATTGATCTTTTGGATTTAGTATAGCATCTCTATTCAAATCAAATTAAAGGTCAAATCCGGTTTTATCTTCCCCTACCCAAGTTTCAAGCCTATAAATCCAGTTAAATTTAGTGCTATGTTATGACTTATGAAAGAGTTTAGAGGCATATTTTTTGGGCCAAACCCGTGAGACGTGTTTAAACATAATTTTCTTTTTCATTTTTCTTTTAGTACTAAACCAACTGATATCTGAATCCATTTTATTTTTCTTACGATCTTTAAAACTTAATCTAGTGACAAACCATTTCATTTTTGTTATATTCTCTCTTTCCTTGCCACCTCTTCCTTTGGCTCTCTCTGCACCCTCTCCCTTTGTTTCTTTTCTCTCTGGCTCTCCTCATCGATCTCTCTCTCTCTCTTTGGGGTAAGTTAAGAAGCTTGAAAATGTGACAAACTTGAAAAATCAACCAACTCTTTGGGTTAAGTCTAGGGATCTATTTCTTTCGCTTCTAAGCTAATTTTGGTTTGATTTTTGAGTTTGTATCGAGTATGTGATTGTGGTTTAATGTTTAAGTTAGAGTTTTGTGCAGGTGTTGTTCTCTTCTCCTTTGATCATAAATTTCTTTTCTCCTTGTGCACTTTTTTTTGGCTTGATTTAAGTATCCTCCGAAGAGTTGTTTTGGTGTCAAAATTCTAGTGTTTCCTTAGAGTTTTAGCCATGAAAGTTCAAGTCTAAACTTTTAGCCTATCTTATAATAGTCATAATAGGATTGTGATTATGATAAGGTGTACAATAGGATGTAGACTGTATCTTTGCTACAATATCTTTATTTTAGTGCCCGTTTGACATAACTTTTTTTTAGAAACCCTGCCAAATACTATTTTAGAGAAACTTTTAAAAAAAATAACTTTTTTTTAATGAAAAAAGTAGAGTTTTAGCAAAATCTCCTCAGATGAGCTTTTGCTTATCTTTTTTTTTTTTAAATTCAGCTTTTTATTTTTTTATTCCATTTATATCTCAACTTGAAAGATATGAAATTTTAAATATATTCATGTTATAAATTCATTCACCCTTATATCCTCTCTTTTTTTTTTAATTTTTATTTTTTACTTTTTACTTTTAATTTTTTCTTTTTATTTTATTTAAAAACTATAAAATAAGTTTATTTTTAAAAATAAAATTATTAAATAATTTTTAACTTTATTTTAAAAATTTTTAATTTTTATCAAAATAAAAAAAATCAAAGATAAATCCTACGAAATGAATACTTAGTCACGACAAGGTAGGCAATGTACTTACCCTCTTATCATGATTACTATAAGGGTATCATAGTCACAATGAATCATAATTAGTTCTGTTTCCCTTATTGTAACCATGGTAGTGACATCGTAGTCAGAATTACCTTTTGAAACATGAACCGTTATTAGATGATCTCTTTGAACCCTAGTTGGTTCGGGTTCAATCTAACTTTGATTGACCTGTCTTGATTCGAATTAATCAATTTGGCCTAATATGACCGAAATTGACCTGGTTCAATCCAGTTCAACTTGTTTGACCTAGTTTAGCCCATTTGACCTTATTTAGCCCCTTTAACCTAGGAGGTCATGGGACCCGTTTTAAACATATTCCTAGTTATCTTAATTGTTATTTGAAATTGTTGATTGTCACTAAAAAAAAAAAAGTTATATTTTTACAACAAATTTTGTGATAAATTTTAATAAAAAATTCGTTAAAAAAATGATTTATAACAAATTTAGTGACAAAATATTTTTTATCGCTATCAGTTCGTCGTAAATTTTAACAACCAAAAATTAAAATTCATCATTAATTTACGACGAATTCTGCGACGAACTTGGCTTCATCGCTAATCTATGACAAAACGTGGTTCATTGTTAATATCCGACGAATCTTTTGGTCACAAATTTCGTTGCAAACATGTTTAGTAACGAATTTTGTAACGAATTCGAGTATTTTGATAAAAAATTTAATAACAAATTTTACAACAAATTTAAAAATTTTACAAATAAAAATCAAATTGAATTCTATAATTTGATCATTTTTCCTATATACCTTGTTCTTGCCTCTTATCCAATATCAATAAAACAGTTATTTAACAGTATCAACTAACCATCAAACAATACCATCATCAACCAACCATCAAACAATACCACAATCAACCAACCATCCGATATCAATATCAATATCATCAACAAACCACAAGACAAAATCACAAACACAATATTATACAAATATAAATCACATTCAAAGATAATGCCAACAAATACAATACAAAGTCACATATTCAAATACAAAAATCATATTCAAGAAATATCACCACCATCACCATCATCATCGAATGTGATGACCACATTTATTGTTAAAAATTCTTCTTATTTCAAACTCCTCCGCTTCGTCCTAAGTGAACTGTCGCTGCAATAAATAAAAAAAATAATTAGTTATATTAAAATTATAAAATTAATTTTAAATTTAATTTTGTTTGACTCCTTTCTTATTAAAATCAGTGTTCATTTTTAATTATAAGAAATCTAAAATTAAAATACTGAATTAAAAAGTTATGATATAAATAAAAGAATATATGACATGAGATAGAACATTACATAAAGTAAAAAAAAATAACTCACAGAATCATACCCAACTTTTCATTTCATTTCAGATGAGCAAATTTTAAAATTGATTCGATTTTTACTCCACTCTATAAAACAATATAAAAAAATCAATATTTTTGTATAAATTTTATACAAGAGCATATGAAATAGCGAATGTACCTTATAGCATCAATAATCCTTTATGCAGATTTATCCCTACCTTTGAAAATGCTGCACTAAAACAAATAAAAAATAATATTAAATAAAACTAAAAAAAAAGAAAAAAATTAAAAAAAAAAAAAAACCAGGGAGGGGGAGGGGCTCCCCCCCCCCTCCCGGGCGCCGGGCCGTGGCCGAGGGGCACCTCGCGGACGTGCCCGGGCCGGTGCAGCCGGCCTGCAGCCGCCGGCCGCTGCAGGGGCAGCCCTCGCGGCCTCATGAGGGCGCTGCAGGGGCGACCCTCGCGGCCACGCCAGGCCGCCGGCAGGCCCGCAGCGCGCGGGCCGCCTTCGCAGCAACCAAATTCGGCAGCTCTGCCGCCAGATCTGGTGGTGGACTAGCATATCCGGTGGCTCAGCCGCCGGATCTGCATTTCAGCCCATTGAGGAGAGAGAGAGAGAAAGAGAGAGATCTTACATCTACCGAGTGGAGCGAAATCCCATTTTCAAATGAAGCAAAACAAATGGACCGGAAGCAACAAATTTTCTAAGTATAGAAATTTTACAACAAATTTTACAACGAACTCTGGATTAGTTGCAAATTTTGCGACGAACTCCGAGGTTCGTCACAAATTTTGTGACGAACACTTGGTTCGTTGTAAAATTTTGCGACGAAACTCTTGGTTCGTTGCAAAATTTTATGACGAACTCTTGATTTGTTGCAAAATTTTGCGACGAACTCTTGATTCGTTGTAAATTTTGTGATAAACTTAGAAATTCGTTGTAAATTTAGCGATGAATACAAGGTTCGTTGCAAATGTGGCGACGAAATATGGGTTCGTTGTAAATTTTGTGATGAACTCAAAACTTTGTCGTAAATTTTGCGACGAACAATTTTTTGTTAAAAAATTTGTTGCTAATTGGGGATAAATTTTTATTTGTTGTTAAAAGTATGTTTTTTTGTAGTGTGTGTATATGATGCGACGATGATACAAGACTATTTGGTGTGTATTTTTGTGATTGTAGCTCTTCGTCTTCTATGCTAAATAAGTGATGGGCAAGCACTTAGCCTACTACGGTGTACGTGTGATCTAATTTTTCTCTATTTCTTCCCCACTATGATATATTAATACCATACTAATGTTATACGCTTGGGGTTTGAGACACTTGTCGTGATCTATTTTGCATACGATGTATGTCTTACGTCAGTCGTGTTGATATTCTGATTAGAGAGCTCTTAGTTGACACTGCGATGACCTGTATACTATTGGATTCATGGAAATTTGCAACGGATACTGTTATTTGATTCCCCACGATAGGGACCGACTGATGTGCATTTAGATTGATGCGACAATTTTGTTACATGTCTCTATTTTATATTTATGATTTGTATGATTGCATTAAATAATTTTTAATTTATTATTTCATATTATACATCGCATTATACTTTTTATTATCTTTTAAAATTAATGCTTTCATTTGTTTTTTGATTCTGTGAAGCACAACTAGAGGTCAATGGAATAACATGTCAAGTAGTAGATATGTGAACCCATTCAAATTTTAGAATATTTCATTATTTTAATTATATTTCATGCTTAATATATTGTTGATTATGAATAATGTATACCAAATTTTGGGGAATATGCTATGTCGATTTTCATTTAAAACCATCATCATGTTATAATGGCGCAAGCGAACAATAATTTTCTTTTATCTTTCGGGGCAATTTGTTACAATTATGAGCTCAATAAAACAAGTTAATAAGCAACCTCTTTATCTTATGCTTTCCCTTATTCGTAGAAAAATTACGGGAAACTTTTTTCTTCTTTCAATTTCTTTTTCTCCTTAAAAAAAAAATGAAAAGACAAGTGAAGCATTCTACACTTTCGTGAAGGAAATGTTGCACCGCCTGAATAACCATCCTAATTAAAGCAATCTAATTACAAACTTCCAATTATTTGGTCAATTCTTTTTGTTTTTTGGCAATCTTTTGAAGAATTTTAAAATTTATCCTCCTAAAATTTTAATTCTCTGACATTTTATCCTTGAAAAATAAGACCCCTTTTTGTTTATATATATATATTTCTTCAAAGAAGATATAATGTTAAAAATTCATGAAATTAGTATTTTAAAATTCTTTTTGGTTGATAGAGTAACAATATTCGGTCATGATCATGAGCACAATATTACCCTCCAAAAAGAACACTAATATTTGAAATGAGAAAATATGAAACAAGAGTGTCTTCCTTCGTAAATGTAGATTGGGGTTAATTTTGTTAATATTGATACTACATAAATATTAGTGAATAGAATATGCGACTTGCAATGATTTAAAAAGTGTAATCATTTTTTAGAAAATGCTTTTAAAAAAAAATGTAAAAGAAGTTTCTAGAGATTTATTATCATCTAATTAAAATTATTAGAGACTCTTTTATTTTGTGTAAATATCAACCATTTTTAAGTTAGACTAGTAAAAGAAGATGTTATTACTTATTTTATATTTTAATAATCCTCTCACATTTAGATAAATACATTTAATCACGTACTCAGAAACCGATGTTCTAATAAAATATTATATTTTATATAATTAGTATCCCTTCTAAAAATTTAAATTATTAAAAGGAAACATGGTTAATTGTTTTATATTTTAAGAGAGACATCAATAGAAATTGCCTCAATAGCTAAGGGAGTATGTTTTAACCCTCTTTATGCTTCAAGTTTAACTTTGCTAACTCGTGGATGAATGAAAAAAGATATCATGAAATCAGCAGGATGTTTCAAAGTGATATGACAAGGTTATTAAGAAGGAAATCTTTTTTTTTTTTGTTACAATAGAAATCAAATTCTAGATCACGGATCGAGAGAAGGGGGATATTGCCATTGAGTTATCCCCTTGGAACGAAAACTTTTTTAAATATAAGATTCAAGTATTGACCATTCAAATAGTTTCCCAAATAAATGTGACATTTTATAATTCTAAAATCTTATATTAGAGTTTAATTAATAAAAAATTACGCTCAAAACATTCAATTAAAATATGTTGATCGGATCGTCAAAAGTGCAATAATTAAAGTTGATCATGTCCCGCTACCCTTTTTTGATGATGAAAAAATAGAAAAATAAAGTTCATACATTTTATTTTTAGAATTTAATTAGCTAGGCAACGACATTATATAATATTTTTCAAATACAAAAATCGTCTCAGAACTAGAAAATCGATCAGATGACCGGTTTTGCATTGTAGGAAGACAATTGAACCTGCCCACAAAATAATTTCTTGCTTTGTAAAGGGAAGGAGACTAAAAATTTAGCTAAGAAATGAGCACATTTTTCATTAATTTAGCAAAAATTTCCAAAGAAGAGTAGGAGAATAGAATAAAAGCAAAACGACAACCAGGACCCAACATATTTGCTTTTTGGTACTGTCTCTGAAGAACCCATTTAATGTAGTGGTTCCTTCTCTCATAAGAGGAAGGACATTCCGTTCCATCTCATGATGGCGGTATATAAAATGTTCCCCACATAACACAGAGATAAAGAGAGATAAATATATATATATAATTTTTTTTTATACTTTTATAAAAAAATTATTTCAATACCTATGATCTTAAAATCACTAAAAGAATAATTTTACTATTACGTTATGATCCGTCCTCTCCATCTCATCTCATATATCCCATAATTCCTAGGAGCAATAAATTGCAACTTAATGAAAAGGATCAAAATTTACTATTCACATTGTAATCGTAGGAACACTTGTTTGGTAAAGAATATTTATTTAAATATTTTTTTTGAAATCTATCGTTCAAATTTTTATAGATATATATATTTTGTGACCTCTATTTAACTAAAAAAAAAATTATTATTCACACTTTATGGTATGCAGCAATTTATTTAAATTGAATGTTGAGTGTTTATTTTATTTTATTTTATTTTTTGGTTTATGACAATTACATCTTTGAAAAAAGAGTGCACAAATTTGAAGTTGAGGTTTTGGAGCCCAACTAAAAGAGTAGTTGTTGCCAAATTGAGTCCTTGAATTGCAGAATGGTATTGAAAAAATGATCAATAGCGACAATTATTTTCTCAAGCTTAATATTTTGATATGATTAACTTATATTGATTGTGACATTTTTATAAAATATTCAGTATATGAAATTTTTATTTTTTTTTTAAATGAAACTGATATGATCTGCTGGGTAGTTCGCATTGAAAATGATCGTACAATTGCCTAGGTTTCTTTCAAGCATCTTTTATTGCCTCATTGACAACCCTGCAAGGCTACTGTGATGCCAACAATCTAATTTTCTGTTCCCAAAGGAATTGACAGTTTTGTGCATATGAAAAGAAATTTTCACCCTTTTTCTGTTGGGTAGAAATGCATTTTTATAGGAAGAAAGTGGTAACATATAGTTTAATCGAGTTGTTTACATTCTTAAATTTAAATCTGATTAATATATTTTTTTAATATAATTTTTCGCATATTTACCTACCACTAGTATAGTCGTCCAAAAGATCGCATCACACACTTTATATCTCTAATATCTAACATTTAAATCTGATTAATAAAAATTATTTATTAAATTATGCTCAAAATGTTTGAAAAATAGACAATTTTACTACGCTTTGATATTTTAGTGGGGTTGTGTTAATAGATAATTATGATTTAAATCGAATATTTTACGATTGATCAGGCGTTTGTGTTATATGGTGCTATTGAGAAAAAGTTAAAATTCACACATTTATTTTGGAATTAGATAATGTCATTATATGACACTCTTGGTATACTAAAAAATAAAGGTGTGATATCAAAGACAAGATTAGAATTGATGAAATGTAGCTGAATCATAAATCAAAAACAAATCCAGATTTTAATTACGTAATGCTGAATTACTTAGAGCAGGAAATTTTGTCGGCAATCGTACTGAGAAAAGTACTAAGCTCCAGCATGAAGAATTCAGATTAGGTTGGATAGAAATTATGTGAAATTTTTAATATAGATTATTTTTATGTAATAATAATTTTTGGGAAAAAAAAAGACTTCGCTTTGGAGCTCTTTTTTATTTATAATTAGCGTGACTATGTGTGAAGAAACCAAGCGAAAAACTAACAATGAATAATTTTTAACCAAAAAAAAAAAAAGAACAATGAATAATGAAAAAAAATATGAGAATTGCACGCAAAGATTTGCGTGGTTCGATGAAAAATCTACATCACGTGTGAAGAAGAGCAGGAGATTTCACCGTAAAATCCAAAAATAAGGAGATATAAAGTTTTTTTTTTAAAAAAAATAGATATTTGTCACCGACCGATATTTAAAATTTATCCGACTAATTTGATTCAAGCATTGTGAGACCTATATACGGGATTGACTCTCTTAAATTTTATTTTTCTATTTTTATGATTCGAATCTAATATTTATAATTAAAAAGTGCATAGAAGTTTGATAGATGTAAAGATTTTTAAGAGTCTTACCGACCAAAACCCCAAATACACCTACAATACAATAACCAAAAAAAAAAAAAATCACTAGAATGCTTGTCTCTAGTTGCAAAATATGCGGACTCTTAGAGTGTGTTTGGTTGTAAAAAGAATATTATCTAATTTTTTATCTTAAATTTTTTTATATTTTTATGTCTAAAAAAAGAGTAAAAAATTTAAAAAAACGAATTGCAAAAATTAAAAAAAAAAAAGAGTGAATTCTAACCCAAACTCGGGACCAATTTGGTTCTCCCGTAAATCAAATAATTTTATTTGTATTTTTGAGTCAAAGTACTTATAAGCAAAGAAATTATTTTCTTCATATCATTGTATTTAGACTTATTAATGGTGGGACCAAAATGTTGACATGTTACCATTTACTCCCTGTTGATATATTTGATAATAAAATTGTCAAGCGACATGTTATTTCAAAAATTAAGCATGAATCACAAAATTTCTTCGCTTTTTTTGGGGGGAGGGGGAACAATTGTTTTTTGGATTTAGCTCCCCATCGTGGACAATAATGACACAAACATTAATTCTCTTTTGTCTAAATGTATGGGACAGCGCCCGGCACATAATAAAGGGGGAAAAAAAGGCCCCAAAAAGAAAAGAAATAATAGCAGTTGTGGAGTTAGTGCCTTAGAAGTGTCAATTTTTAGGAACAGTCAATTGGTTTTTTTTTTGGGGGGGGGGGGGGGGAGAGAGGGGGGGGGGGGGGGGGAGGGGGGGGGGGAGAGAGAGAGAGAGTGAACGCCATCCCCTAGCCCCAGCATGCACGGATGAGGATAAGAGAAAAAGCAATGATTACTGAGGAAAGAGGATGACCTCAAACTCCGAGCCCCATCCCATGCACTCACTGATGGGGATCATGACCCGACCTAATATCCCAGTTCTCACACGCCCTGATTTTGGCCCTTTAACAACGACCCAACCCCACCACCGCCACACCCTATGCCTCCTATACCTCTCACCTACACATCTCTCTCTCTCACCTTTTTTTCACCTTTTCCGAAATCTTGGTCGATCAGAACAGCTTTCTAATAAAATCGAATCTTGGTCGATTTACTGCCGCTGCCCGCGCAGTCCGTCAGGTAAACCCCTTGTTCTTACTATTTCAGGGTTTTTTGTCTTAAGAAATCAGCTACTCACTCCACTGAAAGAGGCCCTACGTACACATACTCATCTTGACCCTAAATTTTAATTAAATCTCAAATTCTATTTTTATATGATAGAACAATTAAATTTTTAAATAAATATCAATAAGTCGATGAGCTAATGGCCCTTCAGGCTCTTGATATTATGTGCTAACGTGGTTTAACGAATGTCAAGCCGGTGATAATGTATATAGAAATGCGCTTATTGTAAATTTCTTTGCTTCAATTTTGTAAGTTGCAAGATTCTTAATAAAGAGATGAACAAAAAAGGGTGTTCTAAGTGGCCCATGGTGGAGATGAAGTGTGGTGGTTCATCAATTTTTATTATTATAATTATTACTATTAGGACGCAAAATTTTATCACTTTTCTTAACCAAATTTTTTATAAAATAAAATTTTTAATTAATTTTCTAATTTTAATTTTTTGTTGATATTTCACGCGATATATCAGCACTTCTAATACCCCGTCCCCTACTCGTCATCCCTAAGCCACGTCAACATATAGGGTTGAGAGTATTAACATCCGTTAGCTCAAAATTAATTAAGAATGATAATCTCCGATCCGACCCAATAGATACTCAAAAAATTTAATCCGTTGGATTATTTTTTTTCTAGGAAAAAATCGAATCATAATTGAGTTTTAATATAAAAGTAATCGGGTCAGTTTGGATATGAATTTGGATTATAAATAATTTGATAGGATAACAATTCATAATAAAATAAAATTTAATCATAATATTATATTATTAAATTAAAAAAGGTTTTAGGGTTTGTCATAAATTTTATTCTCATTCCCTTTTGACCAAACAACATTGCTCTTCGTTGCCCTAGCTGCTTTGTCTCTCACCTCCTCTCTCTGCCTCCTCCAAAGTCAAGCTTCACTTTCCCCTCCATCGTCGCCTCTATCTGCCACCATCAAGTCCTAGCTTCACTTTCCCCTTCATCACTGCCTCTCCCTGCCGGTGCTTGTTTTTCTTTTTCTTTTTTTCAAGTCCAACAACCAAACCCTTCTTCACACACCAGGTATAACTAGAGTAGGCAAAATAGTCTCTACTCTGGACTAGGGATGGCAATATATCTGGCACCACCAAAGTCCGGCTTCATCGCTGCTTCTCCCTGCCGGTGATTTTTTTTTTTCAACTCAATACTAAACACAATTAGAGTAGCCAAAGCACTTTTTACTTCCAAGTCAAAGCCTTATTGATCGAGTTTTAAATTTTGATTATTCAATGGTGTGAATATAGTTATCCCTTAATTACAATATTGTCCTGATCTCTAGTTACAGCGCAAGAGGGCACCATCAATGGCGGCTCCAAAAATTTATATTTTCACGTACATGCACGCGCACTCAAAGTAACAGTGCAATGAACCAAAATGGTTTCCTTATAAAATTCAAGTAATCCTTGACACATTTTTGTATCACGAAATGCCTTAATTTTTTGTTTCCTCCCATTTTTTAAACTATATTTCCCCAATGTAATCAAGTTTTTCGAACTTTTTGTGACGCATTTGAAGCTCTTTAGCAAAGACAAGAACAAACATCACACAAAATATAAAAATATAAATGTAGTGAGAAAAAATTTGGTTGGGACAATTGGGCCCCCAATCAAAGGCTAGTGAGTCAATTGTGTTTTTTTTTTTTTTTAATGGCAACAAGAGAAATACTAATAAAATTCAAATTCAAATTAAACAAAATCTAAGCAAATAAAACTTAAATTCAAATTGGGTACAAACTTAAAGGTCAAACTTCTCTACTAAAACAGAGGCTACAAATATGTAAACCAGGAAGCAAAGGAAACGAGGTACAGAGTTCTCAGATCTCACCTCAGTTGCAGTAGACCCCTACCATCTTCATAAAATAAAAATTGTTGTTCCCACAAAAAATAAATAAAAATAAAAATTGTTGAATGAACCATTAACGACATTCGATCAGAACCAACGACCATCAACCTGTGCGATGTTGGGCGAATTGAGGCTAATCGACACCGACCGAGCACCATCGTGTGCAAACCCAATTGATAAACGTTGAACGACATTTGGTTTGAGATCTAACTCTTTCACTGCCGAACAAGACTTCAAAATACCAGTAGTTAGACAGAGGGGTTTGGACCAAATCTGATCTACGGTCAAAGATCAACAACCACCACCATTTCAACTCTCAAATCTTCTTCAATCCCGTTGGAGCCTCCAAACTGCTATCCAAATCATCAGTATTGCTAACTACAATCACTACTATCAAACATTGTTTTGAATCCCGGACAGATCGGACTGGACTGGACCGTTCGGTCCAATAGGTCCAATAGGGAACCAAACCAATAATCGATCCAAATTTCTTAATAAAACCAGTTTTTAATTACGAAATATGTATGAAAAAATTATAATTGTCGCGTCTTTATTCGAATTTAAGAATATGATTGAAAAATACATAACTTTTTTCACTAGACCACAGATTATTGTTGTTTTCATATATTATAATTTTAATTTATTTATGATTTTATAATAATATAGTAACCCATTGACCCCTTTGCATTTGCAGGACCGGTTCATACTTAATCAACTTCTTCCGAAACCAATTGTTGTGGTGGTTGGACGGGAGAGAGAGGGATAGAAAGGGGTCGGAGGAACAATCCAATGGAGGGACAGGGCACACGTTAGCAATCGTGCGCCAAAAGGAATGGGGCTTACGAGGTGATCAAGTATTAGTAGTCTTCAAAATCATCCTGCTTTAACTTTTCAGGGGGAACTCACAATTAGTATGTTTTTTGATGTACTTGTTTTTGTAAACTATTTTACATATTTAATCAATTTATTCAAATCGCATTGGAAAAGCACAATGATAGAATAATATTTTTATTATTACAATTAAAAATATGTTCGGTAATAGAGTAATAATTCAGATGATAAAAATTTACTCTAAATAAAAATTATTCTTACAAAACTAAGTTCTATAAAAATTAATTTTAGAAATTTTCACTTTTGAACGTAACAAGTTTCAAGTAGTTTCACTTTTTTAAGAAAGAATGAAAGAGAGAAACGGAGCAAACTGGGAATGTCATCTGAAAAGCAAGATAAAAAATAAAAAAAACCATAAATTTTCTTCTTTTTTTTTTTACCCTGTCCATAACTACTGAAATATGTTATTTTTCCTCAAAATTTAAGGGACGGCAAAAACTTTTACTAAATATATTTAAAAGAGGAAAATTTAAAAAAAAAATAATGTTTTTTTCCCTCTTTTTTCTCCTACCACATGTACAAAAAAATAAAAAGAAAAGGGACCGGCCCGATGCCAAGTACTTTCAATCAAGACAGCCTTACCATAATCCCTTAGCTGGCACTGTGATTTGTGGTCCACAAAAGAGGTTTTCTTTTGGTATTTATTTAGGATCTTCGGTTTTGGACCCAACACTGTTATATAGTACCAATTTGCGACACTAGTCGTACGTAACCCATCGATTGAAGAAACAAATACTGCAGTTGCACCATACCAAAGCAAATGATTTCAAAAAATATATGTAAGGGGTCCACTTTAGGTCTAGTTTTAACTCTCCTTGTCGAAAATATGATGGAAATATTTGACCCAAGTCCAGATAATGTAAAAGAGGAAAAGGTTATTATTGTTGGTTTTTTTTTTTTTTTTCATAATATAAGGATCGTAAAAATATATATATTTTTTATTATTTAAATAAAAAAAATATTTGAATAAAAGTTGTTTACAAGTTGAATGTCCCTACAAAAACAGAAAACATTGTTTGAGCATAGCACTTGTGAACCTATTGAGGCTTCTAGGTTTCATTCCTCTCATGCTTTTTTGTTTTTTAATTAAGAGACATTTGAGTCTAGAATTACATAATAAAGGATAATTTTTCTATGTTAAAATTATTAAATAAATCACGATTAGTACTAAAATTTGAACATATTCTAACGAAAGAAGTTATCAATACGGAACTGTTAAACTGTATCTCTTTGTGCATACTCCAAAATTTCATTCATAGGTTAAAACATATTACAACGGTATTTAAATATAAATAATTATAAATATTTTAGAATAATTTTTTAATATATTTAAATGATTAATTAATTTTAAGTTGACTAACCAAGATTATATTATAGAAATTATATGTGTATGTCAATTGGTTGATTTAAAATTTAAAGTATTTATTTGAATAGTTTTAGTTTTTTTAAAAAAAAATGCCTTCCCTACCGCCTCCACTAAATTTTTAGGAAAAAAAATTAATTTAAAATATTTTAGTAACGTTTCAGAAATATCACTGAAAGTCTTATCAATGTCATTGAATATAAAAAACTTTAAAAATCCTAAAATGCTAGTAAAATCCTTTAAAATTTTATTTATTCACAAAAAATATAAAGTCTGCCCATATCTCTGCATGTTATATTTTATCCAATTAAAATTGTGGGCTAAAACAAACAACAATTTCATTGTTCACACATGTAAAATTTCTTGTATGTAAGTTGGATTAGAATCATTTATCTCTTTCGATAATTGAATATTTTAAGTCTAAAACATATTATAAAATTGGATCATTGAGTCCCCATTTTTTATATTCCTTTTAAATGTGAGAAGATCTCTATTTTCCATTCTCACTTTCCTGTATATCATGAGGAATACTCGGTTCCCTTCTCTCTCTCAAATTCACGTGCATCAAAAAGTATGGAAAATTGAGAAGTTTTACCGAGAGGGACCTAGCTTCTCTCCCTTTCAAAATTCAAATTGAATGGGACTTAGTCTTGGGTCTATCCATATCGACGGACTTCCAACAAAAATAAACTTCCAATGTAAGCCCACCTCTTGGCATGCGAGTCACACTCAGGCTACCCACCCCAAATAGGAGTGCAGTGCAATTCTCCTTCTTTTTTTTTTTTTTTTTTTTTTATTGTACAAGAATTTGAATATGAAATCTCTAAATTTAAAGAAATGAATTGTAATCATTAGATTATTCTTTTATGAATCCGGTCTGAACTAAGTAATTTTTTGAAATAAATGTTGTAATGCAATGGCAATTGCTATCTAAACGAGCATCCTATGTAAATGCATTTCTTTCAACAGCATATGTTCGGATCCCATCGGAGCATACTATGTAACTAACTACTGATTTTATCGCACGCACGATGGTCTCCTCAGTTTAGTAAGCCTAGTTCTCGCCTCTCATTTCCGTACGTACGTAGCCCATAGATATATCGGACCTCTTATCGGGGCATTGGCAGCCAGTGATGACTGATGACTGCTGTGCGCACCAGGAAATCCAATGGTGCAAAATAAATTTAATTAAGTCCAGAATTTGATTATTGCAAAAGTTTTGATACTGCTCAGAGGGATTTGTTCGTGTATTTATGTAGTAATATATGATTTGTGGATTATTGCATGAATATGATAAATTTATTGGTACATTTTAAAAAATTATTGTTAAAATTGTATCTGAAAAAAAAATGAGTTAATTTTTACAATTATTGTGAATACTTAGATTGCAATTGATTCAGAGCAGAAAGGGGAAGACCAAGATATGACATAGAGGGAGGAACAAAAATTTTAAAAATGTAAGTTAGAAAATTTTATCAATATTCTTGTTTATTTCTGGGTCCTTTTTTCTAAATAAATTATCGATATATGATAATCATATTGGATTTGACTAAATTAGATTTAAATCGAGTTGAATCCTTAAGAGACAACCTCTTCCATATCTTTTTTTGTCATACACAAAATTCAAAACCAAAATCTTATTTAAAAAATACCAATACTAACCGGTGGACCAACTAGGCGTTGGTGTCTATTTCTAAGTCTCATTGTCCCTTATAGAGGATATACAAAAATTTAGATTATCTCAAAAACAAAAATAATTTTTAATTGTCTTTAAATTAAACATAATATTTTTTTGGTAAAAGTAAATTAAACATAATATTTTGTATCTTGTATCTATTTCTTCCGCTGTATATTATTGCAAATGCAACATTAAATTTGGACGCCCGCCATTTCCCCTTCATGGAAATAAGTGCAAACCCTATATTCAATTTTTAACTTTTTTAGCAAACCGGTCTAAAATTTGCACTTATATTCAACTCATTTAGTTGAATAATTAAATTGAATCAAATTTTTATCCGTTCAAATTATAAATTATTCATGAACAATTTAATATATTTATCGTCCTATTTACCTTTACCTAAAAGCTCAAAAGGCATATTAGATGGTTGTATATCTATACCCAACTCCAGTCACAAAATCTTTTCTTCATATTTCCTAAATTTGGTATGCGAAGGTATTTGCCTAAACCTTTTTCTTTTTCCCCAAATTTGGAAGGAAAAAGTTTTTCCAGAGATGATAAGGAATCATACTTTATTCTTGTTCTTTATCTACACCTTTTAAAATGTAACTTTTTCCCCAAATCTCAAGGTCAGATTTATTATATTTTAAATTTTGTATTCTGTCGTGTTGAAAATTTTCCAAGTTATGGAGGATGATAGTTTGACTATATTCAGACAAACGTATCTATTTATGTGATCAAATATTTTTAAATCCGAAAGTTACATTTTAAAGAAAGAGTGAAGGACTTCAATTTTAAGTTTTTACAGTTTAAAAATCTAGTGGATATGTTGAAGAAAAATAAGCATGAAAGTGGTTGGTCACTCTTTTTTATAACAGGAACATTTTCCAAAATTTGATTTTCAGGGATTGTTTGTTCATGTATATCTTCACCACCAACCAAGCATTTTCAAATTTGAAAATTTCACTCTTTAGAGCTATTATTGGACTTTTAGTTTGAATAATTACAGTAGTAAAAATTAAAGATCTAAACGGAGAAATAAATGTACAAAGTCAGCTAGTTGCTCAACATTACAATCTCCTGGAACTAATTTTTTGGAGATAGATTCAAACTTATAGGAACCTTATCGATCGGGGAAATTTAAATTTCAAATTTCAAATTTGATATTTGAATTTTGAATTTAACTTACAACAGCTAGTATATCTCAGAAAATCAAGAGGAAGTTTGGGCTTCAAATCAAGATGGTTTTTCATGGGAATTATTGCTACGATTTGCTAGAAAAATTGAGTTTTACAGTAGTATTCTGAAGCAGTAAAGTTGAGTTTTACAATAGGTTTTTTGAGATAGTAAACTTTAGTTTTATAGTAGATTTTTGATGCAGTAAACTTGAGTTTTATAGCAGATTTTTAAAGTTTTAAAAAGCTCAAATACAGTCAGCCGAATAGCATGTAGTAAGGGAGATTATAGCACCATATTTTAGAGCAATTTACCAAACATAAAGAGAGAAAAACAAAAGAATATCCATATTTTAACCTACGAATTATCTGAGCATCTTGTCCTACAATTAATATATCATCAATATACAAGAGGAGAATAATGAAGTTACCATTAAGGAATGATCTCACATACACACAATGATCTGCATCCACTCTTTTACAAGAATGTTTCACCATAAAAGAATCAAATTTCTTGTGCCACTGCCTGGGAGTTTGTTTCAAGTCATAAAACATCTTCAATTTGCAAACCATGTGTTCTTTCTCCTTTATTTTAAAACTCTCTGGCTGGTTTATGTATATCTCTTCTTGTAAGTCCCCATGCAAGAATACAGTTTTAATATCAAGTTGTTCAAGTATAAGATTGAAACTAGTTGTCAATCTTAATACAACTCGAATGGAACTCATCTTCACAATCAGAGAAAAAATCTCAACAAAATCTATACTCTTTTTCTGAGCAAAGCCTTTTACCACCAAACGAACTTTTTACTTCACTAGTTTCTCCCAATCTTTCTTTAACTTAAACACCCACTTATTCTTTAGTGGCTTTTTCCCTTTGGAAGCTCAACTAGTTTATAAGTGTCATTTTTCTATAAAGAGTTTATCTCTTTTAGCATAACTTCCAACCACCTCTCCTTATTAGGAGTAGATTGCATATCTTGGAAACTCTCTGGCTCCCCCCTCGTTAGTAAGTAAAATATATTCAAAAATAAGATATCTTGTGGATAATCGATACTCTCTCGTAGATCTTGTAAGCTAAAATCCCACATTCTCTTGTAAAGGAGGTTGTTCTCCCTACTCAGTACTTACTGCATCTGGCTATGCAATATCATCGTTGGTATCTAACCCATCATTAATTGTGGCTGACTCATCTACATCCCCAAGTTCTGTCTCCTTTGTATCTCCATCATCTGTGGCACTTCTAGGTGGAATTGTTGCTGGTGTCTTATCCTCATACTCACTAACACTTTATAAAGTCTTCACTTTCCTTTTAAAATCGGCTACAGTCTCTTACTCATTAAAAACCACATCTTTGCTGCAAACAACTTTTTTCTATTCTGGATCCTATAATCTATAACCAAACTCTTCATCACCATAACCAACAAACACATAAGGAATGATTTTACTATCCAGTTTTAACCTTTACTCTTTCGACACATGTATAAAAGCTTTACAATCAAAGGCCTTCAAGTGAAAATACAAAATATTTTTATCTTTCCATGTCTTCTCTAGAATGTCAAAACCCTAAGGAACTGATGGTAACCTACTCATTAGATAGCAGATTGTGTTAACTGTTTCACTTTAAAAGGATTTTGACCATTTAGTCATTTTTAACATGGATCTAACTCCTTCCATGATGGTATGATTCATCCTCTCGACCACACTATTGTGTTGTAGTGTCCCAGATTTTATCTTCTCATGCCTTATCCCATACTTTGAACAATAAACTTTAAACTTAATGGAAGTATACTCTCCACTATTACTGGTATGAAAGCATTTCAAGAATAGTCCTGTCACTCTTTCCACTATAGCATGAAAATTTTTAAACCACTGTAAAACATGGCCTTTGTTTCTTAACAAAAACACTTATACTTTTCGTGAAATATCATAAATAAAAGTGACAAAATATCTTGTTTTTACCAAGAAACTCAACCTCCATGAGGCTTCAAATATCAAAATAAACCAATTCAAGTTTGTTTTCTTTCCTTTTTGAAGGAATGCATAAAGAAACTTTATGGTACTTATCAAATAAACAATGATCATATGAGTTTGGAGAAATACCTCTGGTCGAAGGAATGAGGGACTGTTTTGTTAAAAGTTGCAATTCTTTCCCACTCATGTGTCCCAGCCTCTTATGCCACAAGTTTAGTATAGT
The DNA here is from genome assembly GCA_037126225.1 of Dillenia turbinata. NCBI lineage: Eukaryota > Viridiplantae > Streptophyta > Magnoliopsida > Dilleniales > Dilleniaceae > Dillenia > Dillenia turbinata. The sequence continues at coordinate 17,444,606 of JBAMMX010000008.1, read as the reverse complement.
ATCATCCTCAATTATATTTATCTACCCACTACATAATCTCAGCCAAGTCTTGTACATGCAAGAACACAGCTTTCCTTTTACAATTAGCAAAGTCCCCTTGAGAAGTTTCCACTGCTCATTCTTCACCAACTCTCATATCCTTCCTTATCAAAGACATTAACTGAAAGCAAGTTCATCCTCATATTTGCAATGTGTCTCACATCCCGCAAAGTCAATGTGCAGGTGATACTAGTCTCGACAACGATATCACTAATTCTTACAATTTGGGACACAATATTGTTTCCCATCTTGGGCAATTCCTAAATTACCTTCTTTGTAAGTTGTAAACAACTTTCTTTTGAGAACACAATAATATGATGCACCAGTGTCAACAATCCGCATAGTCAATAGATCGCCAACATGATTGCAATCATTAAGTGTACACACCAGAGATTCGATCTCTTCATTAGGACCAACCACTGTAGCACTGCTATCATCTGGAGTGTTCTTGCACTTTTCTTCCTTTTTCTCTTGCTTCAAGAGTCAACAATTCCATTTGATTTGACCAGTTTTCTTGCAATAGTAACACTTTACTAACTTCTTGGACTTGGACCTCTTCTTAGATTTACTATGCTCTATAGAATTTTGATCTTTGTTCTTAGTTCTACCGATATTCTCTGTGACAAGAGTTTGACTACTCCCAAATTTCATATCCTTTCGTTTTGCTTTTTCATTGAACATGCTATTCTTTATCATCCGCAATGTCAACTTGTTATTAGGAGCGAGTTATTAACAGTTACAACTAATGTTTTCTAACTATCTGGCAAAGAACTCAAAAAAAAAGCAAAGCTTGTGCCTCATCATCCAAGTTAATCTCCAAGGTGGTCAACTCGTTCAAAACATCTTGGAAGTTACTTATGTGCTCAGCAATAGGACATCCCTCCTTATACTCTAGATTGACAAGCTTTCTAATTAAGAAAGCTTTATTCAGGACAGTCTTCCTCTCATACAACGTAGCTAGTTTATCCCACAGAGCCTTGGCACAAGTCTCTATTGCTACGTGATGAAATATACTAATATCAACCTACTTTCTAATGGTGCCCAATGCCTTTCTATCTAGTTTTTCCTTGTCCTCATCTCTCATGGTAGATGACCTTCCAGATTCACTCAATATCATATCATGCAAATCCTTACCATATAGATGGTCCTCCATTATTGGCTTTTAAATTGAATAATCTGAAACTGTCAGTTTCATCATGGAACTCATCTCTTGGTCACTCTCCATGATTCAAAGCAAAAATAACCTTACTCTGATAACAGTTGTTGGGGCAGGCCTCTCCCAAAAACAGAGTGATAAAACAAACACAACGAAATATCCACAAATCGACACCTAACTAACCAATGATAATAATTCAATCCATCCAACTAGAAAATAGAGTAAATATTGCAAGAAAAATAATGAGAATAGAGAATACCAAATTTATGTAGAAAACCCTCCAGTGTAAAGAAAAAAACCAGGAGGTAAACTGGATAAAAAATCTACTATAAGAATAATCAGTTATAAAGGGGTAATATTCTAAACTTATATCCAAAACCTAAGATTCACAACAAAAGAGAAAAATTATAAGTGATTGTACCTCTTTGTAGACCCACAAATTAACACCAAAGAGAACCCAATTGTTGTCATCCTTTGTTCTCTTCGTGGAGCAAGAATCACCTTCTTTGACGGTGATCTTTGGTTCAGCAACATTGCAGCAGCAGCAGGTTGCTCTCATTTTTGTTCCAAAGAAGAAAGTCTCTCTCTTCTCTCTCTCGGGCAAGAACACAAAAGCATGCACCAAGCTTTTCTCACAAGCTTCCCTTAACCTTTTTTTGTTATTAAAGTAACACCTCACGCACAAGGAAGCCAAGCATTTAATCCTTTAAAACTTGACATTTTCATTGTCAAAACAAGTGCCGAGAGAGACATAAACAAATGCAAATGGGGCTAGACCAAGAATGGGCTTTAGTTGTGAGCCCAAGACCAACCCTTACCCCCAGGGTGGTGAGCAAATTGAACTTGGAATCCCTGCAAGCTGCATACAAATGACAAACGCTATTTTTTGGGTGATTTTTGAGTGGAGAGTTTATTTGTTATTTGTTACTACAAGGTGGGAACAATTCAATTTGTCTTTTCACACTCTTAGTTTTTCAAATATTATACTATAATTATTGAGTAATCAATGAATAGGTAGGTATCTCCTTCATTATTAATTTTTTTTTATTATAAAATACATAAAATTTATTATATTTAACTTTTTTAAAATAAAATTTCTATAAAAATCTACTCTTAAATAATATAAAACAAGGTACAAATTCACGAGCAAACTCATTAATAAGGATTATAGCAATCATCAAATTATATAGTAATAGTAGGTATAGACATGAATACCACTGAATCACCCAACAAAACAGAAGTAAGGTAGAAATTGATCCTCCCCATAAAAAATAAATATAATTAAATATGAATTGACCGATAAAAATATTGAATTATAAACATTATGTAAGTAATGAATACTATGCATGTCGTTCATTATTAATTTTTTTTATTATTAAAATATTATATATTGATTTACTTTTGATATATATATTTAATTTTTTATATTTTTATATTTATATTAATTGTTTGTATATTTGTGGTAACTAATTTTTTATACAAACCGAATTTATTATAATAATTTATTGAAATAATAGAACCAATGAATCAGGTTCACATTAATATATTGCTCTCGCAGGCAATTGAACATTACCTTTCATATTATTATATTGTTTTTCATTTTTATATCTCTATAATTCATAGATATTCATATTATTTTTTATTTTTTACATAGTATCATAACCTTATCTATCATTTCTTCTAATATGGTATTAGAGGCTCTTCAATATGCACCAACACGCACCTTTAGAGATCTTTAGTCCGTTTCAAAAAAGTTGCTCTTTTTTTGGGTTACACATTAGATTTGAATCACGAATTATTGAATTGAGGAGATTGTGACCACTACACTGTTCCATTGGGAACGAAAAAAAATTACTCTTCAATACATCCGTTGCATTTTCCAAACTCAAGTGGTTTTTACTATACCTCATTCAATTTGAGGGGATATTAGAAAATATATTATTTATTAAAATCAAATCAATTATTGATTTGATTTTGATATATATTTGACTTTCTATATTTTTATATTTCTATTTTTATAATAATTGTTTTCATATTTATTGCAACGGGTTTTCTATATAAATTAAACTATTGTAATAATTTATTGAGTCAATAAACATAATGGACCATTAGGATTCACATTATTATATTACTCTCCAATACAATTGAATTTTTGTTTCCTATTATTATATTATTTTCTATCTTTGTCGAGTTACCACCACCATATTTATTCATCTTTATTATTTATATCATTTTTATATTAGTTTTTATTTTCTACCCTATAAAAATTTTAACCTAAATAGTATAAAACAAGGGACAAATTCATGAGCAAACTCATTAACAAGGATTATAGCAACCATTAAATGATATACTGAAATTGGATATAGACATGAAAAACCACCGAATGTACCCAACAAAACAGATGTAAGGTAAAATCCTTATTTTTTTTTTTTTACTTTTTTTTTGAAAAAATTAAAATCGATCCTCCCCACAAAAAATAAATATAATTAAATATGAATTTAGTGATGAAAATATAGTATTACAAACACTGAGTAAGTATTGAATACCATGCATGTCCTTCATTATTAATTTTTTATTACTAAAATATTATATTTAACTTTTTTTTAAGAAAAAATCAATAACCTAAATAATATAAATAAACTTTAACCCCAAACAAGCTACAAACTCATGACCAAAGTCGGCCATTAACACGAATATAGCAAACATTAAATCATATAAAATCACATATGGCGACGAGCTTCGACGAAACAGAAACTAGAAATCTCTCGGTCGAGGAGGAAGATCACCTCCATAGAAGCACAAAGAAAATTAAAGGAAATGATAGAGGAGAAAGGCCAGCAGTCCAAAGAAGCTTCAAGGACATGCTCCTCGGCCCAGACCCATCGTCGACAATTGATAAAGTTATTCTTTCCTCAGACTCTAATGATGAAATGGAGATGAAGGGGAGAAGAGTACAGAGGACAGCTATGGTGAGAGTGAAATTCCTACTGTTAATGTCACGGATGAAGAGATATGTTACCTCCGGCGACGATGGCGACGCTCAGTTATAGTCAAGTTGTGGGGCAAAAAGCTGGGTTATCACTTCCTTCGATCCAAAATATTGACAATGTGGAGAATTGAGGGTGAGTTGGATCTAATAGACATGGGAGATGATTTTTACCTTGCAAAAATGTCTTTGGAATCGGACTATTGTAGAGCGTTAACGGAAGGGCCTTGGGTCATTCAAGACCACTATTTGGTAGTCATGAAGTGGAGGGCTGATTTTGAGCCTACGGAAACTGCAATCAGGCGGACAGCAGTGTGGGTTCGACTTCCGAGGCTGCCAATTGAGTATTTTGATGAAGACATTCTCCACAGAGTTGGGAAAGAGTTAGGAAGGCCGTTAAAAATAGATGCGAACACAGCCTCTGCCTCCCGTGGGAAAAATGCTCGTATTTGTGTGGAACTAGACCTGCTCAAACCCTTAGTTCCGAGACTCAAAATCCGAAAGCGGGTTCAACGGATTGAGTATAAGGGGCTACCTATAATTTGCTTCGAGTGTGGGTGTGTTGGTCATTCCAGGGAACATTGCGAGAAGAATGTAGGGAATGAAACGATTCCTGTTTACTCAGAACCTGTGGGAGAGACTCTTACTCCTACAGTTACTATTGACTCTCAGAAGAAAGATGATTTTGGGCCATGGATGCAGGTTCAAAAACGACCAAGAAGGAGAAATGGTAGGATGGCCGGAATCAATAATCCGGCGAATGTCAACGGTCGAAACCGCTTCGCACAACTCACGGAAATCATGGAAGAGGATAATACACTTGCTCCATTTACCACGGATAATGATGGAAAGGTTGAAGTCAATTCTATTTAAAATCGGCTTCAATTGCGGGAACAGTTTAGGAAAGCAAATCGTGGGAAGGAGATTATTGCAAGAAGCTTGGAGCTGAAGGACGCTTGGATTGGAGAAGGCCGAACTTTGACAGGGGAGGGCCGAGTAGTTCTTGAGAAGGGCAACTGGGCCAGACATGGATGGGTCTAAAATACCCAATAAAGACTCCCGGCCCAAAAAACCAACACAATTAGGCCAACTATACCAGCCCACTCAAATTTCCTCTTCACAGAGGAAAATCTCACCTCTGCTGACGACGGCGACGGAGCAGAATAAGCTATCTCTGGACAGAGGAAGGCGCAACAATGAAAGGGAACATCTTGACACCTCAACCAATCTCCGGCAACCTGATCTTGAACGGGATCCTAACCCCCAATCTCTGAACCCGGGGCAAAGCTCAAAGGGGGTTCCGTCTATGATTGTCGATAAAGGTAAGGGCACAGAGAAGCTCATGGAACTGGATTCTCCCAGATCCGGCGAACCCATTCCAAAACACACATACAACCAAGCCTATCGGAACCAGCGGCCTAATGAACAGGAGATTTGTCCAATAGAGTCAGTCCAAGCACGCAGCGGTATGAGTGTAGGACAGAGCAATGAATGGATGGACTCTTCAGTGCAGATAGCTGCTCAAGGGGCCGCATTCATCCCACGGGAGAGGACCTTGATGTCCCAGGAGACGGATGAAGATGATTTAATGCGAGGAAGAGAATGATTGCCCCCTTGGGTATGCACTCTGTTAATACTATATTTTTTATTTATTATATTTTATTTATGGATGCAAATTTTAGTATGCTGTCTTGGAACGTGGGAGGGATTAATAATCCCCAATGTCGTCGTGCTACGAGAGAAATTATCAAGTGTCATAATCCTGATTTTTTTTGTCTGATGCAGACAAAGAATAGTTCTATCCGGTGCCCGAAATTTCTGAATCGTTTGGGTTATGATCGAGAGCATGTGGTTATGGCTTCTGGTTTTAGAGATGGTCTTTGTCTAGTTTGGAAATCAAGCATTGGTGAAGTCGAGGTGTTGATGAGTACAGATCAACTGATTCATTGTCCGATTAATCGAACAAGACCTGTGTGGTTTATCACTTTTGTTTACATTCAACCAAATGAGAGTAAGAAAATGGAAGCTTGGCAGCAGCTAGAAAATTTGTCTGGGTCAATTAATAGTGCTTGGTTTGTATTGGGTTGTATTGGGAGATTTCAACGACATCGCAGGGATATTTGAAACAAGTAATAAGGCTGCAAGAATCTGAGGAAGGGCTCATCGGTTCAGGTTAAGGTGGGAATCCTGTAATTTGCATGATTTTGGGGCAGTTGGGTCTCCTTTTACTTGGATTTGTAAAATAGAAGGCTTGGTTGTATTACGTGAACGTTTGGACAGGGTATTGGGCAATCAAATGAGTAGGATTCTTTGTCCGGAAGCTAGAGTTATTAACTTACCCCGTTTGTATGGGGACCATCATCCTATCCTTCTCTACACCAGTATGAGTCGTGCTCCTTCTAAAGGGATTCGTCCGTTTAGATTTGAAGCAGCCTGACTTTATCACCCGCAATTTAAGCATGAATTTATGTCGACTTGGAAGGGTCAGAATGGAGCTCAGTCTTTAACGGAGGCTATTCGCACTACTACTTCGGCTTTAAAAGAGTGGAACAAAAAGGTTTTTGGGAACCTATTTTATAAGAAACGTATGTTGGAGGCTTAGTTGCACGATATTCAAAATTCTCCTTGGTACGAAAGTTTAATTTTTTTAAGGAGATTGGAGATACGGTTGCTTGGTGAGTTGCAAAGAATTTTAGATATGGAAGAAATCTTTTGGCACCAAAAATCTAGACTTCAATGGTTTTGCCAGGGTGACCGTAATACTAGATTTTACCATCTCACGACGATGATACGGAGAAATAAAAATTAGATTGTTAGAATCAAGATAAATGGGGAGTGGTGTTCTGACCCGGAGCAACTCAAGGATGACGCGACATCTTACTTCAGAGATTTATTTGCTCAGACAGGGATTGGTGGGATTTTTGAGATGGAGAGGAATGTGCAAACTGCTAGAGATCCAGATGATGGTGCCTCTTTGCGCAGACCCATTGAGCTTTCAGAGGTTAAAAATGCAGTTTTTTTAATGAAAGGTTTAAAAGCCCCAGGTCCGGATGGAATTCAACCGATTTTTTATCAGAAACTTTGGGAGGAGACACACCCGACTATCTATAGATTCATATTAGATGCCTTTCGTGATGGAGTTTTCCCTACGAAATTTCTTCAGGCCTTTATTGTTTTGATTCCAAAGATAGACCATCTGTGTAGTTTGATGGATTTTCGGCCAATCAATTTATTGAATACAAGTTATAAAGTCCTCGCAAAGGTTCTAGTTAATCGTATATGGCCTACCCTTCAGAAATTGATCGGTCATCACCAAAGCAGTTTCTTATCGAGAAGGAGAACAATAGATAATATCATTATTTCGAAGGAGATTTTGCATTATATTTGCTCATATAGAAGTAAACGTTGGAAAATGGTTTTAAAGATTGATCTCCATAAAGCTTATGATTGTGTTAGTTGGTCTTTCTTGGAGCAGACCCTTCAGGAGTTCCAGTTCCCGGCACCAATGGTGCGACTAATTATGTTTGCTATTTCCCAGGCCTGATCAGCTCTTATATGGAATGGAGGAGGGGGTTGAGACAAGGCAATCCTCTCTTCCCATACCTGTTTTTGCTGGTAATGGAGAAATTGTCTTATTTAATTCAAAATAAAGTGAACCAAGGCTTTTGGTGACCTATTTGTGCCTCAAGAGGGGGGGCCCCAGTCTCCCATTTATTTTTCGCGGATGACCTTATGCTATTCTCAAATGCGAAGCCTGAAAGTTTAGCCATGGTCCTTGAATGTCTTCATGAGTTTGGGGAGATGAGCGGATTGGTAGTAAATCCGAGTAAATCCAAATTGTTTGTCTCCCTTAGAGCTCCCAGGGCTTTGAAGCAATGTTTGGCAAACCAATGTCAATTCTTGCTCATAGAGAACTTGGACAAATATATAGGAGTTCCTCTCATTCAAGGCAGAGTACACTGCAATCATTTCCAATATCTGATTGACAGAGTTCAAAATAAAATTGGTGATTGGAAAGCTTAAATGTTAAGTACAACGGGTCATTGCACTCTTATTCAAGTCGTAACTTCCACTATTCCGACATACACTATGCAGACTACTTGGGTACTGGAGCAGATTTGTCGTCGGCTAGATAAGATCCAGCGGGACTTTCTTTGGGGTAATTCGGGGGAATCTCAAAAACCTCATGTTGTGAAGTGGGGATTAGTGTGTCAACCAAAGGTCATTGGGGGATTGGGAATCAGATCAGCTCGAGACACAAATAAATCTCTTATGGCCAAGCTTGCTTGGAAACTCGTATCCGAGGAGTCGTCCCTCTAGTGTGAGATTCTCAGAACCAAATATCTTAGAGGGAAATCCTTTTTACACTGCCATAAGCCTTCGACTAGCTCGCCATTGTGGCAAGGGCTTCTTCGCATACGAGAATTCATTCGGAGCAGCTTATATTGGAGAATTAATAGTGGGGCGAGTATTGATTTTTGGGAGGACACTTGGGTAGGAGAGATCCCTTTAATTAAAAGGATCCCCGATGGCATATTTGGTATCCAAGTTGGGTTGAAAGTTGAGCAGTTCATCACGTTAGAGAGGGTGTGGGATACAAATGCTCTTACTAACTTGCTCCCAGGGAATATCGTGGAGGAGATTAGAGTCGTGTTGATTCCGCACGACAGCGAGTCGCGGGACTACATTGTGTGGGCAGGGTGAGCTCTTTGTTTAATCAGCCTACACCTTCACTTCTTGCGGAGTGACTCCTAATGTCCCAAGCTTGACACATTGGAAGTGGATTTGGAAGTTGCGGTGTCAGGAATGGGTTAAGTTTATGGTCTGGCTAATAATGCATGATAGCTTGATGACTAACAACTCCTGCTTCAGGAGAAAGCTTACTGATGATCCAGCTTGTCCCCTTTGCAAGGGACAAGAAGAAACTACCATGTATCGTTCTCGTGATTGCCTAATAGTGCAACTAGTTTGGGATCGGGTTTTAAATACTTCCCTCCTGACTAATCTTTTATTTGCCCATCTTCCTATCAAGGGTTGAATTATAAAAAACTGTAGATCCCACGCTATGTATAGGGATAAGCCCTGGTCCGTGCTATTTTCGTATACTATTTGGGTAATTTGAAAGGAACGTTGCAGAACAATTTTCGAAGGGAATGATTTTTCCCCTGAGGGAGTGGCAAGGCTGGCCCACAGGTATGCAAGAGAAGGATGGTGTGCTTTTTATAAGGATATCTCTATCATCACTGTGTGGGTAGGTGAGTTTCATGGTCTCCTCCCCCAGTTGTTCATTTCAAACTTAATACAGATGAGTCAATGAATCAGAGCACGAAGTCTGCAGGATGTGGAGGTTTAGTCCGAGATGAATGCGGATTATGGATCAGAGGTTTTACCAGGAATATTGGAGTCTGCGACCCTTTCACAGCGGAATTGTGGGGTGTCCGTGATGGTCTACGTCTACTCTTACGTAAAAAGCGGGGATTTTTGAATTAGACTCTATGGAATTCCCCGCGGTTATTGAATTAGACTCTATGGAATTGGTTTTGGCTTTATCAGATGGAGTAAACTCATACCATCCTACTCATCACATGATTCGGGAATGCCATATTCTTATGAATAAAGCTACGGTTCGTGTAGTTCCTTTTATTCCATGAGATGATAATACATGTGCATACATTCTAGCAAGATTTGGTCACTCGGTCCTAAGGGAATCCAGACTTTATGGTCCCCTCCCAATAAGTATTCCGTATTTTATGTAATGATATTAAAGAATTAACTTATTTTAAAAATTAGTTTTTTCGCTCCCGTATAACCAAAAAAAAAATAAATCATAGACGGAGACAACGCAATGAAAAACCACAGAATTTACCCAACAAAATTATGAGATACAAAATAAGGAAAAAAGAAAGAAAGAAAAGAAAAAAATCACTCACAAAAACACAGCGGGGTTTTTTTTTTTTTTGTCCTTCAAATCTGAAGCAAACCCCGCCCCAAAAACAGGGGACAAAAAAAAATCAAATAGTTTGCTTGCTCCCGAATCTGAACTTTGTGTCTCATTATTCTGTCATTGCTTCGCTCTTCGCACCAGCAAAATCGAAGGCCCTACGCAAGTACCCACAAAGGTATACACGTCAGCATCGAGCAAAACCCTTTTAAATACTCGAAACCCACAAACCCTAATTTATTCCTCTCGGCAGCATCTAATTCTCTGATGGCTTCTTCAACATCCATCAAGGAAACCATTGGTGATCTCAACAGGGACTCTTTTGTTTCGCTTTTGTCAAAGCTAATCGGAGAAGCAAAATATGTGCAGAACAATCCACCAGAATTAATCCCAGAGGAAGACAGAATAGTGAAGCATGTGTTGGACTCTCTCCTCCCATTTTCAACCACCACTGGTGGTGGACCCTTGATTATTAATCATGTGACTTATGTTCCCAAACGTGGGAATCTCATTATTGAGTATCCTGGGAATGAGCCTGGGAAGATCGTGTCATTTGTTGGGTGTCATATGGATGTTGTCACTGCTAATCCCGATGACTGGGTATTGCCCATTATGTTTTTTAATTCTTTTTTTTTTTCATTTATTTTCTTATTAATGTGTTGTTGGACATTTGATTTTGTGGGTCTGGTTTATCTTAAATTATCGAGGCTTGGTGTGATTACCAATCTGATATTTTGGGATTTTTGATTTTTTGGGTTTGAGTATTATCCCTAAATTTAAGCTGGCTTTCTGCTAATTATGTCATTTGTTACTGATATTGTAGATCCCCATATGGGTTTTCCGGGGCATTTAACATGGTTGATTTTTGTTGAAATACCGTCTTCTGTTATGTATTCTACTCTAAGGAAATGATCTGACCCGTTCCTTAAGTTATTTGCAAGCTTTTAGTTTTAAGGGTCATAAATTCAATTTGGGCTTCTTCTGATTTCTACTGTTCTTGCCACGATTTTAAATAATGATGAACATTGTATGGTACTGGGGGACACCACTTTTTCCCAAATAAGGGTGTAGCCTCAACCATTAGCTCACTACCCTTTGACTGTGCATGGCTCAGCATGCACAATAGCCTGTCTTGTTGATGATTACAAGGACTTGGACTCTGGATTTCTTGTGATTGATATATGGGGTGATTTGTGTACTTACCATTGATTGTGCAGGATTTTGATCCTTTTTCATTGAGCATTGACGGTGATAAACTATGTGGCCGTGGAACTACTGATTGTTTGGGGCATGTTGCCCTTGTAACTGAACTCATGAGGAAGCTGGGGGAGGTAAAGCCGAAGTTGAAATCCACTGTGGTTGCTGTCTTCATAGCAAGCGAAGAGAACACATCAATTCCTGGGGTTGGTGTGGATGCACTTGCGAAAGATGGATTGCTTAAGAAATTGAAGGATGGTCCTCTGTAAGTCCTTCGGTTGTTTGTACTAATTAAAAAATTGGGAGGTGAAGCTTCATAGCACAGTCTAATGGTTTTATGCTTATTAGTTTCTTTATATTCTTTCTGGATGCAGATTTTGGATTGATACTGCTGATAAACAACCCTGCGTTGGTACTGGCGGTGTGATACCTTGGAAACTTAAAGCAACAGGGAAACTATTTCACAGTGGCATGGCCCAGAAGGTAGTCCTTGCAACTTTTACTCAATTGATATCTGTCTTTGAGTGGGCCATTTCACTGAATTGCATGCTAAAGGAAGAGTTTCTGAATGGTACTCGGAAAGCTGAATGGTATTGAGCTTGTTAGATTTGCTTAGTCCTAAGGTTAACCATTTAGGATGAAAGAGAGTAGAAATAGTGAACACTAAGATCTTTTATTGGAAAGGCCCTTTACAGAAGAAGACATTGTTGAGGCTTTGGGAAATTGTAGTGTGGACAGAGTTCTGGGACTTGCAGGGATTTTTGCTTATCTTGTTTCTTGGGGGAGGGTGGGGTATCAGGTTGTTTATGAGTTTAATAGAGCTTTGGAAGTTCTTGGGGAAGAGAGATACATTGTTGAAGTGGTGGCTGGGATCAAGTATGGGATTAAGTATAATGGATGATGGCAAAACGACCACTACAAGATCTCATGATGAAGTGGTATGGAAAGCTATAAGGAAAGGGTGGGATGGTTTTGCAATACAAGTGTATTGCAGAGTGGGGGATACTGCAAAGTTCTCTGCCTACAATGATGTTTGATGGAGTTCAATCCCTTTAGAGGATCTATTCTTGATTTGTTTGATATGGCTAGGGACAATGGTAGGCTTTTTAGATTCCATGACCTTCATGTTTTCCTTGGAACCAAATAAAAATAAAATTGAGTTCAGTTCATTTTAATTAAATTCTTTAATTTATTTCATTTTGAAATGAGCTTTATCATTCGGAGTCAAATAGTAAAATACGGAATTCGGTTGAATTCCATTGCTTGAAACACCCAAAATGGCTTTGGAGTTGAATTTTAATATTGGTATTTATAATCATTTATTAAGAAATTATGTAGGACCTACAAAATCGAGTGCATTTTGAAATTCATTCTTAACTTTTTTGTTGGTTTACAAATTCTCACTTTTTTATGGTTTTAGATTTGAACTCCAAAGTTTATGGCATCCAAGTAACAAAATTTGGAATTAGAATTAGAATTAGATTCCATTATTTTTATGGAATTCTTTTGGTTCCAAGCACAACCTCAAGGATTTCTTTCTTGATTTATTTGATATGGCCAGGGACAGTGGGTCCAATGATCGAGTACTTGGTTGGCATGGTGAGCTGAGGTATTGAAATGGTTGAGCTTGTGAAGCATGCAAACAATTAGGAGTTAGAAGGCTTCTTTGTATCCTGTGATAACAGGATTCAGTTAGAGAGGGACAGTGCGTCGAGTATATAAAAAGCCACCATATGTCTCCTTGAGATGATGAATAATGGGTTCTAGAGTGGATGCCAAGTGACCTAGAGTGTCAATCATTATCTTTTGTTACTGGAATTCTCATGCAGGAGATGGCCTTGTTTACTCTTTGTATTATTGGAAGGGGTGTGCATTCTGAATTTTGGACCTGGAGGGTTTTGAGGCATTGTTTTATAGCAAAGAGGAACATTACTTGGTTGAGTCATCTAGCCATCTATGGCTAGTCTAGAGGAAGATAAATTTGATTATTTTTTAAGGCTCCTGCACCCAAGTTATCTCTTACCCCTTTTGTTGATTTTTTGCAAAGATCTCTTCATTTTGGTTCTCTCTAGAAGTAGCCTCTTTTGAATATGATGTCTCCAAGTAAAGAACTCCTGAAAAAGCATAGACCTGGTTCTCCTGGCAACTCTCCATGGAGCATGGTTAAATACTCATACGGCACCCTTAGGGATCTAACAATACATTTTACATACTGTTCATCATCCTTATCCTTCCTCAAAACTTTTGGCCTTCCCAGCATTTCACTTCTAGGCTCTAGCCAAGGATACGCATCTAAGAATTTATTACACATTTCCTTCCTAATTGTGAGCATTTTCAAGGAATTGCAAATCCTATATCTTTTTCTTTGAAGCATTTTGCAAGCAATAAGTAATCATAGATTCCTTACTTCTGGTAGATTAAGAGATTAGAAGCATATTTGAATGGGACTGATTTTCCCCAATTGTTATTGCAAGATGAATTTAATGTATTGCTTCCAAAATCAGCAATGAAGAAATCTGAAACTCCCACACTGCTTCCCAATGCCTTCAAAAGTCCTAATTGCAGGGATCCCTACTTATGCCCATAATTTGTCTGAAATGATCCCCTCTGAGTTACGCAAAGACTTAACCTCCCCCATCCAATATGGACTATTGACTCACGTTTCATTGCTCTAATTGAACTCAACCCACCTGGCAGAAGAGCACCTAAATTTCTATATTGAATCTTTTCCTCGTCACAACAGAGAGTACAAATAGCGGCATCGATGAGAGCGATGTTTTCCTCTTAGATGACCAAATATGCCTCTATGCACTGCACACATTTCAATGACAAGAGTCCAAACTCTCTTATTCTTGGACTTAACTCCGAACTGAAGATAATGTCTTCCCCAAACCCTATGTTACTTTCAGTGGTGGCAACTGCAGAAACCGTTACTGGGTCAGCAATAGTTATAACTTTTGAGACCAAGTAACCATTTTTGTAAAATCTATTAATAACACCTCTCTTCTCTTGGCTTGGTTGATTCAAGGCCTTATTTGCTGGGACCACGAATCCACTTTACCGAACCACTTCTTGCTTCTCCTCTCCCACAACAAAAATTCACTACCAATGCAGTTGCTGAATGGAAGATAGAGAAATGCTTTCTAGAAGCGTTTGAATTCCATGAATACCTAAGGGACAAATATGCTATTGAGTGCTGTCCTATCAATTTACATGTAAAATTGAAGATGCCAATCAACACTGAAGAAATAATTATTTCATTTTGTTACATAGGCTTTTTCATATCAACTGGCAAAAGTTTCTCAACTTCTTTTTAAGTGACATGGACAGAATAAGGTCAATCAGGATGAGTAGGTAGCTACAATTCTCCAATCCTAATGGAGTACTAGTAATTTCTCCAGAATCCAGTGGATGGTAGCAATTTTTTATTACCATAAGAGAATTGTTTGCAATGACACAAAATAAATATGAAATCGAACTTTGTTCTGCCAAAACTTACATATTGAGCCAACTACTCTCCACATGCTCTTCCTTCCTGTTGCAGCTGTCTTTGGAACAATCGAGTCACGCATTTTAACTTCTTAGTGACTCAAAGACTCTTCTATTGTTTTTGCATTTAAACAATTATTTTTTATTTTTTATTTTTTTTAAGTGCTGAAATTATCAAAATATGAAGTCCTTATATATAGTAATATGTTTTGCATTAACTTTAGTAATTCAGACTTAAAATGAAAACATTGGTTCTGCAGAATTTACCTTATGTGAAAGTGAAACACAATGAGGATCTAATTGAAAATTGCTTTTATCGTTCATTTACATTAATTGTATTTCCTGTGACTCAGGTTATATACTAAATTCCATGATTGGGCAAATGAATCGAAGAAAACTTAGATATTTATGTTTCTTATTCTTTCTGTCATTATTGTAGTTGTAAACATCTGCTGTTCCTCAAGAAACTATGTTTGTGATAGACTATCTGAATGCTTTGATTTGGCCCTGTAGAGAAATAAATATGGTTCTGCTTCTTCAGGTGTTAATATGCATGCAAGTTTAAGGTGACTGAAGCTTTAAAATTGTGATGAGCACTTCAATGATTTAAATGGCAGAGAATATATTTTGAAACTCGTATGGAATAGAAATTATGATGTCTTGTATTGACACCTCTATCTTATTGCTTGAAGAAGATGGTTGGTCGGATAATATTTGAGGAAGAAGTGAAAACTGATACCACACATTCAAACATACTGTGTTGTTGAGACTTTTTACTCTGCAGGCCATAAACCCATTAGAAATGGCCATGGAGGCACTTAAAGAGATTCAGCTGCGTTTCTACCGAGACTTTCCTGCACATCCTAAAGAACAAGTTTATGGATTTGCCATACCATCAACAATGAAACCAACACAGTGGACGTGTAAGTCTTCAAACTTTTTCTCCATGGAAGTGGTTTTTATATCTTATTTTCAATTTTTTCATCATTTACTAGTAATTGTTCATTTCTTTCTATAGACCATATCCTTTTATCTTCATATTGCAGATCCTGGAGGGGGGATTAATCAAATTCCGGCTGAGGGTACAATTTCAGGAGATGTCAGGTTTTCAATATCTTCCTAACCCTTGGATTATGCAACCTATTTATAAAAGATGAGGGCATTGAAGTATTGCTCTTTTTGGTTGCAGGTTGACTCCTTTTTACAGGTAAGCAATCTTCTCTTTCACCAGAAATCTTCATTTTTCTGCAAGTTTCTTCTCAATATCATAATATCTAGGATTTGATCTTTCTAAGTTAGGTTCTTGAAGTTTCTAGGGAAAAAAAAATCTAAATCCATTCGTCATGTAACTAAAAATATTATTACTATCTTCTCCAGTGTAAAAGATGTGATGCAGAAATTACAAGAATATGTCGATGACATAAATGCGAAGATTGAGAATCTTGGTACACGAGGACCTGTTTCGAAATATGTCCTTCCAGATGAAAATTTAAGGGGAAGGTATTGTTTCTCCAATATTTCCATTTTCTTTTTTTTTTTCTTTTTTTTGGTTTTTTGGTTTTTTGGGATTCTTTTCAAAGCATTGGAGAAATAATCATGATATGTAAGTCACATGAATACCAATTGCGAAATTTCCAGTTTTGTAATATCTATACCCTAGTCTTTAGTAGATGCATATGTGAATATTACTGCTGCTCATACTCATTTTTTCTCCTTCTTTGTCATCTCTGATGTGAAGTAGCTTATATAATTTTGTTTCTCAGACTTGAAATAAGTTTTGGCGAAGCTAGCTCAGGAGTTGCTTGTGATCTTGATTCTCGTGGCTTCCATGTATTATGCAAAGCAACTGAGGAGGTTGTTGGATATGTAAAACCTTTCTCACTGACTGGGAGTTTGCCCCTCATTCGGGATCTTCAGGTGAGTTCATGAATATAATTTTCAATTCTTTGACATTAAAGTATTCTCATTCCTTTATTCACCACTCTCATCTTTTGTGATAGGATGAAGGCTTTGATGTTCAAACTACAGGCTATGGTATGTGCTGTTGCTGTTTTATCAAATTAGAATTATTATTGTTATTGTTATTGTTATTGTTAATTCTTTATTTTTTTACCAATTATTTTAGCTTGCATGACATTCAGGTTTAGAAAGTTATTTTTTGTTTGATTGTTTGATGGCAAACAGGGCTAGTATATTTTATGTGGGTATTTGTCACTTAGATTGTCTTAGTTGGCAAGTAGATGTGAAGGTGGTGTTATGCAATTCCACTTCATCTACATAGGCTCTTCCTTAATTTCTTTTATGCTGATCCTTGCCTACACATTTTTCATAATGAAGATTAGCTTTCACTTTCCAGATGAAATCTGAAAATTTGGATATATCTAGGGTTTGCTGGATCCGTTCAATAACAATAGGCAACTTTAATACTTATATTTATAGGCATTAGGCAAAAGTCTGCAATAATTAGAAACCAAATCAAGTCAAACCTTTCAAAATGGAAAGTAAATAGTTCCTAAAAACTTTAATAAAGAAACTAGAAAAATGAAATATTCTCGAAAATCCTAAATATAAACTAGAAACTTCCAAAATGTGTGCTACATCACCTCCTGATTCAGGAAGAGAGATAATGGTCATGTGTAAATGCTACGAAGGGACCTCTCAGTAGCTCTTTTACCAAAGATAGTGCCATTTAGGGAATAGTTCCTTTTCTTCACATCAAAGATAAAAGGAAAATCATGTTTCTTTCTTTGTGGTCCGAAAGTGGAGAGTTCTTACATTCTCTAGCGTTGTGTGGTCAATTTTAAGGCAATGCTCTCTCGATAGATTAGCTTCAGTCAAGTTGGTTGTTGGAAGGGCTGAAGTCCAAGCATGTGCAATCAGTAACTTGCTTGTAGTTTGTCACCTTCCTAGGCCATACTACACCTTTTATTGCAGTGCAATTATGTGGGTGCTTGGCCTGCAACTTCTATAGCTGTTGTGGGCCATTACAAGTGTCACAGTGTTTTGCGCTATGCTGCATGGACACTTCTAGAGCTGAATGTGTTCTTAGAGGACGAGACAACCATATACAACACTTAGAAACATAAAACAGTGAAATTTGCTATGACGCTTATCATTGTGTCCAATGTATCGTGTCATTGTGTGTGGTTTATAAGTTTCCCACCATATATACTATATTGGCGTGTAGCCACCACACTAAGAGGAGCGACTGTTAAGCGTGGTATAGGTATGCAATCCATGGACATGAAAGTTTAATCAATTTGCCTTAAGTATCAGTTTAGTTGCTTTGGGTAGAAGATGTTATATGTTTTGATACATTTGTCTCTGCTCCTGTGTTTGCATGTTGAAAATTTGGATGCAATAATGGCAAAATACATAGAAGTCCAAGGGGCACAATTATCTAATGAAGATTTTAAATAGTTTTTCGCGTAGATGGTATGAAAGGGAGATTAATCACATTTCGTAATTTCAGGGAAAAAAGAGCAAGTTTTGTATTGAAATAATATGCAACACATATGGAACAAAAGAACATTGCTGCCCCTTAGCTGTTTGTACATATAAAATTCCAATGAAACCACTTGCAGTATGAATCTTTTATATATTTGTTCATATATTTATTTTGGTTGTGGGGGTGTGTGATAGTTCTGTGAAGGCCATGTCACGCTTGTAGAATGTGCAAACTGAGAGATGGCTACATGTTACTTGGTAACCAGTGATTTCTTGCTTGTTCCACTTGATGCCCAAACACTCCCATAATTTTTTGGTTGGACAAATCAACTGGCGATATGCATCTTGAATTGGGTGAGCAAGAGCAACATGCTTTTCCTGGTGGAAGGGGAACAAAGCAGCTAAAAAATGATCAAGTTTAGATCACTGCTCTAGAATTGTTGTGCCTTAGGGTCACTTTTTGTGGTGTGGCAGAACATACGAATCAGGATTTTATGCTGTGGCAACACCTATGATGCAAGGAATACTATGCACGCAGTAGGAGACCATGTTACACACGAAACTCAATTCTCTCTTGCTAGAAGCATCATATATTTGATACTTATCAATGATTTTGTATTTATCTTATTTGGGGTGACTTATGAGCCATTTGTTCCAGCAATGTTCTTTGAAATTATTTAGCTAGAATTTTTGATGGGGGCAGTGTTTTGGAGTTGTGGTATAGAACATCTTGACCATGGATTACTATCTACTATCAATTTATTTATATAATCACTTTGGTACCATTTCTTTGCCAGAACTATGATTTTTCATTTTTGTTGGTCAACTTCTTTTGACTAGGTAATATTGCACTGGTTTCTCTGATTTGCTTTGTGCGCACGTTTATAGTTTGTGCTCTTATGTCTACGTCCATGCATCATTCTTCGCATTAAGAAGAATGTACATAACATACGTGTGATAGATCTAATTCAAGTTTGCCTATATGTGCAGGTCTGATGGCCACATACCATGCAAAGAACGAATACTGCCTTCTTTCTGACATGTGCCAAGGTTTCCGGGTGTTTGCAAGCATCATCTCTCAACTAGAGGACTGACCTACACTAGATATACACCTGCTGGGTAATATACTCCAGAGATTTTTAGTTATTTACAATACAGGAAGGTGTACTACAGAACAAAGTCTTTTGACTAAATTTATGAAATGCACTCTTAATTACGCAGACAGTCAGGTCCAAATAAATGCAATTTAAAGGAGTTTCCTTTGCTTGTCTTGTTTATGAAATATGACAGTCCCCGAGTAGCAAAATTGTAGTCATTGTGACTTGTTCTTATGTTGGTACTTATTGCTGAAAAGTGTTGGTCATAGCAGCCATAGTCACATGCTTCAACAAAAGCTTCTGCAGCATATCCCTGGTTACACTGTTGAGGGGCTGGAAGAGAAAATTCCATTCTGGTGGTTGAATGTATGAGTGAGGCCAGCAGTTGTACTAATCCATGGAAGCATATTCTGGTCTGGAATTTTCTGCAATGGATTTTTACACTATATGAGTAGTCAAATTTGCTATTCCTTCCTGTTTAATTTTCTTAGGAGAAATTTCCTGCTTGTCACAGTTTACAATCAAAATGCGGCCCCCCAACGATTTAGTAGTATCTCGGGATAATTGAGAAAATGTCTATTTTCTTCCAATGACGACGCAAGTATGAAACACTAGGTTTAAGCTGAAATATGAACTCTAAAACTCGAGAAAAACTTGTGTAGCTTTGAAATTACTAAATGATTAAATTACCATGTCATTTGTATGGGAATTGCAAACTATCTTTAGACAATGATTAAGCATTTTAGCACCTTGGATATTCCTTTAGAGCCATCAAAGATTTTCTCCAAGTGGGTACTTCATAATTTGAGGAGTTGGATTTGAATTTAATTAAAGAAAATCGACTGAAAGAGTAGTTCAGAACTTCTCAAGATTAGGATCATCATTGTTGCTGCGTTGTTTTTCAATGAAATTGTGGTAATAGATTTACTAGTAATAACTGCGTCTCAAATTAAGCATTTCATAATGAGTAAAAGCCTTTGCTCTAAACTTATGTTACAGCCTTGAACCAGCTCGAAATAGGATCTAGAAGGAGAATTGGAACCGTAACCAACAAGGTTGGTTTACTCTTGGTCCGTGTTCAAATCGATTCTCATCTAATTCATGTTTTCCATTGGTTTATATCAGTTTTAGTCCAGCTTTAACCAAAGAAATAAAAAAAGAAGTTTTCATGCTGCTACAAACCAGGGAGAGAGAATAAGGGAGAAAAGAACTCCAAAAGTATAGAATGAAAAATTGCTTGTTTCTTAACGATTCTTGTCTGGTTACAATTCATAGAAGTCCATGAATTTTCTATGGCGTAATCTTCGTCTGTAGCCATGAATTTTCCATAGTCCATGTCCCAAAATCACCACGGAATAAATACCACGTGTGAAATTGGAGCAAGAATGTTATCAGTCTGTTGCATCACAAGACAAAATGAACTAAAATTTGTCCACTTCACATAATTTAATAAGTGCCCAATTTGACGAGAGAAAATGCAGATAGCCAGACTTGGATCCACTCAAACCCCAGACAGAGCGCCAAAAGCCCTTCAAGCAAAAGTAAGTAGACCCTTTTCATTTGCCTCTCTTCGTACCAAGCTGCATAATTTCATAGAATCAATAAGTGCTTCAAAGTGAACATTTCCAAGATGTCCTGTAACATTGGATATATTCAACTTCATGATACCCCTTCTGTTTGCGGAGAATACAAGTAAGATTGTTAACACCTTTTGTGTTATATTTTTATTTTATTTTTGGGGTCCAAATTGTTGGATTGAGCCACAAAATCAGGGGGCGGCACTCCCCCTCATTCATAAACCTCCCCAGCTTGACCCTGGTACCCGCGAGATTTGATCCCTATATCTCTTGATGCCACCACCTCAACAACTTTTATCGGCCGAGGGATCTGACACCACTAACTCAATTTTTGTTTTCTTTCCATTGTTGATTGCTACCAAAGGACATGAAAATGTGTTTGTTCTTTATGCATGAGATACAAAATAGAGAATTTATTCAACATAGCACAGTAATTATAGTCATATTTATGGCTTAATTTCATACTCACAGATATTCAAGATTGGGAGAAGAGATTTGAACCTGTGAAAAGCTTTTTCAGATACTCACGTCAGAGTGGGAGGGTGACACTGGTGCAACTATATTGGTACGATCTGAGAGGAGGAAAAAGAAGATACATGTCAATTAAATGTAAGGAGATCACTATTGTTAAAAAAGCAGAATAAAGTAGAAAAATAAAGAAAATAAAGAAAATGACAAACCAAGAGAAAATGACTTTTGTATTATATTCACTAGATTGTACAATAATCCTATTTATAGGGTGATTTTACGAGATTAAATTCTAAAAATATAAAAGGAAATAATACATAAAATATTTACAAGATCGGTAAGAATAAACTAAATAATTACAATATTAGAATTTTAGAAAGTCAATATTCTAAAATTTCTTCAATTTGGAAATCTCCAAGATTTATTCTCAAGACTCGCAATATTTATTCCCAATATTTCTCCAAAATCTCTTCAATTTAGGAATTGTCAATATTCTTTACACCCCCCTCAAACTCAAGATGGGTGTGGAGAACTCATTTTGAGTTTGTATAGTAGATCATCATCGGCTAGGAAGATAAGTCTTGGTAAAAAAATCAGCAGGTTGGTCGACAGAGCGAAGAAAAAATATTTGAAAATCACCATTAGTTATATGTTGACGAATAAAGTGACAATCAATCTCAATATACTTAGTTCGTTCATGAAAGACATCATTATGAACAATCTGAATAACACTCTGATTATCACAATATAGAGGTGTTGGGGAAGAAGTAAGTATACCAAGGTCACAAAGAAATCTCTGAATCCATAATAATTTTGCAGTAGTGTCAGCAAGTGCACGATATTCTGCCTTTGTACTAGAGCGAACTGTAAAAGTTTGTTTCTTACTACGCCAAGAGATTAAAGAATCACCAAGAAAAATGCAATAGCCAGTAGTAGACCGTTGATTAGTAGGATCACCAGCCCAATCAACATTAGAATAGACACATAGCTGTAAAGAGAACGAGGCAGAAAAATGAAGTCCATAAAAAAAGGTGCCTTTAACATAACGAAAAATCTGTAGAACGACAACAAAATGAGGAGATCGTGGTGTAGCCATAAATTGACTGACAATGTGAACAACATAAGAGATATCAGGAAGAGTGACAATAAGATAAACAAGACTGTCCACTAATTGTCGATATAAGGTAGGATCAGAAAGAAGGTTGCCATCTGTAGGAGAAAGTTTAACATTATGCTCAAGAGGGGTGGAAACAATTTTATTATCTGAAATGTCTGAACGGGAAAGAAGGTCAAAGGCATATTTTGCCTGAGACAAATAATAACCAGAAGATGTTGGAGTAACTTCCAGTCCTAAAAAATAACTAAGATGGCTGAGATCCTTCATTTCAAATTTGTCACAGAGAAAATGTTTGAATTCGGAAATTGCAACAGTATCGCTTCCGGTGATAATCATATCATCAACATAAAGAAGAAGTAAAACGGTACCATGATCAATTTTTTGAATGAAGAGGGCAGAATCATAAACACTAGGAGAGAAGCCAAAATCACTGATAGTACTACTGAAAGTAGAAAACCAGGCATGGGGAGCCTGTTTTAGGCCATATAAAGCACGACGAAAACGGCTGACTTTGTTGACAGGATGTGAATAATCCGGAGGTGGTTTCATATAAACTTCTTCCTTTAGAACTCCATTGAGAAAAGTATTTTTAACATCCATCTGATACAAATGCCATAGTTTAGCTGCAGCAATAGCAAGCAAGCTATGCACAGAGGTAAGACGAGCAATAGGAGCAAATGTTTCTTCATAGTCAATGCGATATTCCTGTGTGAATCCCTTTGCGACCAGCCAAGCCTTGTATCGTTCAATAATTCCATCTGAGTGGGTTTTGATTTTATAAACCCACTTATATCCTACAAGAGTTTTGTATCTAGGAGGATTAACTAAATCCCAAGTATGTGTGTTTTCCAAGGCTAGAAGTTCTTCTTGCATAGCTTTCTGCCAAAGAGGATTAGTACTAGCCTCTCGGTAAGATTGAGGCTCATGTAAAGTGGAGATTTTAGAATAACAATGATAATAAAAAAGACAAACAGGGGGTGCTCTTACTCTTGTTGGTCGAGGAGTGGATTCAGGAGGCAACTCAGCTTCAGTGGAAGAAGGTGCAGGTCCATCATTTGGGAGAGAATCTGAAGGAGAGGCCGTAAGAGTTGAAGTATCTGTCCATGTATCAGAACTAGAAGGAAATAAATCAGAAGATAGATTAGTAAGTAATGGAGATGTGGTACGAAAAGCAGATAAGGAAGAAAACATGATATTTTCCCAAAAGATGACATGTCGAGAGACTCGAAGACGATTAGAGACAGGATCCCAACATCTATATCCTTTGTGTTCAATGCTATACCCTAGGAAACAACATAATCGTGCTCGAGGTTGTAACTTATTATGCTTATGAGGTTGAAGTAACACAAAGCAAATACAACCAAAGACTTTGAGAGAATTATATGCTGGTGGAGAATCATATAACCGCTTATAAGGAGAGATGTTAGAGATTGTAGAAGAATGTATTCTATTGATGACACATATAGCTGTAAGAACTGCCTTACTCCAAAATTGTGACGGACAAGATACAGAGAAAAGTAGAGACCGAGTTATGTCAAGAATGTGTCAATGTTTTCGTTCTGCTTATGAGGTTGAAGTAACACAAAGCAAATACAATCAAAGACTTTGAGAGAATTATATGCTGGTGGAGAACCATATAACCGCTCATAAGGAGAGGTGTTAGAGATTGTAAAAGAATGTATTCTATTGATGACATATATAGCTGTAAGAGCTGCCTTACCCCAAAATTGTGACGGACAAGATGCAGAGAAAAGTAGAGACCGAGTTATGTCAAGAATGTGTCAATGTTTTCGTTCTGCTATACCATTTTGTTAGGAAGTACCTGGACAAGAACGTTGGACAATGTTTCCATGTTGTTTAAGAAACATAGCAAAAATAGACTCAAGATATTTGGATGCATTATCAGCGCGTAAGATTTTGATGGTTTGAGAAAATTGAGTTTGAACCATTGATGCAACGTTTTTATATATTTGAGGTAATTCTGAACGGTTTTTCATCAAATAAAACCATGTAAAACGGGAGTAGTTATTAATAAACACAACAAAATATTTTGACCCAACCATAGTTGGTGTAGGAGATGGTCCCAAAAAATCAGAGTGAATAAGATCAAAGGGAGCACTAGAAATAGAATCATTTGTATTAAAGGATAAAGCATGTTGTTTTGCAATTTGACATGAAATACATTGAAGAGATTCATCAGTAACAGAACCTAGTGAACCCGAAGAAATCAAAGAACAAAATTTATTAAGAGATAGATGACCCAGACGAAGATGCCATAAGTGAAAGGATGAAGGAACAGTGGTAGCACAACAGAGTGAGGAATGACTAATAGGAATGTGAAGAGAAGTGAGCTCGTATAGACGTCCAACCTTACGGCCTGTCCCAAAAATCTTTCCCGTCTGAGGATCCTACACACGACATCCAATAGAAGTGAATATTATGTCAAATCCAAGTTCACATAATTGACCAATAGAGATAAGATTTAAGGTAAGTATAGGGACAAAGAATGTATCTGGTAAATCTAAAAAGGAGTTAGAAAGATGACCAATATAAGTGGCTGACATGGTAGAGCCATCAGCTGCATGAATCATAGATGGTGTAATAGGAGAGGATAAAGAAGTAAAGGAATGAGAATTATGAGTCATATGGTTAGAGCAAACAGAGTCAAAAAACCAAGAAGAAGTACCTGATACGGTAGAAAGTGCAGTATGTTTGTGACTATCAGAAGAAAGAACTTGTTGTAAAAGGGTTTGAAGATCACTAAGAGATATTGTAGGCTGATAAGAAGAGGTGGTAGTAGCAAAATCCTCAGTGGTAGCAACAGCAGTAGATTGTGAGATATGTTGAGAACCTATAGCAGAACGATTTTGGGATTGAATGACCTTCTTTGAGCAATTTTCAATAAGATGACATTTCTCTTTGCAATATCTACATTTAATCATAGGATTAGCAAGACATCAACTAGAAATATGTTCTCGCTTCTTGCAGAATCTATATTCAACAGTGGGACAATTAGGAAGGATATGACCTGACTTCTGATAATTGCGACAGAAATTTGAAAATTTTGGTCCTCGAGTAGTGGTGGCCAATACAACGTCACCATGTTGAGCTTTGAGTAATCCCATACGAGTCTCTTCTGATATCAACTCAGAAACTGTAGTTTTAATAGTAGGGAAAAGATGTCGATGAAGCAGAGAAACTCTAACAGGCTCAAAATTTGATGTTAGAGTCATAAGAAATTGGACCAGACGTCCTTGGTCTCGATATATTGCATATTTACTAGCGTCAATTGTATATTGCCAATGGGGTTCAGAGAGAGCAAGTTGATCCCATATTGACTGCATACGGGCAAGAAAATCATTGATTGACTGACCTCGTTTTTGTCTCAAAGAGTGGAGTTCTGTGAGCAATTGATACTGATGAGCCAAATCTGATGTAGTATAGCGACTTGCAAGAAGGTTCCAAACTTTTTTAACCGTTTCAAAACGACTAAATTGCAAATGAATAGAAGGTGGAGATGTGTTACGAAACCAAATAAGAATTTGGTGATTTTTGCTATCCCAATTTTCAAGACGGTTAGCAAAATTATCATCCGATTCGTCATCAGATTTTATAGACAATTTGATATTTCCTGTAACATTACGCCATAGCCTCCTTCTCTTAAGGAAGCTTCTCATTCCTTGAAACCAGACTTGATAGTTATATCCATCAAGCATAATTGATATAGGTTGAGAAATATTTAATTTCTCCATAACTAGACAAAAAGAAAGTATTTAATTGATGAAGAAAAAAATAAAATAAAATCAAATTGAACACATAGTGCTCTGATACCATGTTAAAAAAAACAGAATAAAGTAGAAAAATTGAGAGAATAAAGAAAGGCAGACTAAGAGAAAATGACTTCTGTATTATATTCAATAGATTGTACAATAACCCTATTTATAGGGTGATTCCATGAGACTAAACCCTAAAAATATAAAAGGAAAGAATACATAGAATATTTACAAGATTGGTAAAAATAAACTAAATAATTACAATGTTGGAATTTTAGAAAGTCAATATTCCAAGATTTCTTCAATTTGAAAATCTTCAAGATTTATTCCCAAGACTCGCAACATTTATTCCCAAAATTTATCCAAAATCTCTTCAATTTAGAAATTGCCAATATTCTTTACTAACTATAAACATTTTTCATAAAGCATTTGATGTCAAGAGTATTATTAACCTTTTGGGGAGGCAGCAACGTGGTAAAGAGAACCCGCTAGAGCAGATGAGATTACTGCAGCAAATGCCTGAGCAAATGGCACAAATGGAGGCAATACACCAGTCTGCAATTAATCATAGAAGTTACGTAGAACTATAACTTGTTGCACAGAATAGCAAAAGAATGACCATGCTGGTATACATACAAGAGATGCCATTCCTTGAATATCAAAGAAAAAATCACTTCCCTTCAGAAATATGTCGGCCAAAGCTCCCTATAGAATTACAACAATATCATCAGTCAGATAGAGGCAATATAAGAGAGTGATGTTTTTAAACCTTCCATGATAATGGAAGATAAGGATTTTTGCCTGATCAGTCATTCTCTGAACCCAGTATTTTACTTACAAGACTTGACAAGACCATGACTCACAAAATCAAGCTAAATTCCATCTAAATTCCAATACTGACCTGAACCGAAGCCCTGTAGAAAAGCTCCTCACTGACTGAGCTTGCAGCAACTATGAGTTTTAACTGCCAAAAAAAAAAAAAAAAATGTTTTACAATTCAATCAAATATATCCCTCAACTCTTTTGTCCAGAGACAGGACAGTAAAAGAAATGCTACAAGTAATACTGCATACTGCAAGCATCAGGATGCATTACCTACCAAGGAGACATGCCATAGAAGAAGCTCCTCAGCTCCTTCACCTCTACAACTCTAATGGCATGGGCATGGGGCGATAATCTCACAACCTCATCCTGCAGGGATTCCATTTCAAAAATCAATGCAACTGTGAAACAGCTTAAGTAATCGAGTAGTCATGTAGTACAAGAACGGCGAGAGAGACATAAAGGGCGTATCCAGTGCCGAAACTCCTACATTGTGGGCTCGAGAGAGATACGTAAAAGTTAATAAATATCAACTTTATTTGAAGTTAAAAAGTGTGGAACTATGCAGTGTCTAAACAATGCGTCCCACAAATATGTCTAAGATGCTTATTTTCTAGAAGGGTCTGTGCGATATAGTACTGCAAAGATGACTTAAATTGGGTAGTACTAGGTTTTCTAATTTTGCTCATTAATTATGCACAAAGGATTTGGCACTAAATTGTGTGTTTATATAACATAAAGCAGGCTGAACATTGTAATTAATGCACGAACCAATAAAGCAAAAATTACATCAAGAATAAAAAGGAGAGCCATAATGGGAGGAGCTGCATATCCTAGACCTTCCAAAATGGAATCTAATGAAGGATGGAAACCTCCCATGCTATCAATTCCCGTCATTGAACGTATAAATCTTCCTGCTAGACCCATCGCACCATATATCCCCGCATTTATTTACCATAAAAATAGATTTCATCAGGGTTTTCATTCATTCATTAGTATGAAAAAGCCAAAAATTATCAAAAGCACCAAGTCTTTAAAAAAGAAAAAAAATATATACAAAGGGCACCAGTAGGGACTAATCCCTAGAGATTTTAGAAATTTCTACCGAATATGGTTGTTAGACTTCATGGGAAAAAAAAAAAAACATATTTACATAGTATAAACATTTAATTTGACGTTTTGAACACACAAACTAAATAGTAGAACTGTTTTATTAACCAAAGTAGTTTGCCTGCAAACATTTGTTTCAACTGTCTTATCCGAAACAGGGGAGAGAGAGAGAGAGAGAGAGAGAGACCAATCGATTCATAAGTAAATCTAACAACAGCTCCGCTTTTGTCCCAAACAGGAAAGTCCGCACCTGCATCATTGAAACTCCGATCATATGTGGTCACCTCCACCGCAAATCCCTGCTCTCTCTTCCTCCTCCCCCCTCTTCTAGCTCTACTCCTCTCTATGCCTTCACTAGCACTCCTCTCCGCCGAACTTCTCACACTGCACAAGTATTAAATTTGTTGGATCATCTAGTCTACTTCTTTTAACAATATTTTGCCCAACTGGGGATACAAAATTTCAATCTGGGGTCTGATTGAATCTGACATACATGATCTTAAATGTTATATAGGTGGACCAGCCCGTTATTATCTGTTTAATAGACCTAACACAACCTACCTTGCCAAAACAAGCAGGAATTGGGCAAAATATTTAGCCTCTATACTCCAACAAGACGAAAGGTCAGCCAAGTGAAAATATATGTTGTCCACGATCAAAAATTGAAAAAAGAAATGTGTTTCCTAAAATCGAAAAGACCAAAACCCAAGGGGGCCTTCCGGAAATATGCACAGGCACATGGTGTTGAAGGTGAAGTTTGAGCAAAGAAATTAGGTTTGAACTTTTTGGATAGTCCAAACCCAAGCTCAACCCTAGATACGATTGAGCTACCTCAGGCATCGTCAAAACTGGCTCTTAAGGTCAAAAATGAAAGCCTATATTGGCATGCAACGGTATTGGTATAAAAGAAGCTCCATCACCTGCTCCAATTTTTATTTATTTATTTATTTATTTATTATTATTATTATTATTATTATTATTATTTAATTTTTTCTCCTCGCCTCTCTCCTTTAGCTAGACTTGGTCACGGCGTTGTTTGGGGAACCCAACATCCCGTTTTGCAGTCTAGATAATGTTTTGGGTGCTAATGTCCTTATAATGTCCGTTCTTAATGTGGCTCAATTACTCATAATTAAGACAAACACCACTAAGGGATGGGCTGGGAGGAAGGACGAACCAGATTCATTGTGTTTCCTTCCTGTAGTTCCTTTGTGGGGCATTACAGGCGGATTTATGTCTGATAGCTTGATAGTGCATATACTAGACATTTGTATTGTTAGTTTGTTGCTTTCGCTTACATGGCTTGTCAACTCCAAAGCTAATTAACGAGAACTACAAGTATTTGATAATTCTAACTTGTACACAAAATTTGATGCCATGGCATAAGTTAAATAGATTTTCTCCTTCCTGTGCCATCGTAAAATCTAAAAATTTAGATTCAAATCTTTATGTAACAAATATATATATATTTTCTCCCTTCTTTTTACATTGAAATTTTCATTGGTTGCTATTATGAGTGAAAGTTGATTGTTGCAGTGAAAGTTTAGTCGAGTTTCTGCAAAGGTAAGATATTTGATGCTTTATTATGTTGTGTATTTAATGTTTTTTGTAGTAGTTGATTGTTTTCATAGTGAGGATGGTTGATTATTACGTTGAGTAGTTGATTGGAGGATGACTTATTGTTTCTACCATAGGTGATTGTTTCTATAGCTGATTGTTGCATTGAGTGGTTGATTGTTGCTAAGTTTGTAGAAATTTTGTTGAACCTCATGATAATTATAATTATATTATATCTGATTATTTTTATAGTAAGATGGTTGATTATTGCGTTAAGTAATTGATTGGAAGATAACTAATTGTTTCTGCAGTTGGAGGCCTTAAGGGACTCTCGTCCTGACTTTTGTCCCTTCATTTTAGAGTTCTCACCATTAAGGGCGGGACAAGTGGGGATAATAACCCCTCATCGAGATCTTAACACAAAAATACCTTGCCATACTTGGACCAAGGGGCGGATTGGGCTGTTTGGGCCGGTTATGCCAAAGTCTACATCACAATTTGCTTGCCTAATGTTCTGCTTCCAACATGTATATGACACCAACAACCTATGAATTTAATGATAAATATTAAATTTTTTTAATTAAAATTTTAAATTTTAATTTTAAATAAAAATAGATATCATGAGAGCCAACCCTCAAGTTATTAAAAAGAAAAAAATCTGTGTAAATGACATCACCAATCTGTAGGGAGAATTTTGATATATCAATAAATTTCTTAATCACTCACAATAGTTTATAAATCATGTGTATTTACAATTACAGTTTCAAAACCTCTATTTTTTTTTTATTACACGAGATTTAAATCCCGAATCACGAGATTAAAGGAGGGGATTGTGACTACTAGATTGTCCTCTTGGGGACAATTTTTAAAGATCCAACTTTGAATTTTGCATAGAGAGATGCATATTTCCTAATTTTTTGATTCAAATAAAAGCCTTTCTTACAATTATTTCATTTTCAGTAATACTATTTGAATCAAACGGATTAAATGCAACATAACATTCAATATCAACATAAATAATTTTGAATTTATTAAATACTTTTTAAATCAAGAAAAAAATAATAAAAAATATATACTAAGGTGGATTACCATCTAAAATGTGATTCATTTAATTCATAATTCACTTGGTTGATATAATATTACTATTTCTATTTTTTTTTTTTTTTTTGATATGCTGAACCAAAAAATGTTATGATACACTTTTTTTTTTTTGCCTAATATTAGATCAAAGCACCGGTCAATGTACTCTAGAGAATTTCAATTTATTTATTTATTTTTTAATATCTAGAAAAATCTCAGAGTTGGAGGCATGAATCTTAAAAATTCAAGGGTCTGATTTCGAACGTCCAGTATTTCTATTTTAAACAAATTTTCCATATTCTCAAACAATTGATGGGGCCGATCAATTGGATTTTCCTTGAAAATTCACCGTTGGGTGAAATCGAATAACCAAGGAAAAATCGGACGGTTGAGATGAGTTCGGTTTTCGAGAATGTCAACTAGACAAATCACATCTTCAAAAGGCTTCATTTGGCACTATAGATAATAATATTACTTTACACTCCGAGAAAAAAGAAACAAATGAATTAGCATTTTTCACAAAAAATTTTTGGTAAAAATGTTTTCCACTCCAGAGTGTCATTACCTCTCAGCATAATTATATCCCTTCAAATTAGAGCTTTTCACACTGCATATAAAGGGAAAGGAATGTAGAGATTCATTGTACCGTGACGCAGCGTGGCTAATTAATTAGGACCTAGGAGGTTGAGAGAGAGAGAGAGAGAGAGAGAGAGAGAGAGAGAGAGCGAGCTTCTTATTTGTGTAGGTCTTAAGCTACTGCAACAAAGGTTGATTTTTTGTTGCATCTTTTTGCTCACACAACCAAATGGAAATGGAAACTGTTTCGGTGCAGAAAGTGAGGACTGTCAAAGAACTCTATAACACAACGGATGCGATTTATCTCCCGCAGGCATGTTTAGACGTTGTCCTTTTTTATTCCCCCTTTATGTGGGGGGTGGATGGGGTTTCTTCCATTTCATTTTCATTTCTCGTTCATGTCTATTTATTTTAATTATATTTCATTTCATACCTTGTGATATTGACAGACCCTATTTAGCACAGTATGAATACACGATATGTGCGTGTTCAATTATCCAAATATTGATATTTATAGAATTTGTTGTTGCTGAATCATCATTGAATGACCATAGGTATTTTATTATTTTATCGTATAAGAAATGATAATCTCAATCGTTATAAATTCCATAAATACCAATATGAATGAGATTGACAAATGAAGACATGTTAATATTGGGCACAAACATGAATATAATTACGTATATCTTATTGTAGTTGATGCAAAACATTTTAATTGACCTATTTCCCTTTTCCTTTCTTTTTCCAATTAAAGCATAGCCTGCATCTACTTTGCCTAAGTTCATGAGCTGGAAATATTTTTTCTCGACTTACTACTATCTTCCTCCGATACATTTCATCAGGGGATGCCACCCATGAATGATGCTGTTCCTATTCCAAGCATAGGAAATGGAGCAGATGAAGCTATTCGGGTGAATATAGTCAGATATTGCTTTTTTTCTTTTCAAATATTTTTTTTATATGTTTTGGAGTAGATTCATAGTATTTCAAAATTCACAAAAGATTTGATGTTTCAGTTGTTCTAGTTCAAGCTTGTTTTACCCATCTTCTCTCTCTCTCTCTCTCTCTCTCTCTCTCTCTCTCTCTCTCTCTCTCTCTCTCTGTGTAATATTTGATGTTCGTCTTGTTTAATCAGGATTTGACTGTGGTGAATGAGGACATAGTTATCGCAGGCCAAGAAAATGGTGCAGATGAAGCTATTCCAATGAATGTGGTGAGATATTTCTTTTAAAGTGTTGTACATCGTGAAGTAGATTCATGAAGCTCCACAGATGCAACAAAAGTTTTCAGTGTTTCAATTGTTTGAGTTTAAGCTTCTTTTAGCCATCTCTCTCTCTCTGAACAAGTGTGTCTGTACGAGTCTTGATATGTCAATGTTGTAGGTACAATGTTCGATATTAATTCTAGATATACTTTTTGAGGATTGGTAATAGATTTTCATCTCATTTTATCAGGAGTTGGACGTAGTAAATGAGGATCTTCCGATTCCAAGCCCCGAAAATGCAGCAGATGAAGCTGTCCCGGTGAACATGGTGAGATATTGCTTTTGTAAGTATTTAACAGTGCAGCAAAGGGTTTAATGTCTCAATTGTTTGAAATCATGGTTGATTAAAGACCTCTCCCTCTTTCTCTCTCCAACCATGTTAAAAGCTATTTTGATAGACACAAATTCTGTCATAATTGAGATTTTCTACTCTCCGCATAAATATTGAAGCCATAGGGTTGATGATTGATAATGGTTTGATCGTAATCAAATATGATCATTTCTTTAAGATTAATACAATAAACTGATAGGTAAGTGTTAAATAGTTATCTAATACCTATGAATAGTAGTTAAACGTGACGTATGTCATAAGTGAGATTTTCTACTGTCTACATAAACATTGAACTCATAGGGTTGATGAAGGTTTGATCGTAATCAAATACCATCATTTCTTTAAGATAAGATAATAAACTAATGGGTAATTGTTAAATAGCTATCTAATACCCATGAACATTAATCAAACCCGACACACATAATGCATGCGTATGCTGCATATTACAGTAGTATATTTTGCGTATACCTAACAAAAATTTGTTTTTTGTTTTTGTCTTTTCCGCCAAGGTAACTCATTTCAATTTTCTTAATTCGACAATATAGGTCTCAAATGAGAGCTCTCCAAGCCAAGGCCCTATGGAAGATACTCAATTGAATATGGTGAGACACTATCTTGCTTGGTCCACTAATATAAGCCCTTCCGAAGGTTTATGTACTTTATTAATTGATTTCCATCTCATTTTGGGGGATATGTTAGGGTTGAATGAGTGATGTCCCATTAAAGTCCCTACACAGATATGACAGTTTTCTCTAATCACCAATGTTATTGCCCAGAGTTCATTTCCTTGTCTATTAGGTTAATTTCCATCACAATCTTGAGTAAAATCTGTACAAGAGTTAATTGCATCCATTAAAGAAAAAAACATATTATAGAATTCTGAACAAACGGCTAGGCAGTGCCTCAAAATTTTTCATATCGTTGGGACATATGAGCATTTAGATATGTAGAATTTTTATTCAGAATATTATAGAATTTGTAGGTGATTTATTAACCAGAGAGCTTGGACAGGATTTTGGGAACCGACGAACAGTTAGAATAGAATTATAATGTGTGGAAAAAAAAAAAAAAGAGATCATCAACTCTCCAGGTTTAAAACTTGCATGATTCTCTTGCGAATGTTAGTGCCATTGCTCAAGATTTAAAATAATATCCTTTTCCTTAATGTTCAAGGAGAACAATACTAGAATGTAGCCATAACATTTGATATATATTTACAAATATATATATATATATATACATATATATATATACACACACATACATACATATATATTGCCAAGCGTTCAGTTTTGCTCTTTAGTAATAGGAAGAATGATCTTTTTATTGTATCATTGAAACAGGAAAAAGTCTGTGGAACTTGTGGAGATGTAGGAAATCGAAAGTATCTTGCAATTTGTAGCAAGTGCAAGGATGGGGCTCAACACACGTATGGCTATTTGTGTTTCTCTAATATTATTTATGAAAAAGAGAAATTATTTCACTATTCTATTTATTCATGAATCTCTCTTTATCACTATTTGAAATATATTATATATATATATATATATATTTATATTTATATATATTATTTCATTCTTTTGGAATAAGTAATTATTTTTCCTCAAAATGCTAGATGCTTTTTCAATCAAATACATAATTCTCAATGTTAATATATCAAAATTTTGTGATGTAGCTATTGTATGCGCGAAAAGATTGAAAAAGTTCCCGAAGGGTTTTGGTTCTGTGAAGATTGTGAGCTCGGGGAGAAAGCTTCAGAAGAAGTAAAACAAGATGCTGAAACCAGCATGGGAGCTTCCAAAGAGTCACAATCATTTGAAGAAGGTGATTGCTTATTGAAATCAGGTAGAAAATCAATTCCAAAGGATCAAAAAAATAAAAATGAAAGTGCTAGAAAAATTATCTCCCTGACTTGCCCTTTACTGATTTAACTGCAAATATTTTACTGTAGACTCATATAAGTAAATGTTTGACTAATAACATAGATTTTTGTAGCTATTGGATCATCATACCACAAATCATTTTATTATTTTGTCTGGTAGAAATTATGACTGCCGGATAATGATTCAAATTGTATAAATATCATAAGAATCAATGACCATGAGAAAAGAAAAAAATCCCAAATGCAAACACAATTAAATGGTGACCTAATTTGCTAGCTTGTGGAATTTATGTTTTGGCAGGTCCTTCTCCATTGGGTGTGGAGCAAAGCAACAATAGCCTTGATCTAAATGAACTACCCCCAGGTGAAACTGATGGCAGGGCGTGCAGTATACCAGATTTGAACCTCCCTCACATTCCATATGAATGAGATCTCACAGTCACACATATGAAGCTTGAGAATTCGTCCCCTGCTCGAATTTGTTCCAATCCCTACGGATCTAATAATTCATTTTTCCCAAGTTGTAGTGTTTGTCATTTAGAACAAAAATTTTTAATACAAAATTTCTACTTTCAAGAGAACTAAAAATTTTCCCTTACAAACCTTTTCCATATGCGTTATTCTATCTAGCCTTAGGGGCATTTGCAATGTGCATGCAATTTTCTCTTTTGATCTTGAACCTATATCATTATCCTAACTACACTCACCTAATACAATTGTGTACAAATCATATGACGTCCTGCTCGCTAGACGTCATGCCTCTTGGCAAACAAGGCACAACGTCTAGCAAAAGCACAGATTCAAGTCTTAAACATCAACACCATATCTTCGGACAACATACTGCTACTCAAAGTACAAAGGTAAAAGACCAATGGGAAGGAAAGTTCCGAAAAAAACCTGCTGGGAAAAAAAAAATCTACTTAAGAAAACCTTTTTTTTTTTCTTTAATCAAAAGTGCTCAATAAAACTTGCCAAACTTTAGCAACAAGCGACAAGCATCATGCAAAACATCAACCTTGCCATGCCATGGCAGAACACGCATGTAAATACCACATGGTGCAAAGTCTTAAAAATGCATCAAGGCTTATAGACCCAACAACTCATACTGATAGCATAAATCTCTCGATCAACAACTCATAGTGATAGCATGAAGTCTTATAGACCCAACTCATACTCGGAAGTGGGAGTTCTCAAAATATAATATAAATAACACCACATAAAATTTTTATTCTTTTTAGAGTGACTCTACACTCTTATTTAATTATATAATATGACCACCTATTTATAGAATTAATACATTATTTTAGAATTTATTAGCATACTAAGAAACATCTTGAAAAACCTCATGTGTCTGTTTGGAAATCACTCCATAACTATTTGAAATTCACTTACTCTTTATTTTCTCCATGCCATAAATTCTAAATTATTTCAACATTCATCCCCTTAATTTAGAATTTATTATTATTATTTATTTCAAATCACCAAATGCATCTTCGTTATTTCTAATCTCTTCAGATTCTTTTTTCTTTTATCTTCATCTTCAATTCTTGCAATTCGTCCATGACTTCATTAAAATTGTCTTTTAATTCTTCATAAACTTATCTCAATCATTCCAAATCATTTTTGACTTTATATAATTCTCTTTCATTCACATCCTTAATGACAATATTGTAAATCCATTTCAAATACCTTATTGTCCATAGAGTCACTTCATTTTCAGTATCTTTTTTTGTGTATGTTTTGAATCTATATTGTTCAATGTCTTCCGTATTTGTCTTCAAATATCACATTTACAATAAAATCTGGTAGATGATCTGAGTCAAACTTCATTCATACGTACTCTGTTGTAGGCAAATTTAACTTTTCTAATAACTTCTTAAGTATTGTTTTAAATTACACAGTCACAACGATACTAAACTCTTCATTTTCTATTCTTCAAAACTTTTTCTTTGTGAGGTTCTTCTCACGACTCACACATTCTCAACAAGTTCTCTTTTCTTCAGATCTAGAGATTTCTCAATGAATTTTTTGTCTTTCTTTAAAAATCCAAAAATACCAATACATGCAAATAACTTTTCTTCTTTGATCCTAGGAGACACCAATCTAGGCACATTCTCAACTTTACCCTGACACCACTTTTGTTAGAAAGATGAAAGAAGAGAATTTTGTTTAGAAAAAGTGCAGATAATGAAAATAAAATTTTTTTTAGACAAATACTCAATATTATACTAGGAAAAGAGAGTTCTCAAAGGATAATTATGAATAACACCACATAAAATTTTTATTCTTTTTAGAGTAATTCTCCACTCTTATTTGAATATATAGCATGACCACCTATATATAGAACCAATATATCATTCTAGACTTTATTAGTATGATAAGAGATATCTTGAAAAACCTCACATGAATGTTTGAAAATCACTCTATAACTCTTTGAAATTCACTTGCATGATTCTTTATTTTCTCCATGTCATAAATTCAAAATTATTCCAATATTCACCCCTTTAATTTAAAATTTATTATTATTATTTTTTATTTCAAATCACCAATACATTTTCGTTGTTTCTAGTTTCTTCAAATTCTTTTTTCTTTTATCTTCGTTTTCAATTCTTACAATTCATCCATCTGCATTAAAATTATTTTTTAATTCTTCATAAACTTCTCTCAATCCTTCAAAATTATTTTTGACTTCATATAACTCTTTTTTATTCACATCCTTAATGACAATATTGTAAACTCATTGCTCATAGAATCACTTCATTTTTAGTATCTTTCTTTGTGTATGCCTTGAATCCATATTGTTCATGCCTTCCATATTTGTTTTCAAATATCACCTTTGCAATAAAATCTAGCAGATGATCTGGACCAAACTTTACATATACGTACTCTACTGCAGACAAATTTAACTTTCTGGTAACTCATTGAATATTGTTTTAAATTGCAAAGTCACAACGATAGTAGGATTTTCATTCTTCATTCTTCAAAACTTTTCTTTGTGGAGTCATTCTCACAATTCACACCTTCTAATAGGTTCTCTTTCCTTCAGATCTAGAGATTTTTCAACGGATTTTTTGTTTTTCTTTAAAAATTTGGAGATGTCAACACATACAAATAATTTTTCTTCTTTGATCTTAGGAGACACCAACCTAGGCACAATCTCAGCCGTGCTCTGATACCACTTTGTTGGAAAGATGAGAAAGAGAATTTTATTTAAAAGAAGAGCACATAATGAAAATAAGAATTTTTCATACAAATACTAAAGGTTATACTAGGGAGAGGGAGTTCTCAAAAGATAATCATGAATAATATCACATAAAATTTTCATTCTTTTTAGAGTGACTGTTTACTCTTATTTAAATACATAATATGACTACTTATATATAGAATCAATATATTATTCTAGACTTTATTAACATGCTAAGAGACACCTTGAAAACCTCACATGACTGTTTAGAAATCACTCCATAACTCTTTGAAATTTACTTATATAACTCTTTATATTCTCTAGAATATAAATTCTAAATTATTCTAACAGGTTTTGAAGTTTTGAGTCACATATCAACCCTTGCACCAAAAGTTGGTACCCTTCCCTCCTCCCTAAGGATCATATGGGTGACACTTGGGTTGTTTGGAGGACCCGTTTACGAGTTCAATAGCTTCATTAGCAAGTGATAATAGATAAACACGAAACCAAGAATTAACTTAAAATAAACACGTCCTTTTTCTCATTTGATTTTACTTTAATGAAGAAATTTGTATTTTGAGATCCAAGCACTTTGTTCTTTTCTATAATTCCTTTGTGAGAAATCTTCACAAGGATGTTTATATGATGGGCCTACATTAAACAATTGTTTTTTCCCCCCAAGAAAAAAAGCATGTACCTTGTTATACTCTGGTTTGTCAACTATAAGCAAATAGGGGTAGTTTTTAAAAGAAAATGTCTTCTATGACAAAGTAATTAATATATATTTTTTTATTTTATTTCTTTTATAATGTTTGGGAACCTATAAATCAACTAGTTAAATTAAAATAATTCACTATGCTAAGTAGGCCTTTTAGAATGGGTGATTTGGAGAATGCTGGAAAACTGTTTGATGAAATGCCTATGAAAGATGTGTTTGGAACACTATGATCAGAGTGTCTCATTCTCAACATAGAGACGTGGGATTGAAATGGAGAGATTGAGAGAGATAGAGGCACAGAGATATTGGAAGAGAAATAGAGAGAGTTTGGTGTGAGAAGCTGTTTGCTAAGTGGAACTCGGGTGGGAGAATGTGTTTGCTGGCGTGTCAAATATCACATTAGCAATACTTGTAATCATTATCAATAAGTCAGCAAATCCAAACACCACGTATTAGGTAATAAAACAATCGGACTGTCCTTTAAAATTTAAGAATTTAATTGTAGTAAAATAAATTGAGTAAATTACATGTCTTGTCCGTAAATTTTACCCTCTTTTCACAAATTAATTTCTATAATTAGAAATGCTATCTTGTAATCCATAAACTTCAAAAAATGTAATGAGTTGGTCTTTCTGTCAATAACGACGACAGTTTATCCGTTAAATGGTGACGTGACATGACGTTGCATCCAACGTGACAGTATGGATGCTGATGTGTCAGTATCAAATTAGCTCATTTAACTCATCTTCCTGCCACATCAGCATAATTATTAAAAGAATATTTGAAGTGACGGTGCCATTTTAATACCTTTTTCTCTCTCTAGATCTTGTGATGCTATGTTAGCATTACTATTAAAAAAAAAACAAGAAATCTCAATTAAAGAAAAAGACACATCACCTTCGACCGTCCCCTTTCTCTTTTTAGATCTAGTGTTCCTATTTTTGAGTGAAGGGATTTGCTTGAATCGAACAAGATACCCTCTCTCTCTCTCTCTCTCTCTCTCTCTCTCTCTCTCTCTCTCTCGTTTGGGTGAACATGGCGGTGGGCAGGACATCGATCAAACACATGTTCATTAAAGTTCGATTCTGTTCTTCAATCATCATCAAAGTTCGATTGTCCCCATTCAACTTTGATTGCTCCATCTCGATTCGCCTTCTGCAATCTTCATCTTCTCAATTCGCCATCAACCGTCATTAATGGTGTAACATCAAAAATCCGATGTTAAAAATTTTATTAAATATCTTTATAATATAAAGGAAAATTTTAAATTTTATTAATTTTTGATTTTAGGGTATTAAATTAGAATTTTAGATATATTTAAAACATCAATGTTTACAAATTTGTAGTGCATTCCATTGTTGATAAATTGGGAGTTTTAATATAATGTGAATATAGATATATATATTTATTTACATAAAAAAAGAAAAAAAAACAGATAGAGGAAACGTAGCGTTTTGCCCCAAAACTCTGCGTCCCCATATCTTTGATTAGGGTTAAAAAACCCTAATCTTCGTCTCTCTCTTTCCCGTCTCCCTCTCGTCTCTCTCGCTCTCACTCTCTCCCGCCTCTCTCTACCTCTCACCAGCGAAGCCCCCTCGGCTTCTCCGACCCCGTTGTCAACCCTAGCGGCTGTCATCGCACAGAAGTCACTCGTTTCTCTCTCTCTCTCTCTCTCTCTCTCTCTCTCTCTCTCTCGCGCGACTGCCCTCTCCCTCTCTCCCTTGCTCACTCGCGCATGGTGCTCTCTGTCACCGCATCTCTCTTCTGCAACCTTCGCTAACGTCCACCAGTGCTCATCATCGAACTTTCGAAAACCCTAAGCCGTGACCTGCACTCTATCCTCTGTGCAGGTAAGGGTGAATTTCCGAACAATATCTCTAGGGCTTCGATTTTTTTGGTGATTTAGTTTAATTGCTAAGCTTTGTTTCGGTTTGGAAGCACTGCAGATTCCGGACTGAATTGAAGGTGCATGTGTCACGTCACGATCCTCGAATCCGGGGCCGTGAACAACCGCCCGTTACCCTATACACTGCCCCTCACAGGGCACACATACCGAGACAACGAAGACTACAATCTAAACCTGTATAAAACCTGTTTTTCATCAAAATATCAATTTGTCAAGTAAAGAATGTAAAATGAAAGAAATTTGTTTCAATACATAAGTATACAACACATCTGAGAGTTTCAATTACATTACACAACATAATTATAGTCATCCCAATAAATGTATACAATGGTCATTCTATAGACCTCAAATGTATATATATATCATCCAACATCATCAAATATATCACTGTAGAAGAATGTTGATACTATACCCACAGTCCAAGGTCTCCAATTCAAATCAAATATGTCGAACTCTCTCGACACATCTTCCTGTCAATCTATCTCTGAAATCAAGTAAAGTGAGGGGTGAATATTATGGAGAAATACTCAGTGAGTGAAGGGATTGACAATATGTTCTCAATATAAGTGTGAGTATGGAGTGTCAAAATATATTTCAAAACCAATATGATATCAAAACCGAGTATGTCATGTCCAAAAACCAAGTGATCACATATCACACATAATAGTATCAAAGTATGCATCTATTTATATTTCCGAAATCAATTAGAGCTTGCAAAGAAAATAACTCTGGCAGTGGTTTACCTCGACCAATGATAGGCACGTTGAAGGTTTTCATATGCAAGTATATAAAATTAGCTCTCTACCCCAACGTTGGTCACAGGCCTCATCAAGTGCTAGACAGTGACGTAACACATGTCCTCCACATATTTGGTTCAACCGACTAACCCGTGTCTATACGTATAATCAACAAATCGAGTATAATACCTCACTCAGAGCTAGACTATGGCGTAACACACGTCCTCCCCAAATTTTGGTTCATTCGAGTGCAACTATACATATGACGTTCGTACCTCTCAGCATATCCGACAACATGGGTCCTTTACACCCCCCCGTAGCTCGATTCATCAAGGACATCTCCATCATATCAATCTCATCACAAGTAGGCCCATATCTCATCAAATCTATCAAAACCATGTGCCAATATGTTTTTCAAAACATTTCAATTCAATCAATGGTGCTATATCTATTGATTTCAAATAATGGCACATATCATTTCATTTCAAACCATAGATGCATCACTTATCAATCATTTGGACCTCCAATGAATCCAAAGCCATCATTTTAAAATATGTCAATCATATGTTTTCACTCATGTAAAAATATGTCATTTGAACTATAAAATATAAATTTGTTCATCAAGCATAATATCAGTCCCCTCTGTGCGGGATGTACGTCCTCTCTATCTCCACAACAGCAAGGCTCCCCTCGTTTGATCAACCAACGTATCACTATAATGGTAATACATATAACATATATAAGTGTCATAAAATTGAAAAGTTCAATGTTATATTTTATTATTTTTTTTTAACTAATCTTTGATCTAAGATTAAAACCTAGGGTATCATATCTAGGCTCCCAATGTGTACATACACCGTTTCCCCTTTCGATTGCCAAAACGACAACTTCAATTTCACATTACCAAAGGTACATAATTCAAACCAACCAATGTCATTCTAATTCACCAAAGTCATCATTTTTAATTTCACCATACACACATTTATACCTTAAAATTTTCATAACCACTGATTTTTCAATCCCTTTAACACACCAACACAACACACCATACATAGATCATATATGTATATATACATATTCTCCACACTTTTTGCCCTAAATTCACATACATAAAATTAACAACATAAAATTCTACACACTTTTTTACTTTCTTTCCTCACATTTCACTGCACAATTTGCATGAAAATGATCTCCTCTTCAATCACTATTAGTGCAGAAATTTCTACACTCATTTCTTCCTCATTTCAATCATCAACACACATATATACACATCACCTTCGCACTAAATTTCTGCACACACATTAGTACATTTAAACTAGGTTTTTAACACTCCGACACACATGATTGACATTCCAAATTTTCAGCCACACAACTCAATTTTCTGCACACAACAACCAAAGTTTCGGCCAAACATCAAGCCCCAAAATTCTGCACACACATTTCTATGTTCTTTTGGACTTCACCTAGACCCTAAGCCATGAAACTATACTAAAATATCATGTTATAACATTATATAAAACCTGCATAAAATTTTCAGCAAGTGTAGAATTTTCCTTTATCTCAAATATGGATGTTTCAAGTCTAAACAAGTCTTCCCCCAAAGATCAATCTTTCTCCTTTGCTCCCAGCTCACGGTCAAGGTAAATTCACCAAGTTAGACACTTCATTTTCACTCCAAAATTAGATATGTTATAGTAGAGAGTGTAAGTAAACTTTCTTACCTAAA
Organism: Dillenia turbinata; assembly: GCA_037126225.1. Lineage (NCBI taxonomy): Eukaryota > Viridiplantae > Streptophyta > Magnoliopsida > Dilleniales > Dilleniaceae > Dillenia > Dillenia turbinata. The sequence goes on along the minus strand of JBAMMX010000008.1, from coordinate 17,401,426 downwards.
GAGGTTCAAGGAAACTTGAAGAAAACTTGGATTTCTTCCACCTTGAACTCACGGTTTGCCTCTAAATTCACCAAGCTAGACTCCTCATTTTGCCCTAATTTTCGGATATGTTGTAGTTGGGGATGTGAGGAAGAGATCTATGCAAAAACATTTAGGTAGTGTTGTAGAGAAATCTTGAGATTCCTCACCTTGAACTCACGGTTCTTAAGAGAAAAAAATGGAGAGCCTTTATGTTTGTTCTTTGAACAAGTCTCACGGTTTTTGAAAAAATGAAAAATTGCTAAGTGTTTTATGCTTTGTTAAAGACTCCATGCAATCCTAGCCATTAAACAAGTTTCAAGATCACTTTTTTGCTGTTGGATCACATGCAAGACTTATTCTCTCTCCCACATGTACTCACGGTTTTCTCTCTTCCTCTCTCCCACGGTTTGCTCTCTTCTCTCAATTACAAACACACTTTTCTCTCACTACAAACACATGTCTCATTAATTGCATGTTTCCCAACCACCAAGATCCAATGGCCCAAAATTTAGATCCAATTCTAAGTTAAATCCTCACCCTTGATTGATTTCCAAGAAAACCCACACTTCCTTACAATGAATGGTACTCATGTCTCCCACTAACTCAAATCCTAGGATCCTAATTTATTTATCTCTCTTCAAAGTTATTTTTCACCCTTGGATCACTTCTCAAATGAAAAATAAAATAATAAATTAAAAAAATCTCTTTTTTAAGGTTTCTTCTCTCACATTCGGCCAACACCTATTCTCTCTCTCTCTATATCTCTTTGTTTAGTCTTATTTAGGGAGAAAACACTTGTTAACTTGCTTTAATCTCAACCATGGATCATTCAAGAATTATTTCTCACCATTGGATCATGTTACACTAACCAAAAATAAATTTTCTCTCACTTTATTAATCTAATAATTAAAATCTAATTATAAATTTACTAAAAATTCTAACAATCCTTCTAAACTCTTATTAATTCTAAATGGGCCCCTTAACTTAAAAAAAAAATTACTTTTGACCCCAAAAATTTCATAATTTTACATTAGACCCAAAACCTCTTATTAGACATAATTTAATTTATCTCATGTCAAAACGTGGTCGTTTAACCTTTCCGAATGGCCTTCGACCCAAATTAGGGTTTCTGGACGACTTTTGTGAAAATTTTGCGATTTTGCTCTACGAAGTGAGATTTACTCAAATTTGAGATTTTTATATACTCTAAAGTCATCCTTATTATTATTGGACTATCGGTTGTCATTTTGGAAAATTTTAAATAATCGGCGATTGTGCCGAAATTTTCAAAAACGATTTTAACGAAAAAATTTCTTAATGAATCTCGCTCTATGAAACATGAAGAACATTATATATATAAATGTGAAGAGAAGTACAATATAAATACACTGAGGTGTCGGTGTTACAGCACGAACGATAGGGTTGCGAACTGTGAAAACCTAGGTGAGGGAATTTCTAATCCCTTTAATAACCGAACAAATTTTTTTACTGAATTTAGGGTAAGAAGTCTTGTATATGTCCTGAAAATGTGTTGAATCCGAAGGAGATGCATTTTCTTAAAATTCTGCATGTGATTACTAGGGTTAAGTCTAAAATTTTATATGAATTTAGACTGTCTAGTATGAGAGAACATGTTATAGGATAATAGAACTTGTTGGGTTGATTAGGATAGCTTTCCCTGAAATTTGAATGAAATGTACATGAAAATATTAGGATTTTGGGGTTGGAATGGAATGTTTTGCAAAATGAAGGGTACTGTGACATTCAGTATCCTTCTTAAGTTGTTTTTGAATTATTAATTTGCGTGGTGGTATGTATATTTGAAGGATAGTTTGAAAATTGTGGTTAGAGTTTAAGGGCTATTGTAATTTTTTCATTATAATTTGTACTGCATATAGCCAATTTAAATGTGATCTCTTTATTATGAAACTAGACTTTCATACCTTGAAAATGATATATGGTTTGAAATATTTTGATGAGAATTGAAATATTTATGATTTTTCAAAATATTTTTGCCTTGAAAATTCTGTGAAGAACCCAAAAACCCTAGGATGTGAATAGTGAAAATTTAGGAAAATGAGAATAAACATTTTATTGACATGTAAATGTGCTGTAATTGATGAGATTAGAATGTGTATTCATAAATTGAAGAAATTAGAAAAAATTGGTAAACCTTAGAAATAATTGTAAATTGATATTATAATTGTGATTGTGAATTTAGGAAAATCAATTGAGGATCGAAATAGGGTTCCATTGAAAAATTTGTAGAAATAGGGAGTGAATACCCTCTTTAGAGGTGAGTTAACTGTTCATTATATTCTTAAATGAGTAATTTGTTTTAAAATTGTTTTATAAATGATTTTGAAAGATTTTTGCAGGTTTTATATAAATTGTTTTGTGATTGTGGAATGTCTGAACTGAAATATGAAGTACGAATGCATCCACTGCGTTTATAAATATATGTGTGCCATATGTTATTAAATATTATTTTATTAATTGCTATGGTATGAAATTGGTGATTATTTGTTGAAAATTATGGTACATGATTTGTGAAATGACATGTTTGAGAAATGAATGGTACTATTGGTTAATGACTATAGTCATTCCCACCACGGAGTGATCCGACGGGATGGCGTGGTTGGGGTTGGATGTGCAGGGGAGATAGACGTCCCTCCCTCTGCCGAAATCGTACTATATATGATTTGCACCCCGGTGAGGTATGAGCCAACGCCAAGAAAAGGGATAATGTTTTGAAATTTTGGATTGAAAATTCGTCTGGTTTTGGCCAAATATAGGACGGAAGTGTTTTCGATGAGACCTCTTGATTCTCTAAAAGAATGATTGATGTGGATGCATGTTTTGTGAATTATCTTGATTTATTGAAAATGTCTTTACATGTATAAAGTGTTGTTTATAAGATATATTTTGACTCCTCTACATTTATCCCTTATTTATGAACATAATCACACCATTGCACTCCACTCACTGAGTATTTAAAATACTCACCTCTCTCCTTTATATTTTTCAGAGGAAGTATAGAGGGACGACGCCTACTAGTGCCGATTGGAGGTTTATTTTGTTGGATTTGGGTAAGTATACATTATGTAATTATTTTGAGAGTTGTAGATCATTGGACCATGGAAAGGTAGTTCTGTACATCTCATACCGTTTGGATTTTATTGATACTAACTTGTCTTCTTCGAGCAAGTATTAGTAAAATCCGAACGATTATGATTTGAGACTTCATTCTTTTGTTCGAAATTATTTTTGAAAAAATGTTTTATTTTGTACTGGGACATTTAGATTATAATGTTGGATTTTGATACTTTCTTTTGGTTTTATGAATTTTATGAACTGTCTGAGAATTTTGGATTGGCTGGGATGGCCACACTGCACGTATGCATGTACAGGGATCCCTCGATTGTGTGCCGATACATGCATGTGTGTATAGGGATGGGTGGATGAGCCCTTTGCATGTGTATTGTATATATGATTTCTTGTTTTGATGGATTTTATGTTTTGAAAGATTTATTGTACATTTGGAATATCTTGTGCTATCCCGGTATATGGGGGGGTCATGTTCGTATGTCAAGATAACGCGACGATTGTTATGTGTTCGACCAGAGAGTCGGGGCATGACAAATGGAGGAGATTAAGCATCAGCCATATTTAAGATCATCGAACACAAGCCCTAATCCCCAATCTCTATTAGGGTTTGGGGATTGAAGGGCTTAATTGTGTCTCAGAGGCTATTCGAATCACCATCGCGAAGTGGACTGAATGGCTCGATTGTGGCTACTGCGGCATCCTTCTGCTGTGGTGGAGGCAGCAAGCTTCGATTGCAAAAGCAAATATTGGTTTCCTGTGGCAGAGATAGTGGTTGTTAGGGTTTCTATGGCAGAAGTCGGTTTCCTGTTAGGGTTCCACAATCCATGGGTGACAACCATAGCCACGGCGGCCTCTCTCCCTAGCAAAATGATTCTATGTTGGGGTTCTTTTTTTTTGGTAGGGTTGAAGGTGCTATAAATTTGTCTATCAGTCTCTCTCCCCTGTTAGGGTTCTGCAATCCTGTTGAGGTTCTAAGAACCGGAGGCATGGCATCCTTAATAGACTTGCTTTTTCTTCTTGGTGGATGGGACATGTTGAGAGGTGGGAAGCTGGGTAAACGTTGAATTGATTTTTTTCTTTCAAAGTTTAAAAAGTCCATGCCATTGGGAAATAGCTTTTGAATTTGATGGTGCTTCAGATTCTATGGTCCTGGTTTTTTCAGGATTAGTTTCTGATTCCAATCCTCCCGAGTAGACTTCCAAAACTCCTCTAGGCGATGAGTTGTCTTCAGCTACCATGTCCATGTTTAAAGATCTTAAGTAAGTCTATAATAAAAAAAAATCAAGTGCATAAAAATTGTAGCAAAGAAAATAATTTTTTTAAAAAAATAGTAATAAGATCAGAAAATAGAATATATGTCACCTTGGGCAGACATACAATTAAAAAACAAAGAACCTCGTTTTCTATATTTTTTCGTATCATCCTCAATTTGATTTTTAGATTCTGCAATCCCGTTGGGATTCTTTTTTTTCCGCCCCTTTCGGCGGAGAGAGAGAGGAGGGATAGAGAAAGAGGAAGGAGAAGAGAGAGAGAAGAGATTTTTTTAGAATTATTTTTCGCTGATGTGGCAGTGCCACGTCAGCAAAATAACAGTGTGGCAGTGTCACATAAGCAAAATGACAGTGTCGCAATGCTACGTCAGCAAAATGTCACAATGTAGGGACTAATTTATGAAAAGATGATAAACTTTAGGGACTGCATATGTAATTTACTCAAAACAAATATCAAGAATTCATTAAATTTAAATTCAAAATTCAAGTACTTTACATGTGCCCCTAAAACTAAAGTAATGCGTGTCTATGTACGTCTGTGGACATACTGGCTAATAAGACCATAGTAATTTTATAAATTCACTTTAACTTCGTCTCCTTTTTCGAAGATATATTAGTTTGCGTCGATCATTGATATTGTTGATTATAGTTATTTTCTTCGTTACCTATTATGTTAGATTTTAACAAAAATCTCAAGTAAAATTTCATAGTAAAGTAATTACCCTTTTCAAAAGAAAGTTTGTCAGACGATTCGGAATAGCCGGCACTTCAGAAATTTGCAATGAGAAATTTTATAAGACTAGTTAAAAAGTTAATAGTTTTTTCCTTGGAATTAAATAAAATATATAGGTGCTATTATGTAATTAGAGAAACATTGGGGGTTGACATTGGGAATCGTCGAATGGGATGGCCTTGGTATATAAAGAACAAAATAAGACTCAGGCATATACGAGCTATTACATATACACCTATTTATTTTATGGGAAATATGCCCAATGTGAAAGACACACACTCCCTTACGCTTTTTATTGTATTAATTGAACAGGGAAATGGCGGAGAGAAAGGTCTTGAGATAGCTTTTGCTGCTGGTAGCAAGTCAATAACAAAACTAGAGAAGATACTCCAAACAGTGTGGGAACTTTTGATCGCTCACTCTCCCTGGATTCAGGTAAAACCTTGCCAAACATCATAAACATTAGTCATGGTAAGGTCCAACGTCAGAAAATGGCAAAAATATTACAAAGAAGTTGAATGGGTATCACACAAGTACAAACACGATCAAAGGCTTTACTTATTTTGCTCAGTTGAAACTAGAGAAGATACTCCAAACAGTGTGGGAACTTTCAAAGATTCATCATCTTTGGAATCATGTGATCGCTCACTCTCCCTGGATTCAGGTAAAACCCAATTGCCAAACATCATAAACATTAGTCATGGTAAGGTCCAACGTGAGAAAATGGCAAAAATATTACAAAGAAGTTGAATGGGTATCACACAAGTACAAACACGATCAAAGGCTTTACTTATTTTGCTCAGTTGTGTTTTTGGCAGGTTGGTACAGCAACAAGCCATTGGAAATGGCTCAGTTGTGTTAATGAAACTCCAATGGACAAGAATGATCAAATGCAACTCAACCAGGTCCTCACATTCAAAACCTGAATCAGGAACTTGGAAACATGTGGAAAAGTTTGAAACCTTTTTTTTTTTTCCAGAATAAAAAAGAAACCAATATTCGTCTGTGAATAACATTATGTATTGTCGTAACTTTTGAGTTTCAAACAAACTTTTCCGGCGAAAGTCTTAGTTGCTTAACGCTTCCTTAGAACTGTCAACATCTTTTTTCTTTTGAAAAAAAAAAAGAGAAGGAAAAACTATTCCTTCAAACTGCTAATAAAACAGAGAAAGCCATATACTGGGCATCAACTCAACCATAACAATGACATTCAATCAGAAAATTACATAAGGGCAAAATGTGACTTTTCGTTCCTAAATGAAATAGAAGCAAAATGTCTAATTTCTTAAGGTTGCTTGCATATTTATAATGCAATGAAAAGATTGTTATATTTTAATAGCTGGTAAAATCTTATATCATAAATAGTCCCCTAATAAAATTCTGAGCCACTTGGCATCAGTGGAGAGTACATCTAAGAGGAGCTCACGGTGATTTCAATTAGTTTATTAAAACCCTAATTCCCATACAATATTTTTAACTCAAATGAATGTACAAATAAAGAACCCCATTGATTTGTAGCCTTTCTTTTCTTCCCTCTTTTCGGGGTTTAGGGCCTGGAATGGATCACCAACATGTTTTGGATCACCTTGACAAGTAAAAGAGACTTAGGAATGCATAAAAGAGAAGCGAAGGACCACACGAACAAAGAAGTAACATATGGTGTTGCAAACAGCGCAAACCTATGCTCCCATGAAAAATCTATGATTTAATGATATGTTTGTTGATCCCTCAACGTTTCTCAAAGCGCAAGATTTTGGAAATTAATCTGGTGTCATTTGAGCTTAGGAGTTCTATGAGCAATTGATGATAATTGGTTATGCTAGGTTATTAAAATGCCAAAAAAAAACCCCTAGAGTTTACAAGATTAGTACATTTTCTTGAGCGGTTTCAAAATTAGCAAAATCAATGTCTCAAAGTGTTTGATCTATTTGAACTTCTTCAACTTTTTTTTAGTTCATATCTTGCTTTTGAGGTTACTGTCGTAAGGTAAGGCAAAAGGATGGAAACTCCGCGTTAGCATTTATGTGTGAGGAGCATGATTACTGCGAACTTAATATAGTTAGAAATGGCAGGTGGGCTTGCTGAAATTCTGGAGTGAATCATGAATGGATTAAACAAGAAACTAAGAATTAAGTTGAACAGAGTTCAAGTGCGTTATCCGGACTTTATTCATGAATACATACACACATACATACATACATACATACATACATACATACATACATATATATATATATCTTCATCTATGTAGTACACCTAACATGTTCTAATTGTTGCTAATTATATAAAAATTACGCCATAACCAGCGTAAGGATTGCTATAGATACCCACCAAAAGAAGAAAAATAACTCTAACGAATAACGTTTTTTATTTACCGGTAATATATCAGATCTATCGATAATATTTAAATTAGCTTAATTATTATTATATCAACACCATTTTTTATTATTCTAACTATTCAAAAAGGATTTTTTTTTTTCCTTACGGAGAAAACCACTTTCGAATTAACGGAATTCCATTCGATGAGCCCTAATACCATTTGAAAAAGATTCAACCGAAATAGTTTAGACTATAAATCTCCGCGAACCTTGTATATGGATACTAGAGACTGAGGTTCTACAAATAACCCCGTTGCCTTATGAATCAAATTATTTACAAATGTGTTTGATTTGTGTCTAGACGCGGGTTTACAATGCGAATATGGCAAAATCGTAGTTATATATATATATATATATATATATATATATATATATATATATATATATATATATTCTTATGAAATTTCCACTTTTCACCGAGCACTAAATCAGAGAGAAAAAGATGAATGCACCCTACGGAATTTCAAAATTCGTATATAATATCCTGAAAGACATTAAATTTCAGCTATAATCCAAGTCAGGATTTACATAAGATACTATTTTTACAGTACACATGCCAATTTTTGTGGGCTACTCGGAGCTTTATCGGTTGCTACATTGAACTTCGTCTATCCTCACCAACCTTAGACATTCAACTGACTTCTACCAAGGTCAAGCGATTGCTAGGGTTGGGCAGATGGGTTCTTTAGATATTGACCGTTGGATATGATCCTGAGAATCCCCAAGGAAATCGGACGGTGGTTGTGATGGAATTGATACTGTTATGTCAGGCGTGTGGTTCCATGTATTTCAGATCATTAGAGGTTTTGGTTATTACATATAGTAAACAAAATATCCCTAAAATTAAAATTCTTATTAAAGGAATGTAAGTGATTAAAGAAATGCTTATTTATTAAACGATGGTATTTTTAATGGGCTGGAGTTTGATAATCTGTTTGCTTAATTTGTTAAATTGGGTGCAAGATACATTAATCTCAATAAGATTCTAATAAACATTATTGCATAACAAAACCTTTTAATAGAAAGAAAGAGAGATACATTCATTAGCTCTGTAAAATAATTGTAAGATGCGTAAACTAGAGAGAGAGAGATGTTAAAAGAAAGGAAAGCAGTGGCTGGAAAATATATGGGGATTGTAGGAGGAAGAAGAGTTGAGGCTATATAAATCAGGGCCGGGAAGCATGAAACTCACAATTTTCATTTTCATAGTTTCTTATTCTCTTGCGCATTGCAGCAAAATTTCGTTCTCTTTTGCAATTTCGCAATATGGAAGACAAATATACTACAACAGAAGAGATTTCGCTGCCGAAGGCATGTATATAGTATGCATCTAACGTATATATATGCAGCCTTCATTTCTCAAGTTTGACCAGAAAATGTTGAAAGTTTCTTTCTCCATTTTGGCTTTTGATGCCATTTGATAGTTTTGACGAGTTGTTCTCGGTGTTTCTCAACTCACATGGCCTGTGGCTATATAATCTCTCTCAGTCTTCCCCTGTTGATGTCGATGAAACCATTTTAGACCAACGTTGATCTAATAACAAGATACTAAATTTCCTTAACAAAAATCTTGAATTCAAGTCTTGAAAATAAAAAACAGATGTAAGAAGAGCCACTCGAATCGAATTAGTCAGATTTTCAAATATTATTGATCAAATACAATTAAAAAAAAAAAGAAACCATTTTAGAAAAACACGAGGATTTAAAAAAAAAAAAAATTCTTGATTCTTGGGTATATTTTATGTATATTCCAATTATTTGGCATACTTAAATGCTTGCATTGGGGGTTGTTGATGCGTTTGCTTCAAATGGCATATTTTTCCATTTTTTCTAATTAAAGTGGAGCATCGCTCTAAAAATAGATCGGCTTGAAAGACATTTCTTCAATCAATATTCCCTTCAGCCAATTTTCAAGTGCTAATCCTTGAAGTTGAATTCTACAATATCACTTTATTCTATTTATTCTATATGCTTTCCGAGAATGAGATATTTATTTTAATTTTATCTTATTTTTTAGGATATCCACGATGATAAGCATCTTGTTATCCTAGACAAATCAAGTGAAGATAACGGTATCCAGGTATTCCTCTCTCTCTCTCTCTCTCTCTCTCTACCATACACAGGCCATACAAATATCTGTGGATGTATAGGCTTTCAATGATGAAAGCATTAAATTTTGATATAGCATAATTTCATTCTCGTGTGTTTGCATATGCTAAGTTTCCAAGGAATGGTAATTCATTTCAGTTTTCCATCTTGCTCAAATCAACATGGTGGAGCAACACATTGCTAAGTCTATTATCATATTCTTATCAAAAACCCAGTATCATATTCTTATCAAACTTAAAAAATCTTTGCATCATAAGGGATTTCCATCTCATTTATCTGGGTGTGCCACATTTATCAAAAGATGACATAGAGTTAAAGATGGTGAGGATCATCTTAGGTGTATTTGCATGCATCTCTAGGTATTTTTAAAAGATAAATATCGAAAAAAATCTATGTAATATTTAGATAGTTGGAGTTTCTCCCTCGATCTTTTTTCCAGTTTTGTTAGAAGCATAATTTCATTTATTTCCTATTAGCGCAATCTAATAAAAATATTAAGTAGAATCTCTTACGAAATCAATAATTTTTTCAAAGGCGAAGATTGTCACACAATTCCTAACAAAAAACAATTCTTTCAAAACTTTCGAGGGGTTTCTGAGTGATAACAAAAATAGTTTATAAATCACTCCAAGGGATTATAGAATTTGCTTGTGCTAACTAACTAGAGAGCTTTAATAGATTATGGAAGTTGAGTATAACAAATGATCATAGCAAGAACAATAGAATTTGGATAAACAATTTTGAGACTAACATATAACCATGTTCTTCCATATTTTAGTGTTATTGTTGAGGATTTGAATCATGATCTTTATCCTAACGTGTAAGGAGAAGAACCTTGCAAACTTGTATTGAAGCCTCCGTTTGGGAATATGGTACATAATTTTGTGTTCATTTCCGTATAATTTATGATTTTATCTCGAATATGATTAGATATATATTTAATATTTTGTAAAATAAAGGTAATTTATTGAATATTTATTTATTTATTTATTTATTTATTTATCATTTACTAACCGAATATGATTCGATATTTTGAAAAATGAAGAGTAATTTTGTTTATCCATTTATGTTGGTACAGAAACACGAGAACGTTTGCAAAACTTCAGATGATGAAATTGATCAAGAATTTCTCAAAACTTGGAGCAAGTGCAAAGATGGGCCTAAGCATAGGTATTGGCTATAGCAGCATTTCTATAGTACTGTGGTAAACGAACAAATTATTCTCTTTGGCATTAATGAAGATGCATTAATATACTTATCCACTGCAATGTAGGTATTGGAGAAGCAGAATGTCTCAGAGAACTTCCAATGATGAGGAAAGGAGAGTGAATTCCATTGCATATCGTTCCTCTTATAAGAGACATTTGGACAGATCTAAAGAAGCTCTAAATTCAAAAGGGAAGATAAGTAAAAACTTTGTAAAATCATCACCCAGTTGTCCTTCTACGAATTCTTCATTCAATGCTTCAAGCAGTGGATTACCTTTGCCACTGAAAAGCAATTTGGGATGCAATGCTCAACCACAAAGGCAAAGCATGGAAGGTGGTAATTATTTTTCTTATATTAAGCACAATAGAGGTCTTGTCCTCCTAAATGGTCTTGTTTTCCTTTTGATTGTAGACTTGAAGAGGAGAAGCAAAATACCATGTCAGCATCCTGTGCGGTCTCAAAAATTCACCTATGTGAATAACGCCCAAGAAACCTCAACTAATCAACAACCTTTGCCTTGGAAGAGCTCTTTTTCAAGGATATCTTCAAGATGTGAACCCTTCACTTGCAGGCCTCATCATGCTAGACCAAAAGGTCAAGCACCAAGGCAGGAAATGCACTTTGGTAACTTTATTTTATTTTTTTCTTTATTCATCTTACTTCTTAAATTCCATTGCATATATTTGGCACAACTGGTGTCCAGTGTCCTTGTCATGTTTTGCTTAAGTTTTATTTAAGTACATTCTTCCATTAAGGTTCTACTAGCGAGTGGAATTTTGGTGAACCCTTCACTCGCAGGCCTCGTCATGCTAGACCAAAAGTTCAAGCACCAAGGCAGGAAATGCACTATGGTACTTTTATTTTATTTTATTTTCTTTATTCATCTTACTTCTTAAATTCCATTTGCATATATTTGGCACAACTGGTGTTCAGTTTCCTTGTCATGTTTTGCTTAAGTTTTATACAAGTATATTCTTCCATTAAGGTTCTGTTAGTGAGTGGAATTTCGCGGAGTTCAGAAGGAAAAGAAACAAGCCATATGGGTATCTCAACAGTGATCGACCAATGAAGGAGTTGCCTTATGGTAACATAATATCTGTTCTTCCCTTACGTATCATGTTATATATCAGCCACAAATCATGATGCCTTTGCTTTTTTTCTATAGGTTCTCTAAGCAATTCAAGTGATGAAAATTTGGAGAAGCGGAATAGAGAATTCTTTGAGCATCCCATCCGACCTAAAAAGTACTATGGTATGAATTCTTCACTCGATAACATAAATAGATGACCATATTTAACTCCAAGAAGCTCTTATAAAAAAGTATTAATGAATTGCAAATTTATACCGAGTATACCATGTCTCAATTCACAAAGAGATAAAGACTCGTGATCCCCAGAAATATATCTTTTTAAACCTCCCGTTTTACTCTGTAATATAGTGTTTACGATAGTTTTCTTTGTTTTTTTAAGGATTATATTAAAAACTAAAATTTTTCTTTAAATTTAAAGAGAAAGGTGAAAACGACAAATGATAGATGATGGGAGGATCCACCCAAACAAGAGGCACCAAACTATAAAGTCTCTTTCGATCTCTTCTGTCACTCTGATTTAGTTCCATTCTTTGCCAATACAATTTATGTACATTTAATGTGCAATTGTTTTATGGTGTATTTACCTATTTATTTCCCTTTTAGGTTTTTTCGAAGTCCTAAATAGGAAAGCTAGAAAAATTAATGATCGTTCACTTGGAGGTAGGATCATACGCGATCCCTTTAAGTTTCGCTTCATGTATTAGGCGTAAGCCATGTCTGATCGTTTAAATGGCTTTGTCTTGTTTTTTGGATGTCTTAATTTTTTTCTTCGTTCTTTTTTCATAGGGCATATTTTTGCAAAGCCAGTTTCTGCTTCAAGATCAAACAAGGAAGATGAGATGAAGAGGAAAGATGAAGCAATGAGGAACGATGACTCAAATGAGGTTCTTGATATCCAAATGAGACACGATATTTCAGCACAAGATCAAACAAGTCCTGAGCTGGAAGAAGGTGAAATTCCAAGTAAGGAGTGCTTGAACTCTTGACCTACAAATAAACCCCCCCCCCCCCCGGGGGGGGGGCTGGGCTTGGACCTGTTGGCGTCACTTCAGCTGGGGTGTTAACCATGATATATGAGTAGGCCTCGGTTTAAAATGGAAGAGAAAATCCAAACTTAATTATCTAAATATTTAGACCTAATCGTAGTACACTTAGCCCACAGGTCTAAACCTAGTCAACCAAGCATGTAGAAATATGATGAGCCAGATTGAACCCGTGGTTAGATCTAGCCGGTAGATTAACTCATACTTGATTTAATGCAAGTAAAGTACAATGAAAAATATAATTAACTGAAGAGATTTGTTTTGTGGCAGGTTGGGCAGTCCCCGATTTACTTCTTGATCTAAATAAAGTGCCAACGGAAGAAGATAATGGGGAGGAGTATAGTATCCCAGATCTGAACCTGCCTTTGGAAGATGTAAGTGAAGCTTCAGTAAACGAGGCCCAAGTTCTCTAATGGGAGATTGATGGAACGAATCATTGGCCTCCGTTAAAGGGCATGAACAACCTGTGAAACAGTGCGAGGTTACACTAACAATTTGCTATGTAGGAGGATTTTGTGTACTCCATGCTGCAACATAAGCACCATGTAACCTTTTATTTCTCAAAATTCAATCAATGCTAGTACCCTTTTTATTTTTCCAGAAAAGTGTCTGTAACATTTTTCTTTTCTTTTTTTTTTTTTTAAGTTTCTTCTTTTAGCAGTAATATCAGAAAATTTCGCTAAAGAACAATCGTGTTGAATGAGCACTCATGCAAAGGTTTCTTAAGGATACAGTTATGGAATAATTTTAGGGGGAGACAACCTATTTCACATTCAGCAAGTGCTCCTATTCACATCACTTTTACCTAAATCTAGCTTATCACCTGCGCTTCACGCCAGGCAATGCATGTGACGTCCGCGAGAATTTTAATATGGGTAATCCAAATTTATATAATGTTAATTAAAAAAAAAAAAAAATCAAAACGTATGTACAATGCAAGAAGTGCAACAACTCAATGTCCACATTGATAGCGACCATGAAGCAAGTGTAGGGTACGAGGGAGAAGTTATAAAATCAAGAACAAGAACATTATTATTATTATTAATTATTTGTGAAAATCGACTTTTCATCAAAGTTCATGATACTCTGATTGGTGTGGATGATGGACATTTTATATTATGATGTATGGTTCAATTATAATGAGATATAGTTGAAAAAAAAAATTGAGTGAAAAGAATGCAAAATATTTGAAAAGAAAGTACTAACTCTCGAGACAAATGCCCTTGCATTGCAGATGAGGCATACTGCCAAGCCAAAGTTATTGCAAAAATGCCAACCCTTGACACTTAGCACCACATAACCATCATTTTTTTTTTCTCTTAAAATCCCAACCAGTGCTACCACATGTTTTTCTTTACACACACACCCACACACCCAAAAACAAACAAACGTGTCTTCTGTTTTTTTTTTTTTTAATTTTATTTCTTCAGCAATGCCAGAAAATTTTGCTAAAGGGCGGCCTTGAATCAACACCCATGCATAGGTTTCTTAAGGACACAATTTAAAAATAAAATAAAATAAAAATTAATAAACATATTCCAAATTTGCTACATAAAGAGCATCAGCTACAAACATAGGAGCTGTTCAGTAATAGAAATAAACTCTAATTTTCTACTCTTTTCTGGGCTTTCATTTTCTAATGAAAAAATAAAAAACAAAAAACAAAAAACAAAACAAAAATACATTATTTTTTGTTTCGAGAAAAATGATAAAATTAAAATTGTGTTAATCATAATCTTAACCAAATATTATTTTGTAGACTAATTCATATTTGGAGCTGTTGTAATTCGGCAATCGTAATCATTTTTTTTTTTCTAAATCTTTCTTTTACTTTCTGCAAATGAGATGAACAATTAACCGATTCAAGAAATACTTTTTATAAAGGAAAAGGAATTGTTTTTTTAACGATCTCAGTTTTGGATGAGAGAAAGAGAGAGAGCAATTAGTGAACATTTTGGAGAACAGAGTTTTCCCAAATGTGAAGGAGTGTAGAAAATGTCTAGAGATGCTAGATTTTGAACTTTACACACTTCAGTTATAATTTTGAACAAATTTTTTAAAAGAAAGTGTTAAGATAAAGTTTGAAATGGTGTACCCAAAGTTCAATTAGGTTATATAATAAGGGGATAAATGTATTTAAATTATAGAGAGATAAAAATATTTTCATATAAAGTAAAAAATATGTCGTACTTAAAGTGGCTAAAAAAGTATTACCTCTTCCGATATTTTGAATTAGAAAACTCCATTTTCAAAATATTTCACATTTTTTTTGTACTTTTTTTTTTAAGATTGGAATAATTCAGTCTTTTAATAATGAACAGGAATCATAGTGGGTTCAGGTTTCAAACAAGAAAAGTCTCATTTTAATAGAATTAAATGAATTTTTCATTAATTTAAATTCAAGATGAGAATAACAAAATCTCATAAAACTTTTTTACCATTTTAATCAGATTTATACGAATGAAATTTAATGACATTTAATAGTAAGATAGAGTTCTAATTAAAATATCAACTTAAAACTTCTCACCCGGTATCATCTCAATTACACCTAATAGTAAAAATTCACTCCCCCAACACAAAATGAGTGGGAGATGGTTGAACTGCACACTCCTAACATGAGAGCAAAATACAGTAATACAATACGTATGTATACGTGAACGCGTGCATGTATAAATATGTCAATTTTAGTCATTATTTTTTAATACTAATAAGTTCATTACATACATATATGTAATCGTTGAAAATTAGGCATTTGATGAATTGCTCAATGATTGACAGATAAATTGTTATATTATTGAAATTGTACTACTCCCATTTAATTAATTTCATGGGGGGCTAAGAGTATATCTGGAGCAATTCATAATCTTTGACGTTTTGATCATAGAAGAGAAGAGACAAATAAACAAGATTTAATCCCCTTTCATGGCTGTGTGTATGGAAATGTTCAAAATCCATTTGTCAACGGAAGAGACAAATAAACAAAGATAAAATAGCTTATCTCTTTCGTTAGTTTAAGACATCAATGTCGATGTACATATCAGTCACGTTAGCGCTTGCATTCTTTAATATGAACTTATTTGGCCGTCTAAGATCCCTAGAGATGCAAACGTATTATTTGAACCATATCAAACAAATCTTGTTTTGATAACTACAAAGCTCTCTCTCTCTCTCTCTCTCTCATAATCATCCCTGCACCCACTGCATTTGATCAAAAGTCATGGATGAAACGCAAGGAATTCTTGAAGCCTTCTACCTGCTGCTTTTTCTTCTCCCCATCATCATTCTTATTCTCAGGCAAATTAGAACTTCTTCTTCGAACGGAAAGTCTCTTCCTCCAGGCCCAACAGGATGGCCCATCTTAGGCAACATCCTCCAGGTAGGCACACAAGCACATTCCTCCACGGCCCAGATGGCCCAAATCCACGGTCCTCTAATCTCCCTAAAACTTGGATCTCAACTTCTCATCATCGGCTCCACGGCAGAGGTAGCTGCGGAAATTCTCAAGGCCAATGATCGGGTTCTCTCGGGCCGACATGTAATACAAGGGGTTCTTGTCAGAGGCAACGATGTGAACCACTTTTCCCTCATATTTACCGACTGCAATGATAGATGGAAGTACTTGCGAGCCACGTGTCGGGCCGGGCTATTCTCAGCCCAAGCACTTGAGTCTCATGCCAGTTTGAGGGAGAGGAAGGTTAGTGAAATGGTTGAATTTCTCAATAAAAGAAAGGGTATGGTCGTGGAGTTAAAAGATGTTGTCTTTGTCACTATCTTTAACAGTTTGAGTCACTTATTCTATTCCAAGGATGTACTTAGCTTGGAAGATGAAGAGGTTGGTAGTGATATAAAGAGACCTTATCTTAAATTGTTGGAGTTGGGGCTTACTCCAAATATTGGAGACTTTTATCCCATGTTAGCAAGATTTGATCTTCAGGGTCTAAACAAAAAGGGCGCAAAACTTGCTGACCAGCTCTATGACGCACTTAGAGCTCGAATCCAACAAAGAAGGGACGGAGAATCTGTTCATGAACCAAACAAACAAGATTTTTTGGATCTGTTGCTTGCAAACGGATTCTCTGATGAAGAGATCAATTCATTGTTTTCAGTAAGTAGTGTTCTTCTTGTATCAGTTCATTGTTTTCAAGATACTTTGCACATGTTAATTAATTCTTTTCATATTTTATAAAATCTCAATTTCTCACAAGAAAATAACATTCATTATATATATATATATATATATATATATATATATATATATATATATATGGTTTTTTATTTCTTTTTTGCTTGTAGGAACTTTTTGGCGCAGCAACAGATACTACTGTTACAACAATAGAGTGGGCAATGGTTGAGTTGCTCAAGAACAAAGAAGTAATGAACAAACTTCGTGAGGAGCTCAAAAGCCAAATTAAAGGTGACTCCATCAATGAACGTGACATATGTGAACTTCCATACTTACAAGCATTAGCGAAGGAAACAATGAGACTACATCCGCCGGCGCCATTTCTTGTCCCGCGCCGTGCTCTGGAGACGTGCCAAGTTATGAACTACACGGTCCCAAAAGGAGCTCAAGTGCTTGTGAATATTTGGGCAATTGGACGCGACTCCACCACGTGGGAAGATCCATTGATTTTCAATCCCGATCGTTTTCTAAAGTCAAACGTAGATTTTAAAGGAAACAATTTTCATTTACTCCCCTTCGGCGCAGGAAGGAGAATTTGTCCGGGGCTACCCTTAGCTGTAAGGCAAGTTCCCTTAGTTTTGGCTTCTTTACTTCACTATTTTGATTGGTCTTTGCCAAATAACGAAGATCCTATGCTACTGGACACGAGTGAAACGCTCACAATCACTCTACGGAAGAAGCAACCTCTGCTTCTTGTACCTAAATGAAGATCATGATCCCGAAATGTGGCTCTTATGGTTGTTTCTACTTTATGATTTGGTTTGGATTTGCTTGTAAACTCTTTACACTGGTTGTCAAGCCTAGTTATAATTTTTTTCGGACATAAAGTGTGTTTGATTACTGAGGTATATCAATGGAAAACCTCAATTGTGTACATAAATTTTATGTTTTGTGAAATTAAAGTTTGAAAATTGATAAGCCGATTATTGACAAGCAAATAATGTGGTAATCCTGTTGAATACTTGATATTTCATAGTAGAAGAAAGAAAGATTTAAAAAAAAAAAGGACATGTCGAATGCCATATGCCAACTTTTTTTTTATTTTTAAAATTTAAGTTTAAGAATAAATCTATTTATTATAGAAAAAAATAATGACTATAATTCAAATCAAATATTTTATAATAAATAAAATTCTTATGATAGTAATACAGTCTTTTGCCTGCAGCAAGGGAAAAAAAAGTGCAAAAAAATACTTATTCCCATCATAAGGTAAAAGATAAGCGGACAGCTAGGGTTTGCCCAGCTACCATCAAGTACCATGAAATATGAAAGGAACTACTGAAGTACAAATTGAGAGCAACAATATTTTTATTTAAATTTTGTACTCTAAATTAGTATATTTAAACATTTCTCTTCAAATTTACCTTTTTTTTTTTTTCATTGAGCATCATAGCAAACAAAAATTGGTTAGAAGCAAGCAAAAGAATTGGTATTTTGAGAGTCACAAGAGTATTACAACGAAAGAGTTGGCCAGCAACATCCTTACTAGTCTGATTGTATGGTAGAAAAATTATATAGTGAGTTAAGTTTGCGGTTTGCTATAAAGAATGTTCTATAATTTCATGGAAAAATTATCATTTATGTTCATATAGTGCCGATTAAACATCATTAATCATTATGTTTCACTAGTGAGGTATCTATAAAGAATTGAGAATCTAAAATTAATTACACTAGTTAACGTATCAAGAGTGAAAAGATTATGTAATAATAATAATTCTGATTTATTTAATAATTGTAAAAAGAGAAAAAAAATTATTATATAGTTTTAGATTAACAGAATTTACATTGAAAAAGAATTAGAGAGAAAGAGAGAGAGAGAGAGGGAGGGAGGGAGGGAGGGAGAGGGAGTTGATTTACATATTATTCAAACTCTCTATAACAAAAATTTATCACATTGTAATATCAAATGTGAGAGATACCATGAGAGTGGAATTCAAAGAATAAATCTTTATAATGCATTTTATAATTTTATAATAATTTAATGTCAAATTTTAATTAAATCAGTGCTCTTCATTTTCACATGATTAAATAATTAATTTTTAAAATTCATAACAATAGGATCTTCAATTGATAACATTAAAGTTCACCACGTTATGCATTGATATAGTTTAAAGGATATTGGATGGAGAAAATGTGTTTTTGAAGTATTAACCTGTCTGAGCAACTCAGCACAATGGTTCTTTGTCCTTCTTTTTTTTTTTCAAATATGTTTTGTATTTCTATAATTTTGTAATATTTAATTATGTATTTTTAATACTATTAGTATATTATATTCTAAAACATATGTGTCTAGGTAGTGTCTTGAAACTTTTTTTTTCTTTTTTGGGGAGCCAAAGGAGTAGTTCTAGGCTGTGGACCCATGGAATAGACAAACTTGAATTTTTGAATTTCTTCTAGTTGAATTTTTGCTAATTAGGTTCATTTGATTGAATGTAAAAGCTTACCAAACGTTGTTGCTTAATTTGATCAAAACTTGAAGTCCCGAAGAAATAGTCGTATGTACATGCAATTTCCCTGCATTAACCGACATGAAAATCTCTTTTTTTATGACAAGGAAAATAACAGGATTGGAGTATAAACATCCTGGTCCTTTCCTTTTTCCTTAATTTCTTGTAAATTTTGAATCATACAAATTCCTGTGGCTGTGGCTGGGGAAGTGAACCTCTTAGGATCGGTGGTTTTTTTCTTTTTAACATTTTTGAATTTGATTCATTATCTAAATTTCATATTAATCTGAATTAATTCGATTGAGATATCCTGAAAGAATAAAAATCTTCTAATATAATTAATTTTATATCCAAATCATAAATTAAACTTATAATCTTAATTAAAAAATACAATACTCAAATCGTTAGATCAATTGTTCCTTCGTCCCAGGTTGGTGTTTGGTGTATTTTGTAATGTTCCCCTTTTTATTTTTTCTTCCAAATCTGACTGGTCCTCTGTGAGCCCTAGTCCAATCGGCATACACCAAACTTCTCTCTCTCTCTCTCTCTCTCTCTCTCTCTCTCTCTGACACGCGCGCGCGCCCACTAGGTCACCAACAAGAAAAACAACTAAAGGCCCGATAGATTGGGCCGGGGGGGGGGGAGGAGAGCAAAGAGGGAATTGTGAGAGGCTGAGAATAGCTTTGCTCGCTCTAACACATTGTTCTCATCTCTCTCTCAACCACGTCTCTCTGTCTCCCTCTCTCTCTCTATCCAGTTGAATATTGTTGTCCCTTTTTTCCATCACAGCCCTCTTTTGTGGCTCTGAATTCCTAAACTCCAATTTTGTTTGTTTCTTCAGCAAAACCCCATCACAAGATCCACTTCTGGTTTCTCCTCTTTAGTATTCCTGATCCCTTTTAACAAGCACCGATCCACCCATTTCTCTCTTCTTTCTTTCTCTCTCCACCCATCGTTTGAGAGAGATTTAAATTTGAAAAGAGAGGTTGCGTCCAGTTTGGCTCTTTGTCCATCAGAGTCACTGCCGCTACTGAAAATCAGCTCTGGTGTGATTCATATTCTTACCGATTCAGCAATTAGTTTTCCAATGTTTAATTGTTGTTGGTCTAAATATACTCTTTTTATTTAGTCTAGCTGATAGATTGATTCAATTATGTGCACATGCTATTCCTGAATCCAGTTTGGCATAACATCTAACTTTTGATAGGCCTGAATCATTGTATGATGAATTTACCCATGAATCTTTGATTCTTGGCCTCATTCCTCTGGTTTTTTAAATGACTAGAAATGTGGTGTGTCTGCTTATAGAGGGCTTTGGGATACATTGGTTTGAGAAGTTTGGCATGGGGGTTTGATTAGTAATAAATTTTGAGATTACATTAGAACACACATTGTACAACGTGTTGCCAGTGACAAGATTGGAGTGCTGTGCTCAGTCAGAGGATATGCAGACTCTAGTTTCATTGTAATTTGGGTCATTCCTTATCTTCTCCATGTTCCTCATCTTTGTGTCAAGCACCTCTGGGAGGCTCCTTCTAGGATAAGTTTTTCCTATCCCAAACCTATTCCAATGCCGTTCCCAATCACAACCTAACTACTTACTAGACCATTTCTTGTACCTAGGCTTGAGAATCATAACATTAATAGCAATGCTCCTGACTGTTACTATATGACTCATGATTGTTTGCTTTTGTATTTTGTTTCTCTTAGTTTTTGGCAACTCTTGATAACAATATCTTAAGCAGCTTCTTTGGCTGATACTTTACAGTTATGTTTCTGATTATTTCATCTAATGATCAGTTGGAGCTATTTTAGGCAATCCTTCATTCTTGAATAAGATAGAATATCTTTTTTTTTTTCTCTTGGTGACATACGTGGTGCTGTACACCAAAGCATGTGAGTCATTTAACATATTTTCTGGGATTCAGCACCATGCGTCATTGTTTTATAAGTCTTGGATAGAATTCCATGTTTTATTTTTCCTTTTATTCTTTCTATCAATAAGAAAGGATTCAGGTGAAGGAACAATTAGGGGGACTCTGATGGGCTTCCTCTTGGAAACATTCTTCAGGACTAAAGGAAAATGGTAGCAGTTAAGGTGAGCCTGTGGATTAGGAAAAGTTGCCATAAAGGCATGCAAATCACACTTGGTACCAGCTGAAGGAAAATTTATATTCAGCACAAGCATAGTACCGTAAAGATGCTAGAGAAGCAACTAGAGACTAAATGGATTCTTGTTGTCTTTTAACTCTAGGGAAGCTTCATCTTTTAGGAATTCCCTCGATCTAGAAGCACACTTGGTTTTTTCTCTTCAAAAGAAGTTCTCTTAATTTCATGCAAATTATTTAGCCCATTGAATGTTATGCCTGCAATCCTCATTTTTCTTCTTTTTCCTTTGTTTGTAGCTACTTTTCTAAAAATGAACCTTCTGATATGTTAGATATCTAATGGGAAATGGGGATGCTACCTATCACAGTTCTTAGGTCTATGCATTCACTGAACCATTTAATGAACTTCTTCATTGTTGATAAATATTATACCATAAACTCAATCTATTGGCTTTAGTAAATTTACAGATGGGTGACGTGGCCAAGGACCTTCTTTCTGGCACTGTTGGAGGGGCTGCCCAGCTGATTGTTGGGCACCCCTTCGACACCATCAAGGTCAAGCTCCAAAGTCAGCCTGCACCACTGCCTGGACAACCTCCCAAATACTCTGGTGCAATTGATGCAGTAAAACAGACATTAGCAGCAGAAGGACCAAGAGGGTTATACAAAGGAATGGGTGCACCGCTTGCTACAGTGGCAGCCTTTAATGCTGTTCTCTTTACAGCAAGGGGACAAATGGAAACATTACTGCGATCAGGACCTGATACTCCACTCACGGTCAACCAGCAGGTCATGGCTGGTGCGGGGGCTGGTGTTGCTGTTTCCTTTCTTGCATGCCCAACTGAGCTGATAAAGTGTAGGTTAGTGTTATAATCATATATGTTTCTATCGCTGTGACTACATTGGGAATATTTTTTTGGTGCCAAATTAACTAATATCATTTCTGACTAAAATGAAATAAAATAAATAATTAAATAAAGAGCTTTTTCTGACCAGTCACTAGAATTCCTGAAATCAATGATGATAAACGCTACCAAATATAGTCCTCCAAACTGCCGAACCCTCAATATGGAGCAGCCAACAAAGCTAATCCTCCCATTCCTGCTTACAATAGTGCATCCAACTCCTTTTCAACTGTAATAATGAGCATTTTCAGGACGTCCAATCATATAAAACTTTTTATAAATTTGTTGTGGTGTTGCGTGAGTGTCATGCCATGTTCTAGGTCTATGCTTCACAAATTCCAAACCAGTTTGGGATCATCATGATTCATGTACAACACCATAATATTTTGGTAGTAGACACCTGGTGATGCATGATGACAAGAATTTTTGAAACCAAAATGGCAAATAACTTAAATTACCATCACAAACAAATGCTTCTGTAAACTTGGTAATTGATAGTCTAGATGGAATTCTCATTTTTAAGTTTATAATAATTGTTGCTTTGGATGCAAATTACTGAGTCTTCATCCTTACATTGAATATTTTCTGGGAGCAGGTTACAGGCACAGAGTGCATTAGCAGTCTCTGGCTCAGCTGGTGCAGCGGTTAAATATGGAGGGCCTATGGATGTGGCAAGGCAAGTTCTGAAAACGGAAGGAGGTATTGTTGGTCTCTTTAAGGGCTTGGTACCCACTATGGCCCGTGAAATTCCAGGAAATGCTGCGATGTTTGGTGTCTATGAATTGACAAAGCAAGCACTGGCTGGAGGGCAAGATACTTCCAGTTTAGGAAGAGGTTCTTTAATTGTGGCTGGTGGCTTGGCAGGAGCATCCTTCTGGGCTTTTGTCTACCCAACCGATGTTGTCAAGAGTGTGATTCAGGTTGATAATTACAAAAACCCCAAGTACTCCGGCTCAATCGATGCTTTTAAGAAAATTCTGTCTTCCGAGGGAACTAAAGGACTGTACAAGGGATTTGGACCCGCTATGGCCAGAAGTGTTCCGGCAAATGCAGCATGCTTCTTGGCGTATGAGATGACAAGAGCTTCTTTGGGATGATAGTTTCTTTCTGCTTCTGCTCAAGGTTTCTAGAGAAAATTTCTTACTGCTTTCCACCAATATAACAAAGCCTTCTGTCACTTATCCTTGGTGTATCTTCTTAACAGGCTTTCCAATTTCAATTTTCCGTTGACATTCATTTTAGGTGCTGGAAGGAATTCTTCTCACGATGGAAAAATTTTTATTGGGAAAGTTTCCCCTTGATGGTCTTGCATTGCAGTTCATTCATTTGTTTCTGTATTGAACTTATACCAAATCGAAGGTCCAAGTAAAATGCTCTCAGAAATACCCAATATGATGAAGTTCTTATGCAGATAAGAGTTAAAAACATTTGTTGTCGTCTGATTGCTCGTTCAGGGAACATATTAGGAACATGATTACAGGCATGTGGGGTTTGTTAACGTAACGGATGTTCTTGCTGGTAGTGTTACCCACTCCAATTCAATTATATTAATTTGAATAATTCCATATATCAAGTGTAATGTTATCCTTGAAATCAAATAGATTCACAAAAATTGTGAAGTTTAATTCTAATTTAAATTTTTCTTTGGTTGAAAATAATTAAAAAGTGGATTGTTAAATTTTAGTTTCATAAGTATATGTATATATATGAATCTGTAAATTATTATTTAAGAAAACGATTTTGTAAATGAATGTTCGTGAAGTTTGTGGGTAAATTATCTAATTAATACTTTTAAATAATAGATTTTCAATTAAAATTTAAATCAATTTTGGTTTTTTTTTTAGACCACCTATTTCCGATAACTATTTTATATTTGAATAAATCTGATAACCAATTTTGATTGTTTAAAATAATGGAATCCAGTTGAATTTTATATTTTATATGGTTTTCTAAAAAGCTATTTTGACAAAGAACAAATTAAGAAAAATGATTCAATTGAAATTCTTTTTGTTTTTAATTTAATTCCAAACACTTGTTAGACCATGAAATTCTTAAGCAATTCGGTTTGATCGCCATTGACAGGACACCTTTGACAAAGCCTATTTTAACCCAACCCAATCAAGACTCAACCTCCATTGAGCCAGTCCAAGAGTAAGTGATAGCATGGCATTATCGATGCAAACCTAATAATCTCTGAATCATACTAATATAGACGCTCTAAATACCATATCAAAATATATTGAGAGAGCTCTCTTAAAAAAAGATTCAATAATAACTCAAAGAAAATTAATTGAAATATGATTCCGACACTTCCCATGGCAAAACATAAATAAATAAATACCATATCCAAATAATTAGCTATTCACACAACTAGTGTATTAGATGCACATCAACTTAGCCTTTTTTTAGAAAGTAAACTCGAGTTTTAATAATTTTGTCTTATTCTATTATTGTAAGAGGAAAATTATTTCTTATTACATAGTTTTAAAGTGATAGGATATAAATTAGTGTAATAATTATGATATATTTTGTTTTATTTTTAAATAAATATTATACTAATTATTATATTTTATGATCATTGATATAATAAAAATGATGGATAAAATTTTTAAAGAAAAATAAAGGAAGAAACCTAATTTGAAAATATCGGAGACTTTGAACATATTCCTAATATTTAGGAAAATAAATTTTGGAGAAATCCAATTTTTATAATCTTTTATTTTAGTTAGGTTATCTAATTGATAAGTCAACTAGATTATTTATTATTAGAAATTTTTTTTTATTTGATAATCATCAAAAAGTTTGAAAGATTTAAAAAAAAAAAATAGGGAACTCATTTATATATATATATATATATATATATATATATATATATATATATATGAGATATTACACACAAAGGAAAAGGAAGAAAAGAGCCCGCCCCAACCCACGCCCACCAAATTATGGGAGAGCACGTTTTAGTTAAGTTATTTTTTCCTTTAGTTTTGCATTCCCTTTTCGACTGCCGGCTGTTGCTTTTGGAGAAGGACGGCGGCCCTCCTTTTTATCATCTTCTTGATTGTTCATCGCCGATATTGAATAAATTTTATGATATTTTTAATATATATTTTTTTAATTTTATTTTCTAATTGATGAGTTATTAAAATCTTGATAAATAAAGATGGTTGTGAAATTTAAATGAAATTATTTTCTTAATATTTTGTAAATATTTATTTAATATTTGTATCATAATATTCATGATTATTTTAGATTTATTGAATAAAAATCTATATTTGATAACACTAGAATAATCTATAATCAATTAAAAACAATAAGATTTGTTTGTTTTTAATAAAGTGATAATTGGTATAATTTTATGATCTCGCAAGCGATTTAACTCATGTCAAGAGAATAAATAATCTAATTTAAATGAACCCGTTGTGTGTTTGTTAATTAGAATTTGGTCTCTTTAGATCGTAACATTGTCGAAACACTAAATCCAACAAGAGTTTTTTGGGCTATCTTTTGATTAGGAAAGTAATTAACGGTGATACCTTGATTACCGAAAAAATAAGGAAAGATTGGTCGTTTTGTAGTATTTAACAACTATAACCAATTTATTTACGGGATGTTGGGCAATTTTTGCATCGATGATCAATCAAATACATCAAGGTGGAAATAATTTTTTTGACTAGAAAAATTGATTTTCCATTAGTTTTTATTTTTATTTTTCGAGTTCTTGATTTTTATTTTAATTAGTTTAGTTAATTCTCCAATCTCATATTTTTATTTTATTTTATTTTATTTTATTTTTTAAAAAGAAATAAATCCGTTATTTCCCGTAGAGATGACTCTATTGACTCTATGCCAGTATTTTGTGAAGTAGATATTTTATTTTTGGTTGTTTGATGATACACCAAATTTTGACGTCATTGTCGAGGAACGGTGTTAAGTGATTTATTTTTTTTAAGTTTTTGTTTTCTTTTTAAAAAAAAAAAACTAACATTTGCAGTGAATTTGTCGTAATTTGACGGTAACATAGAAGAGAAAGATTTGACAAAAATATGGTCATACAAAAAACTTTAACGAAGTTGTTATTTCCTAAATTTAATGAACATACCTTCTGCAGTGATTTTCCTAATATTGAGACTTTCCGACAATTTGGAATATGATAAGATGTTCCAAAGACGGTCAATGAGGTAAATAATTTTTCCCTTCGTCAAGAATTGAAATAATTAATTTCTCTTATGTGTAATTTTATTGTAGAAAAAACACAACCAGTACAAATTTATGGAATTTGTTCAGAGATGGATCATCTAATCGATAAGTGTCTCATTCTTTATGGTGACCTATATTCGAACATCTACAATCGAGGATGGTGGGATCAATCAAATTTCAGTTATGAAAATTGACAACAAGAGTTCCCACTACAATCACAATGTCGACCACAATTTCAATCTCAATAAACGTTTTTGAGTCAAGGTACGTTTCTAAAAGAAATTGTTAAAAGTTTGACTAACAACACTCTGTTAATTCAACAGAAAAATCAACGATATCAACAAGAAATAAGAGTTAGCATCTAAAACTTGGATAATCAAATGTTACAATTGATGGCAACCGTGAGTCGATTGAAAAAATCATTAAAAGAAGTGGAAGATAATTCATCAAAAGCCAAAAAAGATATGAAAATCGAGCAAATGAAGAAATCATCAATAACGAATGAATCCACCAATGAGGTAAGTAACGAGTCTGACACTTTCAAAACAAAAATTTTGATTCCACCACCTTTTCCCAGTAGATTGGCATAACCGAAAGAGGAGGAAAAGAAAGAAATTTTGAAAACTTCTCCAAAAGAAGGACTTAACATACCTCTCTTAAAAGTAATAAATCAAGTGCCAGAGTCATTCATGAAAGAAGTTAAGACAAAAATTGATGTGGATTTGGATACTTTAACTATTGAGTTTGATGGTAAAGTTGCTACTTTTAATATTTTTGATGTCATGAAATATCTAAATGATTTTAAGTCTATTTTTCATGATAGTACGGTGGATTTTATTGTTCATGATAATTTTGTGCAAGATGAATTGGATTTTGTATTTAAAGAAAACGTGACAGATGAGATTGCACAATAGGACAAATTTCTTGATGACAAATTCGCATATTGGAAACAATTCATGGTAGGCCATAAAATCTTTCACTTCAATTCAAAATTAAAGTTCATGTCAGATAAGTTGAAGTCAAAATGGACCGGACCGATCTTTGAACGAGGTTGAAATGAAGAAACAATGTCAAGGCAAAGACATTAAACAAAAGCGCTTGTTAAGAGTCTATCCAATATTTTCTTTTATGATTTTTATTTCATATTTATTTGGTTTGATTTAGTTTTGATTTTGATTTTTTTTAGGTGAATAAATGCCGAAAATTTTCATAAACAGAAGTGCTCTACCTTTAAGGCGTGCCCATGCCTTAACAAGCCTTCATTGCTGTCTAGTTTTGCTAATGTTCTCCAGTGACCAAAATTGCACATGAGTTAGAGCATGCTCACGCCCTAAGAAAGGGTCCATTGCTACCACCATAATTTTTTCTTTAAAACTTGTTGGATTTGACCCCTCCATTTATTACTTCACCCTAGGGAAGTCTTGTTCTCATTTTATTTTATTTTTTTTATTTTTACTTTTATTTGATATGATAGTTATTTATTTTTATTTTCTTTTTTCTCTCTCATTTGACATACATTGAGGACAATGTATGACTTAGGTGTGGGGGGATATTTTATGTTTTTATTTTTAGTTTGTTTGTTTTCCTACAATAGTTTAAGTTTTGTTTCATTTTATTTAATTAGAAAAAAGACAAAAAAATAATAAAATAAAAAAATTTCAAACTTTTAAAATTGATGTGTTATATAGTTGGCTAGAAATTTATGAAAAATAGCTCGTATCAATGGTTTTTGTGTTTATAATGACCGTTCATATCTTTAATAGTTTTTTTTTGAATGATAAGAATGCAAGATTTAACATAAATCTTAT
Organism: Dillenia turbinata; assembly: GCA_037126225.1. Classification (NCBI taxonomy): domain Eukaryota; kingdom Viridiplantae; phylum Streptophyta; class Magnoliopsida; order Dilleniales; family Dilleniaceae; genus Dillenia; species Dillenia turbinata. Next base: position 17,372,813 of record JBAMMX010000008.1, on the reverse strand, counting down.
TTAAAAGTGAGGTTTTGAACCTAAAACGAGTAAATTCATTCTTTGTGCTCGGAATTTCTTTTCTTCTTGAGTGAATATCACACTTGGATTGGTTATTCTAGAATTTGCAATGTTATGCATTTCGAAATCACATCTAGAGTTTCATACATTGAAATAATAAAGGCATCTAGATTTTATCTCATTTTGTCTTTCATAAAAACCCCTAATTTGATTCATAATTCTCTCAGTAAATCAATTTGAGCCTGAGACCCAATTTCTTTCTTCAAAACCCTTCAATACAACACTATACTTTTGGCTTGCATTTTAACCCTTGTACCAAAGATATATGTAATTAATTGCATGATCTTGATTATATGATTGCCTCGAAAGACATGTATTGATTAGAGTCTTGATGCTGACATTTGCTACATATGAAGGATGAAGAGACCTGATGACTCAAAAAGAAAGGAAAAAGTTTGATTTTGTTTATTTTTTGCACTGAGTGTTCTTCATGGAAAAAAAGAAAAAAAAATGAGAACAAAAACAAAATAAAAAAGAAAAAAAAAAGCAGCAGCGAAAAAGAAAAAGAAAAAAAAAAAGAGAAAGAGAAAGAGAAAAAAAATGTTGTATCTCCGAGAATTTCATTTCAGTCATGGATCATAGATCGAAAAAGTCTGATACTTTTATGTATTCTTGATTATTGGCTATTTTGAGCACATGTGGATAGCAAGATCATATATTTTTTACGTGTTATTTTTTAGGGACAAATGTGTTATTGTAGAAAAATTACATGGTTACGTGCATATTATATTTAGTACAATTTAAACCTTTGATATACCATTTTATCCTATCACTAACTCTAACCACGTTACAACAAAAAAAAAACATTTTGATTTATATATGAAATTCAAATTTTTAAGTGGTGGAGATTTGATATATTTGCAAACATATGGTAATGTCAATTCTAATATACTAATTTGAATGTCATTGATATATTATTCACCCATTTTCGAGTGCATTTGAGTAAACCTTTTGAGAGAATGTTAAATCTTACGGTTTTGATTTCGTTGGAAATTGTTGAGATTTGCAATAGTTTTTCTTGCATGAAATACTATGAAGTACTTGTTATTTTAATTATTTTTCTAATTTGATTCTCATGGCAAATGTTGGGTTAATAGTTCAAAAGAAAAATAAGTTGATTTCAGTAGTTTTAATTTTATTTGAGTTAAGAATGTTTGAGGACAAGCGTCATCTAGGTGTGGGGGAATTTGATAGGATATAAATTAGTGTAATAATTACGATTTGTTTTGTTCTATTTTTGAATAAATACTACACTAATTATTATGTCTTATGGTCATTGATATAATAAGAATGATGGATGTGACTTTTGAAGAAAAATGAAGGAAGAAGCCTAATTTGGAAACATCGAAGACTTTGAAGATATTCCTGATATTTAGAAATATAAATTTTGGAGAAATCCAATTTTTGTAATCTTCTATTTTAATTAACCTATCTAATTGATAAGTTAACTAGATTATTCATCATTAGAAAATTCTTCTTTTTTATTTGGTAGTTGTTAAAAATTTAGAAAGAATTTTTTTAAAAAAATTGATACTCATTCTTATATATATAAGGCATTACACAAAAAGAAAGAAAGAAAGAGAGAAAAGCCCAAAAGAAAAAGAGGGCCATAGCCCCCCTTCACCCCTATTCCCAGCAACCCACGTCCACCAAATTTTGGGAGAGCACCTTTTAGTTAGGTTATTTTTTCCTTTAGTTTTTCATTCCCTTTTCAACTGGTGGCTATTGCTCTTGGAGAAGGACGGTGGCCCTCCTTTTTAATATCTTCTTGATTGTTCATCTCCAACATTGAATAAATTTTGTGAGTTTTTTTTTGTCTTTTTTTTATTTTATTTTCTAATTGAAGGATTATTAAAATCTTGATAAATAAAGATGATTGTGAGATCTAAATAAGGTTATTATCTCAATATTTTGTAATTATTTATTTAATCTCTGAACTCTAATGTTCATGATTGTTTTAGATTTATTAAATAGAGGTCTATGTTTGATAATCCTAGAATAATCTATAGTCAATTAAAAATAGTAAGATTTGTTTGTTTTTAATGAAGTGATAATTGACATAGTTTTATGGTCTCACAATCGATTTAACTTATATCAAGAGATTAAATAATCTAATTTAAATGAACTCATTGTGTGTTTGTTAAATAGAATTGGGTCTTTCTAGATCGTAAGGCTATCGAAACATTAAATCTAACGAGAGTTTCTTTGGTTGTCTTTCAAATAGGGAAGTAATTTACGGTAATACCTTGATTACTGAAAAAGTAAGGAGAAATTGGTCGTTTTGTGGTATTTAACAACTATAACCAATTTATTTGCGGGATGTTAGATAATTTTTGCATCGATGATCAATCAAATATATCAATATGGAAATAATTCTTTTGGCTAGAAAAATTGATTTTTCATTAGTTTTTATTTTTATTTTTCGAGTTCTTGATTTTTATTTTAATTAGTTTAATTAATTCTCCAATCCTCATATTTTTAATCTATTTATTTTATTTTCTTTAAAAAAAAAAATTCACAGTTCTCTATAAAGATGATCATATTCACTCTATACTGATATTTTATAAAATAAATATTTTATTTTTTATTATTTAACGATACACCATAAACCTGCACATCCTAATGAACCCAAAAACATAAAATGGTTCGCTATGTGGCCAATGTTTGGTTAAGGATAGGTTTTGTTTTTATTAGTCCTCTGCTCACCTCTATATAACGTACTATTTAAGAAACGTAAATTTCATTCAAATTGCATCGGGTAATGATCAATCCTAGGAAGCTATTAGAGAGTGTCGAGGGATTCTATAATAAAGTGGAATCTGTACTTAAGCTTGCTAATGAAAAACCAAAGGATGCGTCGTTACAAAATGATGGAGTAAAGTAGTAAAATGGTGTAATAAAATAGTACTTTTATGTATTCAATTATAAGTGTCATTCAAGGTAATTGTATAAAAATTAATGATATAATTTGAACAATTATAATTTAAAAAATAGTAATAATAAAAACAAAGTGAAATAGTAAGATTTTTTAAAAATAATACCTGAAATGAAACGGAGTGAAGTAAGTATTTCTCCACCCCCCTTCTCTTAAGATGTTACATATGGAGGGGATTGCTTTGGGATATCACAACATTTCTGTAATAGAACTCGTGGTTGAAGAACTCGGCTTAAAGCAGGTGAGCCGGATGTGTTCATGCTGCCAACCATTGGGATTTAACTCCCCAAGTGCACCAAACCATAAAATATTAACAAAGTTTGATTTAATTGGCCAATGAAAAAACAAAGTGATGTCAAATGTTAAAAATCATGTCTCATTGAATGTGGGACATACCCGAAACATTTTGAACCAATCTTCAACTCACTTTGGACGTTTTATAACCATAAAAATGAAAAAACATATGTTAAAGACATATATCTCTTAAATTGGACATTATAATCGATTGAAATAGATTAATCAGATTTTTAAAAATTGATGGTCAAATAGAAAAAAAATTAGTCCAAGAAAGAAGTATGGACAACACAAGAATCCATTATGTCATGTCACGTCCCAACTCTCAGATCGAGTACGCGACAATTGTCACATTATCCTGAAATATGGATAAACCTAACTCGTAGACCAAAATATTATAAAGCATTCATCGATATCTATCTACTTTCCAAAATAATTCAACAACTCCAATTAAACAACATGCATTCATTACACAATCAAATGATCAGCCCGGTCTGTTCCTGCTCAAAACATACATGCATAAAACCAGTCGACCGTTTAAATCCAATTACATACACAAGATCAGTCTGGCTATTCCAATCAAATCCACACAATATAAAATAAATCCATATTTAAGGATCTAAACCAATTCAACTAAAAACATTTTTCCAAATATAGTTTCAAAAATCAAATAAAATTTCAATATACGTGTACAAAACCAAATAAATTTTAAAGTTCAAAATTAACAAAAATAGAATTCAAATTAATATTCCAAAAATAGTTATAACTAACACATCCACAAAACTCTACTAATATCTCAAAATATAATCAAAGAAATTAATACTCGAAAAATTACACAAAATATCTTTGGTCTGACCCAAAATAAGAGTTAACCTCTAAACTAAACATCCTCTGTAAAAATGAAATGAGAGAAATGAGTATAAACAATACTCAGTAAGTGAAATAACAAGTTATACAATGAATGAGAGGTGAGAGTGGATATATCAAATAATATTTCCAAAATCTTTTTTATCATAAATTAAATATACCAGTAGTCATCATAAATGTCAAGATTTTTCAACTAAATCCAATTATCATAATATGTTAAAATTTATACATCCAATATATTTCACATTTTTCAAAATATGGGGCAACTAAAATCATTATTCACAATAAAATTCTACCACGATTTAGGACGGAATTGTTAAGGGATTTTAATAATTTAAGTTCACAAATACCCCCATTCTTGACGTTGGATGTGGTGTTTCATTAGTGATACAACCAACTATCCCACGACCTTATTTACATTTGGTTATAGAGGCGTTGCACGTGTTCGGCTACTTCCCATGGTCTACTAACCCCACTACGTCATCTCGTCAGGTCGAATCGTAGAGAAAAATGACTAGTCATTTAATAGGGATTCAGACTCTCATCCCAAATCTATCATATGCACCATTTCACAAGTTCCACAAATCTATTTCATGTGTCAAATTTAATTCAACAATTTTTAAATTAAGTCATATTCAATACATCACATAAAGTATGGCACATTATTTATTTACAACAAATTGGATGTATAAATATATCAAATTCATATATATGGACATTTCACACACACAAAGTATTTCAAACTCATTTAAAAATCATTTAAAAAAATCAATTAAAATATTTTACTCATTTAAAACATAACATATAATCCACTCACCTCTTGAGAGGGTTAACATTTCCAATCCATAATCCAAAACTAAGTTAATCTCTCTTAAATTTCTAATTGTCTTAATTTAAGGCAATAAATACAAATTTATTATTTAATCACAAACTAATACTAGGAAAAATCAATATTCCACACAACCCAAACTCTAATTTTTTAGAATTTACCAATCCATCATCTAAATTCATCAAACCACGTCATCAACCTAGGGAAATAACTCTCCTTTCAAGATTTCCTCTAATTTTAACATTATATACACTTTAGGTCTAAACTCTCAAACTTTATTCTTCCAATCTCAACATAAAGTTTATATAAAAGTAAAATGTACTCAAATTTAAGATGAGCGAAGGAAAATTAACTTACTTAAGTTACAATTTTATCTTTTAGTCATGTCACCTTCAAACCCTAGATTCTCCTCTCTCTATAAAACCCCAAATTTCAACATAAATTCCAAATTTATTCAAAAATAATTAAAATCCAAGTTTAGTAAAGAGTATTATCTCTATTGGAACCATCAATTTCATTCCTTATTGAACCACTCCAAACCCTAGGTTTTTCTCTCTCTCTAGGAAAACTTGAATATTCCCATAGATTCAACCTTTCAGAGGTTTGTTGGAGGGTTTGACATTCAAATTATGGGTGTTTGGGGGTACTTGATCAAATTGGAGGGAGAGAAGAAAGGGAAGGGAGAGCCGAGAGGGAGAGAAAAAGGGGGTTTGGGTTCTCAGGTCAGTAGGAAAATAGTGGGGAGGAAAGGAGAGAAAGAGTAAAATAAAATAAAGTAAGGGAATGGGAAGTGGGCTTTTGACTTTTTTTCTTTTATTTTTCTCGGTATTACAATACTTAACCCCCTAAAAATAAATTTCGTTCTCGAAATTTAAAAGAAAATTATACATAAAAAAGGTGGGGGTATGGTTTTCGCATCGACTCTTCGGTCTCCCAAGTTTCCTCTTTCACTTGCATATACAACTCTTCATGATCTTCTAGAGTCATCCCATTGTGAGGTAAGTTAGTAATTTGAGATCACAGAAACAAATCTATTGAGTATTGAACAATCCTTAAAGGTAGAAACTCATCAATAAGTTTGAGAATAATATCAGCAAACTCATTCAACAAATGAGAAATCTCTAGGGTTGATAAACACTAGGAGCATCAATGGAAAGAATAAAATCGAAAGGGATTAAGGCTTAACATAAACTCGTGTTCAGAACCTGTCTCTCAAAAACCCTATAATTTACAATATGAAGACATCTGGCAAGAAGCATTGGTGGAGATATCTTACACTTAAGACAGGACATTGGCTCCTTAGATTGTGTCGGATGTAGTTGAATGGTTTTACTTTGCAATAGAAATACGAAGGTATTGTCCTTGTCATTCATAGTCATGACATAATCATATAATCAATAATGATCTTATAGAATATGGGAAACATATAAAAGAAAAACATCACAGTAGACATTCTTAGAATATACACCAAAGTGTATGAAAATTCTACAACTCTAAGTTATAGGCAAAGTGGTATTGTCCACCCAACCAACATATAAAGTAGTGTAATAGGTTTCAACTAACTGATTAAGAGTGTCTAGTTTCATGTTCCTTACTCTCATTACTTAGACCTTTAATGAATTTAATAATCTTATCCCAACGCATTTCCTCACAAACGCGTTTAGACATGAACTCATAAAATTGACACAAGTATTCATGGTACTACTCAACTCTTGCTTAAAATCCATCCATCGGGCAAGGAGTTGCTTTCAAAAAGTAGGGTAGAAGACATTTCTCTTTATATTTTTACTTCATATGGCTAAAAGAGTGACGAGTTGTTGTCTTGAACATTATAATGCATTTTGAACATTCTGACAATTTTATTTTGCAAAGAGAACCTGGTGGCCATCAGACATGTCCACATGGATACTACATAAAGAATCTAGACCACTTCTTATTTAATTTGTCTTTGAAGCAAAAGGGAAAATAGATACATAATAAAAACGAAAATAAAGGCTCTAGGGCCAAGGGCATGCCATCTATATACAAGAAAAAATAAGAGCACGAGGAACTCCATTACATCCTTACTAACAGCGCTACCCAAAGAAAAATGCTCTGAAAAATATTGTAGTTCTAAACTATGTAGTATAAACAAATGGAGAGCTTCTTTCCTTGGAATTCCTATAAATTTTCTTTCTCAAGCTCACCAAAGGAATCAGATCCGTATGCCTTTGAGTCCTTTTAGACAAGAACTCCCTCTTCCATCAAACCGACCAACTACTATCAAATCTTTTCACAATGGTAATCTGAACCTAGTGTCTTTGAACTCGAAGAAAGCATTGGATTAACTTTATACCCCTTCTTTTTTTTTGAACCCAAAGGTTGCATCAAATTGAATTATGTCTTAAACTACTTGTTTCACAGTTTTTTTTTTATGAGACACCTATCTTACCATTAATAAATTTGAGTTCGTTGAAGAAACAGCTTAAAGTCTTGACACAATTGCTTTCTGAAAGAGAAAGCAACATATAGTCATCCAACCTTTTAATCTCTTAGCTTATAACAAGTAGCATTCTTAGTTTATTAGTTTAGAAGACAATGCTGCTCATAAATAATGACTAGACAAACTAAATTGTTTCTTTCTTCAAAGCTTCTCCTCTTGAGCATGCAACTTTCAAGAACTTTCTAACAATTGGCTTCCAATTCTCTATCTCTTGTGTACTAAGTTGATAATATTTAGCCTTTAGTCGTAATTCATTCATATTAAAAGTAGTTCATTATGGTGATCCAAGAATCTTATAACGTCCTAGTGCAAACAGGCCATCGTGATCAGCTCCTCCATTGTGTGTCAAACAATAGTGTTACTTTATATGCTAAGAAATTTTGATGGTGCAAATTAGTAGGCAAAATTGTAATCTAAAACGCTAAATATACTTTTACTAGAATTTAGGATCTAGTATAAGACAACTATGACATTCAGCAATTAAATCAATTCCATCTTAATATTTTAGCATTTAAGTTTCCCTTTTTATAAGTTAACACACCTTATTCTGTCATGCCTCGACCCGTAGGTCCTGACACGCGACAACCATCATGCTACCCTGAAGCACGTGTGAACCCCCACCCTCTGTTCTAAAGTACCGCAAGGCTTTCCAAAATTCCAATTATTTCCAAATAAGTATTAATCATCAATTGACCATCACGACGTTTCGTTTTCAATCCAGACATCAAAGGGTCATCCCGACCATCAAAATCAATTTTTTTTAAATCATCACAACCTATTTTCATCATAAACAATTTTCACAAAATTCAAAAAAATAAAAGAAAAGGGTTCTCAATTTTATGTTTGCAAAACCATATTTAAATCACAAATCAAATAAATATAGTACAAAATGAAATTCCACAATAATTACAAAATCCGCTTCCATGTGGGTCCACTAATACCTTAATCCAAAATAACATCAAGTATCCAAAATTTCAACTGACTACACTTCTTCAAATCTGATGCCAAGCAACCTCTAATCTCAACAAAACTTCCACTGTAAGAAAGAGAGTGAGGGGTGAGTATATATTATACCCAGTGAGTGATAAACAAATTGTACATAAATAAGGTTTATTTGGTGGATATATCAAATATATATTTTTTGAATCATTATGTCATTCTCAATTTTCATTCATTAAAGATACATTCAAACCACCGTTTCCAACATCATCATAATTTATAATTATCATAATTCAAACTCATATGTATCCAACTATTTTACATTTTCAAATGTGGGGTAACACAAAATCATCATTCCCAATAAAGGTCTACCATGACCTAGGGTACCCTTATTCTTGGCGTTGTCTGTGGACTCTCGTTAGTGGTGCACCCAACTATTCCACACATGTGGGCACAATATCCAATCGTGAATGTATCGCACATGTTCGGCCACATTTTATATCAACTAACCTTACTATGTTACCCCATCGGGTCGCTCTACAGAGGGAAATAATTAGTCATTTTTTGGGGTTCATACTTTTCTCATAATAACTACACCATGCACTATTTCATAAAATCATAAATCCATTTTATTTGTCATAATTTCAACAATTTCTCAATCATAGTCAATATGTCAATATATTCAATATCAATAATTCCACATGACATATTTGTTCATTTCAAATATATAGAATGCATAAATGCTCAAAATTCATTTTTTAGAATATTCCACATACACTAAAGTACATAAAATCGAGTTTGAAAATCATTTAAAAATTTCAATAAAAGCATTTTTCTTATCTAAATACAAGTATGATATCATTCACCTCTTGGAAAGATAATCACTCCCAATTTCAATCCACAATAAACTTCACTCAAATTGTAATTCTTCCTTGTGCACCAATTGCCTTAGACCTAAGTCACCAATACTCATTTATTATTCTTTTTTTTTTTTTGGTAGGGATAAGGGGAATAGTTTTTCCTAAATATAGCATAAACCATAATTCCTAAAATCCCAAAATCCATATTCTTATTGCATCATTCACACATCAATTACAAATATATTCCATCACTATTCATAAATTTTCTCAAATTTCAATATTTCTAAACCCTAAAATTAAACCCCAAATTCACACTCTTCAAATAGCAACTCATATCTCAAGAATAAGTAAAATAAACTCAAATTCATGATGAGAGAGAAGCATTACCTTTGTTTATGTCACCAATTTTATCCCCAAGTTGAGATTCTATGAAACTCTAAGTCTTCTCTCTCTATAAAACCTTATTCTCTCTCTAGATTTGATCTTCCAAACGTTTGCTTGAGGGTTTGGAAATTTAGATCTATGGGTGTTAATGTATTTTGATTGATTGCAAGAAGAGAAGGGGGAGAGAGAGTGTGTGTGTGACGAATGGCGAGGAGAAAAGAGGAGAAGAGAGTTGGACGAGAGAATGGGAGAGAAATGAGAAAGAAAATGTGGATGGATTTGTGTTTACGTGCTAAATGGTAGTAGGATTGAGCTTTTACCAATTTGTCTCTCATTAATCAAAGGTTTTAAATTGGTTTATTATCTTTTTTACCATTGCGTATCGATATATTGTATATGGCATATCGATACACTCAGTTATATTGTCGGAAAAACTGTGATTGAGTTCGCGTATATCGATACATAAATCGGGATATATCGATACGATAAATTATAGTTTCAAGATGGTTATAACCGATACATTTTATTGGGATATATCGATATGCTAAATCATACTCTCAGGAAGTCCATTACAGAGATCAAATATATCAACCCAAGTTATTAAACATATCGATATACCAAATCACTCTTTCAAGAAGTCTGTAACAGAAATCCAATATATCAATCCGGTGCTCTTAGACATATCGATATACAAGGTTACACTCTCAGGAAGTCTATAACAGAGATCCAATATATCAACCCGGTACTTTTAGACATATCGATATACAAAGTTATACTCTCAGGAGGTCCATAATAGGATTCCATTATATCAACCCGATGCATCAAACATATTGATATACAAAACCACACTCTCAGAAACCTATTTTAGGGATTTGACATATTGACCCAAATGACTCAGTATATCAACCCATAATATCAAAATTATATTATTTTTCTCTATATGTCATATCAACTCATCAAAATAAGGTTCATAGGTCTTTGTTTAATACCACATGACCAATACAATCCCAATTTGTTTCGGAATTATATTAAAGAACTTTTTAAAAATTTATAATACCGAATTTTTAGTGTTACATATTTACTTAAAGAAAGGCCCTAATGACTCTACCTAAAACATCCTCAACCACCATTCTAAAGATATAAGCAAATATCTATACAATCTAATTAATGTACTAATGCCCACAGAGGATTCCTACATTTTTCGCCACTATCCACCCTTCTGCCTAACATGGGGATGAAAGACCAGTTACCATATTTATTAGAGTAAATCGCCATAATAATTTTTTTTTTAACTGAACAACAAAATTTTTCTTATCAAACTCCTAACATATTTCTTAAACAAGAAAACTCCCTTAATGGTCGTAACAACTTCCAAACTAACTCCAAAAGTTACCATAAATATCAAATCTAGCCTAGAGCATTCTATACATCATAACCATTTACCTGAAATCATAAATGACCTCTAAAGTCACTCAACAAACTCTGCTCCAATTCTATCAAGAAACCTATTCCTTCAAATCTCATATTGACATAATTATTCCTGTTCAAGCCATTTATTTTTCCAATTTCACTAACAACTTTCTTGGCCTAACAAAGGTCACTAGGAGCACATAACATCTCATTCAACGTGTACTCCATGATGGACAATGTGAAGAAAACCACACCTTCCATAAAGAAGAGATTGCTTCCGAGAATGAAACCCAATACGAGAGGTGAAGACGTAACCATTTGTTAAAATAATAATAATAATAATAATAATAATAATAATAATAATAATCTTCAATCCTGAATTTACAATACCCATCAGAAATACCATCAAGGAATAAGAATAATTAGTATTAGCACAAAACATATGAAAATACCCTACCAAAACCTTTGCACCAAGGAAAATATCTCCACAATATTTAGATGAAAATCCAATAAAACAACCAAAAACAATATACAGAGAGGAGAGAAATACTCCCCCAAAACTGAATTCTCTGCACATTAATATTTCTAATCTCAAAGTTTGTACTCTCATTCAATTCGACACAAATCAAATGCACAGACAAAAACATACTCACAAATATGACGTCCAAGAGTATTTCATCTTATATCTCAATCATAAACAATTCCACATTATTATACTAATTAAACATCTATGTCAAACTCCTAACATCAAGATATAGGCTCAGAGGCCAAAATTACTGCATGAGCCCCCCATTATTTGGTCAAACAAGTCATAATCAAATAAGGTTCTTGATCACAATCGAGTAACTATTTATCAAGCGATACATCACTCGAGTTGTGAAGGTGTAGTGGAAGAAATCCCATTCAGATTCTCACTCTTTATCTAAGAGGCATAGTTCTACAAAGAGAATCTAAACTTAACAAATGGAATAAAAATTAAATTAGATGCTTAACCTCATAAAAAATAATATTCTTAAGTTTTTAAAACCTGTAGGAGACTCTTAAAATCATTTGCAATACTTTGAATATCAAGCATTTCAAAATAGTTTAAAAATGATTGAGGACTTTAAAAATATATATATATTGGGAATAGTGGAAAATCTCTCAAATTTTTATAAAAACAAGAGCATAAACTCTGATACCAATAAAATTGTTACGCCCCACCTCTCAGATCGAGTATGTGACAACCACCATGTTACCCTGGGATACGGGTAAACCTAACCCGTATATCAAAGTACTACAAATCATTCTTCGATATTTATCTATTTTCTAAAATAATTCAACAAATCTAATTAAACAACTTTCATTCATCACATAACCAAATGATCAGTCTGGTCCGTCCCTACACAAAACATGCAGGCATAGGCCAACTCGATAATTCAAATCCAAGTACATGCACAAAATCAGCCCAGCGATTCCAATCAAATCCACATAATATAAAACAAGTCCCTATTCAAGAGATCCAAACTAATTTAATTAAAAATAATTTTTTAAGTATAGTTTCGAAAATCAAATGGGTTCTCAATATACGTTTATAAAATGAAATTGAAAGTCTAAAATCAACAAAGATGGAATTCAAATTATTATTCCAAAAACATTTATAACTAACACCTCCACAACGGTCCACTAATACCTCAAAATATAATCACAGAAATTGATACCCGAAGAGTTACACAAAATATCTTCGGTCCAGCTTAAAGCAAGAGCTAACCTCCAAACTAAACGTACTCTGTAAAAATGAAATGAGAGCAATGAGTATAAACAATAATCAGTAAGTGGAATAACACATTATACAATAAATGAGGGGTTTGTGTGGATATGTCAAATAATATTTTCAAAATCTTTTTCATTATAAATCAAATATACCAGTAGTCATCATAAAAGTCAAGATTTTTCAACTAAATCCAATTATGATAATGAGATAAAATTTATTTATTCAATATATTTCATATTTTTCAAAATATAAGGCAACCAAAATCATTATTCCTGACAAAAGTCTACCACAATTTAGGGCGGAATCGTCAAAAGATTTTAGTAATTTAAGTTTACAAATACCCACATCCTTCACGTTGGATGTAATGTTTCATTGGTGGTGCAGTCAACTATCATACGACCTTATTTACATTTGGCCGTAGAGGTACCATACGTCCTCGGCTACCTCTCATAGTCTATTAACCCCACTACATCATCCCATCGGGTTGCACCATAAAGGGAAATGACTAGTCATTTAATAGGGGTTCAGACTCTCATCCCAAATCAATCATATACACCATTTTACAAGTTTCACAAATTCATTTCATGTGTCAAATTTAATTCAATAATTTCTCAAATTAAGTCATACTCAATACGTCGCATAAAGCATGATACATTATTTATTTACAATAAATTGGATATATAAGTATATCAAATTCACATATAGGGACATTTCACACATACAAATCATTTCAAACTCATTTAAAAGTCATTTAAAAAAATCAATTAAAATATTTTATTTATTTAAAACATAATATATAATCCATTCATCTTTTAATAAGAATAACACTCCCAATCCAAAACTAAGTTAATCCCTCTTAAATTTCCAATTGTCTTAATCTAAGCCAATAAATACAAATTTATTACTTAATCACAAACGAATATCAAGAAAAATCAATATTCCACACAACCCAAACTCCAATTTTCTAAAATTTACCAATCAATTATCTAAGTTCATCAAACCATATCATCAACCTAGGGAAATAATTTCCCTTTCAACATTTCCCCTAATTTTAACATTATATATACTTTAAGTTTAAATCCCCTAACTTTATTTTTTCAATCTCAATATAAAGTTTATATAAAAGTAAAATGTACTCAAATTTAAGATGAGGGAAGGAAAATTAAATTACTTGAGCCACAATTTTGTCTTTTAAATATGTCACTTTCAAACCCTAAATTTTCCTCTCTTTACAAAACCTCGAATTTCATCATAAATTCCAAATTTATACAAGAATAATTAAAATCCAAGTTTAGTAAAGTACCTCTATTGGAATCATCCATTTTATCCCTTGTTGAATCACTTCAAACTCTAGGTTTTTCTCTCACTCTCTAGGAAAACTTGAATCTTCCCCTGATTCAACCTTTTAGGGGTTTGTTGGAGAGTTTTGAGTTTAAATCTATGGGTGTTTAGGGGTACTTGATCAAATTGGAGGGAGAGAAGAAAGGGGAGAGAGAGCCGTGAGGGAGAGAAAGAGGGGGTGTGGGTTCTCGGGTAAGTGGGAAAATAGTGGAGTGGAAGAGAGGAGAGTAAAATTACCAATATATAAAAGAACGAGTTGGGGTTACTATTCCCGGGTATTGTTCATCCGCTTTTTGTTAAGTGACCAAAGTACCCCCATGTCCCTCATTTTGAATTACCAAACTACCCTTTGCTATCTTTTTTTTTTTTTTCATTCAAATCCTTACAATTTTTTGGGCCTAGTTTCCTTTTTTTTTTTTTCACTTTAATCCTTCCTCTTTTGGAGGATGCTGTTTTTTTTTTTTTTGAACCAGCCACACTTTTTTTTTCGTTTGGGTTCTTCCTCCTTTTTTTTACCATACTTTTTTTTTTCGTTTGGGTCCTTCCTCCTTTTTTGGACCCATCATGATTTATTTTTTTCAACCCCACTATGTTTTTTTTTTTCAATCACATCCTTGCACCTTTTTTTGGACCCTTTTTCTTTTTTTTTTTTTTGCCACACTTTCTTTTTTTTCTCATTTCGGTCCTTCCTCCTTTTCTTTGGCCCACGTTTTCTTCTTTTTTTTTTTAAGTCGGGTCCTTCCTCCTTTTTTTGGTCGCTTTCTTTTTTTTTTATTCATTCGGGTCTTTGACCCACTATGCTTTTTTTTTTTGTACCCAATCCCCTATAGATATAAGCATCAAAGTCGCTTACTGTGCATCACTGTATATTTTTTTTACCATTGTATATTTTTTTTCATTCACATCCTTTTTTTGGTTCAACTTTTTTTTCATGTATAGTTAAATCTTGGTATCTTGAAAATATATTAATTTATCAATATTACGTAATCACATAAATTAATAAATTATTAATTTATTAAAATATTTTTTATTTTCTTTTTTTGGAATGTCACACTTTATATATTCCCTATACATATAAAGCACCAAAGGCACTTCCTGTTCATTTACTTTTTGGATGTCCCTTGACGGTCATCCCATATTTTTTGGACTCTGCTTAGTTTTTTCGTTTAAGTCCTTATACCTTTTTTCAGTCCTTTAAGTCCTTGCCTCCACTTAGTTTTTTTCGTTTAAGTCCTTATACTTTTTTTTCACCTTACTATGGTTTTTTTTTTTTTTTTCAGGCATCTCCTTGTCCTTTTTTTTCACATAACTCATTTATATTTTTGGGACTACACTCCCATATTTTTTAGACCACATTATATTTTTTTCATTTAAATCCTTTCCTTTTTTTGACACTGTTATGTTTTTTTCCATTTCAATCCATGCCGTTTTTGCCCTTAGGTCCTTCGTATTTTTGAAACCACACTTTTTTATTTTCGTTTAGACCCTAGCACTTTTTTTTTTCATGTGACCACACTATGATTTTGTTTTTCATTTAGGTCCTTATACCTTTTTTCTCTTAGATCCTTTATCTTTTTTGGACCACACCTTTTTTTTCAATTCAGGTCCTAGTACCCTTTTTTTACCCATTGTCACACTTCTTTTTTTACTTGTGACCACACTTTTTTTTTTCATTCAATCCTTGCACTTTTTTTATCTTTTTTTTTCACTTAGGTCTTTCATCTTTTTAAGACCACTTTTTTTTTGTCCAGATGCTTGTTCTTTTTCTTTAACCGTTTTTTTCACTTAAACCCTTCATCTTTTTGAAACAAAAGTTTTTCCCCTTTTGTTTTTTGATTCCATGAATAGTCGTTCCTTTTATTTTTAAAACACAATATTTTACCTTTTTCCATTCAAATCTTTATTTTTTTTTTATTTTTTAACCTACAATTTTTTCCCTCTTAATTCCTTCATCTTTTTTGGATATAAGTTTTTTCCCCTTTTTTTTGTCTCATGGATGGTCGTCTCTTTATTTTTAAAATGTAACTTTTTATTTTTTTTATTTAGATTTTTACTCTTTTTATTTTTTTACTCTTTTTTCTCTAAAATCCTTCATTTTTTTAATATAAATTTTTTCCTTTTTATTTTTTTGACCTCACAATTGGTCATCCATTTATTTCTTTTATCTTTTTTGCTTTGCTTATTACCTTTTTTTTAATTCGTTTGTCTTTTTTAGAATTTTAGTGGTTAGAGTCTTTTTTTTATCATTGATATATTCTATATTTTGACTTGTTTGAATGATAATTTAATTTAGATATAAATCTAATTATAGATCTAATAAATATTTATATAATAAAAAAATATGATTTATATTTTAAGGACATCCGTGCTAACGCACAGGAAAATGACTAATAAAATAAAGTGGAAGAAGGGGAAGTGAGCTTTTGACTTTTTTTTTTGTTTTTTGCCCTTTTGTTTTTCTCGGTATTACGTACCAAATCTGGGGCAATTAAATATTAGCAAGGAACAAAAGTGAGGGAAGCATGTTTTTATTTATATTATTTATTTTACGAGTGCTCGCGGGATGATCCATAATGCCCATAAACTACGTTTGAGTTTTGGTGCCCGTGAAGAATCCATTTACATGACACGACACGATTGGTACGTGGTTCATACTAAAATCACAAATTTATATTAAAATAAAAAAATTTTAAATAACATTGAAAGTAGGTTATTTTGCTAATTTATCTTTGATGTTCTTAAAATGGTATTAATAATTTAAAATAAAATTTAACTAGTATCGACATTTTAAATATTTTGTATAAAGGAGACTCGATCTCTATTACACAATGAATTCATAAAATTTGATAAAATCAACTATTTAGTAAAAAAATAATAAATTCTCTTAATTGAAATCTTGAATTCGAGTGAAATGAAAAAATAGGCATCGAGAAAATTAATACCCTTAATTGGGCCCATAGCTACTCGAGCCAATTTAATCGGATTTTCGAATACCAGTGGTTAAATATCAAAAAAAATAAATTTTGATAAATTTTAATAAATTTATAAATTTTGGAATTAAAAATTAGACTGTGGTTGTTTTATTGATTTTAGAACACATTTTTGCAAATATAATGAGGTTTGGGCCAAGCAAAGATGTATGTGATGAGTCTTGTTAATAGTCAACCTCCAGATTTATTTATTTTTTTAAATAATGTTTGATTCAATAGAGTTGGGACGCACTAAGCATCAGCAATGGTTTTGCATGGCTGGAGGAGAGGAGATGATTTGGACGCTTCTGTTACTTCTTTTCGTGAAGGAAATCTCTCTCCAGCTGGTCAGAAAAAATGAAGGTGGCTCCGCCTCTGGAATAACAAATGATATCATTCCCAGTGCACATTCAGTTGAAGTACTCGATCATACAAGAGGACTTCTCGTCTAATGGGAATAGGATGCTGTTTAGGATCAAATATACTTGAATTAAATATTTTCTAAGAAAAAAATTATAAAAACTAATATTTGAATATTTAGACATTAATTGATTACATAGATATATTCTGGCTCCTTTATAAAATTAAAATTAAATCAATTTATATAAAAGAAAATTCGGATTTTCACTTGTATTTCTTCAGCCATGTCAATTTCCTTTCTGCATAATTATTTGGTCTCGAGCTCTCGTCGTATTGATCTTATTTCATTTTTTCCCCAGTTCTTATACTAACCAGAAGGACGGTGATAGGCTGTAAATTTTATCATTTCTATCCCATGTTAGTATTCAATTTGGATTATAATTACTGTTCTAAAAAATCATCATCAAATCTTACTAAAATATCGAGTAATCATAATAGGTTCATAATTTGAAAAGATTATGAGCTAGGGTGGTTTAATTTTTTTATTTTAATTTTTTGACTTGATTCAAATTCAAGACTTATGAATAATTTGTCATCATACTAACGGAAAGTTAGTTTAATGAGATGGTATGTCAGATCTTTTAATTAAGTCTTGGATTCAAAACTTAAGAATAAAAAAAACTATACTGAAAGATACATCCCTAAATAGAATCCCCGTAAATATTCGAACCGGATTATTCGACGCATGATTTCAGATATCAGTAGTAGAAACCAAAAAAGTCCACTCGAGCAACCCCCTATGGTGGTCTTAATTGTCATTCGCATATTATTGTTTTATCCTTCTTCTCTTTGTGGATTCTCGTTGTCTCTAACCCTTTGGTCCCCAAAATAGGAGTCCATTCTTCTAAACAAAGCCTATTCTTCTACCACGGCCTATATATTCAAGTGATCAAGTTTGCTTAGTCCACTCAGTTGCACTAGCTCGAATCATATCGCACTTAGATGACCACCTCGTTTAGTCTATTTTTGTACTTTACCTTAAAAGGGACTAGTGTTGTTATTATCATTTTACATCATTCGTTCAGTATGCCTTTTTCTGTGTATTGGAGCAAAGGCAGCCCACCCCACTGCGGTCTGTCTGCAGAACACCCCACCTATACCATACCATGCAACCATACCCTGTCGTGGTCTGATTATGGTTGGACCGTATTCTGAAGAAAAAATGAATCGTTCTGAATAAAATACATTCTAAGTAATTAAACTATGGATCAACATGATTCAATCGCTATTTTTTAATAAACTATCTAACACACAGTATTGTAATGAGCAGAACGATTTTACATTCAATTGTCAAATACGAAAAAATTCATTAAAATTCAATTTATTAAAATTTAGATAGAAGAGCATTTAAGTTTTTTAGAATATAAAATATTAAAAAAAAAAAAAAAAAAAAAAAACTTCTACAAATCCAATTCCCTAAAAATCTTCTCAAATCTGTCAACACCTCTACTCTCCTTTCCCGTCTCTTCCATCTGCTCTTTCAATTTCTCTAAGTAAGTGATGATTAATTGAATTTATTATTTAATATGAATTTTAAGAGCGATTATTGATTTTATATTTATTAAAATTTTAATTTTAAATTTTTATATGAAAATATGAAATCAATATATATATATATATATTAAAAAATAATTTTATATATTTTTTAATTATTATTAAAAAATCGATGGTTAAACCATATTGATCTACACTATAGTTGGTTGAACCATAATTTTTAAGTTAATGGGTCGAGATATGATAAAATTGATACAATTAGCCAATAGCAAATTCTTTAATCAAGACAGTGGGTCTGACCAACACAAAAAAAAAAAAAAAGGGGCTCCTGTTGATAGGAGCTTAGTTTTGCTATAAAGTTATAAAACTCTAATTTTCTTCACTCAAAATACATAAACCAAGTTACATACAAAATCAAATATCTGATGATCAAGATAATTTTCTTTACAATGAATTTTTGCTCATCCCCAAGCTCGTCAATTTTTGTTATTTTCATCTCTAAATTTGGTCCCCAAACACCATTTTTTTTGTCATGCTTATGAACTTACATTTTTCTTTTTCTTTTTTTTTTGGTTTAATTGCAAACTGAAATTCCACCTCAACGAAATAGAAAATGAGAAAATTAGGTATTGAGGATTTTTGTGATTATCGACGATCCGGGTTTTGTGTTGGCTCTTCCACCCATTTTTCTCTTCTTAAATATTATTTTATCGATTTAATGTATTATATTTTTTATTTAAGATAATTATTTTTAGCATCAAAATATAGGGTTTTTATGAAAATCATAACTATATGTATAAATAAAATATAAAACAATTATGGTATTAATAAATTTGAGAAATATGCAAAAAGTTGTATTCAAAAACAAAATTACAAGCAACTTTCTGTCCCTCTGTCTCTGTCTCTGTCTCTGTCTCTCTCACGTACACGAACACACACGCAAACACTTATGTCACCTCCACCTTGGCTATAGCAAAGAAGCACTCTTTTTTTTTTATCATTCTGCACGCTGGCGAATGAAAGTGCCTTAAAGTTGAGAACAGTTGATCCTTATCTGCAAATGATTTAAAATTAAGTAAGGCTATAACGTGAGGAGAGCATTCGATTTTATATGCAGAAAGTCATAGGAAACCATATCAACCAATTATTAGATAGATAACTAGTCAACTTTCTGCCTCCTTCACTTATTCTATTTTTTCTTATCATCAGATGGCCTCTCCATCTTATTGTTTTTTTTTAAAAAAAAATTCAGGGTTGTGTAAGAATATTTATAACTATCATTGTGACCTCAGTTTCATATCTTCTCTCTTTTATGGTTCCTTGAAGTTTAATCCCAAATAATGCTACTATTCTTATATGTATATACTTACATAATTGCTTATAACCTAAGATGGTATACAAATAAATATTGAAATTAGAATATTATGATAGACGCTGTAGTAATTTATCATTTCAATAATAAATATATAGTTGAATTAAATATTTTTGATAGATGGGTTTTTAGAGTGGGTACAATGATTAGTTTCCCTTCTATTCTTCCTTGCCCAAAAACATAATAATAATAATTTTAAAAAATAATAATAATAAAAGGTTTTTAGGTCGATCAATTTCTATTCCGGATTTCCGATCCTTTGGATTAACTTTACATTTTTATCCCTCTCGATTACCAAACTTGCCATCTTTTATGGGCTTCTCCGAAACTTCACAGCCATGGGCCTATTAAATACGGCCCGATTTACGCTGTCATGGCTGGATTTCCAATTTACTGTTTCCCTTAATTTGTATATAAAATTTTTTTCCTTTTATTAGTCTTGATTATTTCGATTTGAGTTAACTATTGACTTAATTAGAAACAAGTTCTCCCAATATATATTTTTTCTATTTTTAAGACTCAAATAAAAAATTTTAATTAAAAAAATTTAATATTCTTATCTTTGAACCATCAATTCGTTGGTTAATCTGTATAAATTTTGTTTGCATGTTCTGAAAAATTACATTTATTTTAAACAAATGTCTAAAATTGGTTTTATATCAAAAGGCTAACTTAGTTTTTTTTTTTTTTTTTTTTTTGGGTTTTTCTAGGCAAAAGCTAAATTTATTAAGCCTCACAAGTAACAGAATATAAAACAGATGTATATGTGGCACTAATTTGAAATTTCAAACTATTGTATTTTTTTTTTCTTTTGGTCTTGCTTTACAACTTTAAATTACCAGTTATTTCATTCCCTAATAAATATTTCATTTATCACTAGACCTAAAAGAGGGGGGAGTGCAGCTTGCTTTAGAGAGAGAAAATAGCTTAAATACTGGTCAGTGTTGGACTGAATTAATCCTTTCCATTTATCCCTTTTCATATAGTTAAAGGTTTTAATCCAAACAATGTGAAAGTTAATTTATAGCACAAGGTGACTTGGTTGGTCGTATATACTTTATTTGGTTTGAATTTTAGCATTGATTTTGATTTATTTAATAGTCTAAGGAATGAAGATTATTTCTCATTATATAACCTTATGCCCACGAACTTCATGATGAACCAAAAAAGGGAAATAATTTATAATCCTTTATCTATCATAATATGCAAATTAATTTGACGAAAAAATATATGCTTTCTTAATATTAAGGGTGGGCACAAACACATATAGTTGGGTTTATATGAGAAAATTAATCTAACCCGACTTGAATGGAGGATCAAATTATTAAATTGCACGTGTTATTTTATCATCCCAAATCGCACGGTTCAAGTTAATTAAGTGCGAACATATTGATGGATTAATTATTAAATCTTAGATAATATAAAATCTCATTGTAAAAAATTTTATCAATCATTGATCCAACAAAAAATAATCATCAAAATTTTATAAGATAAAAATAAAAAAGATAATAATAGTAAAAATTTCGAAACGAAAATACTAAAGCACACATCTCTAGTTGTATCATAAAATTTAAATTTAAATTACAATAAAAACTTTCAATTATTTGTTGAAATTACAACGAAGGGAACGAAAACAACTATAATGCCACAAATTTATAATAAAACAAATGATACACACATATAATTCTGTATATGTATATGTAATCACAATTTATAAATTAAAAAAAAAAATAAAAGATATTTTTTTTACTTGCATACAAATATATATATATATATATATATATATATATATATATATATATATATATATGACGGAAAGGTCAAATTTAGGCTGTCACCAACTAAATATAAACGAATCGTGAAATATTGAATTCTCACATGTATAAATTGAAAGCTAAAAAGAGTAAAATCTGACAAATAAATTTAATTTAACAAATTTATCATTATCCGTCTGAATAAAAGCACAGAAAAATCAAATTAACTTTTTTTTAATATATAGAAAAAATTTTAATTCAAAGTTTATATAAAAAATAATAATAATATCAGTTATACCTAAGTATAAGCCAAGCCATGTTGACTTGACAAGCGATCTAACACAACCTATCCAGCTAAGCCAAAACCCACCACCCGTCTTGATCACCAACTTGCCATCTTACCCACATCCTCATTTTTATCATTTTTATAATGTTCCAAAAATAAAAAGTTAAAAACTACAAATAAAAAATCTAATATATCAAAACTTTTATTGAAGAAAAAGTATTTCACCCATTCTTAGCGCCAAAAACATAAATATTTTTCAACCATACGTTGTATATTATGTTTCTATAAAAACATGTGGTATATTTTAGTTCATACATGGGTCGATACGATGTTATTGCTTTCGTTTTTCCTCTTTCTATATAAATCACCCACTCCTATATTATTATTTTATCCCACGAACTTCCACATACGAAACAAAACCCATTTCCGAAATCCCAAAAACACCTCTCAACTTCCCCCAAAATTCCTATCCTTATATAACAAAACCACACCCAAGTTCCCTTTCATCTCCCTCTCCTCTCTCTCTCTCTCTCTCTCTCTCTCTCTCTAGATGCAGTAATGGAGAAAGGAGAACCATCAGTAGAGGAAGAAAAGCAAGAACAAGAATCACAAGAACCTACCCAACCCGAGGAACCGACGCCAACAACAACGACAACAGTGCATCAATTATCGGTTCCATCGGGGCTGACTCCGGAAGAATTCAACGAGCTAAACCGATACATAACCGAATTCCATACGTACGAAATCAACTCGGGCAAATGCTCATCCATCCTCGCACAGAGAATCCACGCGCCTCTCCACATAGTCTGGTCAATCGTAAGGCGCTTCGACAGGCCTCAGACCTACAAACACTTCATCAAGAGTTGTGCGGTCAAGGAAGGCTTTACCATGACCGTCGGATGCACGCGCGAAGTCAACGTTATCTCCGGTTTACCGGCTGCTACCAGTACGGAGCGGCTTGACATACTCGACGATGACCGACACGTCACCGGTTTTAGTATTATTGGAGGTGAGCATAGGCTGAGGAATTATCGTTCGATGACCACCGTTCACGAGTTCGAACGCGAAGGCAAGATCTGGACTGTTGTTTTGGAATCCTATTTGGTTGACGTGCCTGGAGGGAATACTGAGGAGGACACGCGTCTTTTTGCTGATACCGTCGTCAAATTGAATCTCCAGAAATTGGCTTCTGTCTGTGAAGGATTGGCCAAAGATGGTTGAACCCAGATCGAGGTAATTGTCCAAAATTTTTGAATTAGAGAAGAAAATCAGTAACTTGTAAAAAACAAAAGGGGTAAAAAAAAATCATCCCTTTTCTTGATTTCATTTTTTTTTTTTGGGTTTTTTTTTTGGGTTTGATGACCAAAAGATCCTCACGTTGGGGTATTTTGCTTTACTTTCCCTAGGTGGTGATGATGTAATTGAGAAAATGGCGGGGGCATTTTGGTCAATGAAGATGTAGATAAAAAATGAATGTTGAATTCGGATCTTGATGTATTCTATTGTTCATTTTTGGGTGGGCATAACTTTTGTAGCTAGATTCTTGGTAGCCTTGTCCTTTTCTGCCTTTTTACCTCTTTTGGTGTGGATTTGATTTAGTGGAGAGAAAAGATTTTTGAAGAAAAATTGGGTAAAATAAAGAACAAAGCTGTGGCGGGGTACCTTGACCTCCATTGATGCATGTCAAATAGCATTCATTGATATTTTTTAAAAAAAAAAAAAAAAAGGTGGAATATGCTTTGGTTTGTTCAATCCTTCACCCAATTCCATCTTCTAACATGCATCAAGGACACTGCACTCATATATATATATATATATGTATATATATATATATATGTGTGTGTGTGTGTGTGAAAAATAGTTGAAGGGGAATAGTAGGGTCGGTGCATGATTAAAAGTTATGTAGGGCATTTAGCAACATAACTTATTTGGAGATGCAATACAATACAAAAAATGGCTTATTTTGTATGTAATTTTTATAATTAAAATAAAAATTGAAAATTTATATATAGAGGGATTTGCAAGTAAAAAATTAAATTCTCTTATAAAGAAAATTATTATAATGGTCAGAAACACAATATTTGGTCAATTTTCATTTAAAAAAAAAAAAAACTCATTATAAAAATTTTCTTAATGACTTTTTGTATTAAAAAGTTTATTTAATTTTGGTCCAGCAAGCATTTTGGGTTTATGAAAATGAGAATACAAGCAGATATAGTTTCACTGTAAATTTAACACACGATTCTTTGGAAATTAACCAAATTTTGGTACACCCCGACTCTAAATTACTGCACGTTATTCCAAAATTGGTTAAAGTGTAGAAACTTGCCATAATTTTGTTATGCCCCAAAATTATCACTCTCACCACTGTCACCGCAGGACAGTTCGATGATGTTTCTTTTGAGGTGTTTATAATGTAGGACCAAGGCCTTATGCCCACTGTTTGTTCTCGTGTCCTATCCTCGGTCTTACCCTTTTCATTCGCTTCCTCTCTCTGTCCCACTTCCTTGTTCTTGCCTTAAAAGTTGTGTAAGAAGATGAGTATTAGATTTTTGTTTTGAGAAAATTATCTGTCTACTTTTTGAACTGGGGTCTGCACCCGTTTTAATTTTTAGATTTCAAAATCCAACACAAAGTTTTAAAAATACAATGAAATGGTCTTTCCATTGATAGTTACGATATGTTGGCTATTAAATGATAAGTTGTGTAATAAGATAACAATTAGATTTTGTTTTGAGAAAATTATGTCTACTCTTTGAATTATTAAATTGTTAATAAATTATAATTCAAATTATACAATTTTTTTTATTTTAAAAATCTTGAGTTTGAGTTTTTTTATGTAAAAAATATATATTTATATATAGAGTTAACACATATTTTAGTTTCTAGATTTTAAAATCCAACACCTAAAAACTCAAAATTTAAAAAAACAACAACAAAATGATCCCTTTATCAGTAACAACAACACACTCACCATAAAACGATGAGTTAGTATGACATGTCATTGAACGTAAAATGATAATTGTTAATTTGAGAACACACATAAAACAAGTTGCTGTCATTCATGACATATTAGCAAATTGCTGACATGATAGATGATATATCAATATGTGGGACACACACTAATGCCACATCATCAAAAAATGTATTTTTTAAATTAGTTTTAAAATGATTAATTTTTTAATTTTTAATTAATTTTATTATTTTAATGAATTTTTTATTAATTAATTTTAATTCTCTCCTCTCTCTTTCTCACAAGCCTTCTTCCTCTCTCAAGCTAGTCTCTCTCTCTCTAGTCTGCCACCGCCATCACCATCTTTTATCCCCACCCTCCTCCATTAACCTAACAATCGAAACTTTACTCGGTGATAGTTGAACATTTTCTCTCTCTTTCACCCGTTTATAATGATCCCCCTCTTGCAATCACATGTTTCATTCTCTCTTTCACGTCGATCAAAACCCCATCCCAACCTTAGACTCGAAGGTAAAGAATAGGCAAAATCGACAATCAAAAACTGATAGCCATTGTCGATGGTAACGAAGACAAAAATCGAAGAGTTGAAGCTGTGAGTCGAACTTGGTTAAGTGGAGAAAAAGCAAAACAGCGATAGATAAACCTTTTTGTCAGAATTAATGGTGGACGAGGAGAAACTGTGACCAAAACCTAGAAATTTCATGGTTTTGGACTTTTGTTCCATATTCCATTTGCAAAACATAATCTTCTACATGATCTCCATATGCACACTTTAACTTCTCCATTTTCAATTCACCCCGACCCCTATTTGATTCATCTTTAATTCGTCATTTCTATTTTTGATTCAACCATTTTCACCATTATCAAATCATTCTGTTTTCGATTTCCCCTATTGTTTTTGAAATCAGGTTCAGATTAAGGGTAAGTTTGGTTCGCGAACGAAGAGGGGGAGGGGAGAGGAAGTGAAAGATTTACTTCACCTAAGTAAATAGATTTCTTTCATTTTTACTTGGTAGGAATAGAAGAGAAAGAAATGGTGGTACTTTTTTTTGTTTGGTTGGAATGAAAAATAGAAAAAAAAAATGCCACAAATTTTACTATTATATCATTGTGAAATAATATTTTTAATATTTCTCACTATATTTTTTTATTTTTTAATTTAAAATATTTTTCTAAAAATATAATATTTTTCTAAAAAATAGTTATTTAATATATTTTTCTTATTTTTATAAATTATTTTCATTATTATTTCATATTAAATAAAATTAAAATATTAATGTAAAAAAAGGTAAAAAAAATGTAAATTAGAAAAAATAAAATTTTCAATAAAATTAATTAAGAAAATTAAATTTTATTAGTTTATATTAAATAAAATTGAAATAAAAAAAATGAATAATTTCGTAAATATTAAAGAAATATAAGAATAAATTTGTTCAAAAATCTCATTTCCTTCCATTTTTGTCCATTTTAAAACGGAAATGATTTCTTAAGAGTGATGGAAATAAATTATACCTCACTTTTACTTCTCCTTTACATTTTCTTCCTTATCAAATAAGTGAAATGTGTCATTTTCTTCCACTTTTACTTCTCATTCCCTTTTTTTTTACGCTTTTCACCCAAATCAAACTATCATTTAACAAAAGCATGCGATTGACGAAGAAAATGAGAGATGAGGGGGAGGAGGGGGGAAGATTGAATAGTGAGATATAGAGTTTGGCAGATAAGTCTAGAGAGGGAGGAGGAGAGTGCAAAGGGAGAGAATTAAAATTAATTAATAAAAAATATAATTTAAAATTAATTAAAATAATAAAATTAATAAAAAATTAATGTTAAAAAGAAAAAAGTTTGATAAACCGGTATCAATGTGAATCCCATATCGCCTGCCATGTTAGTAATTTGTTTGTGTTATGGATGATTGTCAAATATATTGATGTGATAAATATGATATAAATAATTTATTTTATGTATGACACCAAATCAATAATTATTATTTTATGTCAAATGTCATGTCATGCTAATTCATCATATAGGTGTCGTGGTTACTTACTGACAAAGCATTTCGTTACATTTTTCGAACTTTGAATCCTCATATATTGTATTTTGAAGTTCAAATTGTTTGCTGATCCCAAACTTCAAGGAGTGAACATATACTTTTCTCCTTTCTCTATTGATTTTGTGGTTTTGAAACATGCCGATTAGTTTTGTTGCTAAACTCGTGACATATTTTTGGGTGTTGCAACAAAAGGAATACCCCCAAGGAGAGCAGATCCAAAATAAGAAACAAGACCTCAAGCGCACAAGCCTTACTTCTTGACAAGGGGCTACAACTAAGAGAAAGAAATGAAAAGACCCCAAAAGCCTACTGTATACAGTTTAAAAAGAGGGGGAAAAAAAGGTTACAACAGCTAATCTGAATTCTCTGGCCGGTGAAAGGGAACATGACATCTTAGGGGAAGGAATAGCAGGGGCACATTGCCCACCCACTTGCGATGATTGGACCCAATAAAGTTCAATGGTCACCGTTTGGCGCAAACCCACCTGATTGTTGCCAACAAGGAGTAATCGTCGTTGGCATGCAATAATTTTGGTGGCATATCAAAGGCTTCGATGTGAATGCGGGAGATATGAAAGTTGGAGTAGCCGCAATGTTTGTTGGTTTTTGATTTATCATCACAGGTGCCTAAAACCCTTCTACTAGGTTAGCATCCTATCAGACAACTGTTATAATTTTCTTCACCTGCTGACATGGCAGAGAGAGAGAGAGAGAGAGAGAGAGAGGGAGATTGAAAATACTACATTACGGCATCTTTTTCCTAACAAAGGGAGTGCATCCAGAATACTGATTTGGTGATGTGCGGTCCAGGAATAGAAAGAATCAGGTAGATCAGGAGTCTCCGATCACTATCAAGAACCTTTCAAGATCAAGATTGGGTCAACGCAGTGATATTCATGTCTGGTTTTGTGGGGCCCAAAATGATGGGAGAGACAGGTTGGGTGGGCCATTCGTGACGGTTTGGATTAGCTCATCAGGGCCTTAAAGAAGGTAAGTAACATGATTGGCTAGCCCATTTGCCTCCATTATCATTATTTATTAATTAATTCCATGTCAGGGTAATGGAGCCTCCATGTTGAATTTTTGGAGCTGTTCAATTCAAACTTTTGCCTTGCGGTCCTCCATCTTAGAATTAGCACGAATTTTAGGTTATTTTTTTTTTCTTATTTTTCTTGTTGCTTGTTAAAGGAGGGACTATATAATCATCATTGTTATTTTCTCTGAACATTAGTATGAAAACCTTCACTCATTTCGAAAAAGCGAAAAAAATTTTTATTCTTATTCTGTATTCACCGCGCAACTGCATTTACTCATTTTGAAATCTAGATCTAAAGATGGACTCCATTTTTTTTTTTTTTTGGTAAATCTCAATATTGGGTTGAACAATATTTTAGTATATATTTATAAAATTTAATCAACATAGGATGAATTGAATTTAATAAGAAAATAAAGAAACAAATCCACTTAAATGCATTTTTGCCTTTTCATGTGTTGAAATAATGTGTTGATCGTAATGCAATTTGAATTTGGTATACATAAAATAATTTGTTTTGAGTTTAAAAAAATGTTGGGTCGAAAGGGCTCACTGATCATTGATATATTGATTTAATTTTTGTTTTTGATAAACAAAACTCAAGATCTAAATCCATTAAAATTTTAACCATGATTTGTGGAATCAATTTCGAATTTTGTATAATAGATATTGAAGGCTGGTCTTCGAAAATAAAAATAGAGAGACAGAATTTAGGTCAACCAGGCTAGGTCGATTGGAGCTCAATTTCACAAGAAAATGTCATGTTAGCAATCTGAACTTCAACATAAAAAATATATGATTTTATATTTAAAAACTTGTAAATCTGTAAAGAATTTTATAAATTTCATAATTCTAATTTTTAAAATATGTCTATTACCAAAATCAGTTAATTTACGAATAAAGATCTTGTTTGTAACAAGTTTAAGAGTTTTTTTTTTTTTTTTTGGCAAGGATAACCTACATTAAATTAATATTATGGGGGAGAGGTGGTACAATCTATTTTTGAAATTTTAAAGGAAAAATTAATATATATATATATATATATATATATATATATATATATATATATATAATATTTCTTGTCATATTTGTTTAGGAAAAGATAAGGAATATTATTAAAGGTTACATAAAGACTACTAGAATCATAGGAATATAAGCAAAACTTGTAAAAATATTATTAAAATTTTTGAAGATATTATTAATTTTTTTTAAAGTTATAATATTTTTTTCCCTTTGTTCTCCTACCTCCGATATTTTATGTCCTATTTCTTAAAATAAGTTTTTAATTTTGTGTCGTGTCGTGGGGACCCGGAGAGTCTACTCCTTTTCTTGACATTAAAATTTATGGATGGTATGCGATAGGCATTGATATCACTTTTGAGTTGAGGTGCATAATGATCACATACGCACGTGAAGGGCACTCACTTTCTTTGTGACAAGAAAATCTTGGATAGAGACTGCCTCTTCGTGGTTGGCCAAAGCCCACCGAAAATTGGGGTTCCCACTTGCCAACTTGAACATTAATTCTTTCTATTTCATTCAAAAAAAGACATGATATAGAGAGAGAGAGAGAGAGAGAGAGAGAGAGAGAGAGAGAGAGGGATAGGGAATCCACTTTTAAAAATTATGGGTGCAGCCGCAGCAGTGCATTGTATTCAATCTAATTGGCCAAAGAGGCTAACCTCCATGATGTCCCATCTTATTATAATTGGCATTTTGAAGAAAATAGTTTAATAAATATAATTCCTCTTCTAGATTCATGTTCCATGCAAACCCACCCAAAAAAAATATTTTTATATTTTTCTACCTAGAAAAAGGAAATTGCAGAATACAACAGTTTCATATATTTTTTTTGTTATACAAGAATCACAAAATTAAAAGAAAATTATAATTATTAAATTATTTTTTAAGGCTGTGTCCATATGTTCTCTTCACCCACTTTTATGTATATATAAATATGTATATCTAAAGATGGATAGCAGCTATACGTCTTAGAGTCATAGTCCACAAATTTATACTAAAAAAGTAATGTCAAGAGGAATCACCTAAATTTAAGTGCAGATCAGCCACAAAAGGAACCCCAAATCTACAAAAAGCATCAAATGGAAAGAAACAGTACGGTAATGGGTCCACACTCTTATAAAATGGCTCAAGAGTTCCCCCCCCCCCTCTCTCCTTATTAATTGCTACCCCACTACAAGAATTGTTGATTCGAATTGTCTTATCCTTCTGGGTTTGTGGCATTCTGGATGTTATTCAAGATAATTACATGAAGGCTCAACTTGTTTTCTAGAAATGAGAACAACATCAATTGTGGGACCTATTGAGGAAATCCTAACTCTGCCTTCGACTCTATTCAATTTATCCCTATTTTATTTATTTTTACTTATAATATGCTTCAACTAAAATATATATTTTTTTTGGCTTGAAAAATAGAATTTTATAAATAGAAGATCAATTTCTCTTTAAATACATTAAAATTTGCATTGTATTAATGAAAACGCCATCTAATTTCAATTTAGTCTACTACCATATGATTAATCGTCTTGTCCAATAAACAAAATGGTGAAAAACAAACTTGTCAACACCCTTCTACTGTCCAACCTAACCCCAGCCCCACGTCACGGTGATCCCCACCCCCATCAAAACGTCTTCACCAACCTCTGACTCTTATCATCCAATGAAGGCGGATAAAGCTCTCATCTGACAAACTATACATTTCGTCTAAAAGCCCTCTAATGGTGTTTTGAATTCAATACACCAAACTTGTTGGTGGGGTTAATCTTTTACTCTAATACCAAATTCAGAACCCTAATGATCATTTCACACTTAATCTTGTGACTTTTTTATACATTTCATTTCGTTTACAATCTCTTTTATATTTTAGCCGATAAATATTATAAATAAAATAAGATAAAATATGATCAGATTTAAATTAGAAACGAGAAAAAGAAAAGGAAGAGCCACCTCCTAGAATGGACCCAAATCTTTTTCCAGGAATTCTCGTATCTATCATGTGTGATCGCATTTGACACACCGGAAAGAATAGGATAGAATTACAATGACAAATAGAAGTTATTTATGTTGTATATTTATCTGACATGCATGTATGTGAGTGTATAGTTGTGTGTATATGTGCTTACATATAATTATAAATATATAAGCAGATATTTTGAACCAAGTTATCAAATCTCATGCAACCCATTCAAGCAGACATAGCATGGTTGCTAGGGCATCCGGTGCTACTTTCTTTCAATAGAATAGATTAAGATTCTAATAGTAATTTTGATTTATTTAGTAATTATATAAGAAAAGATCAACCTGGATTTTGTAATTATAAGCCATTGAACAAATATATATATATTCCACTTGATCCCAGAGGTAAATAAATTAACTTATTCATGTGAGATGCAGTACCTTAGCTGTCCATTTCATTGGAATTAAGTTTTACCATAAGAGACATCAGACCTGGATAATTTTAACCCAATCCTCCTATCATCCTCGTGTAACAAATGCGACCAAGTAACTTCACTACCAAAAACAAAGAAAGAGAAAAGATCGACCTTAAATTTGTAAATTTAACTTCTTTTTTTAATTAATAACAAAGATAATTTCAAACATTAAATTTGATCGTATTCCAATAAATTTGTCTAACGCACACGAGAACGAGAACTTGGGCATCACACCCTGTTGATAGGCTAGCTATTTTTTAAAATAAAAAAGATCATGCAAAACAACCTTCACTAATTATTAAAAAAAAAAATACCCTTAAAAAGATTCACGCAAATAACAGGTGCTTATATATGCACCACTTGAAGAGATTAACTAATATTCACCCAACTTCTTCCAATATAACACTATTATCTTCTCTCTTTTTTTTTCCCTTTGTTTTTTTCATTAACAAAGGAAAATTTATTTAACAAGGAACATAGAAAACTAAGACATTTAACTTTGGAAAAGGAAAAAGGAAATAGCTTGCAATCCGCACAAGAGTTAAGTTTATACTCTTACTCATCACTGATCCAATTCCAGACACTAGGAGAAGGGTAATATCAGTGGTGTGTGTCTCTGAACAGTGTTAAATTTAGTGCTAGTTCTTCCAAATGGAAGATTGGAGTGGCCAGAAAAAACTGGCTATCGGGTGAGGGTGAGTCCTTTGCTTCTCACACTACTCTATTCCTCTCCAATCCTTGCCTTTTGTTTTTCCTTTTTCCCCCAACAGATTAAAAAAAAAAAAGGATATAAAATGTGGAGTTCAGACGATTCATAGCTTCTCGGTCAAAAACTTGGCCTTTCCGTGCCCGACTTGGAAGCGATTTTCCTTGTTAGGCAACCTCTCCCTAACTTCCCCTGTAAATTTTGACTTGTACATGGTCAAACAACAAATTCATCACGTATCTTAGAGCCACTCTCTCCATGTAAGCAACCACATCAAGCAATATTCATGAAGACAACATATACTCCTCTCATACCAACATCAAGTAGCTTATACAGTTGTTTAAGTGGTGGCAATGAAAATTATTCCCCAAAAAAGGAGAAATCATCCCCTCGATCTTTTTCTATCCTATTAGAAAAAGATATAAATAAATACAAAGAAATTCAACCTCGCAATAATCACCTAATGGGAAAAAAGAATCTCATTGATGCAAAAATGTTATCATACTAATATATCTAATCAGCCCTTTTCTCAGCTAAACGCACTAAAACCTTATCTTTCTCCAAAGACTACAGAGACCCAAATTATCACTTTCCTCACACTACTACCAACCCTCTGTAAATGTGAAAAGGAGCAAGGAAAATTTTTAAACTGAGGTCAGTAAAGTGGGAACAAAATCTTTCTCAAAACAAAATAAAGGCCCAAAAACCATAGCAACCATCTCATTGTTATTTAGACTTACCGTGTATGAGAGAAAACAGGCAAAGTTCTTGAAGTGAGGTAATAAGGTGCTTTCAGAGAAATATAGCATGACCTGGTCAAACCCCCCAGCAAAAAGAATTCTTATGGCACTTGGGTAGGATAATCAAGGTGCAATGGAGGTCCCGCTGGTAATGTGTTTTTGCAATTAAACAACATTTCATGCATTTGATAAAGCAAGTAATTCATCCTGAAGTTTTTACTGCTAATGCCACTCTATGATATATTAAAGTGGAATCACCACTCTCCTGTAGATAGACGTTCCAATTGTTTATTCATAAAGATTTGGAGCATGTGTTGCCCTCACTGGCTTCTTCAATTAAATCATATGCCCAGGGAAGTAAAGAACGTGATCATTACATGACTAATCTACTATACAAAATTCATTAGAATCCCAGTCCACAGTAGACACAATTCTTGAGAAATGCCAATATTAAGATCATACTCAATTAATCCATAACAAAAAAGTCAAGTATTCTCAAACTGGATGATGTTTATTAATAAGAATTAAGAAATTCCACAATCCCCACAAGGGAATGAAAACCACAACCACCAGTGCCTAGATAGACTATATCATTAAAAGCAATGTAGCATATGCATCAAACACGTGCATCCCTAAACAGCAAAAAGGGGATTGGAAATAAAAAGGAAGAGGCAGAGACATTACCAACATAACATGAAAAGGAGACAACTCCAAAGGCAAATAACAAGATCTTAAAACACTGTGCAAAATTAGAGCTCATGTTCACAACAAACAAACTAAACTGCTAATGTAACTAATAACAACTATGAATAAAAGCAGGTATAACTTCAATCATAACACATGGAAAACTGACACATTTAAACATCATATAATTTCATTGTGAAGGCAATGGTACAACACGAACAGGACTAAAACTATAATCATTTCTTCAACAGCACAATTGACTGTCAAAAAAATTTACATTTAAAAAAAAAAAAGGCATCAGGAATACAATTCAAAATCTTACAGCATCTACATATAACCTTCTATCATCTATCTCCTACCTGATCTCACTGATTCTACACCTGTCCAAATCACAACTCTTTCCGACTGTCCGGTTCAGTTTCACAATCTTCGATCAAGTCATCTACATAGCATGGGAGAAGAGAGAAAAGAGGGCAAAAAAAATATATTGAAAGAGCAAGAGCACTACAAGCACTAAAGAGTATTTCTAGCACTAAAATTATACACCACTTTCTCAAAAATGAAGAAGTATCCACTCAAAGGAGTTAAGTCAGCATAAACAAATTGCAGGAGACAATTAGGTGACCAAGAATTGCCTTTTATTTCTAAGACTACGGCTCCCTCCATCTTGGACTTGAGACAGGAAAAAATCCTGAAGGAGATAATGGAAAAAAGCCTGAAGAAGGTGGAGGCTGAGGCCCAGGACCCAAAATCCCAGATTGAGCCGAAGGTGAAAATGAGAAATTTGGAGTCAATGGCGGAGGAAATTGATACCCAGGAGAAAGCAGCGGATATGGAGACCGGGGAGACACCAAATTTAAGTAAGCACTTGGAGATGGCAAAAGGTACTGGGATGTTGGAGAAGGCAAGACTGCAGGACCATTCAACCTAGGAGAGGGGAAAGGGGGCACAGGAGGGTTGGGAAGTAAACCAGAGGATGGGGGATGTGCTGGCACTTGAGCAGGAACTTGGGGTGGTTGTGTCCAAGGTTGAGGATGGGTAGGTCTTGGCCCTGGCTCAATAAATGAGTTTTGAAGGTAGCGCATGTAAGCTGATATGGGAGATTCAGCTGTATTAGCCCAAACTGCATCCCCCGGAGTCAATGGTGGCAGGGGCGTAGGTGATGGTTGACCAAATTGGGCAGGTCTAACAAATCCACCATCATAAGGATGCGGAGGACCCTGGATTGCAACAGGTCCTCCTGGTACTGGCACCGGCCCTGGAATAGGGACAGGGGCAGGGACAAGGGCAGGAGCTGGTGCTGGTGCTGGCATATGAGGCCGGTTTATTGGCGGGTTTAAGGGTGGTGGCCTGATCCTCTGCAGCCTCATGTTGGGGGATTTGGGGGGCCTATGGGGAGGCCTAGGCAAGGGTTCTCCACGAGACGGGGAACCCGTCAGTTGCTGAACAATATTCCGAAAATCATTCTTGCTGATGTTATAAACCTGAGGCTGAGGTGGTTGTGGCCTAGTATTATTATTATTCGCAAAATTGGGTTGGTGTAAAGGACTTTTCCTTATGTTTTTCCCCAATTTGTTTACGCCCAAATGCTCGTTGTGTCTATTCTTCGAGTTATCCATTTCAACAAATGTGTCCCAAACCAAACCCTAATCAACTTATCTCCCACAAAGTCAGACTAGCCAAAGATTCGAGAAAGATCCCAGAAATTCTTCAATCCCAGAACTCAAGAACTACGAATCAATTGATATCCAGAAGCAAACCCAAAATTCAAGCCAGTACACATTTCCGTATCATTCAGCAAATGAAATGAAATTCCAACTACGACAACTAAAATCCCTAATCATCATTCCCCCCAAAAAACCTTAATTTTCCGTCAGAAAACAAAAATTCTAGATGTAAAGAAGGAGAGAGATAAGAATGTTACGACTTGACTTGGAGAAAGTCAGATCCGGTCGTAGGAGTCCACATGTAAACTTCTTGTCTGTAGGGTGAGACACTCTTGAATTATTCAAATTCTGAGAGAGAGAAGATGATGGCAGAGTTGAAAGTTTCAATGGAGAGAGATAGAGAGATTGGAAGAGGGAGAAGAAGAAAAAGAAGGGAGAGAAGAACGAGCAGAAAAGAAACTGAGAAACCCTAGCTGACACCGTGCACCGCGGTCCAGACCGAATAACGGAAACTCATTAATATTGCCCCCAGCATGTGCGAGCGTCCACAGTGACTTTTCTTCTCTCTTCTTAAAAAAAAAAAATAATAATAATAATAATAAATAAATAAATAAGAACGCGAGCGCCAACTGCCCTATTACTAGGGGTGTAAGTGAGTCAAGCTACTCGTGAGTAGCTCGAACTCGACTCGATTTAATCGACTTTTAGCCGAGTTCGAACATATTAATTTTAATATCGAGTCGAGTTCGAGTATTAAAATACTCGACTCGAAATGTTCGCGAGCCTAATCGAGCCTAATTTAGTATAATCACGTTTTATATATTATATTATATTTTATAAGATTATGACTAATCGAGTTTAATCGAGCCTAATCGAGTCGAGTTCGAGTATTGTAAAATTCCTTTCGAGTCGAGTTCAAGTTTGAAAAATCAGGCTCGATCCAGTTCGAGTCGAGTATTGAGCCAAACAATTTTTAATCGAGTCGAGTTCGAGTATAATCGAGTATCGACTCGACTCGGCTCGATTACACCCCTACCTATTACATACTTGGAAATTTTATCGGTTTAAAAATATTATCCCTAAAATTCTTAAAATGCATTTGTATAAATTATAATAATTGGTTTTTACTAAATAAATTTGTTGTTCCCGTTTTATTATGTTTAATTTAATATATTAACTGATTTATAAATTATACTCATGATTAAATTTAAATTTATATCTTTTTTCAAGACAAAAAATTTTTATATATCATTTTGATTTATCACGCTGAATTTAAAATAATTATAAAATTATTTAGAGTTATTTATAGTTTTTGAAAAAAATTAAATATAAGAAGAGATACTAAGATTTTAAAATTTTATAGGGGAAGAGAACACTCCTAATTGTTAAAGAGAAAGATTTTTCCAAAACATGAAAGAGATATGTCACTATCCCAATACATAAATATACATAAATATATATATATATATATATATATATTTATATATTATGACTTGGTTTCTTATTATCTATGGTGCCAATCGCTACAATTCCAAAAAGGAATAAGAAAAGGAAAAAAGAGAAAAAGACTTTCATAAATATTGAACCATAACCTTATAATTTGTAAATAATTCACCATAGTATGTATTGTTCATCTTTAATGGTAACCAAACTCCCTTTTTTATGAAAAACCCTAATTTTCATTGATTCTACAATGTTGTTTCCAACAATTCATAGAAATAAAATTATTTGCTAAGAAAAACTGAATTAAAAAATATATATATAACAAATAATATAACAGCAGAATCTATTTTGAAATCTTTTGTACAAAAAATCATCTTTCTTTATACAAGTTAGTCTCTCTCTCCCTTAGCAATACATCCCTCTCTCTCCGAAAACAGAAGGAATGCATTCCAAGGCTTCCCTTCCAAGTCTTCCCATTGTAAACAAAAGGAAATCTGCTTTCCCCAAGTTCCATCAATAAACAGATAGACTAAATAAAATAAAATAACAAAAGTTACAACACTCTATGGATAAAAATATGGTAATGTCATATGAACCGCAATCAAACTTATTCTTTGAAATTTCCGAAATATGGCCACTAGAAAATCATCTAAAACATTTCAAGGCCAACAGCCTCGTGCTCACCTGCTGAATACTAAGGCCAATTTTTTTTTTTTTTAATTTGACTACCGGTATTCAAATTTCTTGATTAATTCAGTTTAAATATTACTAAACTTACGTTACATAAAACCATTTCTCGGCACAATTACACTTAATCTGCTCCCTTAACTTTCGAACATAAGAATACATACAATGAATCATGACATTCAGTGTCAATAATCCATTTATTCATCCGCACTGCCCATATAATAATTTCCTCAGTGCATCTATTGGTAAAATCAACAAATATGTAAAAAAAAGTTTGAAGAATTTATAGATCATACAAAAAAGACGACAAATCAATTGATAAATTCTGTAACTAATTAGGGAAGAATTAAATTATAATAATACGGTATACAATCCCTTACAAGTAAAAAATTTAATTAAGATAAAGACTAATAGTTTATATAATTTAAAAAAACAAAAAAAATAACCCCGTGAAAAAGTATGGTTTTCCAAAGGGGGAAAAACATGGGGTAAGAGAGGTTCGAACTCTCGACCTCAGGATAACCCAGGAGCTATGAGACCTACGCGCTAGCCAACTGCGCCACCACCCCGCGGCTTCCTTGAGCTGGACATTTTATTATACGAAAATACTTTCCCCCCCAACTCTGTCTCTCCCCCTCCCTCTCCCTGTTTTGCCTCGTTTGCATCGCAGCCTAAAAAGGTTCAACGCCATTCGCCCATTCGATTCTCTTAACATCAACCATTTCCCGCACCCAACTTGTTCCAAACATTCTTACACTTCCAACCCTTATCTCTCTCTCTCATAAAAAAATCTCAGCTTCTCTGAGATATCTTCTCCAACAGGTACTCTCTCTCTCTCTCTCTCTGATCATCGTATTTTATTCTGAATTTTCCCCCTTTTTTCCCTTCAATGATGGCGATATCAGAGGATTTTAGCAATCAAATTTCTATGCATGAGACGATACTTTGAATCAATTGTTTGCATTCATTCAGTGCTTTCTTCAATCGATGTCAGTCTTTCTATATGTATCTCGAGGACTGACTTTGAAAGTCTCGGGTTTGCTGCTTCACTGATGTCTATGTCGTGAAATTTGATCTCTGTTAATTATAATTGTGTGTTTATTTTGATTTAGGGCCTCAGTTGAAAATTTGATAATTAGCTTAATTGGGGGTTTACAACTAACTTAATGATCTCCATTCCTACCTAGATAAATTAAATTTTTTATCCAAGTAAGTTTTAGCTTGTATGTGTTGTGGTTAAACTACTCTGAGAGATGATTTAGCAAATGGGATACGAAACTTTTTGAGCAGGAATACCACTCGCCAAAGTCCGTGTTTGAATTTTTGGAAGAATCAAGTCCCTTGGGTTTTCCATAAGGTAGGAGAACCAATTCAGCAGTTTAAGTTATGTGGTTGCCTATCAATTATCAAAAAATGTTTTACATCAAGGCCATACAGTAATGCTACTGATGTTAGCTTTGAAGATGGTGATGAGCATTTTAATTCTGGTTTATTGTTAAGGCTATGAAGCCCAGAGGGCAACATGGGGTAAGTGCAGAGACCAATCCAGCAGAAACAAATTGGGGGCCAATGTGCAGTACTGAAGGTTTGGGGCTGGCAGAGTATAAATTCCTGAAGGACGTAAGTGAATGGTAGTGGAAAAGTATGGGGAAGTAGGAGGTACCACAAAGCAAGACTCAAAAGGGTAACAACACTCACCACCGTAGGAATCCACCTAAGAGTTACAGCAAGAAGATTTCTCTCCTTAGACAAGCGTGAGGCTCCATCTATTTATACTAGTTAATACAACCTATTGAAAGCTTTTAATTTCAAATTGATGAGGCTTGATGTCTGTTCGAACTCCAAAGAAGGAATCTCAAACTCCAAACAGTTTTCTCTTTCTGCCGACTAGGCTTGAGTAAATTGACCATAACTTCTTCTAGAGAGTTCCTATTGATGCTCCGTTTTCTGCATTGGAAAATAGACTCCAGAGCTTTCCAACAAAATATAATTCGCCTATTTTCAGTGCTTAGAAAAGGAACTTCCAAACATAACAACTATGCAACATATCAAGAATTAGCCCCAATTCTTTATACTCGAATGATGCTTTTGGATGGTTACACTTGATTTAAAATTAAAACTATAAGGTCGTCTAAAAAACTTTCTGGACACGGCACTAGAAGAGGATGAGTTTCATATGATATAACTAATTGTAGGGCTTAAAAGGAACTAAATGGAAATACTTGACTTATTTAGCAATGTTTGAGTGGAATCTAGTATTTTAACACTCCTATAATTGGCTTAACTTATTGTGGAATTGTTCTGGACACTTAAGGCTTTTGAAATGCACCAAAATTACAAGTCACCACTCAAATATAGATATTTATATTTATTTATTTATTTATTCATTTATGTGACACTGCAGAGAGGTATATAAGAAGTAACTTTTTTGATGATGAAATTTTGTATCTCTAGTAGACTAATATGGAAATGATGAATCAGGGGTAGTCTTTCTGTGCAGTTGTTTCTTTTGATATTATTGGGTAGGCTGGATTGTGATGAAAAGGTTTTTTGATGTCTGTAATTGTGTACCTTTCAAAGATGGTCTTGCCTGATTATTCTGTGGGGCTTATAATCCTAATGATGATAGGGGGGAGAAGTAGCG
Source organism: Dillenia turbinata (assembly GCA_037126225.1). NCBI lineage: Eukaryota > Viridiplantae > Streptophyta > Magnoliopsida > Dilleniales > Dilleniaceae > Dillenia > Dillenia turbinata. The sequence goes on along the minus strand of JBAMMX010000008.1, from coordinate 17,332,281 downwards.
GGATGAGGATAGTCTTTACGTAAGGACTTAGATTGTTCATCTGCTTGTGGGGGAACTTCAATGTACTGAGGCTTCCAAAGGAGTTCTCATGTGACTGCAAGGGAAAAGTTTCAATCAACGAGTTTGGAAATAAATTACAACCAAAAGTTTAATTGACTTGCTGCTGGAGCGAACTATGTTCATCTACTCTAACAATCTGAGAATACCTACAATGACCCAAATAGCTAGTAGGTGTTGGGAGCAACATCTTTGAAGATTTTTTCTGAAAGCCTTTTACAGCTAGTGTCAGATCATTGACTTATTGCACTAGAGTCTGGTGGGGTTAATAGGGGTTACAGACCTTTCTACTTTGAAAGTATGTAATTGAAGAACTACACTTTTTGATAGACAAGGTCTGGTTAGATTCTTGTGTTCTGCAGAGGAGTCCAAATTGTGATGGCTAAAAAACTCAAAGCATTGAAAGAAGATTCAAAGAGGATAAGGAGGTCCTTTGGGATATGAGAGAGAGAAAACTGGTTAAAAAGTTGCAAAAACATTAACAGGAGAGAAGAAGAGGGATTGAAAGATGAGAAGGTGAGGATGAATGGCATTAAGGGCAACACAGCAGAGATGATTGGGAGAAAATTCTGGTGCAAAAGTCACGAGAACTATTGCTGATAAAGGGGGTTGATGATTGAAAATCTCGATAAGCCATCTATCTGGAGACGGTTAATTACATTAAAAGTGTCACAATGATGAATCTTTAGAAAAGATATATGAAGAGATTATCTCTGCAAAAAGAGTAGTTGGAGAAATCCATGTTGGAGGCCTTGGGTGGACAAGTTGACTTGTAGGATGATTGTATAGAGAACTTTGGAATAAGTTTTGTGTTGAATGCTATGATGAAAGTGAAGGGGAATGAATCATCTGATCCAGATGGCTTTATGATTTTTATTCTTTCAGCAGCCCTTGTTTGTGCTTGCGAGTGATGCTATGTGAGTTTCTGATAAATACTCTTGAGACTGTGTGGTTTGAGAAATTCGTTAATGTTTATTGTTGTCGTCTTGGATTTCAAATAATGCTGGTGCTTGCAATATCATGGATTCTCACTCTCTCAGCTTGGTGGGCAGTGTCTATCTTTGAGTCATTGCTATCTATCTAATTTGGCGAAGGCATTGCTAGTTAAGCTCACAAGCCACAGCAAAGTTAGTCTCAAAAGCTTTTGGGACAGAGAGACAAGTAGCATTAAGAGTTAATTAGTATCCCTTTTTTTAAACAGAAAATAGAGAATATAATAAAGAACCGCAAAGATGCAAAGGATTTTCAAAGAGGACATCCATTCACTGCCACAGTACACAGTTTAATCAAATTATCCTGAATAAAAAGTGGAAGCCAAGTTGCCTCCCAAATGAAGAAAGCCACTTTTGGTGGAGTGCATGTTTTCCACACTGCTTTTCATTTGGATTTTGATAGTTCGATTGATTTTGGAAGTTATTGGATGGGAAGAAACTAAATTGATGTCAACAAAGGGCACCTGCCCAAGATCTTTCCCCATTTTCATTACTCTAGAAAAGTTGCGTTTAGGTTAAAAAAATTCTAAAAGGGCCTGCTTTTAATGAGAGGAGTTAGAGATGAATTTAAATTTTATTTGACCAATTGGGGATTATTTTGCTCTCTCATAAATGAAGGAGTGCTTGGGCAGTCTCTTTATTATGAGCACTGCCCCCCAAGGGCAATGATTGTGGAAGTTTGGCCTGGCAATTAGGAAAGCTCTTGGCTGTAGTGATCTATTGGGGTAACATGTTTGGGTAGCTAAGATGGCATGAAGGGGATATTGAATTGCCTTATGGTTTTGAAATATTATCATAAAAGTTTTGACAAGTGGTGGTTTATGTTGGAGTCCATGTCTGTAAAGGGGGAAAGCCAATTTTTGGCACGACCATTGGTATGAAAAGAAGTTATAAAAGGATATTCTCTTTATGACATAACAATAACAACAAAGATGCTCACCCCATTATCGTCCTTTTTGGGCATTTGAGAGTAATGGATGGAATGATTTTGGAGTTTGAACTTTTCCTGACATGGGCAGGTAGCTAGTGTATGATGGGGTACCCCCGCAGGGAGGGGGGTTGAGAATTGTCGTAGGAGATTCTGGAGCAAAGAGAAAAATATAATGTAACATCATACTACTTATGGTTTGGTTTTAAGAGGCCTTTGGTGTTTCTGTGGAATAATGTGAATAGGCATGGTGACTTATCTAAAGTCACCTTTGGGTGGGTTGGCAACTCAATAGAAGCTGTTTACTTAAGAAATGTTATCAGGAATATGTGTTCTAAGAATATATATAATTTCTTAGGATATAGAGAATCCATTTATTATCCATTCATTCACTATAGTTACGGCCTGATTGGTGGTGTACTCAAAGACATTGGTGTAAATCAAACTTATGCTTATTGAAAGTTAACCTCAAGGATAGCAAAAGAGTACTAATCTATGAAAGCTACCCCATTGTTATGTTATGGAGCAATTGGAAGGAAAGGAACAATGAAGTGTTTTTAACGATAATGAGATGGGCTAGCTAAGCTGAAGTTGGTCTTTATTCAAAACATGTACTTGCAGGAGTCTTATCATTGTATGCCTTTTGATTTCTGATTTCCTGTTTCTCTTTTCTTGCTTTCTTCTTTTTTGGGCATGAATTGAAATAATTGCTTTTTTTTCCTCTTCACTGATTAAAAAAAAAGTAAGATAAGTGGGCATGCAAATCAAATGCACTAAACAAACTTGAGTACTACCCAAGACACAATGAGGAAAACTCAAGCGTTGTGTCCTACACTGGTTAACGTCAGCTAAACTAATTATATCACATGATACTTACCTCTCCTCACTACTGTGTTCAAAACCTTTTAAAGCTCTTCAAATCAACTGTAACTTCTAGTTCCTTCCGTACAATGTCCTGGACAGTTCATTCTTTCATGGTAACTAACAATTTTGGGATTTCCTAAACCATACAATTTTAAAAATATCTATGTTCATAGCACAGTTTTATTAAATTCTATGTTCTCAATGTGATATTTTTGGATAAACTTTGAAATGTTTCAAAATTTTTTCCTTTTTGAACCCATGCTAGTTGAAAACTGTGGGACTTCTTGACACTTTCCTTTTTCTTCGGGACTTTTAAAATTGCAAATCTGTGATATTTTTGATTCACGGGATTTTTAAATTCTCATGCCTTGTATTAACAGAATTATGGATTTCTTTTAATTGTTGGGATTCTTCTAATCCTCCGTTGGACTCCTGCAAAAGAACACACTGTAGTTGATTTTATCTTTGAACTATATTTCATTGAGGCTTAATTTCCCCTATTTTAGAACCTTAAAAGTTACTGTAGGATGTTAACCAGACGATGCAGATACACATTTAATGGCTTAATTTCTATTTTTTAATCAGGCCATATAACGCAATATGCTGTTTGTTTTGTCCAAGTTATGATCCTTCTTCAGCATATGATTGCTCTTTGATATGTCAACCGCATATTGCAGATACTTATTATTTTGTTAAGAGTCATGATTTTCCATTGTGCTTATTATTTTGTTAAAAGTCATGATTTTCCAATGTGCTTCCCATAGTTTGGTTGCTTCCGTTGTCAATTTTCATGCATTATGTGAATGGTGCTCTTGCTCTACTTCTGATTGCATTTTATGTTGATAAATTCAGAGGTTTGTGCACATATATCCGACAGAGGTCAGATCAAGCCCAAAATTCAGGCAACAATATTAGGTGAAAATTGTAGGCTGTCCTGATTTGACCATTGTAGTTCTAAGTTTAAGATGATCTCTTGTATTGCCTACACCAAGGTTTAGTTCCGATTATTGGAATGATGCAAGTTCTTGAAGTCAAATCTTTTGTTGCTTATGGAATAAAATTTTAATGCATCATCTACGTGGTCCTTGATGCCTATATATGTTGTATGTAACTTGTGTTTACCTTGCAGTTCAATTGAGAGTTGAATCATTTCATGCATGCTGAACTTGGGCTTATTTCATTGTTTTGCAATGCAGTGCAGCTAGTGCTTGCTATTTTCATTTGGATGTTGAGGAAGATGTGCTGAACCACCATCGGTTGGTATTGCATACTGGGCTTGCTGAAGGTAATCTTTTTTTCATCATTTTTGACTTGACGAGTCTTTTAAATAGATGAGAAAGAATTTGTGTTTATGGCTCAAGTTGGGTCAATGGTGTGACTGAGCTTTGTCTAAGATCAAATCATTTTTTGATTCGGACCCTTAAGGGCATGTTTCTGACACATCCAAGCTGTACTGGCTTTATGAACGGGTCATACATCCAGCACATGCCGACAGACCGGCCAAGTGGTGTGTTGGTTCATCAGAGTTTGAAGTGTATTAATTTCTTCCCCCCTTGCACTGAAATATCATGAGCGGAAATTTTCCCTGCTTGATTCTTTACATGATTGGAGTGTGTGTTTGGTCAAACAGTTAGTTCTTTGAGAAATTGGCAAACGGGACGGGAAATGTGTGGTATTAAGAGCCCTATTATGAGAAGTTTTAATCCAATCCATTCATGTCATGCTTACAGTTTACACTTCACAAAATTCTTTTTTCTTGCAGATGTTGTGCCAATACTCTCACGTGGATAATGGACAAAACATCAAGACTGCAGAAACACAGGATGGTGTAATAATGAAGCCTCAAGATCAAGGGGACGAGCAACTTAAGGTGCATAATGACATAATGTATCGCCGGCTTAAAAACCGAGAACGACAACGTAGGTATAGGGCTCGAAAGCGCCTTGAAGTTGATAACATGAAGTCCTCTAGCACTAGCCAACCAACTCCATTGGAAGAAGAGAGGCAACAGAATGGAATTTATAGCATTTCCAACAGCACTGCCCGTATTCAATGCAAGAGGGATTGGAAAAAAGATGCAAGGGCTCATGCTTCCAAGCAAAAAAACATAACATCTAACCCTACCTTGGCCCTTAAACAAGAAACTCAGGCACCATCCTTAGCATCTGGATTGAAAGTTGAACCTCAGTTGGATAACCAGTTTCCTTCTGGGAGACCTTTCGGTATGAGTGGTGGTGACAGAAATAGAATAAGACCAAGTCGAAGAGATTGGAAAGCAGATGCAAGAAACAAAAAAAAGTGAGGTGTCTATTAACTCAGATGCTAGCTGGAGTGGGATTTCTGAAGCCAAAGCGTACATTTCCAGTTGGGGCATCTCAAGGATGACGGTTGAAGATATCATGTACATGGGGCCACAATAGTTTTCCTTTTCCCGGGATAAATTCTGCCATTAAGGGCATAAAAATTGCATGCTAACGGATGAATAACCCTATGTGGTGAAGAAAAATGATAGTAGAGAACGTCTTGGGATTGCATTACGCTTCTGCTTGGGAGATGATCAGGTCCAGGCAAATCCATCTTTTTTTTTTTTTTGGGGGGGGGGGGGTTATTCATTTAAAGGCAACGGAGACTTAAATTCGGAGTAGAACTTGCTTCCTTTTGAGACTTAAATTCGGAATAAATGCTTCAGTGAAGATGCTCTTCGGGGGGTTATTCATCTTGGGCTGGCCATTTTTTGTAACTTCTTGAAGTGGATAAGGATATTAGAACTTACTTGCTCTCGTGTATGCTTTTTGGAAGAAAATTAGATTTCATGGCTTTTAATGAATGTGTCCTCTGTATTTTTATCAGTGTTAAAGCTTTATTTTGAGTCATCCTAAAAATTGATTTTAAAAAAAAGCCTTAAAAATAAAAAGAGTAAAAAAAAAGAAAAAAAAAATGGGGACAGGACACAGCACATCACCGAGCAAGAGCTTTGGCCTGGTTGGTTTTTTGAATGACTCAAAACTTTTGCCCATAGCTATACTTGGGTTGAACTTGTTGCAGTCCAACTTGCTTTGTGCGGGTTCTACAGGCTTTATTTCTTGGTTGCCTTGAACACCAGATTAGGTTCGTGCCCGTAAATCCAAGGTGCAAAACACGAGCCGCCGTGAGTGGGATTCAGGAGTGAGAATGTGGTGCGTTACTCTAATTGTCTTCAATGGAGAGATGCTAGACTAGAGGAAAGCTCCTCCCTATCACTTAAACTAGCTTTACCAAGGTATAAAATCTGTGTAAATCTGACATTTGAAGATAACAATTTATATGCCTGTCTTAATAAGGCAATCCTAAAACAAAATGCACAAGTGAATCAGTTGCTGTATTGCGAAGCATGGTTTGATCAGTTAAAACCAAATCCTGAGACACTTGATATCTGAAACAAGAATCGGTAGCAAGATCTTTGTTCCAATGACACAACCGGAGAAATAGTGCAAATTTGTTCTTTTGATATTTGGTCGGGCTGCATATTTTACTGCAGAGCTAATGCAACATTTAAGCCCTTTGAGACTTTGTGCACCGGATCAATTCAATGCTTCTTTCTTTTTCGTAATTTAATTCCATGCTAAAGAACCAACTTCTCCCTATTTTGAAAATAATTGAAGTATTATTAACAAATAATTTTTTTTTCCAACTTCTATTCAGGACTATTTATACGATAAGAAATCGGTTTGGTGAATCTCTATGACTAAACATGAACACATCCAAGAATTTGTGTTTAGCAAGGACAACGATGATTAAATGAAACTCTGTAAATAATTCAGATCATTACATGCAATGACTGCTATTACACATTGAAATTTGAAAAAAAAAAATCACATTCGATATTCAAAGTGATGATTAACATTCATAATACACATGCAATGCAATAACCCTCGATTAAAATCTAAGCCATGTATCCATAAAATTCCATCCAAACTCCCCAACAAGGACAAGAATATTTACCATACCAAAGTGACCTCCACGCCCCCCCCCACCCAAGAAAAAGCCACATGAAAAAAATAAAAAATAAAAAAGAAATAAAGGATATATAAGGTACTGATGGACACGGTCATTAGCGCCTGGATCCTTTTCTTCTGACATCCATATTGCGTGCCCGCAGATCCTCAAAACTCCAGTCTCTCCTCATGCCAGAACTGCGTATCAACCTTGGCTCACCGGTGCCCTCAAAGGCAATGTCTCCGGTGGTGAGAAGACGCCGATGTCGTGGTGCTTTCTCGTCCTTCTTCATTTCCTCAGTGTAATATGGTCCTTTTCTTATTTTCTCATACGGCTGTGGAGGCAAATTTCCTGACCAGCTTCTCTCCCCCTTAGTGCAGCATAAATCAGAGTGTATCTCTTCCCTTAAATGCCCGTCTGAATCTGTCCTTGGAAGGCCTTGACATGTCAGGCAATTCAAGCTCATTGCAAATAATAAGTGACAAAAGGAAGAAGAATTACTATTCAAGAGAGCAAGAGAGAAAGCGAGAGGAGGAGGAGGGAGGGGTAGAGGGTTTGGAGGGGTGTCGTGCAACGCCCCTTCAGAGATTCGGAAACTCGAGAAAAACAGGATTTTTGGTTGGTAACAAAACTATATATGTTATTATGTATTATTTTTAGTAAAATGATATCCTTAATTGTAGTAAAATCAGTTTTCGATTTGCTGTCTTTTCTAGATTTCTTTTCTCTATGTATAGTACGTAATTATTGGATTTAACAAATAGATTTTGCATGCTTACTTTTAAATGATTTGGTTATTAATAGTTTTTTCCTTTTTGCAGAGGCGTAAATGACAACCTCCACTCATTATTTTCTTTAAAAGAAAAATAAAAAAATCAAATGATTCATGGGATTGGTGAGATGTTAATTTCATTCATAAACATTATCTTTTCAAATTTCTAATCCTCAAGAAATAATGGTTTAATGGATTATTCTGCCATAAACTTATACTTTTATTAAAAAATTTAAGGATTGTTTGGATAACATGGTTATGAAATATATATATATATTTTTTTTATTTTGCTTTATTTCAAAGTAAATATTTGGCAACTATAGCAAAAAATAATTTTTATAGAAAATTCGATTTTATACCAAATTTAAAAAATAGTTTACCTTCTAAAACTCTCATTATCTAAAACTTTTAAAATTAGAAAGTTAAAAATATTTACAAAAATAAGTATTTATGAGATATAAACATTTCCAAGAACTGCATCAAATAATATGCATTTTTGTCACTTCGCAAGGATGTATTACTGAAATGAGCTTTGTTCCTACATTTGTTGCAATATATTTTTTATTTTTTATTTGCTGGTTAATAAGTTAAGCCTGATTAATTGTAGATTACCGAATCCCGTGTCATAACTCATTCGCATTAGAGCACCACCCCCGGCATTGAGTTCCGCTTGCCATTGATTCTCTCTCTCTCTCTCTCTCTCTCTCTCTCACGGTCTCTCAGAAACTTTGTTTGATGGCTTTCATCCAATCTTATTCATACTTCATTTCCTATTTGAAACATTCCGCAGAAGCCACGAAGTTAGATATTTCTTTTTTTTTTTGCTTAGAGTTGGCTTCATTAAAGTTCAGAAGCAAAGTCAACAATGGTTTCTTGATTTCGATCCCTTCATTACCTTTAAAAGAAGAAAAACCCCAATCTAAATTCAACCTCAGAAGTTCTTTCATTTCATCATATGTCCTAATCCGAAAATAACAATTCCACGAAGAAGCGAAATTTCATTCAACTTTTTTTCCAGTTCTGAACTAGAAGTTCAGATGAAGAGTTGCCGTATACTAGTTAAAGGTTCACTTTTTTTCTTTTTCCTTTTTATCTACCCTTCATGGCTAAAATGAGCTAAAAGAATTAGTAGCCTATTATTGATCTTTCAAGCAACACCCACCCAAAAAAAAAAGAGAAAAGAAAAGAAAAACCTTAGAGGGTAGAGCATGAATACAAACACAATATATAGGATACATGATACAATATAACATAAACATAGCAATGCGACAATATTATGAAAATTCTAGGCTATTAATTACAAGTTATAAAATATTATTTCATGTCAAGTCCAACAAAAATTATTTTCTAACAAATCACACAGTTTTTATAGTTATCCTTGCCACATGGTATAAAATCAATCTTGGCAAAAATGGGTACTTTTATTTACAGAAGCTAACTATATTACTTAAATCCGAAATATAAGAGAGAACACGGTATTCAATGAAGACAATTTCCATTAAAGGGATACCATTGCATTCTGGTTCAGTTAATGTCCACTTTAGGTCATTCTCTAGTTGTTGTATACGGGTTTTGCTTTTGCCAAAAATGGTGAAGATCTGGAGATGGTTAAAGATTAATGATTGCCGTGTAAGAGATTGTTGTGTGGTGAATCTTCGCCTCCCCCACCATGGCCCAAGAAAGAATTGCTTTGGTGTAAATGATGTTGAATGATGTAACTCTATCCAAGGATATTTTTTCAGCTTTTTCGCCTCACTGGTGATTCATTTAGTTATTGGCCTTTTTTATTTGGTGAATGCAAGCTAACATAAAATACGGCACATCATGGACTCAGCAACGCCATAAAATTACAAAATGTTTTATACTCTTTTAAATTATTATAAATTTTCAAGTGTGGTATTTGGAAAACCTATAAGATGCAAATATGCTCATTTTTTAAAAAATCTCCGGAGAGCAGAGAAGCTTTTTTTTTCTTTTGGTAAACAGAGAAGCTTATGTTATCAACTAGGACGAATGACCTCTCCAATTTGTCAATTGTGATCAAAAGAATAAAGGGTATACAAGAAAATGTCATTTTTTTTTTATAATTAAGATTATTGGTGCAGTGGTGCTCCAACCCCACCATAACAACGACATAACATTCATCCAAGCTATGGTTGGTGAGGCCAAAAGTGAAAGCTACTTCTTTAATGCCACTCTGTTCACACAGTTGCCATTGATGAGCACAAAAAAGGGTCACAATCATTTTGACTTCACACGTTACAAACATGGTTAGGATTTAAAATTATAAAAAAAAAAAAAAAAAAGAACCTAGGTGTAGTAACAAATGCACATGCTGCATTTCCACATTCATCCACCTGAGAGATGATACAGCCCCTCTTGAATATAGCCGTTTCCAACCGGTCAAACAATTGTGATGCAGAACGAAAACGTGAAACTGGTTTAACGAGCTCAAAGTCAAAAACTATAAACCTCTTAATTCAAGAGAATTGAAAGAACTACCAAAATGCGATACTATTATTATGTTGACGATACTCTTGCAAGCCACAAATAAATCGTATTTATATGTTTTCAACTCTAAACAGTTAAAAAAAATGGCAAAATATATCAAAAATAGCAAGAAATTAGAAAGATCCCATGTGGGATCATTTCAAGGCACCACGAGGCTTAAGTAGATGCATCGCAATGCAACTCTCGGGCATTTCACTAAAAAGAACCCCAGCGCTAAAATATTTGCACCTGGTGCAACTCTTACAAATTTGAGAGTTGTAGCGCAGAAGCGAGGCGCCGGCGCTTTTGCACCCGCCACTTTCCTTTGCTCTTGAGGTGCTTTGCTCCCTTTTTTGCATTCCTAAACCTGTTTCGTGCGTCAATTTACCCATATGCGCATCAACCAGCGATTTTTGCGACCATTTTACGTCTAGTCGTCTAGTGGTCGGTCCATGATCAGAAGGTTGCAAAAGGGTCCCTTCACCATCTTTCCCACGAAAAAGGAAGCGGACATGCACAAATAAGAGTTTGGCTTATGACTGTTAAGCCTGGAATTCTACCCTATAGGCCTAGGTAGAATGGTAAAATCATTTAAAGATTCTACAGTCTTGAAACTAATTATTAACAAAATCACGAAATAAGAGCAGTAGAACCGAGATTTTAACGATTATGATTTGACTAGATACTAATCGCAAGAGATGCAGAGTGTAGTAGACCTTAAAGAATATCAAAAAGAAAAGACCACTTTTATTTAAGTCCAATCCGGAAAAAACAGATGATGGAAGATGATTTTCAGAGGATTCCAGAGCCATTATAAAGATGAACTCGTCCAATCTTGTGATTTATATACTCCACAAGCATTAATAGCCACAAAATTTTAACCGAGCTTACAAATTATATACATCAAAAGACATGAACATTAACAAGATAAACACCCTCTACTCAACCGGAGCTATTTGCTCACAATCAAAGTAGAGAAAAAAGCTATATAGTTCTCATAGTAATGCAGCACCATCTTATACCGGCTTAATCTTAACTACACTAAAAGAAAAGAGAAATTGGAACAAGGAGGAATATTTTACAGAGCTCTCAAATTTTGGGAGCCATAAAATGTCCCAGAGCCGCATCTGATGCCCTACTTAAACCTCGTTACTAAGCACCACCAAATGCTTATCGGGTTTCTGCCACTCTGGACTTTAGGGCAATCCTGAGCTGCTCTTGTGTGTAGATCCGGCTGCCCATTTTCACAGTAGCTTGTTGGATCATCAAATTGTTCACCACCGACACACTAGCATGGTGCACATCCAAGTCTAGCTCTTTCAGAGCAGCCATCAACCTTGCTGCAGGATGGTTTTTCTTACAACATTGGATTCGGATCATTGCATCCCATCCAAGTATCTTCACATCAATGTCCATTTCCATCAACTCGCTTCCATGGTGATTCGACATCTTGAGATCATTGTCCATGGAGTGTGGAATTGCACCAGGGTATCTTGATTCCTTGCTAGCCAGTCCCTTCTTCAACAAATCACACTGGCTCTGCAAATCCCTTTTATCTGATTCCACACTTTGGAGCTTTGACTTAAGCTCATTAATGTAAGCAATTGCATCACCAAGAAGGGATGCTTTATCCATCTTGGACACATTGGGAACCACAGCCCGAAGAGCATAGAACCTTTGGTTGAGCTTCTCTCGCCTTTGTCTCTCAGCTTCCACGTGATTCAAAGGCTCTTCCCTTCCATTTGCAGGTTTTCTCCCTCTCTTTCGAGGCCGTTTCTCTTGCTCAACAACCCTACTACTATCAGCCTCCCCACGAACAGATGCCTCAAGATCAGAATGATCCGAATCCCCACCACCACCGCTGGACTTCACAACACCGGAAGAAGGCAAAACCACACCGGAAGTGAAGGAAAGCATCCCCTCTTCATGACTACCCCTTGATGGGGGTGACCTCTTCTTGGAATTCTTATTCTCTTCTACAGCCCCAATCTGCGAATTCCCGGAAAACAAATTCCCGTTAGCACTGCAAGAACTTCTCTTGCTCTCCCCAAAATTCAATATCTCCCCAGATTCAGGCTTGCAGGAATTGGAATTCCCATTCCTAGCACTACTCCCATCATTATAACCAAATTCCGGAAAATTCAACTCTCTAGTAAAAAACCCCTGATTCTGCTGTTGCTGCGGATTATTATGAATATGAATTGAAGTTGGGGCTTCAGTTAAAGTACTAGTAGTGCTAGGATTATCAACCTGAATAGGCTTCAAAACATCGTAAGTACTAGAAGGAAGATTTACAGAGTCCTTAACCTCACTTGGATCAGTGATCCACATGGATGAAGGATCGCTATCGCCTTGATCCGCCGGTTGAGGCCCCGACGAATTCGTCAGCCAAGAACCCATCTCAGGATTGTTGAAATTAAACCAAGTCCTCACCTTATTCATCAGATCCGAGCTCTGATAAATCAACTCCGTCGATCCCAATTCAACAACCCCGTTTGCAGAAGGAATACACACCATCGTCCGCAGCCCAAAACCCTGTCCCTGCCTCGCCCTCTCGCACGGCGCACGTTCCAGAATCTCCGCGCCGGAAAGCCAAACTGGGGAAGAACTGAACAAGGCCTGTCCTGGAAGACCGTTGCCGATAACAAACGACTGGGTCATAGATATCAGAAAGAACCACTCCGTATCTGTGACTTCCTCGTCCACGGTATCATTTTCGGTCGCAGAAGAGCCTGCAATTAAGGAATTCAAATCTCTTAGTACCTTTTTACGGTGTTCTTGTTCGGCGGCCGATGAGGGGGTCATCTTTTTCTTTCTTTTGTCTTCCTCTCCTTTGTAATAACCGTCTCCCCAACCTAGTACCGATGTGCCAGAGAAATCCACCGAGGATTGCCAGAAGATCGCGTAGGTCCAGCTCTCGCGGGCGCCATCGATTAAAGACTGGAGACGCTGTTGGAGAGTTTCTGGGTTGAATAGCGGCGGCGGCGCAGCCGAAGGTTGTGGTGGGGTTATGGTTCCTGTTGTTGGGTCTGGCTGCGCCGGAGTCGAGGTAGACCAGCCGTAGGATGTGAAATCCGAGGTCATGAACGCCTCCATCATGGACGAATTGTCATCCGTCCATAGATTCATCGTAGGTAATCTGTAATCAGTCATACCCCGACCAAAAGCTAGTCACCGAGAGAGAGAGAGAGAGAGAGAGAGAGAGGGGAGAGGTGAGAGAGAGAAAGGGGGCGGGGAAGGAGGCAGTAGAGTAAAAACGGAGAGTGAGGGAGGTGGAGGCGAGAAAGTGGGGATGCATTTAGGGGGAATTCGGAATATATTTGAGCTGCATTTGAGCTGAATTTTGAGAGAGAGAGAGAGAGAGAGAGAGAGTAGTGGAGAATGGACAGATGAAAGCGGTAGGCGGTTTCTGCGAAGCCTATCCCACTAACGCCGACTTATCGGCATTCTTACGATTTCCAAAGCCAGCGTGTACGCCACGCGCACGCTTCTTTCCTGATTTATCTTGCAAGGATTAGCATCACAGGGAGATACGCACTTTTAGTAAGAGTATACGTCTTCTATTCTTACGCGGCTGTCACTTAGAACCGCTTTGACCACCCGCTTTAGTCTCGCCAGTCATTTTGACTTCAATTGGGTCATGCAATTAAGTTTTTTAACATTCAAACCCAACCTTTCTCCCCCATTTTTTTTTTTTTTTTTTTTTAACTCACACCTTTACAGTTCTTCACGGGAATGCTGAATTCTGAGATTTGTACTTATTAAATGGGTATTTGACATTGATTATTAATTATTGAATTTTATAAAAATAATAAATTTTAAATAATAATTTAACAATTATTAACTCCATAAACATTGATATTCAAAAAAATAAAAAGAAATTCTCCCCCTAATGACCACACAAAAATCGATGTTCAAACATCGAAGGAGGTTCAATTCATGCAAATGTAAGGAATCTATATATATATACAGAGAGAGTCCTCAAAATTATCTCAATTTTATCCTAAAAAACTATAAAAACATATTTTCTAGTATTATGGGTTGAGGGGCATATTTGAACTCCTAAGAAAAGGGCCATTAGAGTTCGATTTAAAGATATGTTGTTAATGAATAAATTTCATCATAAGTCTTAGACCCATTTGTTAGGAAAGAATTCACAATCCGTTGATATCGTGATAGGATCATCTAAACGAAATAGTTCTAGTTTATTTTGGACATTCCAAAATAAGTGAGACCCTTAATGGTAACACCCGAAGAATTAACATGGCAGTCGTCCTTTCCTCCTTTGCTCAAAAAATAAAATAAAAATAAAAATCTTACTATTGATGTGATTTTTTTCTTTTTATAATATAAGAAGATATTTAAATCATATAAACAAGAATATATAATGTGATATACAAAAAAAAGGAAATATTCGTCAAAATAAGGATGTAATTTAAATTCATAAGTACGTGCCGATAAAACAAAGATATCCTCAAGTCTCTATTATTATAAAGCATTGAGAAGCAACAGTCAACCTAATAGATAAAGATATTAAAATTTTTAAATAAATCTCAAATTCAAAATTTAAAAATAAAAAAATATATATATCAAGAGAATTTTTTTAAATTGAATCCGATAATATTTGAATCAGATTAAATAGAATATAGTTTCGTATGTCCCTAAATTGGGTACTTATTAATTCATAAGCACATACAAAAATGATTCAAATGAACAACTCTATCAACCATGCCCCGCAAATCTTACCTTCTTATCTTTTTGTATTTTGCAAATATTGCACCAGTAGGTGTCAATTAATTTAGGTCATAAATATTTTGAATTATGTTTGAATTTCAATTAGTCCACAATGAGAGGGTTGTGAAAGGGGGAAGATGCCCACTTTATCAACAACAGCAATAGAAATGTTAGGACTAGCTCAATTTGTCACCCTAAAGAAAAATAGAATAACCTTTTTTACTTCCAGCTATATAATTACTATAATTTTACTTTATTGTGATGCCATAAGAAAAAAGAAAAAAAAAATGTTCTCTATGGTGCAATGCAACACTTACATCTTCATTTTAAGGGCAGAAAATACAATACTTTTAATTTGATTGATATCATGTCTACCTTTTTTTAATAGAAAAATAAAAAAAATTTATTGACATTATGCCTGCCATTTAAATGATAGCTGCCTCTTTTGTATAAAATCTAAAATCAAATCTTTCGTATTAGAGAAATTTTTTTTTCTTGTTAACCCGGATAAACTTTCAGTCTACATTCAAAATTTTTGTTAGGCACATATTTAATTAAAAAAATTAATAATATGCATAACAAATATGGACAAATAACATTGGTTATATATCGAAATTCATATATATATATATATATTTATTAATTATATTTAAATCAATGATTAACTAAATATAGAATGAACCATTGGCGTCTTTCCCCACGAAAATCCACCCAAACCCCCTCCCCCACCAAAAAAAAAAATAAAATCTGTGCTTAGCTTTTACTAAATCCCTCGATGACTTTTCTTCGATCTTTGTTTTGAAATTAAAAAAAAAAAAGAAAAAAAAAAAAAGTTGTGACAGTCGATCACTAAAAGTTCTAACATAAAAGTTCTTTTCTTCTATTGACATTTTTCTTTACGCCTTTTATTAATTATGTTTCACAAATTTGAGCAACAACGTAATTGGCTAGTGATGGATCGGATCCAACGTTGATTCCAATGGTCGCGAACCAAAGCTGTCCAATTTTGTCAATCGTTGGATTGGATCTAAACGCCGTCAGCAGCGAATCCAAATAATCGGGAATTAGGTTTTCCATCTCCAAATAATCGCCCTCTCAGATTAACCCTTAGCTATACATTTCTTCACCTACTCTCTAGTTCACGTTCGCCACGCCTTCTCCCCCTCCCAAAAAAAAAAGAATTTTTAATAAATTCCGAGAGTAAAGGGACCCACATGGGGATGTCACAACATGCGATCATGGCCCCTGATCTAGTCGTCTGGATTTGTGAAAAGATATTTTATAATATTGTATCAACAGTAAGACGAATGTTGCTTGATTGGCCAAGTTTGTTTTACTTTGGCACTAGACTGGATTAATGCGTCCCTCGAGAACAATACAAATAATAAAATCTCCTTATTTTTTTTATTCATTTGATTATTTATTTTATATAAAAGAAAATTTAATTGATATTGCATGAAGAATGACAAATACTAATCTAGGATAAAGATAGTCCGTGGATGTAATCATTAGTATCAGACTTGCACTTGATCTTAGCCAAAAGACTAAAAGGGTATTTAGAATGAGATTTGAAGATGTTTTTAAGGAGACGGTCAGTAACAATAGTCACGCTCTCTTAATCTCATGATTTGAGATTTGATTCCTATTATAATAAAAAAAAATATGAGTCTTGCAAATGACAACTTGTTTAGTTTTGTCTTAATTATAATAATTAAAAAAATTGTTTAGTTGCCTCATCTAAATCAAAGATCATTTGAAATTTCAATTGCAAACAAGGTTTGCAGGAGAGGGATTTTTTTTTTTTGTTTTCCTTTTTTTTGGGGGGTTAAGCAGAAGGGCATTTTATAGTAGAAATATTACACTTAATTTCTTTATAAAAGAAAAAAAAATTGAAAGAGTTTAATATGACGAGGGGTTCACATAAAGCAGGAAAAAGGTCGAAGGGCCATACAAAGTGGATTTAGAATTAGCCAAAAAAAAAGAAGAAGAAGAAATTATGGTGTGTGACAGTGATGATTGTTCAAAATAATTCATTTGAAAACGAACTCTATACCATGGGAGCAAGGGACATGGATATTTACAATTGGCTAGTGGGAAAACTTACATTTCAAATATATTTTGCTGGTTTTTCGTATTCGTTTAAAAATTAAAAAAAAAAAAGATTAATAAAATCTTTATAGATTTAGGGTTAAACATTAAACATTAATTCCCTGCATACAGCTATTAAACAATCTTGTGGGCTACTTGTTAGATATCTTGGGAGACATGTTGAAATTAAGTCAGAATTTTTACATTACCATGCTTTTATAATTTGATCTCTAATTCCAAATAATTGGCTTGAAGTTCTTGAACCATGAATATAGAAAGCAACAACCCCACCTACAAATCAAAGGTTTTGCGGTCGAATTTAGGAGTTATTGCATTCGTTTTAAAAAAAACACTTATATTCTGAATACTATTAATTTAAAAAAAAAATTAACCAAATAAATCAAATGCTTATATATGCGAGTTTATGCATTTCATTACACTACAAAAAAACATACTTTTAGCAACGAACTTTGTGACAAACAAAAATTTATCGCCAATTAGCAATAAATTTTCCAACAAAAAAAAAGTTCGTCGCAAATTTTAAACGAATTCACCAACAAAAAATATTAGTTACAAATTAGCGACGAAAATACGGGTTCGTTACAAAATTTACAACGGACCTATGAGTTCGTAGCAAAATTTGCAACGAACATTTGATTTCGTCGCAAAATATGCAACGAACCTTGAGTTTGTCACTAAATTTGCAACGAATCTAGAGTTCGTCGCAAAATTTACAACGAACATAATATTCGTTGCAAAATTTGTTGTAAATTTTCTGTACTTAGAAATTTTTGCATCCTTCCTTTCCATTGTTTTGCTTCATTTCCACTTAGAAATTATTTTTCTTTTTTCGAATGGATTCCTTTGCTCCACTCCACTCCATTTGTAGAGGTAAGCTCTCTCTCTCGTGCAGATCCGGCGGATGAACACTTTCAGTATTAATTTGAATTTATAAACACTTTCAGTATTAATTTGAATTTATTTTGTTGAATCTATCATTATAACGTTGGATGATAAATTTATTAGGTTAATCTCTTTTAATTTTCTTTTCATGATTAATTTAGGAGATGAATAGTACTCTTCTATTTTATTAATATTAATTAAATTTAGGGGGATAATAATGTCTTTGTAATCTAAGCACATAACTAACAACCTCACATCTCGTTATGGTATGTCAATTTTCTTACGTAACTAAACTATTTTCTTATTGGAGCTATCATAATTTCGAATTCGTAATAGTTGTTCAATTTTAATTCCAATGAGATGATAGTTCATTGTTAAATTTGTAATGTATGATGCATATATTATTTTTTGTATCATATTGTTAACTATTAATGGCTTAATAATTAACAAAATTTTATATTTTAATTTTTTTTAATATATGATTACATTGTTAAATTATAAATGAACACTTTGTTTTCTTTTTTTCAATATTATATATGTTGTTACTCTAATTTCATTTAAAATTATGTAATGACAATGCAGGAGAGATATGATGAGTTACAGCAGAATTCGATCAGTAATGAAGATACTGACTCATTTGAGCCATCTATTAATAGTATAGCTTTATGGGTTGAGACAAGTGGTGGTGCAAAAAAGGGAGGAAGAATATTTGTGATGGGCTCTTTGAGCTGGACTTGTAGAATCACCAGTCAATCTTCTTCCACTCCATCAGTTGTAAATGAAGAAATGATGCAAATGAACAACCGGATAAGTCAGTTGCAGGAGCTACTAGTAGAAAAAGACAATCAAATTGAAGAATTACGCGCACAACAAAAACAAAATGAGGATCTAATCAGCTAGTTATACGCAAACCAAAATTTCATAATGCGACATCTTCAGTTAGCTCTCGATTTAAGTCGGACGATCCAATTTTTGTTTTCTTCTGATAATCTTCTTGATAGTGATAAAGATGACGATAGTGATGATTTATTTGATGATAATGGTGGTAGTGATATTTCTTAATATTTCTCTATATTATTTAATGGTTACATTTGATTGTGGTTTTTACATACTATTATCTTTGAATATTATGACTTTATATTGTATTTGTTGTTGATATTATTTATTATTATTTCATAGTTATTAAATGATGATGTTGACAATGTTGATGATATTGATAATGTGGTTTGTTAATAATATTGTTGTTGGATGATTAGTTGATGATGGTATTGTTTAATGGTTGATTGATATTGTTAGATGGTTGGTTGATTGATTGTTAATTAATTATGATATTGAATGAAAGATATGAACATGGTATATAGGAAAAATGGTCAAATTATAGAATTTAATTTGATTTTTATTGTAAAATTTTCAAATTTGTTACAAAATTTATTGCTAAATTTTCGACCCAAAATATCCAGATTCGTTGCTAAATATGTTTGTAACGAAATTTGCGACCAAAATGAAAACTGCAACAAACTTGGACTCGTTGTAGATCAGCAACAAACTTAACGACGAATCGTGATTCGTCACAAATTAGCGACAAACTGCAGTTCGTCGCAGAATTCGTCACTAATTTACTGTGAATTTTAAATTTTAATTGTTAAAATTTGTGACGAGTTGATAGCGAAAAAAAATTATTTATCACTATATTTGTCGTAAATAGTTTTTGCAATGAATTTCTCTTAAAAATTCATCACAAAATGACAATTTTTTTGTAGTGTTACATTACTCTACATATTTAATTAGTTTAAATATATTTATATAAACTGTAACATAATATTTAATATATTTAATTCAAAATTCATCTTATTGGCATAGAATTATTTTAATTTGTTTTACTCCCTTAAGCGCGGAGTTTATAATAATGGAGAGGGCATCTTTATTTTTGGGGGGGTGGGGCGGGGGGCTTTTTAATTAATATCATATGTGGGGGTAGTGGTGTTTATTCAGACAAATATTCGATTTTTTAGATTATTCGATTCGGGTTATTTAGATTTTGAATTTTAAAAATTCTAATTGAGAATTGAAACCGAATCATATAAAACCCAAACTAGTTTATTTGAGCTAAATTTTGAATTAAATAATTTGGGTTTTATTTATCCGAATCAATTTCACAAAATATGAAAATTGTTGAAAATTTTATTTAACTTTAAAATAATAATTTATCAGAACTAAATTACCCAAACTAATTTCACAGCTTTGTTAATTGGGTTTTAGATGGACTCCGAATAGAAATTTTTATTTTTCAAATCGAACCATTAATCTAAATTTTTAATAGGATAAAATCATTAAATCGATCTGATTTTTATTAATTCAAATCAAATAACTCGATTTTTTTAATAATTTTAACAGATGAATGGTTTGATCTGGATAATAAACACCCCTAATGTGGGGTTGATTAAAGAAATTTGCACAAGGTCATGATTACACTAATAAGGCATGGAACATTAGTCATGGTGCAATTATATAACTGGGATATGGATGGGACTCAAATGACCTGGTGATTATTTCGACCAACAGCAAGTTGTAAACAAGCTACTGCTAAATTCTTATTTTACGCTTTTTATTTTCAACTAAAACATGAAAGTTTCATATATACACATAAGCCATGTCTATCCTCCCCCACATCTATCTTCTTCTCCTTCTCCTTCTTCTTCACTCAAGAGATCGGCATCTCTCAAGCTTTTGTGATTGTTCTCTATTTGTTTGGCTACACTAGGTGGCAAAGACACTGATTTAATTGTCTGCTCTAAGCGTAATTTAAAAGCGTGAATTAAAAAAAAAAAACATAATTCTAGAAAAATAATAAACTTCACAGAAGAAAACTTGATACCCCAAAAATGTTTTATCTCTAAAAAATATAAGTCAACCCTAATATTAGTGGTAAGAGTGATAAAATGAACCTTATCTTGATTTTTCCATTCGAGGAATTATTCGATAAAGATATCTCGCAGGGTCTTTAATTTTGTTGTATAGTATAATGATGAGATATTTATAATTTCATCAAAAAATTGACTATTTGTGGTTCTATTTCACTTTTTTTGTACAAAAAAATATAACCAATTGAGATTGAATTGGGAAATGAATGATAGAAGAGGGGAGCCTCTATCGCTTGAGCTGTCAAGAGACTGTGATTCTATATCACTTGATCATTCTCTTCTATTTTTAGTCTTTCGTATTCAGTTTTCTATTTTTTATTACTCTTAACTTTTGGTTCATTAAAGTTTACAGTTTTATTTCTATAAACTCTTATTTAATACACTCTCCATGGTACAGACATTGTCCTTTCACTTAACCTAATTTAGGACAAAACATCCAAACATATGCAAAGGGTAATAACACCTATGGTCGTTTAGGGACAGTTCAAGTGGTAGAGACTTTTCATTTCCATTCTTCTTTCTCCATTTTGATCTCGCTTGATTGTATTTCCTTATACCAAAAAGGGTAATAACACCTATGATAATTCTCATCCCACATGAAAGTGTGGTCCAAGGTGATATACCACCTATTACGGATCTAGCTGGCCCAAAAATGTCTAGCCAAGTAAAATGTTCCTTTCGTCTCCCCTAAATACCCCAAAGGGTATTTTATTTTCAGTAGGATAATGATATTAAAGATAAGTTTGAGAAGCCTATCTACAACTCTATCTTGCACCAAAATGTGTCTCAATTAGTCCACGCTGATCCTATGTTTATCATAAAAACGAACAACAATTCTAGGAGTATCAATATTAAGTGGGGTAACTGTCAAACACTTAATATTACCATTCAAAAAGTTAATGTTACTGCTCTAATGTCGTTACTATAACAATGTAATATCATATGTTCAAATAGTAGTATTAGACATCTTTCAGTAATAATTTTACGTTTTAAAATAGTAATATTAGTAATTTTAAATTGTAACATAAGTGTTTTTAATTGATGATATTAAACTTTTGAGTGATAATACCTATAAATATTGATACTCGTACATATTCTAACAGTGCCAATATATGTTTTGACCCAATGACAAAAGTAGAGTTAGCCCTAAAATCGGGTGCTTCTTTTCTCAAATACAATATTTGAGAAGATAGGTTAGATTTATTTTTTAAAAATTGTAACATCTTATAATTGTTGTTCTCACAAAATTTTCAGGTAAATACAAAAAAAAAAAAAAATTATGATTTCATTCTAAATTGTACCTTGAAAGTCTACTATCTTTATTGAGCATGATTATATGGGTAAAATAGGTAATATAGTCCCCTGCTTGGAAATAGATCGCCTTGTTCTGCCTTCACATTTTGGTAATTATGACTTTAAATTTAAAAATTTCCAGCATAAATATGAGATCGATTTAAAAACATGCTTGATCCACTCAAGTTTTAGAGTTCTCATCACAGAGTAATACAGATAAAACATTAAAAAAAAAAAAAAAGAGGATGTGACCAAAAATTTTGACTCAATACTTGCTTATCGTATGAATTTTGAAGTTTTTCATAACATGATTAATTCATCTAATACCATTGCTTTTGATTCTTTTAAATATTATAAATAGAGTTTTACTATTTTGTTACAATTACTTAACATAGAAAACAATGTCAATGGCATTCTGCTAATTTTTACCCTTTCATCAATTCCTTTCTATTTATAATTAGAAAACTTAATTTCTATTTGTTAAAATAAAATTATGAATCTTAAATTGTTGATACAAAAATTTTGCATTATCTCTATATATATCCAAATTTTAATGTGAGTCATCCCTATGATTTTAATGTAATTTTTAAATTTTAACTTAATTCTGATATTATATTAATAAAAAAAATTGACTCTTTTTTTTATATTTATGCCAACTTTTAACTTTGGAACGGTGAGATAAGCTTGTGACTCTATCCCATTACATGGTAAAAAATTCATAGGGGCATACAGGACTGTGATAGGTCACCAAGGCAATCTAGATCTCGAAACTCATGTTTGGAAAGGTAGGGTTTCTAAATAAAATCGAGAGAGAGAGAGAGAGAGAGCAAATGTGTTAAATTCAAGGCAACGACAGTTCAGTGTACCGATAGGGAATATAATGATTTGTGTTATGGGCTGAGAGAAAATCAAATGAAGGAGCCCATTTCTTGTCAAGAGTTATTTATTAATGTATTTGAATGCTTGCTTGATTGGATGGTTACCCCCCCCCCCCAAAAAAAACACAAAAATAGGAAAAAAAAATCAAGCATTATGGCCTGCCCTCTTGTCCGATGCTCCTATGCATGCATGCCTTTGCCTAAAATACCACTTTTTAGAGAACAAAAATTTTCATAATGGAAGTTTATTGGTATCTACAAAACCTTATAACTTATTCTCTCGCATCCATTGTGATCCTATTATTGTGGACTCTCCATACATCTCAAGAATTTTCTTGTGAAAATAAATACCTTTGAAGATTTAATATTTATATGTTTTATAAGGTTTATTGATAACCGCCAATTTTATTTACCTTTTTTTCTTTCGCATTTTCTCTGGTCATTCCATGCATCTAACCAAGAGCATAAATAAAAACGAGATATTAACAAATAGCATTTTATTTTTATAATGAGCAAAGGTTTCTAATTTTTCTTAATATGTTTATGCAAAATTTTTCAAGTTTTAATTGGAGAAGTTGCATTAAAAAATGCTTCTAAGTGACAAGATTATCAAAATCCCATGAAATATCCAATAATGATGATGTGATGATGACTGGATTTAACTATCTTTTCTCAAAATAAATTATCGAAATCTGATATTCACGTTTTCATATTGAATTTTTAAAAATAAAACTTTTAAAATATTTATTTTCCTATAAACAAAGATTAGAATCTGAAATGTTATTAAATAGCTACCGTGTCCAACTATTAAATCTATGAGGCCTTCGTTAACTGTCTTTTCGTAGCAGCCATAGAATTCTGCGCCGGCCATCAACCACATGCAAGTCATGTAAACATTTTGATATGTTTGTGGGGAGTATAGGTGAGTTTTTCGCCTCTCCTATTTGTTTATAAATAAATCGACAAGGACTGGTAAATAAATAATGTAGGTAGAAATTTCCTCCACTGATTCACGAACATGCCAAAGAAGAACAAGGAATTCATGGTGGAAGATTGACCGGGCCAGCCAGTAAGGCAATGCACGTATTTGAAATTATTAAAAAAAGAATGTAATATAATTTATGTACCACTATAAATACAAATATATAGATAGATGATGGCTAATGATATTCCAGCAAAAAAATTGTTTCAATTCAATGCATCAGGAATTTCATTTTCATATATGAAATAAAAAATGTCAAAAAGTTCTGTTCCTGAAAATTTTTGGCCATGCATGCAGTGCCGGGTGGGGCTGCACGCGGACCACGTGAAATCTACATTTTTGTCCACACATAGCAAATAAAATACCACAAGTATTTTTCTTGTCCGATATTCTATGTGCAGTGCCGCGCTGTGCTGTGTGCGAGTAATTTTTTTTTTTAAAAATAATTAATTAATTAATATTTTCATGAAAGGCACACAGAACAATGAAATGATTCAAAGTGGGTCACTCTCTCTCTCTCGGATAAGATCGAACCCCGCGTTTACCACATGCTCATGCTGGTGCTCGTGCCCTCAAATTAATACTGCGAACGTGAAAAAGCAGCGAAGCACACGTTGAGGTGTGGAGCCCGCCACCTAAATTATTTTATTTTATTAATTTGTTTCTGTTTCAACTAGACCAGTGATTTAGTTCTTTTTAATTGGGATTAGATGTCTTTAATTATCGTATTAGTCGACCTTGTTTGTCAGTTAAATAATGTTAATTTTTTTTTTTAATGTGGTGGACGGCTGCTGCACGTGAATCACAACTTTTCCAACTCCACCTCAGTTTATTCTATTTTATTAATTTCCAAGTAACCCGATATCATACTTGGTTTTCCTAGATTAATACAAATCTTATGACTGTTAATTTTTAATTAGGTTTCATAATAAACAGAAATTACAAACTTAAATAGCAAGACTAGTGGATGGAAGTGGGACATATCAAGAGTAATTCCCAATATTATTTAAAAGAGAACAAAATTTCTTGGTGAATCATAATGATGTCAGCAACAGGGTTTTCTTCTCTTTGCTATGGCGATTGATTAGCCGCCCTGTCCCCGCAATATTCAAAATTAACGGCAGAAAACGACGCGTCATTGGTCAGCTTACGCTTGTTCATTGGTTGCCCTGTGAATGTTCTCTGGTATGGTAGTATACCTTTCGCATCTTTCATTTTTTTTTTTTTTTTAATTGCCTTTTTTGGGGGCTACTTCTTGAAGTAGCCTTTTGGTAGCTAAATGGATGGGACTTCTCTTGTTTGCCCTCAATTTTCCTATCCTTTATTTCTATTGGGGTCTTGTCACGTTGAAAGTTGTAGTGTCCAAATTCCAATTTTCCATCAACGTGCGGAGGTTTGCTTAAATTTGCATGTAACCCTGTTGACATTATTGAAGATGTACATATCCTGATTGTACGAAATATATGTATGGGACACGGTTTGATTGCTTTACTATGATTTTTGGGTGTGAAACCAAGGGGACAAACTATTGACAATTTGTGCCCATTTTGAAAAGAATTGTAATCTGCTACAAAATAAAGTTTTTATTTTTTTCCTACCGACCGACCAGTATTTAAAGTGATCATTTCAATTTACATTAATTATCAATTTTATTAAAAAAATAAATTCTCTAAATATCTATTTATAAAAAAATTATTTACATCAGATTTTAAAAAGAAAAAGAAAATTGAAAGGCCTTTTGAATTGGCAACACTCCGGACTCATGAATCTTGACAACTTCAAAATCATGTGAAATTATTAACAAGTTGAATGAAATTTTATATGAACTGTCACGACCTAATTTTTAAAATTTTTACAAATCTAGTAATAAAATTTTGTATATATAATATAAAAGTTCTCCATAAAGAAATTTTATTATTAGATTATAAACAATTGAATTTGCTAAAAAAAAAGTTAATAAATAATTATTTTTAATTGTTCAATCAGCTTTAAGCTGAAATGGAAAGTAAAGTGGAAGCTGAGCATACACCTATAACAGTTGAAAAGAAAAAGAGAGAAAATAATCATCTTTCCAACCAAATGGCCCTCAAGAGATGGGACAAATAATGTAAAGACAAAAAATGTGGAAGTCAAATAGCAATAAAAAAAAGGGGCATATAGTCATGCGAATGCGATGCATCCAGGAAAGACAAATTAAGCACAAGAACCACGTGAATTCGCTGTTTGTGTCACACCAAAAGCCCACTTGTCTCCCCCCCACCCCGGGGGGCGAGAGAGAGAGAGAGAGAGAGCGCACCAGTTCAATGAGATAAGGTCAGGTAGAGGCCCAAACGCACAAAACCCCTGGGCCATGCCATGCACGCGTTTGGCCAATTTTGGTTCCTCTTTTATTTATTTATTTTTACTTGATTATCATTATTCAAAAATTCGATTAATCTGATTCAAACAGTTATAAAACTAAATTAAGGGACCATCTCTCTCATTCTTGTTTTTCTATTTCCAAATATCTAATTTAAAATTTTAATTAAGAAAGTTTAATATATTATCATTATATCCATAAGTCATGTATCAAACATTTCATTATTCAGTAGCCCAAAAAAATAAAAATAAAAACCTTGCTACATTCATAAAGGTTGAGAGTGGCTTTTTGATTTTCTTTTTCAATAAAAAAAATATATAAGTGACAAAGATGATCAATGTTGCTTGTTAATTGTTAACTAATTAATTTCTTTGAAACTACTATTTTTGACAAACCTAAGAATTTGCTTGCACGCTTATTGTATGATAATGCTTCTATTTATTGCTTTTAGATTTGTAGTAGTGATTGACAAATCGCTTTAGGGGAATTACCAAATCCCCTTATATCTTATCTTCTCCGTTTGGCCGGTCTAATCCGATTTTTTAGTACAAAATATATCAATTGTCTCTATTTAAATCTGAGAGTAGAATGGATAAATACATAACCTTCATCACTAAACTATAGATTATTGTTATCTTTATTTATTATAATTTAAATTTATTTATAATTTTATGATGATATCGTCTGATTTTTTCATTCAGTTCGATTAATTTGACCCATTGATTCTTGGCATGGTCGATTTGTATTCCGGTCAGGTTTCAAGGTCGGTGAAAACCAAAAAATATCTTATCTTCTACAAATCTCCACCATTGTACCTTTCATCTTTTACAATAGATTATTTTCCTTTTTAACTATATATTTTCCAAAAGCATTTCCTTTCTCAAAAGTTCGTTTACCCCACACCCCAATTTGAAAACAATGTCAAAAGGTTGAAAGCTTTGATTGGCCAAACAAGATTTTGCTTCTGCAAAAGCCTAAAAACGCAGGCACCCTTTGTTTTCATTTTGCTTTATCGTTGTTTCTTACTATACTTGCAATCGAACAAAAAGCCCTTTAAAAGCTTAAACATCATTTTCTTGTGGTTGCACCAAGCATCCCATAGACTTCCTCACCTGTAATTTATAGGTGGGACTACTCATAAAGGAAAACATCCTAAAATGCTTTGTTGAAGCATTGTTGTTTATCTGATAATTCTTAGACATCAATTTGATGCTCATTACTTATTTCAATTGATAGAAAATAATTCATAAAGCAAAGGCCCGAAAAAGCTACCCAAAATTGCAGGGGGCAAAATCGTTTCATTATATTTTTGCATTTGAGAAAAGCTTTAGCACTTGCTTTAATTTAATTGACAAGGCAAAGGACTCTTCATTTGTTCCCTCCTCTGGAGAATTAGTAAAGAAACACCCAATTTTGGCAATTGAATCGTTCTATCGGAAATAATACAATGCCGACTAAATAATTTCTAAATCAAATAAATTAAATATTTATGTGACAATTTATGTAGATTCTTTTTTTACTGATTCTTTAAACAATAAAAAAAAAATTAATTTTCCTATTCTAATCTTTAAATCAAGGTTTTCCTTAAAATTTTTCCCCTCTTGCTATTCTTTGTGCTGCTCTTCCATCATTCTTCGCATACCCATAAACTATTTTCTTGTTTCTTTCCTCAATCTCGGAATCAAAGGTGTTGCTTTAAATGGGGTTTGGATAAATTTCAACCTAGTTGCTCTAGTCCTTTTTTTTTTTTTAAGGGGGAAATATTTCTTGTTTCGTATTTAATATTACTTCTCGCGCTCAAATCTCTAACATAAAGAATCAATCAAAAATTGTCTACATGGATTGTCATCTAAGCATTTTGCCCATTTGATATAGAAATCAAAATCATTTTGTTAATACAGCATTAATCTTATTGATGAGATTATTATAGAATAATAAAGAATTAGTAGGAGGGACTCCATAAACTCAGTAATATCGATCAGAAATATTTTCTTATCTCACTTTGAGTTTTCCTTTAACTCTTGCGCATGTGCCATTTTCTATTTATCTCATCTACATGTGCTCATATTACTTAAGGAAGAGCAGAGAGCAAATGATGTCACCTTGTCTTCAAATTAAGGAGAGTGTCTGGTACCAACTTGTATAATTTTTTTTTTTTTTTTCTTCATCATGTGCCTTTGTGATGAAGATTATTTTGGTCTCTTATGGGACAAGTTATACAATTGGGCCTGCACTTTATTTTATTTTGTCTACTTCGGTTCAGAACGAAATTAGATTTCTTCGATTGTACTTTTGTCACCTTCTTCAATTATTGCAGGTGCATCACCCAACTCATTTCGAAAATTTCAAATTTAAAATAGTGTTTGTAAGAACAAAAGTTGATAGGAAAATTTTTCTTAAGTTTTGATCATATAATTCGAGCCGAGGTAAGCCCACCTTTTATTTTTTGGTCCGAAGCCTTACCAATGGTCGGGTTAGATTAGTTTAAGCCGGACACATTAAATTTTCTATTTCGACTTTGGCCTGAGTTTTTAAAAATATCGAAAATTTCAAACTTAATTTTGCACATTTCTAAAATCAAATAAAAGCAATCCAACAACTCATGCTTAAATCTACGTGCAACTGGATTAGCTAACATTGATAAGGTACTAAGCAAATGCATGCACATGTGCAAGAGGGTTCATGTCCTCCATGTCCCCGAAAATACCAAGAGCTGTTAAAATACTTACAAAATTACCTTTTCTTCATAACATGTGAAAAATGATTTGCTTTTGCTTCTCAACATCATTGTGACGCATGTATGGTACACCAAGTGTCGTCGGAGTAAATGCAAAATTTAATGTGAGTGAAGAGTCCAAACATGTGGCTATTTGTTCCTTCGGGAGGCATCCGATGGACGGAAATCTGTGGCTGTGATTCATTTGATTCATGGCCTTCATGAAAATGAAACGCCACCGGCAAAGAATCGTACGGTTTGGCAGTCTTGGGAGATGCCTGTGGAAAATGAAAATTTCTACATTAATGACGACCGGCACATTTCTCAGAGAGGGATACACTGTGGTCGACGGGTGACTACTCCCCTGTCTTTTTACATGGGCTGCAAATCAAATGGTCGAGAGAAGTGTCCTTCGCATGAATTTTGAAAAGTTTGGAAGAGGGGTAAAGGTGATTTTAATTAAGTTGTGTTTGTTTTCCAGAAAATAAATTTAGAAAAAAAATATAAAATATTGCAATTTTAGTGTTTAGATTTTTCATAGGTATTTTAATTGATGGGAAATAATTTTTGATAAAAAACTTTTAATTTTTCTTTTGATTCCTCTCTACTTGATAGAATGAAAGCTAATCTTGATGTTAAGTTTTAAAAATACCAAAATTATCAAATATTTCTTAAAATATGTAAAAACAATTTAAAAGTCACCGTGGCATCGATACATTTGGAATGAAATCTCAATTCTATTATGCTTGGTGATTATAGCAGAGGGAGAGATATCCCATTTTGTATAGTTCAGTTGTCTTAAAAAAAATAATAATAACATGAGAAAATAATTTCTTTAGTGATAGTTTCCCAACCCCACCCCCCCCCCCGGCCCCAAAAAAAAGGGAACACCAAGCTATCCAGATTTCCGCAAACTTTGACATGTACAAGCCTCTTTAACCATTTTTCTTTTTTGGTCCCTTTCTCTCTCCCTTGAATTTAAATTGGAGACATCCTTCATAAATAAGAGATTTGCCCGACCACTAAGAAATGGTTGGGCCCATCTTTTGGGGCCTTGCAGACCCACACCTATCCTGTCTTGTACACAAATTGTGGAAAGAAAGAGCCCATTTTGTTTCTAGATTGGGCTGCTTAAGATTGAAAGGCAAAAGCTAATGGCTTTAGTTATTTGGTGTTGGAATTGTGCAATCTGCCACCTGAAGCCAAGCTAGATTCAAGGTAAGATTGGGTCTCATTTGTCTATCCAATCCTGACTTACATTTACAAAAATATCTTTGGACCTAACCTAACAATATATTCACAATTCAAATACAATTTTTCTTTTTTAGGATCAACCATCAGTATTTGATAATAGTTTGACTAAATTTGATTCAAATTAGGTTGGACTACGGATAAAACTCTCCCGACTCTTGTTTTATGCATACACAAGATTTAAATTTGATTTTCAACAAGATTCAATTTATTTGCAAGCATTCTTCGGCTACTGTAAAAACTTATCTCATTTGGGTTTTCAGTCTTTTGTTGTTCCGAGTTACTCATTTGAAGATTCGTATCTCATTTGGTTTTCCTGTTCTGTTGACTGTGAGATTTAGGGTCAATCTCAATTTCCATCATCATCGTAACCATCATTGTTCTTGAATTTCTGGATTACTCCTGCTCTGCTGACAGTGAGATTAGGAAAAATCTCAATTTCCATCATCATTGTAACCATCATTGTTTCTAGATTTTCTCATCTCTGGTTCCTAGGAAACCTGTATTCGCAACTGTCAGGTTCCAGAATTGGACTTTTCTTTATGCAACCTTAGCCTCTGTTTTTGAATCTACAACAATACAACCAGGTTCTTCTTCTTGTTCTGTTTTCTTTCTACAACTTTATCTTCTGTCAATACAACCATATTCTTGTTTTGTCCTTTAACTTTGTATCAAGATTTGGACTTTTCTTTTTGCATTCTGATCCTCTGTTTTTGATTCTGCAACACTATTATTCTTGTTCTTGTTTTGCATGTTCTTGTTCTGTAACCAGGTTTAGTCATGAGTTTTTTTTTTTTTTTTTTTAGTTTTTGATTCTGCAACACTACTGTTCTTGTTCTTGTTCTTGAATTTAAAGTCTTGAGTTCTTGTTTTTGAGTTTATTCTTATAATGTATTTGAGTTATGATCTTGTTGTATATTTATGTTGTATATTTCTTTTGATTGCTCTTGAATTTAGGTTTTTAATTATTTTTGAGATATTTTGGAGTATATAGGATTAAGTTTTTTTTTTTAAAATCTTAAGAACTATACCACGGCCTGTCCCAAACTCAGATAAACGAGTTGGGTTGCGGTAAGTTGATAGCCAATATAAAATCTTTTGTCAAAATAAAATAAAGACAAATAAGAAATTTCTACTTTTACTTTTACAATTAATTTTGACATTATTATTTTCAGCATTACTATTTTTTGATTTTTTTTAATTAAAAATTCTTAGTAAAATTTAGTTTATTGTTAATTAAGTTTATTTTACTACCCTTGTTAGTTAGCGTAAAAATCTATTGTCAAAATACAAAAATCAGAGACCATGAAGATAGGATTTACCTACATACTTGGAATATAGGATCCTTAACCGGCAAATTAGAGGAGATAGGGGAAATGAGTAGAAAAAAGATTAAAATTATGTGTCTACACGAAACTAAATAGGTAGGAGAAAATACTAGAATAATAGTCTTATGAGTATAAACTTTGGTATATAGTTAGAGATAGAATTAGAAATGGTGTAAAAATAATTGTTCATAAAAACTTACATAAGAATATAGTGAAGATAAAAAGAAAGAAAAATATAATTTTATTTGTCAAGATGGTTAATGGAAATGACATTATTAACATAATCAGCGTATATGTACCCCAAATAGGTATAAATGCAATTAGTAAAAATCAATTTTGAGAAAATTTAAATGAATTTATACAAAATATACCTAGTACAGATAAATTATTTATTGAAAGATATCTTAATGGATATGTAAGGGAGAATAATGAAAAATTTGAAACTGTACATGGAAACTTTGGTTTTGGTAGTAGAAATGAGGCGAGGAAACCATTCTAGAGTTTGTTACGTTATTTGACCTGATACTCATTGATGGGACATGGCCCAAAAGTCCAGACCAAAAGAGTCAACTCTCAAGGAGCCCACTAAGGCACCTACGAACCGGTACCTAACGACCATCATGATAATTTATCGAATGGCCATAACCGCCCAGATGATCTACCGAGGGGTCTCAATTGTCCGGATCTACCGAACGATAGGGGCTCAGTCGTCCCGCCAGTCGAACGATAACTAGTCAAAAGGTAATCGTCCCGATCGGGCAAACCAACATCGACTCTTCAAACGAACGAATCATGAAGGTCCCTTAATCGATCGAGTGATTCTAAGGAAAGTCAAAGCTTCCTTATCTTCAGTCTCTCATTTCATAACGGTAAATTTCGGATCTTTCAAATAAGGAAATCACCACTTCCGAAAATGGTAGCACTTTCGATAAATGGGAATCGTAATCAATTCATAATATTTACTCCAAAATTTCCGGATCAGTTCGATAAGGAAGGTAAGATTGGAGTCCCAGCGAGGCACATCTCTCAAAGGTATAAGTGATCCCAAAACTTTCAGAACAAGGTACGTTCTCTAAGCCTAACATAGGGGGCACACTGATCACAGGGAACGACCTTCCCTCAACTCTTAGTCTGTTTCTTTCAATCAAAAACCACTCTTTACTAACTTGAGCGTCAGAGCCTCCCTGCTGGAGCACCCTCCGGCGGTTTTTGCAAGTGCATCCACCAATTGACGGCTACTGTTTGAGTCAAGAAAGAGCTGGTATCTGTGGAGCCATAACCCAACTCCAACAGATTGACGCCGTACGTGAGAACTGACTAGAGTAATTTTCGTTGTTATTTTGACAGTCATGCTTCTAAGGACTAGAGCGTCTTGGAGAGCC
Organism: Dillenia turbinata; assembly: GCA_037126225.1. Lineage (NCBI taxonomy): Eukaryota > Viridiplantae > Streptophyta > Magnoliopsida > Dilleniales > Dilleniaceae > Dillenia > Dillenia turbinata. The sequence continues at coordinate 17,299,368 of JBAMMX010000008.1, read as the reverse complement.
ACCCCTGCTGTAGGAGGGCAAATCCTATGCCTGCCGAACCTACCGTTCCTCCAGAACAACGAGTTATGGCCTCAGGACCAGAACGGGCAGACCAGCCTCAAATGCAAAGGTTAGTATCTAGAGTCCAAAGAATGAGCAAACAGTTGGAAGGACTCAGTCGAGCTCTCGGGCCAGATAACCATTCATCTGTTGCAGAATCTGAATATAAGCAACCACCCATACAAGAATTCCCGGAACCATCGGCGGCCTCCCAATACGACCCCCAAGATCTGAAAAGGCAGATTGAACAACTCGTGGACGCTGAGCTTAAAAAAGCGGGCGTGAAAGATATGGAAGATCCCTTACGCTTCCTAGGCGAATTGTCATTCGATGCAAAGATCTTGTCAGAACCAACGCCAAGGGATATTCTTCTACCCCCCATGGAGCGGTACGACGGGATAAATGACCCCCACGACCATTCCGCCCATTTCATAACAGTTATGGTCTCTAGAGACCTCTCGGATGTCGTAATGTGTAAATACTTTTCTACCACTCTTAAGGGTAACGCCCTAGTCTAATTTAATTCTCTTCCCCCGTTCAGTATCAAGAGCTTCACGCAACTTCGACAACAATTTGAGATCCACTTTGTAATCAGTCGAGGGGCTAAACGGAAATCTACATCTCTCTTGTCATTGCATCAATGGAAAGAGGAATCTCTCAGGAACTTCATGGAGAGATTTAAGACAGAAATGCTGAAGGTCCCTGATCTGGACCATAACATCGCTTTGGCCGCACTCCTAACGGGCCTGCGCTCCTCTGAGTTTTATTCCCGAGTGGAGAAATATATTGCTGCGGAAGAAGCAGAGGCCTTTGATCGACAAAAGGGTCGCTATGGCAGAAAAGAACGCAGCCGTTCGCCACACCGGCCTTCCCCGAAAAGATGCAAACCAAGAATTCTGCCCTCGCAAAGGTTCAGCGTTTATACTCTGTTGAATAAAACCCCAAGTAGGGATTTGTATCAAATAAAGAACAAGTCATACGTTAGATGACCCCTGCGCCCGGCAGAAGAAGATCTTAAGAAAGACAAGTCTAAATACTGTCATTTCTATTAGGACTATTGCCATACGACCAATGAGTGTAAAAGACTCAAGGATGAGCTGGAATTATTGATCCGCAGCGAAAACTGCAGAAGTTCATCAGTATATAAGGAAGGAATCTGCCTTCCGCTATCAGGCGTGACGCACCAAGGGAGAATGAACTGCCGCATAGGCCAGATTCCAGACCATCGCGCGAGGAACTAGGAGGAGTGATCTTTCAAGCCCACAATGAAGACGGTTAGCATGAGCCATACATTCCCGCTAGCATCTGCCCAGCATATGACCCGGATTTCCCTGCACTCTTCCTTTAATGAAAGTTTCGATATTCTCTACTAACTGCGCGTGACATGGAACTTTAAATCACCTTCGAACGAATGTGTCACTAATATGGGATGGAACTCCCCAAATGGGCGGATACGGCCCTACCTCCTAAAGTCTCTAATTGACCAAAGGGTCTCAACCGCCCAGATTCTTCCAAATGAATGTGTCACTAATATAGGATGGAACTCCCCGAACGGGACGGACACAACCCTAACTCCTAAAGTCTCTAATCAACCGAAGGGTCTCAGCCGCCCAAATTCTTCCGAACGAATGTGTCACTAATATGGGATGAAACTCCCCGAACGGGCGGATACGGTCCTACCTCCTAAGTCTCTAATCGACTGAAGGGTTTCAGCCACCCAGATTCTTCCAAACAAATGTATCACTAATACGAGATGGAACTCTCTGAACGGGCGGACACGGCCCTACCTCCTAAAGTCTCTAATCGACCGAAGGGTCTCAGCCGCCCAGATTCTTCCGAACGAATGTGTCACTAATATGGGATGGAACTCCCCGAATGAGCGGGCACGACTCTACCTCCTAAAGTCTCTAATCGACCGAATGGACTCAGCCGCCCAGATTCTTCCGAACAAATGTGTCATTAATATGGGATGAAACTCCTTGAAAGGACGAACACGACCCTAATTCCTAAGGTTTTTAACCGATTGAAGGGATTCAGTTACCCGGACCTTCCAGAATGAGTACATCACTAAAGTTGGAATAAAATTCCCCGAATAGGCAAACATGACTGTGAAAGTCCCTCACTGAACACTAGATCCTGATCAGTCAGGTACACCATGGAAGAATGAAATTCTAATCAGACTAGTGGACGAAACCTTCAAGGGTTCTTTACTAAAAAATCATTACATACCAATGAGTTGGGGAACAAAACATTCCCTCAGAAGACACAAAAATACAAGAAATCAAAGGAAGCGCCAAAAGCAACTTAGGTGGAATCCGAACCCACTAACTCCTCAAAAGGAGGAAGAGTTTCGTACTGCCCGACTTTTCGGAAAATTTCCTCGGCACACTTCAAACATTCGAGCAGCCTACGTTGAGAAAGTTGAAAGCTGACAGTATCTTTGGCAGTGGAAGCTTTGCGATCAGCTATCTCTCGCTCGGCACTCCGAAGAGACTCCTCCCGAACGTGAGCTAATGTCTCAACGGCTATTAATCGCGCCCCTCGAATGCACGCCTCTGCTTCCAATTCTTTGCAATGAGCTTGAGCTAAAGAAAGGTCTTCACGAAGGCGCTTGATCTGCTCATCTTTTTCCTCTCTGATGGTCTTCCTCTAATTCTCCAAAGCGTCCCTCAGCGCTAGTACTCGGTCACCCATATGAGAAAACTGCTTATCATGCTTTGCTCTCAATTTCCTTTGAAGTTCAGTCAAGGCACAGGCATAAAAAGAGGTGAGCTTATCAGAATTGTCGGGTAACAAGAACCCAACGTAGTTCAAATGAAAGAGATACTTACCGTAAGATAGAGAGAATCGATGGCCTTGTTAATATGATTCGGAGGCATCGATCGAAGAGCAAGCTGCGGAAGGAACTCGAACCGCTCGGCCAGTTGTAGCGCCGATTGAGGATTTATAAAATTAAATTGATGACTCCCCACACCGATCGCCACTGACCCCTCCTCAAAATCCTCCTCCTCTGCCATTGCGAGTGACTCAATTCGAATAGACAGTGGGGTATTACACTCCTCGAGTATATCTTGCGGGAAATACCCAGACTCCTGAGGAGACCGTCCCGACGCTCCCTTTGAAGTAGGGGGAGAAACATGTGTTGTCGGGACCTCTTCTCGCCACTGAGAGGATGGGTACGAAGCACTTCCAGTCATATCTAAGGGGCCCTCCTCCGAAATACCTTTCTCCCCAACTCCAATGGACGTACCCGAAATCACTGGATTATCGACTGGCAAATCCTATTCTGTCTCGGAATGGACCAAAAAGCTCACAGCCTCCAATTTTTGCTGACCCCCTTCTTCCACAGGAAGACCAGACGGTCTAGCTCTCAATCTTTTCTGACGAGACTCGACAAACAAATCACCCGCACTCCTATTCACATTTGGCCGCATTTCCCGATCGGTAAAATCTCCTGGAGAAGATGAGAATTTACGACCGACACAGAATCAACCCACGATACTCCTTTCAAGCCAATAGAAGGGGCCTAGTGACTCGTCTCGAATCACCCTTAAGCAAGCCAGACAATATCAACATTTCGTCCTCCACCAACCATCTACCCATAAGCTCCTACGCTGGGCCTCATAATAATAGGCCACAACACGCAAAAAATGGGAGTGGCGAAGAAGAGGAGGGATTTTCTCTTTCAAAAAGGGCACTTGGTTGGCGTCCTGAAATGTAGGAAGGAAATTCCTGTTCAGAAATCTGTTGAAGAAAAACTTTCGTATCCAATGTTTATCCTGAGACTCACTATAGAAAAATTTCCAGCGAGACTCCCGGCGGGTTTGAAGCTTATACCAACCATGAGTAAACCCTTTGGAGCTACATCACCCTAAGGAAAACAGAGCGCCTAAAATCTCCAGGTCAAAACGAATACGGAAAAACCCTAACAGGGAAATTAGGGTAATCACAAATCGCCAAGCACTTGGAATGAGTAGTGAGGGGTAAATGTTCCAATACCTTAAAACCTCTGTCAGTGGGCCCGTATATGGAATCTTCAAGCCGTATTTCACAAACTGTTTGTACATCGGAACACAACCCTCGGGGGCAAGACTTGCTCTATCCCCTTTGTCGGGCAATATGAATTCGAAGTCGCTTCTGACATTGCCTTTTGAACTTCTATCAGATTCTCTTCGGTCATGGTATTCTGAATATTGTCTATACCACGCGATGAGGAGGTGCCTATCGATATTTTTGTTGGAAGAAAAAGCTTTTCGAGGAAAATGTGAAAAGTGATATTTCCTAAGGAACATAAACTCTTGCGAGACGTGGGGGAGACGGTTCGTGGAAATCTAAGCGGCGCAAGTCAAATTAAAAAAGAGACACTCCTTTCTCGAAGATTATCACTCATGACGTTTTTTTTTCTAAGAAGACCATGAGTCAGGGGCAAGTGATGGGACATGGTCCAAAAACCCAGACCAAAAGAGTCAACTCTCAAGGAGTTCACGAAGGGCACCTACGGACCGGTACCTAACGACTGTCATGACAATCTATCGAAGGGTCATAGCCGCCCAGATGATCTACCGAGAGATCTTAGTCGCCCGGATCTACCAAACGATAAGACCTCAGTCGCCCCGCCAACTGAACGATAACTAGCCAAAAAGTAATCGCCCCGATCGGGCAAGCCAACATCGACTCTTCAAACGAACGAATCATGAACAATCGATCAAGCGATTCTAAGGAAAGTTAGAGTTTCCTTATCTTCAGTCTTCCATTTCATAACGATAAATCTTGGATCTTTCAAGTAAAGAAAGCATCACTTCCGAAAATGATAGCTCTTTCGATAAGTGAGGATCGTAATCAATTCATAATATTTAATTCTGGGATTCCCGGATCAGTTTGATAAGAAAGGTAGAGTTGGAGTCTCCAGCGAGGCACGTCTCTCAGAGGTTTAAGTGATCCCAAAACTCTCAGAACAAGGTACGTTATCTAAGTCTAACACAGGGGACATACTGATCACAGGGAACGACTTTCCCTCAATTCTCAATTTGTTTCTTTCAATCAAAAACCGTTCTTTACTGACTTGAGCGTCGGAGTCTCCCCGCCGGAACACCTTCTGGCAGTTTTTGCAGGCGCATCCACCCATTGACGGTTACTTTCGGGTCAAAAAGGAGCTGGTATCTGTGGAACCATAACCCAACTCCAACACTCATAAACACTTTTTTTAAGAAAAGAGAATCGCATATAATTACATATAGAAGTGGGTTGAATACTAACTAAATAGACTTTTTCTTATTAGGAGGAGTGACAAAATGACTTGTAAAAATTGTAAGGTTGTATCAGAGGAAAGTGTAATAACTCAGTATATATTTTTAATTGTAGATATGTGTGTGTCTAAAAGGCAAAACAAATATCGTCTGTTGGTAGAGCCAATAGTTAAGTGGTATAAATTAAAAGAAGAAAATGTAACAATTTTTAGAGAAAAATTAATATAAGGATCAACTTGGTCATCTAATGATGATTCAGAAATTATGTGAATAAAAATGTTTAATAACATTAAGAATATAGGTATGGAGGTTCTTAGAGTATATAGAGGGCAGACTTCAATAGGTAATGAGTCATTGTGGTAGAATAAGGAATTCCAAACTGTTATACGAACAAAACAGGAGTGTTATGGAAATGTTAAAAATAGGAAAAATAATAAGATATTTGAAATATATAAAAATGTAAAAAAAAAAAAGTGAAAAAAATTATCTAAGAATCTAAAAATAAAGTATATAATGAATTATATAACAAATTAGAAACTAAAGATGGGGAGAAAGAAATTTACAAAATGGCCAAATTAAGGGAAAGAGATGAAAAAGATTTAAATAGTGTTTGGTGCATCAAAAGTGAGGTTAATAGTATACTTGTGATGGATGGGGATATAAGAAAGCATTGAATGGATTACTTTGATAATTTGTTCAATGTGGAGGGTACAAAAGATATCGGTAATTTCACGATACCTGTAGAAGATATCAATAGAGATTTCAAATATAAGATTCGTTCTCATGAAGTAAAGAAAGTTTTAAAGAGAATGAAAAATAATAAAATTTTAGAACCCGATGGCATCCCTATTGAAGTGTGGAAATGCTTGGAGGAGGTCGGGATAGCAATGTTAACAGATCTATTTAACAAAATTTGGAAAATTAAGAAAATACCCAAAGTATGGAGGGAGAGTACATTTGTATCATTATATAAGAATAAAGCGGATATACAAAATTGTTTCAATTATAGGAGAATTAAATTTATAAATCATATTATGAAATTATGGGAAAGAGTGATTGAATATAGCCTGAAATTGGAGAGATAAACGTGTCTCAAAATCAATTTAGATTTATACTAGAAAAATCCACTATCGAAACAATCTACTTACTGAAACATTTGATGGAGACATTTAGAGTATAGAAAAGAAATCTACATATGATATTTATTGACGTAGGAAAAGTGTATGATAGGCTTCCAAAAGACTATTATGGTGGGCGTTGATGAAAAATGAGATTTTCATCAGATACATCAATTTTATTAAATATATGTATGATAGAGTTGTCACCAATGTAAAAAATTACTGGGGGGTAAGTGATATGTTTCTAATAAACATTAGACTACACTAGAGATCGACATTAAATCCAATTCTGTTTGAAATAGTGATAGATGAAGTCACAAAGAGTATCCAAAATAAAATACCATGGTGTATACTCTTTGTAAATGATATAGTATTAATAGATAAAACTAAAGAAGTTATTAGAACTAAATTAGAGTTATGAAGGGATACGCCAGAGTTCAGAGGATTCAGATTGAGCTAATCTTAAAAAGAGTACATGAAATACACATTTAGTGATAATTATCAGAATGATAAAAAAATGATTAGTTTAAAAGGATATGATATATCAAAAAGTGAACGTTTTAGATATCTTAAGTCCATTATTCAAAATGACGGTAATATAGATAGGGATATAAATCATAAGATCCAATCAGGTTGGATGAAATGGAGAAGAACATTTAGAGTTTTTTGTGATCACATGATACCACTCCATTTGAAAGGAAAGTTTTATAAAACGACAGTAAGACCTATATTACTGTATGGTACCAAATGTTGAACCATTAAACAAAAATAAAATCAGAAAATGACTATAACTAAGATTAGAATGGTAAGGTGAATGTGTGGTAAAATTAGGAAAGATAAAATTAGAAATGAAGAGATACGCACTAAATTAGGAATGATCTCAATTACGGATAAGATGTGAGAGTATCGTTTGAGGTAGTTTAGGTATGTGCAACAAAAATCTAAATATGTACCACTTAGGGGAATCGAGAGTTTAAATATAAAAGATTTAGTAAAATGACGAATTAGAGTATTAAAAATTTGAATGCAATAAATTCGTAAAGATATGACAATTAAGGGGTTAACTAAAAAGATGATTTCAGATAAGAATGAGTGGCATATGAGAATTAGACCAAATTAAATCATCAATTTTCGTATTATAAAGTGTATTTAGATAGTGTGTGTGCTTTTTTTTTCATCTTATATTTGTCTCTCAGGTAATGTAACCAGTCTCAAATTTTGAGATTAATATTCAAATTATTGTTATTGTTGTAGAAATATTCAGTCACAATTCAAATATAATTATTACTCAACTCCAGTGTTAAATTAAAGCATTTTAATATAGAGGTGACCACCGGACACAGTTCAGCCCAGGACCGGTATATCCCTTTTTTTGTTTATTAAATTCCCCCTAACTTTAGCATTATGGCTCTAGTTTGTTCAATGTTCTTCTCTTCTTCCATGAATTTCACGGAAAGATCATTGATTCAAAGAACGTAGTTGATGGGACGTGGCCCAAGACCCAAACCAAAAGAGTCAGTTCTCTAAAGGTCTACGAAAGGTGTCTGTCAATCAGTATCTAACGCCCACCACAATAACTTACCGAAAGGTCATAGTCGCCCCGATCAATCTACTGAAAGGCGTTAGTCGCCCGAGTCAACCGAACGATAGGGTCTCAGTCGTCCCGTTAACCGATCGTGACTCATCGAGCAGAGACAGTCACCTCGATCAATTAAGCAAATGTCAGCCCTCTAACCGGACAAGTCTCGAAGGCCCCTTATCGGTCAAGCGATCGATTAGTACGCAACATTCCAAACGATTCTAAAGGAATGTCAGAATTTCCTTAATTTCAGTCTCCTATTTCATAACGGTAAATCTTGGATCTTCCAGATAAGGAAGGCATCTCTCTCGAAAATGGAAGTTTTCCCGATAAATGAGGATCGTGATCAATTTAGAATATTAACCCCCAAGATTCTCGGATCAGCTCAATAAGGAAGGTAGGGTGGAAATCATTCAGCGGCGCACGATTCTCACAAGTATAACAGATCTCAGAACTCTCGACGTCAGGTAGGTTCTCTAGGCCTAACACTCTAGGCACACAAAACACAGGGAACAACCTTCCCTCAATTCTCAGTCTGTTTTTCTTTCAAACTAAAACCGCTCTTTACTGACTTAAACGTCGGAGTCTCCCCGCCGGAGCACCCTCCGGCGATTTTGCAGGTGTATCTACCCATCGACGGCTACTGTTCGAGTCAATAAGGAGTTGGTATCTACGGAGTCATAATCCACCTCCATCAGATTGGCGTCGTCCGTGGAAAACAGACTAGAGTAATTCCCTACGGTTATTCTGATAATCATGCCTCCGAGAACTAGAGCATCATCAAAAATCGCTCCTCTTGCCGAAGGGCGCACGACCACAATTTCTAAAGCCGCTCCCCTTGCAGCGCCTGATCCAGTCACTTGCGATCGGGCAGCTCCCATGAGATCACCTCATCAAGAACGGGCCTTACAACCCACACTCCTTGTCTAACCCATGGCTGACCCTATTTCAGAGTGAATCAATCCCCCCAGATAGAAAGGCTGGAATCTAAATTTCAGGATGTGAGCAGACAACTGGAGAACCTTAGTCACGCCCTCAGACCTGAAGTCCAATCCTCTGTTGGGGGATCTAGACGTCCCCAGCGACGACCATTGCCCTCACGTGGTGAAGCATCTGAAAACTGCAGACCAGTCCCTGATGATATTCGAAAGCAAGTCGAGCAACTGGTAGCCGAGGAACGAAAGCGGGCCAACTCTCAGGGAGACCAAATCCCCTCTTATTCTTATGCTTCACCATTCGACTCCAAGATCTCCTCAGAGCCTATGCCTCACAACGTGCTCCTGCCTCCCATAGAGAGATATAATGGGACAACAGACATCCGAGATCATATGGCCCATTTTATAACCGTAATGATCTCCAAAGACATGCCTGACACAGCCATGTGCAAGTACATTCCCACTACTCTCTCAGGAAATGCACTTACTTGGTTTAATTCTCTCCCACCGTTGAGTATAAAGACATTCTCTCAGTTGCGCGAACAGTTCGAGTCACATTTTGTGATAAGCAAGGGAGTCAAGAAGAAGTCCACTGCCTTGTTATCGCTACACCAAGGTAAAGAGGAATCCCTAAGGAATTTCCTGAAAAGATTCAAGGAGGAGATGATGAGGGTCCCTTCTTTGAATCATTCAATCGCATTGGTTGTGTTATTAACAGGCCTACGGCCTCCGACATGAAGGTGTTTATCATAAAGAAACCCCTTGCTACCATCCAAGAATTTTACGCTCGAGCTGAGAAGTACATCACTGCCGAGGATGCCGAATCATCCGATCATAGAAGAGATCGATCTACTTGTAAAGAACGGAATCAGTCACCCAGGAGGTCTCCGCCCAGGAGAAACCTGATAAAACCTCCTCCTCCGAGGAGATACAACAACTACACCCCATTGAGCGAAACCCCTGGTCGGGTCTTAGCCCTCATCAGAGACAAGCCATACATTCGATGGCCACCACAATCAACCGAGGATGATTCTAGCAAGGACAGAACAAAATACTGTCACTTTCATCGTGACTATGGTCACGAGACCGATGATTGCAAGAAATTAAAAGACGAATTGGAATTCCTAATGCGTGAAGGAAGACTATGGGAGTTTGTCGCCGGGAGGGAAAGAGGTCCTCCCACCGGTTATCGGCGTGAACCGCCACAACGCGACCAAGAGGAGGAACGCCAAGTTACTCGACCTCCGACGGACTGAAGGGATAGGGTAATTCTTCAGGTCCACAATGGGCCAACAAAAAATGAGGCCAGACACCTGATCACACCAATTTTCTATTGTCCAAAGGCAATTCTCCCTACACCACAAGAAATCCTAGCAGCGAGCACCGATAAACAACAAGGTAAAAAGAGGCCTATTATCGGTTTTACCGACAAAGATCTCATTAGGATAAACCCGAACCAGCACGATCCCCTTGTGATAATCGCCAAAATTGGACAATTTGAGGTTCGATGGATCTTTGTCGATCAAGGAGGTGGCTGTAATCTCCTATATCGGGATGCTTTTGGACAAATGAGATTCACTCCTACCGATCTCCAGCCCCACGCGGGCCCAGTTAAAGGGCTATCGGGTAAGTAGATATATTCCGAGGCTATTATCTCTCTCCCGATCACCCTTGGAACACCCCCTAATCATGCGACGGCTCCCGTCATGTTCAATATGGTAGACCTCCCTTTTCTCTACAATGTCATCTTGGACAGACCAGATCTAAACACCTTGGAGGTTTTGCCCAGCACCAAGCATATGAAAATCAAATTTAGAACATCGTCGGGGATTGGGACTCTATCCTGTGAGCTGGAGCCTTCTACTTCCACTCCTAAGTAGCCATCGAATTTTATTGCTGGTGTTTTTCTAAGTTGTAAGGATATTTCTCAAGTTCTTGAAACTACTTGTTAATAGATCTTTTACATCTTCATGTTCTGATCCTATCGCTTAGAGGGCCTCAATCGCCCGGAATCTATCATTTGTACGCGTCGTCAATAGGGGATGTAACCTCCCAGATGGATAGACGCGGTCCAACCATTTAAAACTTTCCTATTGCTCGGAGAGCCTCAGTCCCCCGGGATCTATCATTCGTACGCGTCGTCAATAGAAGATGTAACTCCCCAGACGGGTGGACGCGACCCAACCATTTAAAAATTTCCTATCGCTCGGAGAGCCTCAGTCGCCCGATACCTATCGTTCGTACGCGTATTCAATAGGGGATGTAACTCCCCAAACGGGTGGACGCGGCCCAACTATTTAAAAATTTCCTATCGCTCGAAGGGTCTTAGTCGTCTGGGACCTATCGTTCGTACGCGTCATTAATAAGGGATGTAACTCTCCGAACGGGTGGACGCGGCCCAACCATTTAAAAATTTCCTATCACTCGGAGGGCCTCAGTCGTCTGGGACCTATTGTTCATACGCGTCGTCAATAGGAGATGTAACTCCTCGGACGGGTAGACGCGGTCCAACCATTTAAAAATTTTCTATCGCTCGGAGGGCCTCAGTCGCCCGGGACCTATCGTTCGTACGCGTCGTCAATAGGGGATGTAACTCCCTGGACGGGTGGACGTGGTCCAACCATTTAAAAATTTTATATCGTTCGGAGGGTTTCAATCGCCTGGGATCTATTATTCATACGCGTCGTCAATAGGGGATGTAACTCCCTGGACGAGTAGACGCGGCCCAACCATTTAAAAATTTTCTATCGCCCGGGACTTATCATTCGTACGTGTCGTCAATAGGGGATATAACTCCCCGGACAGGTGGACGCGGCCTAACCATTTAAAAATTTACTATCGCTCGGAGGGTCTCAGTCTCCTGAGACCTATCGTTCGTACGCGTCGTCAATAGGGGATGTAACTCTCCGGACGGGTGGACGCGGCCAAATCATTTAAAAATTTCCTATCGCTCGGAGAGTCTTAGTCACCCGGGATCTATCATTTGTACGTGTCGTCAATATGAGATGTAACTCCCCGGACGGGTGGACGCAACCCAACTATTTAAAAATTTCCTATCGCTCGGAAGATCTCAACCGTCCGGGACCTATTGTTCGTACGCGTCATCAATAGGGGATGTAACTCTCCGGACTGGTGGACGCGGCCCAACCATTTAAAAATTTACTATCGTTCGGAGGGTCTTAGTCACCCGGGACTTATCGTTCGTATGCGTCATCAATAGGGAATGTAACTCCCCGAATGGGTGGACGCGACCCAACCATTTAAAAATTTCCTATCGCTTGGAGGGCTTCAGTCGCGAGGGACTTATCATTCATATGCGTCATCAATAGGGTATATAACTCTCCAGACAGGCGGACGTGGTCCAACCATTTAAAAATTTCCTATCGTTCGGAGGGACTCAGTCACCCGGGACCTATCGTTCGTACGCATCATCAATAGAGAATGTAACTCCCCAGACGGGTGGACGCGACCCAACCATTTAAAAAAATTTTCTATCGCTCGGAGGTCTCAGTCACCCGGGATCTATCATTCGTACGCGTCATCAATAGGAAATGTAACTCCACGGATGGGTGGACGTGGTCCAACCATTTAAAAAAATTTTCTATCGCTCGGAGGGTCTCATTCGCCTGGGATCTATCATTCGTATGCAACAGGGAATGTAACTCTCCGGACGGGTGGACGCGGCCCAACTATTTGAAGATTCCCTATCGTACGGAAGATCTCAGCCGCTCGGCCCCTGTTGATCATGCACTTTACTGAGGAGTGGTGCAGCCTTTCAAACCAACGAGCATGGTCATCCCGTTGAAGAGTTTTGAGTCGGGCGAAATATCTAAGTCCCCTTAATTCTACTGAGACAATGCAGTAAGAAACGAATAATATGACTTCTATCGACAAAATACAAACGAAAGCCATACTACGAAAGCCATACAAGAATTTTTCATTAAACAAACGAAAGCCACTTGGTACAGAAACTCGAGTATAAATTATACAGTCGGATTTTGAGTATCAATCTCTTCTTCGATTAAGGGCAAAGCATCGCTTAGACCCATACTATGGACTATCTCTTCGGCGTACTTTAATCTCTCGGTTAGCCTATGCTGGGAATCCTTGTGGAGGATAGCTTTCCTTGCGTGGGACTTCTCAAACTCTGCTATCTTACGTTCCGCCGTTCGCAGAGATTCCTCACGAAGTTGAGCCAACTTTTTATGCACCAGGACCTCTGACTTCAACCTTTTGCATTGCCCTTGGCACTGAACCAATTCTGATCAAAGGGATCTCAACTCTCTTCCTTCTGACTGAGTAGGGCACCAGATGTGTTTTCAATGGCCAAGGTCTCTCCTTCCTGAAGGGAGACTGATTCCCACAGACGGGTTAACTCAGAGAGTCATCCCTCTAAATGGCTTATCACCTGCTTCCCCTGCTATCTCTGAAATCGAGCAAGGGCCATGGTCTGCGAAGAAAACCAAGTTAACAAATGATAAAAGAGGAAGAAGAACTCGAAAGATGCGATTAGAATATTACCATCAAACCTAAGGACTCAAGAGCTCCACCAACCTATTCGTAAGACATTCTATGAAAATCAAACTCACAGCGATGGAAGTCAAATTGGCCAGCAATATGCTCTGCTTCTGCCAGATCCATGTAGCTATGCTGCATGTCTTCAGCACAAACTGCAACGGTTTCACGCTCTTTTGAACTTTTCTTGCCATCGAAAAACCGAATAGGGATAAAGGATAAAGAAGGCGCTCCCTCAAGAACTTTGCGTTTTACCTTGCGCATAGGCCAGACCGGAACAGCGGAAGAACGTCCTGCCATTTTGTCTCTCACAGCCCGAGAAATATTCATTCTCGCTCCAACATTGATTGAAGGAAGATCTCCGGCTCCTCCTAAATCGTCCGCATTAACACTTGCTTCACTCGATGGATTGCCTTCACCTGGGGTGGCTCCCTCTATCGGTATAACAGTTATCGAGTCCGGGCACTTGGACGAAACCCCCAGCACAGACAGGGGCAAGGAAATCCCCCTCCTTTTCACCAAAGAGGGTGGCGACCTGCGAAAGTCTCAATCACCCTTGAAGAAGACTTAAGTAGGGCCTCAGACGTCCCGAGATCCTCCTGAAGAGGTCTTTTCACGTTATGTCGAGTCAACTTGTCAATAGTGATATTCTCCAACAAGACGTTATCAAAATGACTCAAATAATCGACTAGTTCGATTTTCGCTCTCCCCAACAGAAGGGGCCAATCAACTATTCTCTTTTCCCCGAGCAGTAAACCAGTTAGGAATAACATCTGGTCGTCCAGCAAGGACTCGACCCATATGCTCCGACTGGTGGACTTGCAATAGCCGCTAATCGACCGAATAAAACGGCCGTGCTTCGAAACAGTCGGGGGATTCAGCTCCACAGAGGGCACCCCGTCAGCCTTGGGAAGTCAAGGCATGCGATCCCTATCCAAGAACTCAACAAAAAAGAACTTTTGCATCCAACTCTTATCGACAAAGTCTTTATAAAAAAACCTCCAACAGGACTCAGGCCGGGTCTATAGCTTGTACCACCCTTTGGTCGGCCCATTACTCACACACCTCATCAGAATAAAAATTGAAGACAAGATGTCAAAATCAAAACGAAAACGACAAAACCCTAATAAGAAAGCCACCGCGACTGCTAGCCGCCAAGCACTGGGAATCAAGAGAGTCGGGAATATGTTCTATTGATGCAGAACTTCAGAAAAAGGACCCATATATGGAATCTTCAAACCGTACTTGACCGATTGAATATACATTGGCACACAGTTTTTTTGTGCCCTATTAGTCCTATCAACCTCTGTAGTGGACAACAGAGAATAATCGTCCCCGAACAGCATCTCAATTTGCATTTCTTGGAGTTCTTGTGCTAACATGATGCTCGTAACGTCACCAATGTTCGGAAAAGCCTGAGAAACAAATATCTTTGTTATGACTCTTTGACAAAGGGAGTAAAAAGGTGGAAAAGATGTTAGTATAGAAAAGCTGTAATGAGAAAAATCCCTATGGGATGTGCGAGAAATGGTTTACGAAGACCAAAGCGACAGCTGCCGTATTAAAAGGCCCTCGAACTTCTGTTTTTAAATCATGACTCATGGCGCCTCTTTCCAAGAAAACCATGAGTCAGGGACAAATGATGGGACGTGTCCCAAAACCCAAACCAAAAGAGTTAGTTCTCTAAAGGCCAACGAAAGACGCCTACCAATCAGTATCTAACGTCCACCATAATAACCTACCGAAGGGTCATAGTCGTCCCGATCAATCTACTGAAAGACCTTAGTCGCCCGAGTCAATCGAATGATAGGGTCTTAGTCGCCCCGTTAACCGATCATGACTCATCGAGTAGAGACAGTCACCTCGATCGATTAAGCAAATATCAGCCATCTAACCGAACAAGTCTCGAAAACCCCTTATCGATCAAGCGATCGATTAGTACACAGCGCCCCAAACGATTCTAAAGGAATGTCAGAATTTCCTTAACTTCAGTCTCTTATTTCATAATGGAAAATCTTGGATCTTCTAGATAAGGAAGGCATCCCTCCCGAAAATGGAAATTTCCCGATAAATGAGGATCATGATCAATTCGAAATATTAACTCCCGAAATTCTCGGATCAACTCGATAAGAAAGGTAGGGTGGAAGTCATTCAGTGACGCACGATTCTCACAGGTATAAGTGATCTCAAAACCCTCGACGCCAGGTAGGTTCTCTAGGCCTAACACTCTAGACACACAGAACACAGGGAACAGTCTTCCCTCAATTCTCAGTCTGTTTTTCTTTCAAACGAAAACTGCTCTTTATTGACTTGAGCGTCGGAATCTCACTGCGAACACCCTCCGACGGTTTTGCAGGTGTATCCACCCATCGACGGCTACTGTTTGAGTAAAAAAGAAGCTAGTATTTGCGAAGTTATAATCCACCTCTATCAGTAGTAAAGCCCCCGTTTTCTGTTTATAGATTAAAACTAAGCCAAAAAGCAACAGAAATATGGAATATGACTTGGTCGGCCTTTATGATTCTAGGACTTTTTTTTTATTTATATGTAAATAATTATAAATAGAATGAAATAAAATAAATAATTATTTATGTGGCGTTGAAGGGACTGTCATTCCGATACTTAGATGCCAAGTCGGCAAGATTATATGAAGATTGCACAATCGATCTTTTCGTGAAGATTACATCTTCAAGGCTTCCGTAAAGAGAGAGAAGAAAACATTGATCTATACCTCTCCAATCCACTGGGAATCTCTCGGCATTCTCTCTTCCACCCGCTGAGTGATCGGGTGATAGAGAGGGCCAAAAGAGAGAGAGAGAGAACTCGATTGTGAAGGCCAAGGAATTGAGGTGGAGACACCGAGAGCACCGGAGAATAATAATAAAACACTAAAGTAGAAGAATAAGTTGCCGATTTTGTGATTTTCTTTTCTTAAAATTACCACCCTAGTTTCGATGAAAATAGATTCATTATCAGTTTAAGAAGGTGTATAATAATAATAATAATAATAATGCAGAATCTTTTAACAAGTGCATTTTTTATATTTTCCTAATAATGGTTGCTAAAATCAAGATGAATTATACGATTTCTGCTCTTATAAAATCTTGTCATTCAACATAAATAACATGGTCCGGTAAAGCTCACAAAGACATAAATCTTGTTTTTTTTTTTTTTTTTATTCGAATTTTGTGAAATTAATTGTTTTGAACTTTTATTTAATAATTAACGTAAGGCAATTGAGTGATAGTTTAGAACAACATTTTTTGTTCATGTTAGCACCCAAGTTAGAAGCTTTGGTCGGTACCAATATTAGTCGACAATAGTTTGTAAATTAGCCAATCAGAAGACAAGAGAGTCAGCCGATTCGACATTTTTTTCCCTTTTTTTGGGTGATGGGCTGGTGCCCAAGGGACAAAACAAACAAAACAGGCTCAACGAAACAAACTACAATCTCAGTCGATTTGATTTGAGAACAGTGACTTGTTGGCTGATTATTGTACCGAAGCAAATGGGATACGCGACTTCGAAAGAGAGGCAGTTAAAGGAAGCTTCAATCTCTAAAAATTAGGAATGGTGGTGAGATTAAAGAAAGAGATTGGCTCACTTGGTTCATTGCTCGGCTGATAAGTTTTAAGGAGATAATTTAATAATTATAATTTTCTCTCTTAATTCAATGATTTTAAATTTAAATCTTAATATAACAAAAAAGAAATAATTCTATTAATAAAACACGAGTTTTGATCGTCTTCTCTCCAAGATTTTTGTGAGGAAGATGTTGAAATGCAATTCTATAAAATAAGAAGTAATGATCTAAGAATGTACACATCTCCAAGAGTGATAAATTTCTTTTGATTTTATATCTTTATTTTTAGTTTCCTTCGGTTTCATGCACTTCTCCCTATCATTTATTCATTTCTAGTTGTTTTCTTCATCAGATTTCAACACTTCTGATCAAGAGCAAATATTAATTATAATCTTTTCTAAAAAAAAAAAAATAATTGCAATTTGTATTCTCCCTATTGATTTATTTTTTATTATAACAAAAATCAAATCCTGAATCATGAGATTAGGAGAAAAGGGTTGTTGCCACTGGACTGTCCCTTAATGACCTCCCTATTGATTTTATTATAATACAATATATGTTTCCAACCATAATAAAAATCTCCAACCATCACATAGACCTACTTTTAAAAGTTTTTTTGGAGCATCTTGGAAATCCATATTTGGTGAAAAGAGTTACTTTAAGACTTGATTATAACAAAAAAAAGTGTAAATCAAACAAAATTAAACCATAAAAAATAGTTGAATAGTGAAAAATAAATATATAATACAAAATATAGATATAGATTAGATCATCCTTTAAGACTTGATTATAGGTAGTAATAAAGGAATTTAGGGGGTTAAAAAGAAATATATATTTTTTAAAATTTTGGATTAATGCCAAATGATTTTTGTTTAAGGATCTTGGACGGCCCAAATTAATATATCGATAAAAGCATTTTTTTTCCCTCAATACTTAAGTTTAGTTTGATTGGGGTGAAAAGTGAAATGAAAAGGGGAGTGGAAGTAAAAGTGGAAGGAAATTGGAGATTTCACTTGTTTGGTAAGGATGTAAAAGTCGAGGGAAAGTAAAAGTAGGGTGTAATTCATTTTCCTTTCTCTTATAAATCATTTCTGTCTTAAAGTGGATGGAAATAGAAAGAAATGAAATTTTTAGACGATTTTGCATTTATTTCTTTTTCATATTTATGAAATTATCCATTATTTTTTACTATTATAATTTTATTTAATATAAAGTAATAAAATTTAATTTTTTTTGTCAATTTCTTTGGACAAATTATTTTTTCTTATTTTACTTTTTTTTTACTCTTTCTACTTTTTTATATTAATATTCTAATTTTATTTAATATAAAATAACTTTAAAAATAATTTATAAAAAATAAGAAAAATACATTAAATAATTATTTTTAGAAAAAAAATATTTTTTAAAAAATATTTTACATTAAAAAATAAAAAAAATATAGTAATAAATATTAAAAATATTATTTTTTAAAGATAGAATAGTAAATTAGGTATTACTTTTTGTCACTTTTCATTCAAACCAAATACAAAAAGGTATCACTCATTTCCTTCCCTTCCATCCCTACCAAACAAAACCAAAGGAAATGTATTTATTTCCATCATGTGAAATAAATTTTCTCCTTTCTCATCCCCTCTCCCTCCGCAAACCAAACTTACCCTTAGATACTTAAAACTATAGTCTAGAAAAGTAATTTGAGTGTTGTAATCCCCTATCGACTAAAAAAAAAGGAAAAACCAATACCTTCAATATGGCATTGAAATGGCTAATAAATATTTTTAAATAAGAGATGATTTGATATTAACTCCAAATTAAGAATTAATTTTATTTTTAACTCCAAAACTAAGTTTTCTTTTTTTAAAAAAATTGTCCATGATATATCTTTTTTGGAATAGCGAATAAAGCTCTTTAAATTCCAAATTAAGAATTAATTATATTTAACTCTAAAATTAAAAATTATTTCTAATAAATCATGGATTATACATCTTTTGGGAATTCTCCAAATAGGACCCAAAAAATTCCATATTATGAAATCTGGTACCACTTTATTCATTTTTATTTATTTTTGGGGTCGAGTTGGTTCATTAACATAACCCAACCGTTAGACGATCGATGAGAAAGAACAATCACACGGCAAATCTACATCTCAAAACGCTCGGCTGAGCAACGCAAAAGGCACAAGGTAACCTTTCGCTACTTCCCACTTGGGCTAGGTTGGACCCAAATAAAATCCATTATCCGTCCGAATCCGAAGTGTTTAAATTGGATTAATTCGAGTTTTTTGTTATATCAAGTCGGATTCGGATCAATAATTAAAAAATCTGAATTAACCCGACCCACCCGAATATATTTGTAAATATGTTATAATTATGTGGATAAAAGTAGGATTAGAGAAAAAAAAATATTTTGTAAAAACCATATTTTTCTTTCTTTTTTGATTTGTATACAGAGTTTTTTTAAAAAATTTTTAAATTTTTTTTTTGAATACTATAAGTATAAGAGTCTTTGGGAAAAAAAATTCTTTGACTTTTACATAGCAAAAAAAAAAAAAAATTCTCCTTGTTATGTTTACTATAAAAAATAATATTTAGATATTATTTTAAATTTTTATATAAAAAATTTTTTTTGATTCGGGTATCCTATGAATTTAAGTAATTTATTTGAATTTAAATTTAGGTTAAAGAAATATAACCCAAATATCTAAAATCGAGTCAAAATGTATTTAGATTGAGAGACCCGACCGGACGCGGCCATACTTGCCACCGTCCGAACGGCATTTTAGGTATTTAACCTCTACACCCCGCGTCCAGTTACTTAAAAATAAAATCATCTCTAGCCCAGCAAAATTTGCGCTTTTACAATCATATTTCTTCGATATCCCCCCCCCCTCGTGATTCCTTTCTCTTCTCGCTCTCATGGCTTCGGAAAATTACGCGGACAAGAACGCCATTTTCAGAAAGCTGAAAGCGAAATCTGAAAACAAGGTCTCTGTCTTTCTCTCTCCCTCTCTCTCTCTCTGATGTTGGATCTGTTGCAGATCTGATGAGATTCGAATTGAGTTTGGTGTTCTGATGTTTGTCTTGTCATTTTGTGTGCAGATGTGTTTCGACTGCAATGCCAAGAATCCGACTTGGGCTTCGGTTACGTACGGGATCTTCCTTTGTATAGATTGCTCTGCCGTTCACCGAAGCCTCGGTGTTCATGTCAGCTTCGTTAGGTAATTTTTTTTGTCATTTTGTGATTGATTAATTTTGGGGAATTAATTTAATTTGCATTTTTGGGGTCATATTACATTCAGTTTAAGTGATCCATATCTTGATTCGGATTTGTAGTTAACGATCAGAATTGATAAAGGTATTATTTGGGAACAATGTGTTTTGTTTGATGCAATGAAATTTGAATACCGTGGAAAATTAGACCTTAATGCGTCTTAAATTAAAGCCACCATCGATAGGGTTGTTCTTGGTATTGCAAATTTGGGTTTCATGCTGAGTATATTTGATTAGATGGTTTTATAGTCATGGGGACTTAATGCGAAGGGAGGTGGCTGCTTTTCATCTTAGATTAGTTTCCTTATTAAAAGGAAAAATGAAGGGGTTGGGATCTGTTGTTTCTCCCTTATGAATATGCTCATATTTCGCTATTATAAGGGTAAGTACGACATTTTGCCTGTAGGTGCACTCTCTCTCTCTTGGTCACTCTTACAGCAAATGGAAGTTACTCATAATACTACTAGGAGTTGTAAATTGGACTGCCAACGTAACAATATCAATAATGGAGTTTAGGAATCTCTACTAAGAAATATATCTTCTCTTAAGACCATCTGTTCCTGTCTTATATGAATATAAGTGGAAGGAAGGATGCAAATGATTTCCTCTCTTTCGTATCATTGCAAATAGTCTTTGCCTCTATTTGTACATGTCAGAACTTCCTCCAAGCTGAGATCCTTAGTGAACTATCTCACCAGTCACCACGACCTACAAAATGTCCACATATAGATTGCTGCGTTTTAATCCTGAGTAGAAACATTAGGTCTGACGATTCAGACTGATGAGTCAGATTTGTGCAGAGAATGTCTAATAGCCAAATGGCACACCTGTTGTACAAATTATCAAGTAGACTGTATCAGCAGAAAGCAATTTTTGAAGGAGCTGCAGAGATCCAAGTGAATGCTATAGTATGGATCTGTAACGTCATCATCTATTCCTTCGTAACTAATTCTGTGAAATAAGATTTCGCAAGGAAACAAATAGATTTGGACTTCTTCCATAGTAATTTGTCCTCTTTCTAAGCTTATATATACCTCCATAGAATTGTGAAGTACTTGCAGCCTTAATATTGTGTAACAAAGGCATATCCCACATTAAAGGAGTTGTGGACAAGTAAATCCTTTGCTCATCAATTATCCACTGAAAATGTAGTGCATACTCAAAAACTCTCTCTAACAGTTACTGATGGCCGTCCAAATCAATTCAAGGGGACCCTAATGGATATTTTCTACTAATTCTAATAGTTTCACCTTACTTCACAATGACTACCCTTTATGAAAATCTCTGCACCATGATGATTTTCTAAGAACACTTTAAGATGTCGGATATGGACTCACACCTGGCCTGGCTCTATTTTAATTGCTTGATGTTCCAAACTAACCAAGTTGATAGCCATCTAGGGGTGTCTTATATGAATTATCTCAGTCTTTGAGCCAACAGTTGGGGATGAAGGCATAAATTGCATGGTTAGCCTGGATAGAGTGATTTTGAATTTTTTTTTTTTTTTTTTTTTTTTTTAAAGAATATGGTTCCCTTGCTAAACATCCATGCTTAAATGCTGCCAACTATTTAGACCTCTTTGTAATTTGAACTGATAGGCTTATACTTGGGGTTTGCACCCAAAGAGTGCCCAAATTTGGAAAAGAGTGGGAATGTGGCACCGAGGAAGCTGGCCAATAGCTTTCCAGTCCTCTTCCACCATCTTCTTTTAAGAGTTAATATATGCATCTTTTTGATAAAACAGAACTTGGTTGTGCTAAATGTTGTTGACAGTAGGTCAAACTTGGGGGTTAACCATGTGCCAGAGACAAGGAAGAGACTTTGGTTTTCCCATCTTTTTTTTTTTTTTTTTTTTTTTTTTTCCAATTCTACCATGTGGAACAAGATGGTGGTAAATGTTGTCCTTGGGTACATGGAGAGAGGCTCCTCCTCCGTCGCTTTTGTATGACTGATGCTATTGCTTTTTGTGGGTTGAATTTTCAATAAGCTATCATGCAACCCTCCCTCTCTCTCTCTGTGCCATACTTTGAGGTGGTTTAATTGAAGAACACCTGTTAAGCATGGATATGGACTTGAGACATGATACAACACATACTGGCACCATAATATGCTGTTTTCCTTTATCCTTTTTATAAATTTTAGAAATAGGAAATCATATTGCGTTTATATACTTTTATAGGATTATAGATTTTTTTTTTTTATCCATTTAGATTTTTTTTTTTGTTTATAATTTTTGCATTAAAAGTGTTTTACTAATTTAAATGAATGGTCCAATAATTTGGCATCCTACTACTGATGCACTCTTACACCTTTTCTTGTGATGAGGACTTTACGAGCTTTGGTTGACTTTAATTTTTTTTCCTTAAGGTAACAATTTTTTCTGACAAAACTGGAATTTATTTTTGACCACAATCCTTTTTCATTTCAAATTTTACCCCTTCATTTTTTTTTCATGTATAAAATATTTTCTCACTCTGTGTGGACTGCCCAAGGTACATTAGATGCATGTTCAACATGTACTCTCGTTCTATGCAAATTATTTTTATTGTTTTATGGGTGCATGTGTTCCATAGCTTGTGGCTTCTTATTTATTTGTTTATTCTAAAATCAAATTGAATTACTATTATAAAAGGAATCTCTGAAGATACTTTGGTTTTGAGAAATGAAATTTATTTTTAGATTAGCTGCATCAATGATAAAGAAGTTGAAATGGTCTTGTCCAAAGAAATGAGAGGAAAAAAGATGTTTGGTAGTAAAGTTCATTGATTGGTTGGTGTATCTGGGGTCATAATTCAAGAAGCTAATAGTGGAAAGAGAGAGGAACAGATACAGTAAGTACTTTCCTACAATGGTTAATCTTTATGCTTGGGATACTTTCAATTACGGAATTGTGGTTTATACAGTAGTGTTTTAATTGACCTTTCAAGGAGGCTATTTGGTGGGCTTTAGAAGCAGCTCAACCTAGGGTGGTGATTGGATTGGGGGATGGTTTTTGACAGGATGACAACTGTTATGCGAATTGAGAGCTTGGGAACTGGCCTTGTGAGATTAAAAAGGCAATTGGACTGCTTTGCAGGATTTCATGGGGTCAAAGCCTTGGTCCAAGTGGTTTTCAATGGCAATTGTTGCGAGTCTTCGGAGATGATGAAGGGGATATCTTAAAGGTCTTAGTCGAAATCTATGGGACTGTTGTTTGAAGTTGTCTTGGTTCCTAAAATGGGTCATGCAACAAAGATTAGAAGCTTCTTACCTATATCTTGTTAATTTGACATCCTTTTTAATGGATTCTCCTCTAACTTCTTTTATATGTGAAGCTGTCATTAATAAGCAGAACAACTTCTTTTTCTGATGTTCATTCTTGTGATTGATGTGTTCAGAGGAATGCTAGAAAGAAGAACCGATTGGTTTTGTCTGATGGATGAAAGTGAGATAGGCAATCTCTGAGCTGAACTTTATTATAAAATCGAATGAAGCTAAGGGCTGCTCTGCTAGAGTTTGTGAAATGCTATTAATTTCTTGAAATTGGAATTGGACCACATTCTGGAAGAAGAATGAGACAATATTCTGTTTCTCGGATTTAACAGAGGAACAAGAATGCTGAAGTGAACCATCTAATTCTGAATTATAAGTTGTCCAGAAAACTTTGAGAGGGGAATGGACATATCAACTTTGAGAACTGGGGGATTTAGTTTTTGCATCTGAGGAAGTTGTGTGTTTGTGATTCAGTGTGTGTGTGAACTGTTTGCCCGTCTCTCTCTTTGTGGTTCATAAATTGAGTGCTTATTTTCCTATTTTTAACTTTTTTGAATTGAATTGTAACCTTCTTGAGCTTTATCATCAGGATACTTTGAATCTTCTTTAACCTCAGTGCCCAGCCAAAAAAAAAAAATCTCTGTGTCACTGGCAGAAGATGCAATTGTGAGACAATAGCCTCATGTGATTTGAGACTTGAATTTCCAAAAATTATGTATAGCTTCTTTGATGCTTTAGCATGTTTTTTTTTTTTTTCATTTCCTCCTTTTTGTTTTTAGTTTATTAATGTTTTGTGTTGAAAATTGCGATTCTTAAAGCATGCCTTTATGTGCATAGCTATCAAAGAAGTTGGGTACGTTAGTTATTGGTTTTTTGAATTTACAATTTTCTGTCACACTTGAAATATTGCACTAGTGGATGAAGGCGGAAACCTACTTTATTTTTGTTGAAATAGTGTTAAATGATTTTTGCTATATCAATATGATCAAACTGTCATGTCAAGAGAGCTCGTATCAGTGACCGATTGATTTCTTTAGGTAATCTATCTAAATATCCAAAGATAAGTTGTCCACAGAATCAGTCCACTGCCAAGAGAGGACAGAAAAAAGCAATTTTTGCTATGGACTGGGGACTGTAAAACCTTCCAATTGTTAACTATATCCACCACTCTTGGCATAATTTGAATATTAAAAATTGGAAGCACCATAATCTTTTTCTTTTGACATGAAATGAATGAGCAGCAAGTTGAAAAACTGTCTTCCCAGCAGTTCCATTATTTTGAAGTATGTTAGGAACAGATGAAAGTCTATCAAGTTTCCCATGATACTTTTATCTGCCTCTTTTGGGAGTTAACAAATATACCATATATTTATAATTGGCATATTTTGTAATTTTAAACATGAAATCAGGGAAAGTAGGCATGCTTGGGTCACCTTGTCTCCCCAGGGCTTTTCACAGGACAGGTTATCATATTATAAGGTTCCCATATGCTCGACCATGTCCAACCAATATTCTCTATTCTATATTGCATTTGAATATTTTTGTCACATTTGCTAATGTTCTGGTTAGAGATCAGGTTCTTCTACTCCTTACATGTAAGATGTAAGATACTGGGATATGATCTCTGGTATCAAACATTTCCACTTTCATTCATTTTTCATTTTGATAAATTCTTTCTATAATATTTTCTATGATACTTGGACTTGGTCTTGGAGCATCCGTTTTATGTCTATTTCACAATGTGCTTTTCTAGCTTGTGAGAAAATTGTTTATTCTTGTGTCGTTTTTTTTTTCCTTTCATTATTGAGATAATGTACCTTTATGTTGGACATTAATCTCCTTTATTTTGTGAGTTGCGCATTGGTCTGGGTTTGATTCCATTTGATTCGGTTATTTTTTATTTTGGACACCATGGTTGTATGGATGTTACCACAATATACAGCTTTAATGTTGAGTTATCATTTCATATCATATCTGATAGATGTGTTCCACATTCTTTGTGTTTACTTATTTTTTCATTTGTATTATCTCTGCGTGTGTGTGTGTGTGGGCAAATCCTACCAGGGATTTACTGGCTAGGAAGTTGGAGATGTCATCTGCATGCTTTGGGATAGAGATCTTCTGTCTTGTTTACAAACTGGGACAGCACTTTTTGTTAGCTTATTGGGTTGTCATTTTACCTCAATATCTTGCTTATTCACCATAGAGAAATGATTGCTTTGATGTAGGTCAACAAACTTGGATTCTTGGAGCCCAGACCAGTTGAAGATGATGAGCTTTGGTGGAAATAATCGAGCGCAGGTTTTCTTTAAACAGCATGGATGGACTGATGGTGGTAAAATTGAGGCGAAGTATACCTCAAGAGCTGCCGAATTGTACAGGCAGTTACTCTCGAAAGAAGTTGCTAAAAGTTCTGCAGAAGAGGCAGGCGTGCCATCATCACCAGTTGCCTCTCAGTCTGCAAAAACAGCTAATGGACTTCCTGATATCAAAACTACTGAAGATCCAAAAGAAAGTTCTTTGGGAAGGAATGGTGCTCCTGAAATTATTGCTTCTCCCAAGGCCCCAACAGTTAGTACCACTAATATCAAAAAGCCCGTTGGTGCAAAAAGAACCGGAAAGACTGGGCTTGGTGTTCGGAAGCTCACTAAAAAGGTAAGTTCTTCCTTTCTACCACCTGAATAAAATAATTTATAGGAAAAGGAGTGCTATATATTGTGGCTTAGTTTTCACTTGTCTATGCCTTTTCATGGCTTGTGTAAGGATTCTTTACTGAGAAAATGAGGGATTCCTATGATAATTGGCACTTGATATGATAATGGTGGAGCTCATTGGATAGTCTTACTCTTGTTAGATGATAATTGTATGAGACACACCGAAATGCTTATTGAAGGAAATATAAATAAAAAATTGAACTTACAATCAGATATGGTGTTTTGAAAACCTGATTTGTGCTTAAAAAAAGAGTCCTATATGTTTTAAGGATCGATCGTACATTTTGCAGCCAAATGAAGATCTCTATGATCAGAAGCCTGAAGAACCATCCATACCAGTGGCTGCCTCCTCATCCAGTAATGCCGCAAGTGCTGGATCATCTTTTGCTTCCCGCTTTGAGTATGTTGAGAATGTTCCGTCAAGTGACATGAATTCTGGAGGCACAAATGTGATTGGCCATGTATCTGCACCAAAGTCATCAAGCTTCTTTGCAGAGTATGGTATGGATGGCAGTTTTTCGAAGAAATCAGTCTCAAACTCTTCAAAAGTGCTGGTAAGTTATTTTCTTTATTTATCGGATACTTGATCCAGTCTGGGTATTTGATTTTGATGATGAGATAGTTAACTGAGGGTATGCAAATTATATGTTTAGTGGCTGATAAGCCTAAGGTTGGGTTGCAACAACTTTGTGCATTCCATGCTTTCAATAGAATTGGCATACTAAGATATGAAGTTTGAACTTCTAAAAATTTTAAAGCATGGATTTTTAATTAATCATTTCTGTTATAAATGTCAAGATAAGTTGGAGGCTGACATGGAATGATTAAGCAGGTCACTGTTGCAACTTCAAAAATGTTAATGGGCCGGCCTTGATTTTTCTCTGATAAGGGCTATCTATCCTTCCTGATGAGGAATTATGATAAGGAAATTCTAGGTTTTTTCTGTGATCAATGAACTGGGAAACTAGATAAAGGCAGTACTTTACGGGATTCATCATATTTTAGTCTTTAACACTGAGCAGCTGATTGGATTAATAGAGATATTGAACTTTGTTGTAGAACTCCTCATGTTAGAGATGCCAAACTGAGAACCTTTTGAAACCACATTGTCCCAGTTTGTAGTGTGAATAAAGCCTTAGCTAATGTTTTGGGGTCCGAGTTGCCAAACTGAGAACCTTTTGAAACCACGTTGCCCCAGTTTGTATCGTGTGAATAAAGCCTTAGCTAATGTTTTGGGGGTCTGACATTGCGAGTGTAACCCCAACCCCCTCAATCTTTCTTAGTTTACCTATTGGGGCCATGCATAAAAATAGATCCAGGGCTGTTTGCAATATAGTAGTGGAAAGTTTTGAGAAGAAGCATCGGAAGAGGTGAAGGCTCACCTTTATAAAGCGTCTTCGAAGTTCTGAATTGTTTCATGTTTATTTTCCCAATTCTTGCTTAGTGGCTAAAAAAATTGAGTACATTCTAAGAAACCTTTAGGTGAAGTGATTAAAGGAGAAGGGATACAAAAATCACAGTAAAATAGATTGGAAAGTAGTAGTAGTAGTAATAATAATAATAATAATAAGAATAATAATAATAATAATAATAGTAATAATAATAATAATAATAAGAATAACAACAACAACAACAACAACCTTCTTTTTTTTTTTCAAGGGGCTTTATTAATGTAGGTCTGTTGTGGAGTTTGAGAAAGTGTAGTGAAGAAAGTAGTTAGATTTATGATGGAAAACGAGATTCTGCGGAAGGAGCTTATTGGGGCTAAGAATGAAGTGGAAAGCCCGGGGTAGATGTGTAAGGTGGTCTTTTTCTCTTATGGCGGTCCTATGGAAGGGAAACATGAGATAGGGGAGCAAGGATTGGAAAAGCGCAATTCTGAGCAACATAAATAAAAGTTGTAAAGACTGCTATTTTCCCCGTAAAGGCTGCTATAGGCAGTGATGGCCGGCAATGCCATTTAAATGCTTTCAAGCTTTTTTTATTTTTTCCCCCTCATTATTTCTAGTTTTTGTATTCTTTTATTAGAACACTTGACCACTAGAGGACCTAAATTAAGCTTGTCTAACCCATCTAAAAAGAATTTTAAACCCCAGAATTTGGATACTTAAATTGCTCATTTTTTGTTACAGGCAAATGAATGCTGGAGAATAATTTTGGTGTTCCTTTAGCTTCACTGGTGTTGGTTTAGTTTTAGGACAAGTTTTAATGCGGACTTCATGAAAGAAATTTTCATTTGCAATGTCCTTATCTAACGTCCATCATATGTGATACCATTAATTAAACCCACCTCTGGGATTAAATCTATGGGGGTTGTGTAGGGAGACGAGAGAGAGTTTCTTTTATTGTGTTGCTTCATGTGTCCTGTCCATTTTAAAAGGCCTCTCCCTAATCTGTTTGATCTCATTGGAATCAAGGACGCATTGATTAGTTCCGTGGCAATAGGGTTTCATGAACCTAATGTATATTGATCTTTCGTCAATTTTCCTGAACTCTGTAGCCTATGGTGGTTTAGGAACTGCTCTACTGCAGTTAACTTCCAGTTGCTGCAGGGAGTAAATTATTTATGTGTTTTGAAGTAGCAGAAAAAAGGATAAGCGTTTTCTTGGTTGTAGCGTTTAGAACTGGTGGTTTTAGGATTACCCTCCACGGGGCCTTGCTCTCGTTCATGCATGTAGTTTTAGCATAGTAGTGTTTAGCACTTGTGGTTCTGGTTAGAGAAAAAAGTTTTGGCCTTTGTCATGTTAAATCCAAGACAAACATCAAGGATAAGCATTTTCCTGCAACTTCCTTGTATGTACACCTGTCTATAGAACAGCCTACTGTTGTCCCACAACGGCATCGAAGGGAAGTTACAATGAATCAACATAGTGGGCAAAGGGTCCAAAGAATGCATAGCAGGGAACGTGTGGGATTTGAGAATTCAAATTAAAGATAATAACAACTATTGAACAATAATAATTATATTGTTAGAATGTTCCTTGATCTAACATCCAGAGAAAATGTAGATATTTAGAATGATTGTGCACCGTTCTTTGATCCTGTTGAGGTACAATCTTGATAATGCTTTTGCCTTGGTCTACAATGTGGTTATCACTTATGGAACCTTTTCGGGATGCTAACCATCTTATCACTCTTTCTTTTAAAGAGCAAAGTCAAGAAGGAGAAAGAACACAAATCTCTTTCTGGTCTCCCATATATCTTTCACTTAGTTATTTGTGCTTAAATCTGTCAACTTGCCCATGACTTTGTTAACTTGACTTGCTGCCATTTGGAAAGTTACATTTTTGGTGCTTGCTGATAATGAAGTAGGTTCAAGCCATCTGATTTTTATTTCTGATGCATCTGGTAGTGCAACATGTTTCAATTCTTACATTATGATGTCATGTCAGATTCAGGAAACTGATGAAGCTAGAAAGAAGTTCTCAAATGCAAAATCTATTTCATCCGCCCAATATTTTGGAGATCATAATAAGGCCGATCTAGATTCTCAAGTTTCATTGCAGAAGTTCTCGGTTTGTTGTCTATCCATTTCTGGTTATCTTGAGAGTTAATCATGCCAACATGTTATGTTTTCCTCATGACAACTTTGAAAATGTATTATTGTTTGTAAGTCCTAGTTAAGTTTCCTTTCTAGACTTTTTGGGCTGTTTAAAAATGGAGTACTACAATTTTCCAAGAAAACTTTAAAAAGATTCCTGGAATATTCTGAAAGAGGAAATTTGTGTTTAAATGTAATATATATATATATATATATATATATATATATATATATATATATATATATATATATATATATATATTTTTTTTTTTTTTTTTCAGAAGTGCAACTAAAGTTGGAGAAGCTCCAGATGAGCTTCTCCAGAAATTTTCATGAATTCTTCACTACTTGAAAAACATGTTTCTCCACAATTCTCCAAATTAGTAATTCATTTGGACAAAAATGCCCCAGCACATTCAGTTGAAAAAATAATACCTGATTTATATACAAAAATTCCTATACCAATTTTTTTCAATTATAATTATATCCAACATGGAAAAATGTCCAGAAACTTTGAGATACAGACATATATGTATATATATAATATTTTGGGAAAAACGAAAACTGGAAATGGAGTAGTAAATTGGAGTTGGAAATGAAAAATATTTTCATTTATCAGAGGGCACCTTTGTTTCTCTCATAGTTAGGCATTTGATCCCATCCAGTTTTGCAAAATCAACAGCAACTGGGAAAAGTTTTTAAATTGGAAGTTATTGCTAAGGACTTAAAGTTCTCTCTCTCTCTCTCTCTCTCTCTCTCTCTCTCTCTCTCTTCACTTAAAAACTTAGAAATGTGAGGTTTTTGTATGCTGTTATTTTCATTACATTTCAACTCCTAAAGTGGTGAGATTTATAGTTTTAAATATGAAAAATTTTGATTTATATCTTTTTTCATTCTTCTCAGGGCTCAAGCGCCATCTCTAGTGCTGATCTATTTGGTCATGATAGGGATAATTCTGCTCTAGATCTCACTGCAAGCAACCTCATCAATCGACTCTCTTTCCAGGCAAGTTTGTTGTCCTATTGTTATGATCAAAACCATATGCTCGTCATGCTTGAACATTCTACTTTGTCAAGGCATGCTCCCAATCTAAACCACCGTGCCTGAATTCTGCTCTCCCATTCTCCCATTCTTTCTGCCACTCTGTGTGTGGAGTTCCTTTTTCTGCTTTTCATCTTTGAGGGGACCCCAGTTCCATTTTTAGATTTCTATGATGATACGAGTTTGAAGAAGTGCAGTGTGACTTATTCGCAAAATGGTTTGCTTTGCAGGCACAACAGGATATCTCTTCGCTCAAGAATATTGCTGGGGAGACTGGGAAAAAGCTTAGTTCTCTGGCGAATACTTTGATAACAGATTTTCAGGACAGAATCCTGTAATAGTAATGGAACGACATGCCTTTTTTGTTAAGAAATGTATAAGTTCGCCACATTACCAGCCATTGTGTTATGTAGTTGATGTAAAAGGAGTTTATTATAAATTCATTCGGTAATATGGAAAATAAGAATCTTAATAGCTATATTAGAGCTTGTGGATAGGCTGGTGTTAGCTTCACATATAGCACAAAGCATTTGAGATTTGAGTATTATTTGTGCTTGCTGGTTTTATCAAGAGAAGTTTATATCAGTTTGTAAAAGAACTCCCAAAGTTATTGGGACTCTACGAGGCACAATGCTGAAATTATGAATCATTAGCCCTTAAAGATCCAAGTTATCTTGGAGCTGTTTTGGTGGAAGATCCATTCTTGATCTGCTGCTGTTTGAATTTTGAAAGATTTGAGGTGTGAACGGAAGAGTTTTTGATGCTTTAATTTCCTGTGGTAGGAGCAAACAAATTTCAGTCACTGTTGAAAATGTTGGCCTGGTTGTGCTTTCAAATGCTTTTTTTTAAGGAAATGCAATGAAGTGAAGTTCACAGCAAAAAAATGTTACTGTACCAACGGTATGACCGCAGCCTTTAAACTGTGACGTACAGCAGTCTGGACGGCTTTTAGATCAATTTATGCACTTGCACGTCATACAGCACGAAATTTTGTACAGATCCCTTGTGTTCTACTTAGGGTCCAATCTTTCCTATGTAATCTAA
This sequence comes from Dillenia turbinata, assembly GCA_037126225.1. Taxonomy (NCBI): domain Eukaryota; kingdom Viridiplantae; phylum Streptophyta; class Magnoliopsida; order Dilleniales; family Dilleniaceae; genus Dillenia; species Dillenia turbinata. The sequence continues at coordinate 17,267,495 of JBAMMX010000008.1, read as the reverse complement.
AAATAAAAAGGGATTTTGTTCCATCCGAGGTTAATTTCCAATTTATCTCCTGTAGCACGTAATTCACAATCACATTCACCAATTCATGGTGTAAATCTTTTATAGTATTAGTAATATATATTTTAGTAGAACTATGATTTCAGGTTCATACTTGTAGTAGACTTCGAGCAGGCAATGCCAAAGGGTTAGGTACACTAGTAGCCCCCTTCCACTCCACTCCACGCTAATTTTTTTGTTGGAAAACTTTTGGAGGGCTGATGGGTCTTTTAGCATTTTGATTCATATTTGTTGTGGTTGGGGGATTCTAAGAAGAGGCTAATTCTCAAGTATGGGAAAAACAAGCATTTAGAGCTTGTTTTCCTCTCATGCTCAGATTTACAATTTTGCTGACCTCTTCATTTCTTTCTTTCCATTTTTTTTTTTGGGGGGGGGGTATTTTTGATGCCAAGTTCCCATGTAAGTTTTCTGCAGTTATCCTGCTTTAGAGCTTTGGCAGGAACTCCGGATTGCTGGTGGCGATGCAAGGCCAACTATTAAATCAGAATTGGATGAAAATAGTGGCTGTTGCTCGTATTTTCTGGATACTATAGTGGAGTTTTTCTTAAGTTGTTGGTTGAGTTCCTGCTTCTCCTGGCGGTAATTCTGCTGCTGCTGCATTCATACAATCTGTTCAACGGACGACTTTTATTGGGCAATAAGGTGTCCTGTGGCTCGTGTGTTGTCCTGTGAACGTTTGGATTTGTAAAAGCATTTGTTGAGAAATTTGTTATGGGTTGCGCTTGAATATGTAACATCTCAAAGCCCATCACTCTATCATAGAGTCGTACAAATTTTCTGAGAGAGGAAACCTCATTGGCAACTTCAGAGTTTGCCAGAGCTGCTGTGGAATCCTATTTTGCTTTTTGGTGCTTTTGACCGAGGTTAATCAGTTGAAATTGGAGCCAAAGCGGAGTGCTATTTTGTGGAATGTGTCCTCCGGAAGTCACACCTTCCAAGGCAAATCGGAGCTTGAGGAGGAGAGTAAGGCGAAGACGGAATGGTAGATGCATGAGATGATCGCGGGATTTGAGCAACTCAGAGCCAAAGGTGTGGTAGAGAGCGTGTTGTCTTGGGTAGGAAGATCACTGGTGGGAGAGCACTTTAGAGAGAGTTTGAGAGATTAGTGTTAAGAGAATTGTTGGGTGAGAAATGAAGTATGTTACTAGATTTGTGTATGAATGGAGGATGAAGATTTGTCAATGAATGAAGTGTTACTCTTCAATGAGGGTCATGAGGTATTTATAGGAGCCCTTGGATGAGTGACGGGGACACGAGTTCCTTGCCTATTCACGCAGGACTTGAGGCAAAGGAGAGTGCATATCCCACATCACCTCTCCCCTTGTCTTACTCATGCAGGATCCGAGGCAACTGGGAGTGGGTATCCCACATCCAATGTCCCGTTTGCATCTCACCCAAGGGGGACCTTCGCTTTAGAGTACCATGGCTCCCCTTTGCCATCAAAGTGGTACTATTAAAGTGGTTCCCTTCACTACTACCTTTTTCAGACTACGTCTGCACTATGTGTCTTTGTGGACATCACGGCCTTCACTTTGGATTGATTTTTGGGCGGTGCCATTCGTTCCTCAACATGGTCTCGTAACATAACCACCGATCCTGATGCCTTACTCGTCCAAAGAGGATACATTCCGCCCAAAGCCATTATGACGATACTAGTTATAGGTGGGATGTTCCTTAGAGGAGGGGCGTCATGCTTCCGAGGACGTGTGTTGCTTTGTGTTGTTGAGATACTACGACCCCTTGAATAGCATGCGCCATGCACCAAGTCGCATTAGACCCTCCAAGTCCTACTATGATAGGATGCATTGCCTTGAGTGGGCAGCTATGAGCCTCTCCCTCTCATCATGAGAGGTTCGTTATGTTTATGTATTCAAAAGTGCGTGTCAGTGTGGTGACTATGAGTCTTTTCCATTGTTTTGAGGGATTTGCCTTGAGTGGAGTGGCGACATCTCTCCCGCTTGATGAGGACCGTGTTATCTTTAGATATTTAAGGCGGCCATTGAGAGGAGAATCCGGAGAATGAAGGAGATTGATTCTTTGGGTTTGAAGGTGATATCTATGTCCAAAATTCTGCTCAAGGCTGGTGATGATTGTTGTAAGCGACGGTATTATAGGTGCTAGTCTTGTACCTTATAGGCATTGCCACCTCAGTGAGTCACCTATCAACAGTTACTAAAATGGATCAGGTAACCCACATTAGTCTTCTTACTGCGGTTAGTTTAGTTGAACACCTTCCCAATCTTATATTTCGCGTGAAGATGCCAGCCACAGTAGTTGAGTAGAGTGCCCTAGCAAGAAATCTAAAATCATCAGCTTAGTTACTAGGAAATGCTTCCATTTTCAGTAATCTCATAATAAAGACCAAAGGGAAAATACCCTCCATCAACATTTTACTAGCTAATAAACTTATTCTTTTGATGATTATAATCTCCAACCATTCTCTCTCGACTTATTATATTTATAGGATGATCAGAATTTTTTGAGAGCAACCTAAGATTTTCAAAGACCAAAGATCTATTCCTTTGCTTTGCTTATTGTTTAGCGCTATTCTCCCGAGCCAAAAGGGCCGGGGAGCTTCTAAATCTGAATGTGACGATGAGATTGGATGATTATGGAAAGACTAACAAAAAGCCTAACACCCTCTCTTTCTCGGACTTTTTTTGTCCCCCGAAAAACAAGATTAACAACTAGAAAAACCTGGACCTCCCTGTCTCTTACCAAGGTTTTTTTTTTTTTTTGGGGGGTTCAGAATTTGCAATACCAAATTTAGCAATTTAAATAATTCCAAAAAAATTTGACAAACAAAATTGAAAGGGTAATTATATAATAAACTTGTGTGAATTTCCAATATCAAATATTAATTTATTAATAATAGGAATTTTCTCTCTTATTTGCCGATGTCCGTTCAAAAAACTTGAATTTAGGTTCAATTAAAATTAGATGGACCTTTTAAAATTTTATTGATATATAGTAATGAGTTAAAAAAATGAAATAGACCAGGTCACTTATATTATACAAACATTTTACCATAGTTTGAAAACATTTTAAATAAAATAAAATAAAGAGTAATTTCATATAAATTAAATGAGTTGATAACGAGATTAACCGAATTTTTTTCTAACAACCTATTTTAAAAAAGATTAAATTTAAATAAAGTTAAATTAAATAAAAAATTCAAAAGAATGCTAAAGCTTGAGTAACAAGCATTTTTTATTTTTTATTTTTTTTTACTTTAAGAAGAGATTTGTGAATAATATTAGAATTCAAATATTTTTTAAAAATTATCGGTGAATAATCATGTTATGGCTACTTATGCTTGTTATTTAAAATTTAACATATTTAATTTAATATGATTTTAAATTGAAAATAAATTGAAATTAAAGTTTCCAATTAGCCCTATAATGAGATGTACTATTTTTTTTTAAATTATTGATATTCAAAATTGTATTTAAATTAATTTGATTCGATCATCTGTTATACAAACATTTTACCATAGTTTGAAAACATCTTAAATAAAACAAAATAAAGAGTAATTTCATATAAATTAAATGAGTTGATAACGAGATTAATCGAATATTTTTCTAACAACCTATTTTAAAAAAGATTAAATTTAAATAAAGTTAAATTAAATAAATAATTCAAAAGAATGCTAAAGCTCGAGTAATAAGCATTTTTTTTTTTTTTTTTTACTTTAAGAAAAGATTTGTGAATAATATTAGAATTCAAATATTTTTTTTAAAAATTACCGGTGAATAATCATGTTATGGCTACTTATGCTTGTTATTTAAAATTTAACATATTTAATTTAATTTGATTTTAAATTGAAAATAAATTGAAATTAAAGTTTTCAATTAGCCCTATAATGAGATGTACTATTTTTTTATTAAATTATTAATATTCAGAATTGTATTTAAATTAATTCGATTCGATCATCTGTTATACAAATATTTTACCATAGTTTGAAAACATCTTAAATAAAATAAAATAAAGAGTAATTTCATATAAATCAAATGAGTTGATAATGAGATTAACCGAATTTTTTTCTAACAACCTATTTTAAAAAAGATTAAATTTAAATAAAGTTAAATTAAATAAAAAATTCAGAAGAATGCTAAAGCTCGAGTAACAAGCATTTTTTTTTATTTTTATTTTTTTACTTTAAGAAGAGATTTGTGAATAATATTAGAATTCAAATATTTTTTAAAAATTACCGGTGAATAATCATGTTATGGCTACTTATGCTTGTTATTTAAAATTTAACATATTTAATTTAATTTGATTTTAAATTGAAAATAAATTGAAATTAAAGTTTCCAATTAGCCCTGAGATTTACTATTTTTTTATTAAATTATTGATATTCAAAATTATATTTAAATTAATTCGATTTGATTATATTACTTTTTTTATTTTTTCGTTTTCAATCATTTAATATTTAAATCATATTTTAATTAATTTAAATTAATTTGTTATAAGATTCTTTTAAAAAGAGATATTTAGATATAATTTATTTTGTTTTATAACTAATTGAACCTGTATATAATTAATAGATTTCAATACTATTCTCTTTAAGCCAACCAATGTCAAAGACTTTTTATCTTTTTTAACCCCATGTGTTGTCCCCCACACTTCCATATTCCAAACTCCCTCCCTCTCTCTCTCTCTCTGTCTCTATCTCTCTCTCTCTCCAGAAAAACGTACCAAAAAATTTGGGAATTGAAGGGGGGGGGGGTAGCGAAAGCGAAAGAGGTTTTCCCTCCCTTTTCAAAATTCCGCAAAAACCTAAAGGGAAAAAAAAAAAAGAAACCTCCGATTTAATTTTTAATCTTCCCTCTCTTTTCTCTCCTTTCAAGAACCTCGAATTCAACCCCTAATTGCTTCCTAAACACACCCCGCCCGCCACTGGTTTCTTCCCCCCCCTCTCGCTCGCTCTCTCTCTCTCTCTACCCGACTCATCAATGGAGATCCAAGACTTAGAAACCCTAGAAGCTGCCCCAGTCGAGCAAATCGTAGATGTACCTTTCCAATCTTTATCACCCCCTCCTCTTTCTCCTCCTGTAGAAACCCTAGATTCTCAAACCCAAAATGATGAAACCCTTGTCGCTGCTTCAGAGACCGTAGCCGAAACCGAAACCCCAGAGAATGAACACCAAGAAGAAAAAGAAGTCAAACAAGAAGGAGAGGAGAAAGAATCGTTTCCTTCATCGCTGAATTTTCAAGATTCTGCCGATTTCTCACCGAGTACTAATTGTTCTTCTTCAGCATGGACTCCTTGGCCCAAATCGACGCCCTCATTTCTCACTTTTTACTCGGACAAACCCAAACCCTCATCTGTGGTATGCTCTGGTTGTGTGTGTGTGTTTGTTTACATTTTTAAAATTTTCTGTCTTAATTGTTTCAATTTCTTGATTTTTAGGGCGCAGGACTAACAAATTTGGGAAACACTTGCTTTCTGAATTCGATTCTGCAATGCTTCACGCACTCGGCGCCGTTTGTCGAGGGAATTCGTTCTTTGAACCACAAAAGTCCATGTGATTGTAAGAGCTGATTTTGAGCTCCACTCTTTGTTTTCGTATCTGGGTTTCGAATTATTTGAGAGATGGCACAATTTTTTCTAAGGTTTTGTAATGGTTTGGTTGATAGCAGGTTCTGAAGAGGGGTTTTGTGTCCTATGTGCATTGCGAGATCATATTGAGCTTTCCTTGTCTTCGGCTGGGCAGACCATTTCACCTGTAAAGCTTGTGGAAAATTTGAATTGTATCCTGTTTATTATGGGTTCCTTTTTTACTTAACACCTTTTTAATGCTTTTAATTTTTTTAGGGTAACAGTAGACGTTTTTGATTCGAAGCTTTTGCTTTAAGAGTAACATTAATTTCTTGATCTGTGTTGGAATCTTTATGGTTTTGAAATTGCATCACTTAATTTTGTGTTCAAATTTCAACAATGTGCTTTGCTTCTTGTGCTAAGTGTTAAAAAGTTGGGATTCTTGACCTTAAATTTGTCAGACTTTTCGTCATCGTTCCATAGGTATCAGCAGGAAGATGCTCATGAATTTCTGCAGTCAATCTTAGATAGACTTGAAAGCTGTTGTTTGGACATTAAAAGACAGAACAAAGGCTGCCCTCCAGAAGAAAGCATTGTGTCCAAAATTTTTGGTGGTCGTTTATTGAGTCAGGTATGGGTTATCTTCTGCTTCGAAAGTTATTTACAGTTATGGGGGTACCCTTTGTCCTCTTAATTTGCTGTCTGCTGGTGTTTCTGATTGTTGGTACACAATTCTGCTATCTGCTAATGCCCTTTTTGTTGGTTATATGAGTTTCAGCTTCGATGTTGCAACTGTGGTCACTGTTCTGACACTTATGAGCCCCTGATTGACCTTAGTTTGGAGATTGAAGATGTTGACAATCTGTCCGGTGCTCTTCAGTCTTTTACAAAAGTTGAAAAAATTGAGGATCCAGATATTAAGTTTACGTGTGAAAACTGCAAGCAAGAAGTCGCAATGGAAAAGCAGTTTAAGTTAAATCAAGTCCCTCTAATCGCCACATTTCATTTAAAGAGGTTTAAGAATGAAGGATCCTATGTTGAAAAAATTGACAAGCACTTGGATTTTCCATTGGAGTTAGACTTGCTGCCTTTTACAACTGGGGAACAAACAAGTGATGTGAGTCTCTCTTATGTACATGATTTATTTTATTATTTTGAACTAGTTCTCTTCTTTTGATATAAATAGCCTTAGGTTGCAATGGCCCTGGCTTATCCTCTGGTCAATTTGCATATATTTGCAAGTTGTTGTGCTTGATCTTTAGAACTTCAGTTAATGATTTTATTAGGATTATCCAAAATTGTGTGTTTGACAAGTTAAGGTGACATGGCTTACCTAATACGACATGTTAGTTGACTCCATATGGTGCCCTTAACATGACCAATGAACTTGAACCTAAGGATATGGTTTCATGCTGGCTAGGATAGGATCAATTTTGAGCAACTGATGATTAAAATTTTGATATTTTGTTAAATTGCATTGTGTAACATGCTTTCTTTGAGTTTTTCACATGAACATCTGATGCTCTCTTTATGGCACTTTTATATTAGGTGAACTTGAAGTATGAGCTGTATGCAGTAGTAGAGCATGTTGGGTATTCTTCAAATTCTGGGCACTACTTTTGCTTTGTAAGATCGGCTGCAGACACATGGCATCGCTTGGATGATGCAAAGGTATTATTCATTTGTGCAAATTATGCGATTATAAATCAAAGTAATCATGGCAATTAGTTTAGTTGAAAATTTTGAATATGTGATGCTTTGCGCATATAGGTCAAGAATGAATTATGGTATTCTGAATTTGTATGAATTTAATCAGGGCACTGGAAGCAATTCTTGAAACCTCCAAAGGATTGGCTGAGTTAATTATCTTTTTGATGACTATAAAATTAGGTCATCATTTGTATACAATATGATTACTGATAAAGGCCTATGCTATATGTTTCATATGCATATAATAAATATGGCACATTGGTTACGTGCTATGTTTACTTTGATGACCATAATTCAGTACCATTTTGTGGAGGTGGACTTGTTGTACAAGCATATTGTGCATGAAACACTATTACTATTGAAGTGTCAGAACCTCCTCCCACCACCTCTTGTTTTTAGAGTGATTAGTAGCATTTACATCTGGAGTTATCATTACGACACTTGGATTATTTTGTCTTTTTGCTCAAGTTTTTATTTTATAACAAAGTATCTCTTATCTTTCAAGTATGTTGCAGTTATTAACGTTCTCAAGAAGTGAGTTCGCAAGCTTTAGGTGGTGTTTGGTATCATTGTGGTTTTTGTTTTCTTTTTTCTTTTTTTCCCCTAAAAAAATAAACAATAAACGTGTTTGATTGGGAACAACGTTTTCCATTTAATATATGATCTTAAAGAAAAGCATGCAAGCTGCTTTTCTAAATGCTAAAAACTTGTTTTAGGTTTTTAGGTTTTAAGGCCTTTTTTTTTTTTTTTTTTTAAATAAACGCTGAAGGCATCTCTCTCTCTCTTTCTCTCCCCCCACCATGGCCATTCAAATCGGCAACAACAGGAGGTGGAAGACATTTGACTTCATACTTAATTGGATAAATGAAACATGGTTCCTTGAACGATAAATCACCTTCTTGCTGCAAAAATTTTGACCAAAACACAAATTACCTGACAAGTTTTGATGAAAAACAAAAGAAGAAACTTGAATTGTTATTAACAAGTTGTTAATTATTAGCAACTTTTTATTAACAAGTTGTTCCAAACAGGTTCTTCATGTTTTAAAGAAGAAACTTGCTAATGCTATATTGGATTTCATGAGTTCAATTTTTTTAAGGTAATTATATTCTGGACAGTCAAAGTTTAATTATGACTGTATAGATTACTTGGTGTTTGGTGTTGGAGTTATCATATGGCACTTTCTTGACTCTTTTTGCTCAAGCTTTCTTTTTCTAACAAAGTATTTCGTATCTTTCAAGTATGCTGCAGTTACTAAGTAATTCTTTTGGTCAGTGTAAAAGATTTTAATTATGACTTTATAGTCAATGCTCAATTAGATTTCATGAGTTTAAACTTTTTAAGGTTATTATGTTCTGGATATTCATGTTTGCCATTTGCGGTGGCATGCAGAGTTGACCAGCTTCAAAATATTGCAGGTGTATACTGTTCCTGCAGATAATGTGCTTTCTCGTGAGGCATACATTCTGTTTTATGCAAGGCAGGGCACAGCATGGATCTCAAGCCTCATGGAAGCGCATAAAACATGCTTTGTCACAAACACTTCACCTAAATCAGTGCTGGATGATGTGGAGAGCAACTATGATTCATATCAGCATGATGCACCAACAAGTAATAGTGAAGTTGATCAGAGCTGCAACACTGTAGAAATTTCTGCAGATTTGTCTGGTAGGCCAGGAGATGATGTCCCTTGTGTTGGTGAGAATATGGATGACATTTTCAGGGTCTGTACTCCAGCCCCACTAGGGGAGAGTAATCATTGCCAACCTTCAGAAAATGTTGATCAAATCTGCAGTACATCCCTCCAAGAAAATACCTGCAGTCCTGGGATGAATGAAGCCAGAAAGGATGCGAATGGTGATGAGCTTCCAGGTAAAAGAATACACTTCTCATTTTCTTTCTTTAAATCGTTTTTCGAATTACATTCTGGTAACAACTTAATTGTTTCAGAAATAAGTTATACTACCCCTCGAGCTCACTTGAAGTCAGAAAACCAGTTTTCATCGTGCAAAGAACTTTTGAGCAAGGCCATGGGTGACTCACGAAGAAGGGAAGCTGTTAGATTGATCAAGAGCATGCCCAGCTCAAGGAGTGCAAAATTGATGGCTGCCATGATGGGGCCCCGTAGTGAGAAATCTGCAAACAAGAAAAAGAACAAGAGGAAATTGGAAGCCTCTTTAAATGAATGCTCCAGCTCTCCAAATGTTCGTCAAAAGGAAAACAATAGTTCTGTGAGGCATGCTGTATCAGCTGGATGGCGCTAAATAGCTCTTATTAATCGACATTTTTTTAATCTTCGTTGTCAATACAATAGATTTTGGCTATCAATGGTGGAACTCCTCAACCATTGAATAGCTGTATTCGGCCTTTGTTGTGAATATCTAAAAATGGGTCGGCTTCTTGGGCCAGTTTTACTTCTAGCTTGAAGCCTACAGAAATGTAAAGGTCTTTTAACCTTTTGTTTCACCCTGGAATAAATTGATGATTTCTCTCAAAGGACAAATGCTAGAGTTGTTTTAAGTGTGTGTGTGTGTGTATATTTGTATATATATATATATATATATATATATATATATATATATATATATATATATATATATATATATATATATATATATATATATATATATATATATTTGGCCCTCATTGTCACTTTTTGGGTCACATGTTGCACATTGTTTTTTTTTTTATTTTTTATTTTCTTATTCGGTATTCGGAATTTCATTCTGACTAATTCGGATTGATCTATTGTTGGGTTCTTTTCGGTGAAAGATTTTCTAACGTGATTTTTTTTATACTTATAGGGTGTTGAATTCACGATCGTAATTAAGAAAATTCAATTTTCTTTTAACTAAGTCATATCGTAGTGTTTGTCTGAAAGGTAATGGATGTTGCGGACCGAGAGTTTTTGTCAATAAATAATATAAAGTTTGAAAAATATTTGACACTACTGCTAGATGCACTTGTTTTGCGGTAGTGAAAATGAGGCCCGATGGCAAGTTCGAGTGGTTATACGGCCTTCATGGTTGTTATTTATTTAGGATGCTGCTAAAATAGTATTTATGTAATTCTCGAGTTATGCTTCAGCCTTGTCCCAAATTGTTGGCATGCTATGTATTGCCAACTAAGCTATTAGTTGGATATATTCAAGAGAGACATTATGGTAATTATGAAGAATTAGTGAGAGTTATCCCATTAACCTATAACTATCTCAATAATTCCTTATATTCTCTTTACGATTTTGAGTTTTAATTTGAGACTAACCTCTCATTTTGTTTTGTAATGCATGATATTGAAAGAGAAGTCATGAGAGAATGACTTGAGAGAATATTGAGGGTTTGAAAAAATTTCGCGTAGGAAATTTTTTTCGTCACAACGATCGTCGAACTGAGAGTTGTGACGTTGTAATATTGCGGTGGTGATTCGATTAATATCGTGATTACCATCCCGACTGCGAAATCCGATCGAGTGACATACGATCGATTTTTGGGAGACTCTGCATATTGAGGTAATCCTATATCCGATCTATTTATTTTTTCAAAGATTGTTTGAATGTTTCTGCGGTATGTGAATCGATTAAATTCAACATTAGTATCAGAGCTTTTTGTTAGATTATTAAAAATAATTTTTGGGATTATTTTCAGGTATAAAAAAATATAGGGTATTAAATTTAGGGTTCGGGTTACGGATGAATTTCGTGAATCCGAATGCACCATGAGATTACCCACAACATGTAGAGCATGAATATAATTTTTTTTAGAATTTTTTGAACACAATAGGGTTATGAAAATTGAGGTTAAAGTTTTCGGCTCAAATATTGATCGGGCATTTAGATTTTAGATTTATCGAGATTAAGGACATTTTGATCTAAATAAAGGGTAGATTTGTGTTCTACGTGTGTTGATCTATATTTTGCATATAATAATTCCGATATTGTGTTGCCGGAAAATTGTTTTCAAAAATGGCCGTGATGGTCGAGATTTGGAAATTTAATTTGAGGGCGTAAATCTTTCAATAAATTGTGTCGAGCATATTTTTTGAAGTTAAATTAAGTTTTTTGGTCAATGTTCCCGTTAAAAGCATGCCGGAAAGGTGTTTTCCAAAAATCAGGTTTAGAGAACCTGGTTGCAGCCCCGTCGGACGAAGAAGAAGACTCTAGATCCGACGGGCGCGTCTCTACACACGCGGGCAAGCGCAGTAGTGCGGGTGTGTGCGGCTCGACGCGCCACGCACTTTAAATTAAAAAAAAAAAGACCAGACCACGCACTTTAATTTAAAAAAAAAAAAAAGACCGGACCGTAGGCATTGATAATCGAACCAGGAAGGACATTATTATTTCCAACGCCCGTAACCACCAAGCCACCCCTTGGGCTTGTTGTGAAAGATTTCTAAATATAATATATATTCTTATTAAAATTTATTATATTAATTATTTTTTCTTACTTTGAGATAAAGTTCGCGTGTGTTGAGACGCGTGACTGATACATTGCACATCTGACATGTGTGTCAGTATGCAGTGATGTGCATAGGTGCCTAGTTACATGTTGTCAGTACGTGGCAACCCGTGGGATCTCTGACGGCGCATTAGGTCGTTTCGGATTTATTTATTTATTTATTTATTAAGGATCCCACAACCATAAAAGTTATTTTTTGTGGGTTTTTATGTATTGAATCATAGTCTGAATAATAAAGATGCAATCCCAGATTATGGTGTATGGTGTCTGTTGATTCATATGCTCGTCTTGGGGTCTGTACTCGAATTATTTAGGTCTTGTTGATTCGTAGGGTGCACAAAATGTGAGAATAAATATCACAAGTCATGATTATCTCTATGACTGCTTCTAAAATTGTCATATTAGATTTTTGCAATGGGAAAAAATTGAATGGTGATAATTACGAGATTTTTCACCAGTAGATTCAATTTATCATCGAGGGGCAATATCTAATTAAAAATTCTGAGGTGTGAGATGGTGGACTCTGGGGAGGGTACCACACCTCAGACAGACGGGATTAGGGGACATTACGTGCATGGAAAAGGAATCATGGCCGAGTTAGGGTAACCCTCCTGAGTAGCATGCACGATGATGTGATTCCAGTCTATGAGCAATATCCTACTACCTTATCGGTTTGGCTCACCCTATAAAGAGCATTGTGCTGCTCTAATAGATCCTGAAATGAGGATACTATCTTATAAGTTTAATAACTTATAAGGAAAGGATTGATCATATGATGATGCAATATTTGTTGAAATGTCTAGTATGATCGCCGAGTTGGGGATTGTGACTGAACCCATTTCGGATATATTTTCTAGTGCTGGATGTGACCCAATTCTTTATCTAGTTCATGAGAAATTATGAAAGTCTATTTCACATATGATGAAAGTATTCATACTTTCACTAATGTGAATAGGCACAGTAAGCTCGAGTAGGAACATTTAGAGGTTAGTAGGCCATACTCGGGTCATCTTTATGCAGTGGAGTCGAGCAAGGATTCCTGTGGGACTTGAGGTTCAGGTAAGAAGAAACCATTCGACAAAACCGATAATGAAGTATTAAAGCGCAAGAAAGAGTTGGATAGGACGAAGGTGTAGTGCTACATCTGTAGTACACTTGGTCATTTCGCTCACAAGTGTCATGAGCAGAAATTATCTATTTCTTCTTTTACGTAGTTTTACATGTTCATTGTTTTCTCTCCTTCGAGGATTGTAAACATAGGAGCAATCGACCACGTAGCTCAAGATAGGAGCGCGCATATATAGTTCCGCCGAGTGAGTCCTAGAGTAGGAGGATTTACATGGAGAAACGGAACGTTTGTCGACATCAGAGGGAGTAGCACTTGCAAGTTGGAGTTGCAAATATGCTAGATTTTGTATGCTCTTTACGCTCCGAATATTCAACGGAACTTGATTTTAACCTATGATATGCTCTATTAATTTGGAAATTTTATAATTTTTATTTTTTTTATGACAATTCTTTGAATGGTATTGATTTGGTTCATGAGGGACTATATGCACAGGAAGTAATTCCTTACAATGGTATTTCTTGTTGTCCTCCTAGCGTAAGAGAGGAAGAATCGGTTGGCAGTGAGTGGTCTATTGAGCCCGCTAACCAGTTTTGCATAGGTGACAAGGTTACAAGAAAACCATTCAACATTACAATGAGAGTTGGGACTTTATTGTAGTCGGTTTACTTCGACATTTGTGGCCTTATGAACGTGAGAACCCGAAATGAAGTTGGATACTCTATTACATTCATAGACAATTATACACGTTTCGGTTACGTCTATCTGATCTCACGCAAGTTTGAGGCATTGAGATGTTTCAGGAGATTTACTAGTGAGGTTGAAAATCAGTTAGACTTGAGAGTGGAGACTCTCAAAACCGAACGAAGGTGTGAGTATTTATCTGAAGAACTCTGTTTCGAGAAGGGTATTACGAGATGACTGACTATTCCTGTTACTTAGAGGAGTAGATTAGCTGAGAGAGGAATAGGACTTTGTTTGAGAAGGTGAGGTTGATGACCGCGGAAGCCAATTTGCTCGTTTCCCATTGAGGAAATACGTTATTGGCTGTAACCTACGTCCTCAATCATGTTCTATTTAAATCTACAGTCAGTACTCTAAATGAGCTTTGGATAGGGAGACAGTCTGACCTTAGCCATTTGAGGTTACGGGGATGTGCTGCATATGTTCACTGTTTCTCGCATCTACACAGCGAGTTGGGCTTACGAGAAAAGAGATGTATCTCTATGAGATATTCAGAACACTCCGAGGAGAATGTGTTCTAGGTGAGCATACGGACGGCACTCTTAGTATGAGAGGTTAGTGGGAGTTATCCCACTAACCCATAACTATCTTAATAATTCCCTATATTTTCTCTACGGTTTTGAGTTTCAATTTGAGACTAACCTCTCATTCTGCTTTGTAATGGGTGATATTGAAAGAGAAGCTATGAGAGAATGACTTGAGAGAATATTGAGGGTTTGAGAAAAATTTCGCGTAAGGAATTTTTCCGTCACAACGATCATCGGACTGAGAGTTGCGGTGTTGTGATATTGCGGTGGTGATTCGATTAATATCATGATCACCATCCCGATTGTGAGATCCGATCGAGTGACGTACGGTCAATTTTTGGGAGACTCTGTGTATTGAAGTAATTCTATATCCGATCTATTTATTTTTTCAAAAATTGTTTGAATGCTTCCGCTACATGTGAATCGATTAAATCCAACACCAGCATTGCCTATGATTCCTATAAATTGAGTACAAACGGGTGAGTTAGGAATGCGCTCAAAACCGATGTTCAGACTCCGGTTGCATGCGCTTTGAGCAAATGATTCTCTTCTCTGAAATCTGAACGCTAAGGCAATCGATGAAGAGGAGTTCAACAAGCTCTACATCTTGTGATGAGCTTGTTGTCATTGTCTCCCAATGCTCTCCATGAGGTCCAAATGAAGACACTCTTGAATGGACTCGAGAGGACTTCTGTGAGTCTTGCAATGTCCTTACAGTCTCGGTCTTTTCGCATGCGTAAGTGGACCTTCACCATCTCAATCAAAAATGTTTCAGAAATAGCAATTGGATCCAATTTGTCCTTAATAACATGAGTAAACAAATTTTATGATTTTCTTTCTGTGATCAAGCACTTGAAGGATGAATTTTTCATAAAAATCAATGTTGTTAAAACCAAGAATCCTGCTCACTCGATCTAAAGTTGGATCAGGATTTCAACAAGTTACCATTAAAACATGGCAATCATCAAATTTTGTGGTTCATTTACATCAATAATTAAACAAGTGCCTTGCAGCTTCCGTGAGGACACAGCTTAATCTGGTTACCAAAAAAATCAGATGCCACTTCAGAAGACGACAGTCAAGAGTGCAACTGCAGCCACTAAAGAGTTCATAGGATAAATGAGCTCCGTAACACATACGGGATACCCCAAAATAAATTATAGCTTCTAAATTTTACATTAAGTTTGGTTGAGTTGTAAAGTAAGAGGAAAAGAAAAAGGTAAATAAATGTGGGGTAAAATAGGATATTATTTTCGTTTGGTTTGAAGTGAAAAGGGGAAAGTAAAAAATGGGTGAAATAGCGCCCCTTCATGTTAGAAAAAATTTCTTTCCACTTGTGGACAGATTGGAGTTGTAATGAAAATTTATAAATAAAATTATTCTTTTCTTTTTTTAATTTTATATGATTTAGGGAGGATAACACTTATTTTCTTTCATCAGGTGAAATAAATTTTCACCTTCCCTTTCTTTTCTCCTCTCTCTCGCCTTCTCCTTCTATGAACCAAACTTATCCTTAATAATTTTAATATTTTTAGAATATGGTGTCAGTTATATGGTACTGATTAAATCCAGGTAGTGGCTCAAGTAAAGCTTGGTAGGGTTCCCTAAAACTACTTTTAGTTCTTGGGCAAGTTAACACACTTGGTGCTTCGATTGAAGTTCTGAATTGTTTTAAACTTTTTCATGTCAGTGATTTCTGAATTTTCTCATGATTACAGGCACCAGCAAAAACATAGGATATTCTACAAGGACAATATTGAATGCAATATGGTAATGTTGAATGACAGTGGAGAGGAAGTATGTTATGAAGCACAAACTAAGAGGGATCATTTGGGAAGGGAGTTTGGAGAGTGTTCGGCTGCCAAAGAAATTGCTTCCAGTGTTTGCCCTGATGGAAGAAACCATTGAAAAATAATCAGAGTGCCAACGTGCTTACTTTGCAATGGAACAAATATCCTTTTTCTTTTGGAAAACAATGAAAGTTCCCGTCCGGGATTGATGTAATTTCTATGGTGAGTGGAGCTTTCTATCAAAGAAATACCCAACTTCGAAATTGATTTGTAATATATACTCTATTGAGAGTAATTAGTAGGAATATTCATCTTCCATATTTATGTTGATTACATTTGACTTATACTAATAATTAGCGAGAATATTAGTTTTCTATATTTATATTAATTATCTTTGATTTGTACCCTTGATTGATTAGCAAGATCCACAAATTAAGGGTTATTTGAACACCTTTCTTATATATAAATTCATCCATCTACAATGAAATAAAACATACGGAGAAATTTCTTTCTTCTATCAAATTCCCTTTCTTTTATCATGGTACCAGAGTGAGATTAGAATCCCAAACTTATTTTCTACCATGGCCGAAGAAACTTTTGTAAATTCTTTGCTTCAAATATACCATGATACCTGATCAGCATATATTGTCAGAAGAATCTGCATGGATCAAATGCAACTCAATGGTACTTTCTTGGATTTTCAACTCTCTCCACCCTTCGCTACATGATAGTGTGGCATTTTTCGTAACAGCACAAGAGATGTGCAAAGATTTAGAAGAACGTTTTTCACAAGGTAATGCTCCTCATATCCATCAATTGAAAACTGAGATGATAAATACCTTACAGCAGGGTATGATCATTTTAGCATATTACATCAAGTTAAAAGGCATTTGGGATGAACTTAGCATCTATTCACAAATTCCATCATGCACCTGCAGTTCTACAAAAGGCGCTTGTTGCAGAATGAGAGAAAGAAAAAGTGCATCAATTTCTAATGGGCTTGAATGAAAAATACAATACGGTACGTTCCTAGATCTTGAATATAGATCCCTTACCTTCATTATCTCGTGCTTACGCACTTGTAGCACAAGAGAAGCGACAACAGTCCATAACTTCATTATGACTACCATCCATTGAGTCAGTAGCATTCATGTCTACCAACACAAGTAAAATTAGTGGCAATCATAAATTTACGGGCAATCGTGATCTCTCCAAACTATTTTGTGACCATTGCAAAAAGGCAAGGCACACTAAAGACACTTGCTTTGAGTTATATGGCTACCTAGAATGGTGGGACAAAGGGATAAAATTATCTGAACCAAGAGCAGCCAATAGTACCCAACACTTGGAGAATGTCGAGAGTAACAAAGCTGTTCCATTTGCTGGATTGACAAATGATCAATATGCACAACTTATATCCATACGTAATCTTGCAAATAGTCATGCTTCGGCGGCCAACTTTGCAGGTAAAGCCATTTTTCTATCCAATAATGAAACTGAATGGGTTTTGGATTTAGGTGCCTCTGATGACATGACAAAATTTTATTCCTCCTCATATAACCATTCCGTATTCTTCACCAATTAAAATCCCAGACAGATCGCTTATTCCAACAAAGTCACATGGAGATATTTCACTGACCCCACTCCTTACTTTAAAGAATATTCTTTACAACCTTCTTTCACATGCAATCTTATTTCCATTAGCAAATTAACTAAAACTTTAAATTGTGTTGCCTATTTTTTTTTCCTTCCTTTTGCGTCTTGTAGGACCTACTCGTGAGGAAGCTGATTGGAATGGGTGAATTGCATGATGGTCTTTATTATTTTCGGGCAATTAAAATTTCTATGATAGCGACCAATGTTACTTCTAATTCCAAACTCATTTTGTGGCACCAGCGTGTTGGACATTTGTCTTTTGATAGACTATCTATTCTTGATGATTTAGGTTTGTTCTCTTTTAAGTCATTTAACAAATGTTGTCACTTTTGTCATCGAGCAAAACAAAACTCATAATTTTTTTCCTAATAGTTCAATCAAAACACGTGAACCTTTTGAGTTAATCCATTGTGATGTTTGAGGGCCATATTAAACTGCATCATTGTCAGGTACTCACTATTTCTTGAGTATTGTTAATGATTATACTCGAACTATCTGGGTTTATTTGATACAAACTAAATCAGAAGTTTACACTTGGTTAGTTTTCATTATGGCCATGATAGTTAGACAATTTGGGAAAACAGTAAAACAAATTTGTAGTGACAATGACACTGAATTTGCAAATCACAACCTTCAATCATATTGTTGATAATATGGGATTTTAACCCAGTTTTCTTGCGTTTCCACACCCCAACAAAAGGGAGTTGTGGAATGTAAACACAAACATTTTTGAAGTAGCCAGAGCCTTACGATTCCAAGCAAATTTACTAATTAAGTTTTGGGGAGAATATATATTAACAGCTGTATATTTGATTAATTATGGTCCTACCCATCTCTTGTTTGGTAAAAGCCCATATGAGCTTTTATTTTCCGAAAAACATAGTTACTCTCATCTTCGTGTATTTGGATGTCTTTGTTATATTATGCCTCTATCTTCCCTTGACCTAAAGACAAATTCCATGAATGTGTCTCAGCTTGTCTCTTCATTGGATATCCTCACGGTCAAAAAGGATACAAGTTATATGACTTATACACTCATAAAACATTTATTTCTAGAGATGTGGTATTTTATGAACACAGTTTTCCCTTCCAAGAAAATGATTCATCTAAATATCCGTCTCCTTCTCAATCCATCACTGTCTCCATACCTTTACCTGTTAATGAGCCCGCATCTTTTGATGATACCACTATTCCTATACCCTCAAACCTGAATCCTATACCTCCTTACCCTGACACACTTTCTCTACCTACCATCAAACTTGATACTTCCACTCTTAATCAATCTCTGATCTTGACATCCACACGCCTTTCTCGTATCAGAAAATTGCTGTCTCACTTACATGACTTCTATGTTGAATTGCCCAGAACTAATGCTATCCATTTTCCCTCTTCCAATCATGCATCCTCAGGTATGTCTCATCCCTTATCTCATTTTCTCTCATATTCTAAATTTATCTCATCACATACTAGTTTTCTTGCGGCCATCACTAAACATGATGAGTCAAAATCCTACACGCAGGCTATTAAAGACAAACATTGGCAAGAGGCCATGAAAACAAAATTAGAGGCACTTGAACAAAACCATACATGAACCTTGGCTAAGTTACCCCCGAAAAGAAACCCATCGGCTCTAAATGGATATACAAAATCAAGTATTAATTTGATGGGGCCGTGGAGCGATACAAGACTCGCTTGGTAGCCAAGGGTTATCCACAAGTCGAAGGGCTAGACTATATTGAAACTTTTGCCCCCGTAACAAAACTTACCATAGTTTGAACCCTATTGGCTATAGCTGCTGCCAAATCATCGGGGTTACACCAACTCGATGTTCATAATACTTTTCTACATGGTGATCTTGAAGAGGAGGTGAACATGACACCACCACTTGGTTACTTATCTCCTTCGGATGATCGAGTGTGTCACTTATGAAAATCTCTTTATGGTTTGAAGCAGGCATCTCATCAGTGGTTTGCTAAATTTTCTGCTACCATTCTTCAATATGGCTTTAACCAGTCAAAGACAGACACATCCCTCTTCATCTATCGCAAGGGCACTTTGTTCACTGCATTACTTGTGTATGTCGATGATATAATTATTGCTAACAATAATAGCATCCATACTCAAACTGTTAAGAAATACTTGGAATCATTTTCATATAAAGGACCTGGGCCCTCTCAAATATTTCATTGGATTGGAGGTGGCTAGCTCTTCTAAAGGTATTGTCTTATTTCAATGCAAGTATGCATTAGATATTTTGCAAGAGGCAGGTCTACTAGGTGCCAAACCTTTACCCTTTCCTGTTGAGCAAAATCATAAATTAGCTTTGGATGAAAGTGCTATCCTTGATAATCCTATTGCATATCGTCGCCTTATCGGGAAGCTCATCTACTTAACAGTCACTCGACTACAGATCTGCTACTCAGTTTACATCCTCTCTCAATTCATGCATCAACCCCGACAAAGACATTGGTTAGCAGCTCTCCGTGTCTTGCAATATCGCCAAGGTATTTTTCTTTCATCTACATCTGATTTTCAACTTCATGCTTACTGTGATTCTGATTGGGTTGGTTGTCCCCTTACTCGACATTCTCTCACTGGTTATTTCATTAGTCTCGGTTGCTCAACTATCTCTTGGAAAACCAAGAAACAAACTGTTGTATCCTGCTCATCAGCTAAAACTGAATATCGCTCCATGGCTAGTACTGCTTGTGAACTCATTTGGCTTCGCACTTTACTTTATGATTTGACAGTTTCCATTTCTTTGCCGGCTCAATTGTGTTGTGACAACTATACTGCCCTTCATATTGTTACCAACCCTTCTATTATGAACGCACGAAACATATTAAAATCGATTGTCATTTCATTCGGGACTATATTCAATTCGGCTCCATTGTGACATCGCATGTTCCTTCTCACCTCTAGCTTGCTGACATCTTCACTAAAGCACTTGGTTCTAATCAATTTTCTTTTCTATTAGGTGAGTTGGGCATCCGTAACCTCCATGCTCCAACTTAAGGGGGCGTATTGAGAGCAATTAGTGAGAATATTCGTCTTCTATATTTATATTGATTACATTTGATTATACAAATAATTAGTGAGAATATTAGTTTTCTATATTTATGTTGATTATTTTTGACCTGTAGTTTTGATTGATTAGCAAGATACACAAATTAAGGGTTATTTGAAGACTCTTCTTGTATATAAATTTATCCATCTACAATGAAATAAAATATTTTCTTCTATCAAATTCCCTTTCTTTTATCACAGTCTAAACTAATGACAGAGACGCCTCTATAATTTGGCTAAGAATCTAAAGAACACAAACTACTGTGTTCCAAATTTTCATGCATGATCATCCGTATTAAGATTGCATACAAGCAATCAAATGCATAAAGAATCAACAAGAGTAGCCAAAGTTTGTAAGAATATGTCCAACCTTAACTGAAATCTGAATTTGATTCTTTTCCAAACAGAGGAGTTCGAAAAGGAAGAAGATATTTTACAAAAAGTTGGGTACTCAAAAAATCAGATTTTCTCTAAATGTAAGAGAAAAATAAAATATGGATAATAAAATAATAATAATAATAATAATAATAATAATAATAATAATAATAATAATAATAATATTCTTGCTAATAATCTATGCAACAATAGTCTACATGATTGTATCTTGTTTTATATCAAAATGGACACTTGGCAGGCCCCCGCCTGCCGGTCGTGCCCTGAAATTCATATAGCCTGGAGCCGAACATTGAATTGAACTTGGGGGGAGGGGGTACAGGAAGGACCTCAATTAGTCTAATATGTACATGTCTTGGGATTTACTTAGCACAACAATTCTGTTTCTGAGAACCTTACTGAATCCTAATTGCAATGACCGCTAAAAAGTGAAGCTGTTCTGCCTTCTCTAATTTGTCTATTTGCAAAAAATTGGTCAAGCAGCCCAATAATTGATGACAAATAATTTCTGCCCTACCATGCTGGTCTCTTTATTTTTATTGCCTTTCCTTTTTCTTGTTGATCAACACGCGATGTAATCAAGAGAAAAGCATCTTAGTATTTGCAGAAAACTAAATTTCTGCCCTACCATGCTGGACTCTTTATTTTTATTGCCTTTCCTTTTTCTTGTTGATCAACACGCGATGCAATCAAGAGAAAAGCACCTTAGAATTTGCAGAAAACTATCTTTAATAGCCATAGGTTGTATAAAATCTACTAGGTCCATTCTTGAAAATGTCAAGCATGACTTTAACCTTTTCCACAGGAAATGACAAATTCTTTGGTATTTTTTAAGGAAGGATAGGGCCTTCAATCTACTTCCCTTTACCTTCCTCAATTTCTCTCTCTCTCTTATCTTCTCTAATGTTGGCAGTGGCAGAAAGATTCCTCCACAGGAGATTTGGAGAAATGGGGGTTAAGTCAGAAGAAGATAATCAGCAAGTATTCCGGAGATCTCTATCGTTGCATAATAGATCACTTGGTGCAGATCTGATATCCAGTAAGTCACCTGCATCAACGAGTGCTACCAAGCATATTGTCATAGTGATGGATGGGCTCAAGGAGTTTACAATGGAGCCCCTGGAGTGGGTCATTGAGAATCTCATTGAACCGGGCTGCATTATCACCCTCCTCGGTGTCATGCCTTGGCTTAATATACCATGTCAGTGATCCTTTTCTTTATTTGACATTTCATATCAGAAATGCTAGTCTTCAAGGTCATCGTTAGCACCTCAGACTAGTTAGATTTTTTGCACGGGTTTTTACACAATGATCTGGTCAAAACTCTAGGAGCCGTTTTTAAAAGTTCCCTACAGACATGCATATTTATACATGTTGCTAAGTTCCCTTCAAGGTCGTATTTATACATGTTGTTAAGTCGTATAATAAGGTTCATGACAAAGCCTTTAAATTGCTCTGCAGTGTCTTCCAAAACATGGTTAGATGTATGGACTTTTGAGATTGGAGACTTGAACAACATGAAAGAAAAAATTGAGTGGAAAAGTGATGTCAAATATCAGAAGCTGCAGGGGATAATAGACCTCTGCCAACAACACAGAGTATGTTAAATTTTCTAAAGGCACTTAAAACACGTAGGCGTCACAATTGAGCTTATAAAAAGAACTTAAATTGTAGGTTGTGCCATATATGAGTGTCGCAATGGGACATCCTCTGAGATTGGTGGTGGTTGATCGGATTAAAAACCTGCATGCGACTTGGGTGGTTTTCGACAGGTACAATCATCAACCAGAGTTGATCATTTTGTTACTAGAATTTATGAAGTAATTCGCGTGTTTTGACGTTAACCGTCTCCTTATTTTTCTCTAGTAATTGTAATAGGTACCACAGAAGAAACAGAGAATACTATGCAGGAAAAATTCCGTGCAACGTAGTCATGATGAATGGTAACGGTGAAGTTGACATGATCAGCGGGCGTTCACTCATCAGTGATGGAGAGAGCACGCCTGGAGCATCCCCATACTTGATTGCACCAAAGATAAAATTGTTAATAGCTAGAAATTTGAAGAATTTTCTTGGGGTTAGGGGCAAGAAGATCAGTAGACAATCCTGAAAATTTGTGGTTGTGAAGTGCAGATCTTGAAGACGTATCAATTGATAATAGGTTGCATCAAATTCGCTAGCATGTGCGGCGAGGCTTGTACTTGAAGCCAACTTGTTTTCCAGTGATTTTATTTCTTCTTTTCTGCATTCTTAGTATCGTTTTTCAGCTGTCTCATGTCTGGTTCAGCTACTCTTCAATAAAATTGGACTTGTCTTCTCTAAATATCCTATTTGAGTTTGATGGATTAAGAACTTAATTTTTACCTTAAAAGCTACAAACTACAAAAGTACAGCAACGTAACAAGCATTGTTAGCTGACTTTAAGATCATAAGGTGGGTTGTCGGGTGAATTTCACTATACATGGTTCATGTTGAATCACAGCACCATCATTGAATTTGGAACAATAGGAAAAGAATTGGAAAAAACTGGTCAACTCGTGATGTGGAATAGAAAGCTAGAAAGGATTAGACAATCCAACACTAACTCTTTTGCTCATAGTTGCAGCATCGAAGCTAACAGGTTTTCCAAAAATCAGTAATACTGCCACTTAAAATCTTCATCCGTTTGCAGGCCTTCTATGAAGTCATGAATGAAAATCACTGGCTTATTGCCTTTCAATGGTTGAGTTGCTTAAATTTGTCTAAAGACTAGATCTAATGTACGCATTTCTCTCATATGCACTATGACAGAGCAGACTTAAAATTTAGCTCTGATCTAGCATTTTATCTAGCATATGCGAATGAGGGGGGTCCCAAAATTAGAAAGTGAATCATTCAAGCATCTTCATGGCATATCAAAAGGTTGTAATGGAACTGAATTATTTAAAAGAGGAGAGCCGTTGTTTCTTTCAATGGCTAAGGAAAGAAGATATGTAGGTCATGTTGGCATATCGCCTTGTTTTTTCTAATATAGGTGACAAAAAACACAACACTTGCCTTGGTGATTTTGACTGGTTAGAACCAATTAAGGGACATGGACACCATGCGGTTCCCCATAACCACCACCTCCACCGCCTCCACCTCCAACTCCACCTCCATAGCCACTTCCCCAGCCAGACCCGCCACCACCTCCACCCCCGCCGCCATATCCACCGGGATGATCTCCCCAACCTCCGCCACCACCTCCACTGCCTGTTCCACCACCCCCACCATATCCTCCACCATGTTCTCCACCACCACCATATCCACCACCAGCGCCAGCACCTGTACCACTCCCACCACCATATCCACCACCATGCTCACCTCCTGCACCATACCCAGCGCCGCCACCACTACCACCTCCGCCGCCATGTCCACCTCCACCACCATAACCTACACTGCCACCGTGCTCTCCCCCGTCACCATAGCCTCCACCATGTTCGCCACCACCACCATATCCACCGCCAGCTCCTGAACCACTCCCACTACCATATCCACCGCCATGCTCTCCTCCTGCAGCATACCCGGTACCGGCACCACTACCAGCTCCGCCACCGTAACCACCACCATGTTCACCTCCACCACCATACCCTACACTACCACCATGTTCTCCTCCACCACCATATCCACCACCGGCACCTTGACCCGCTCCACTCCCACTACCATATCCACCACCGTGCTCTCCTCCTGCAGCATACCCGGTACCGCCACCGTAACCACCACCATGTTCACCTCCACCACCATACCCTACACTACCACCATGTTCTCCTCCACCACCATATCCACCACCGGCACCTTGACCGGCTCCACTCCCACTACCATATCCACCACCATGCTCTCCGCCTGCACCATACCCTGTCCCACCACCACTACCACCTCCGCCACCATACCCACCACCATGTTCTCCTCCGCCACCATATCCTACACTACCACCATGTTCTCCTCCTCCACCATAGCCTATACCACCACCAGAACCAGTACCACTTCCATATCCACCACCATGGTCACCTCCTGCACCAGAACCACCACCACCTCCACTACCACCACCACCACCATATCCAATTCCATGCTCTCCTCCGTAGCCAACTCCGCCACCACCTCCACTACCACCGCCACTTCCATAGCCAGCATAGCCATGGTCCCCTAAATAGCCACCCCCACTACCTGAGCCTGAGCCTGAGCCTGAGCCCCCACCTCCACCGTACCCTCCTCCAGCACTGCCTCCATAGCCACCACCTCCACCAGTACCGTGGCCAATGCCGTAGCCAACTCCCCCTTCAAAAGTGAGGAGAGCCCTATTGGCAGAGGATATGCCCAGACACCAGAGCACAAAGAAAACAACACTAATAACTTTAAAAGTACCCATTGCGAGATACTTGAATCCCAAAACTATGACGCAGAACACAAGAGAGGCCTAATATATATAGGACCGTGGATGAGGCTGAATGCCGCATTGAGGGTAATGAGATAATGGGTGTAGCACATGGCTAGACAAGTTGCGATGTCCTTATAGCGTGATTGTGGCCCAACTAACCACAAAAAACTTGCACACTACTGAATGGTAGTCTTCTTCTACCCTCTAAAGTTCGTTTTGGCTGTCCTCCACATCTGTGTGTGTGTGTGTTCAGATGGGGCTGAAGTTTCTGTAAATTCGCCCTTTTTCGCCCTTATCCTCTGCCTCTCCACATCCCCCTAGTCTATTTGGGCTCACTCTAGGCCCAGCCAGCATAGTCGTTCCCGTTGAACTTCAAATTATTGACACTAAAATCATCGAGTGCAGCATATTTTCCTGAACCAAAATTCGGTGATTGGTTTTTTTTTTTTTTTTTTGGAATATCAAAACTAAGTCGGATCATTCTGATGCATATTTTCAAAATGATGCCAAATGTATGAGGTATGATGGTTAACCCCCCCTCCCTCTGCCACACATGAAAATATACACATCCCAAATATCATGGCATCATCATACCCAGAATCCACTACAGTAGTTTTTTGGCTGAAATACGTATCTGGTCTTGAATCAATTTAGGACGTTAAGATCCTAGAAAAATTGCAGTCCTAAAGATAATGCATTAACTCTTTCAAAGAATAGCCTTCCATAGTCCATGACATTGAACTGGTTACAATTTAGACCTTGCATAAGGACACGTAATAATCGTGTTACCGTCCTAGTTAATTTGACAAACCTAAGTGGCCTTGAGTAATTCTTCGTAGCCCCTTCATTAAATTGGAGCAACGAAAATTATAAAATATTACTGACCATTTGTTGCAGGTGAAATCCTCCGAGGGTGGTTACTAGAGCCACCCCTTCTCCCTCCTTTTGCTAATTCAAAATAAAAACCTCTCAAATTGAATAAAATAATATGAATTTTTCTATAACTTTTGTAGGTATTATCATTAGATCACATGTTTGATCTTTTAAGAATCGATAATTGTTAAAAATTACAATTGTGGTAATTCATGGAGACCTCGAGTGACTCATCCATAGAGTTGATGAGAGACAAATAAGAGGGGACAAAAATGTGAAAATGATTTTAGAAAGAAGTGACTTTGTATTGGATGCTTTGTCACCGTCAGATATTGCAGGGATTTTCTTGGCAGAAATCTCCATTTGGTTGCTCGAAAGTCATGCTGGTGTCATAAATAGACAAATCAAAAAGCGCATTTTCCTAAATCCCCACAAAGGGAGGAATCCACTTTGTCATGCAGTTGCTAAAAATTACTCGCACCCCACAAAATACAAGAATTTTAAAATTCTTTTTCGAGCACTTTAATTTTCAATCCAAGAGCTTCATTGGCTAAGAAGATTCCTTTATCAGATTTTGTTTCCTTCGTCCTCTCCCATACCCCACGTACACTTTTGACCTTTTCCTTCAACCTTTTAGTGCATATGAGTAGAGAGGAAACTAAATATTCAATCATCTATATACTTATTAATATTTATGTAGTTATAAAAATTGGATTTTTACTCTTCCGTTGAACAAAAATTCGATAATTATAAATTCTACACATATTTTTATGATTTAAATCAAATAATCTACGAGGGGTAAATCCTTTTGTCATAGCATCCAAAAGAGGGATTCCCATAAATATCTCCTCTACCCTTGGTTCGGCAAAAAATAAGAAGGGTCACAGCTAATAGTCCATCATACAGAAAAAGCCAGTTACCATTTTATTTTTTTCTTTTACCTTTTACGTAATGGCCACCTTTCTTGGATTGTGCATTTACTTCGATAATAAAGCATCTCACTGAATAACCGAAATCTAAAATAAATTGAATTCAGTATCTCTTTATTATTAATCTAAAATTCACTATTCAATATCTCTTTATTATTAATCTAAAATTCACTAACTCACCTATTTATTTGCCAAATAACTTGAATTAGTATTCACATCCAGAATGTGAGGGCTGTCACAGTGAATTATGACGTCTCAAGGAAGTATGTTGGCATGATTTAAATTAGTTCCACTCTTCAAGATGCTAGAAAGGAGCCATGCATAACTTGAACATAAATAGTCCATTCTTTGCCTGTTATTGATTCTTCATGCAAACCATTTCATTACATACAGGTAACATATAAAAAGATGCAGGTTGACAGTAAACACGACACAACTCTCTGAAGATTACATGCAATCATAATATATTTATAGGACACATTCCTTCGGCCAGTTCTTATTTTTCTCAATGCAATGGTGGGAAGTATCCCTAAAAGTGAGAAAATATAGGGAACAGACATTCTCAAGGAGCATAGCCACCATGGCCACCTCCTTCACCAGCCCCACTGCCGCCTCCATATCCACCTCCATGTTCACCACCAGCCCCAGAACCACCACCACCACCAGAGCCACCGCCACCACCGCCACCATGTCCACCTGCTCCGCCACCAGCACCTGCACCTTCACCTCCTCCACTGCCATATCCACCTCCATGTTCTCCTCCAGCACCACCGCCACTTCCACCTCCACCGCCACTTCCACCTCCACCTCCACCTCCTGCACCTCCACCAGCTCCATAGCCTCCACCACTTCCTCCTCCTTCACTCCCTCCATAACCACCACCATGTCCTCCAACGCTACCACCTCCACCACCTCCACCTCCTCCTTTACCGCCTCCACCACCTCCTCCACCGCCATGCTCTCCTCCACCACCATATCCTGCACCACTTCCTCCTCCTTCACCCCCTCCATAAGCACCACCATATCCCCCAGCACTACCACCTCCACCACCACCACCTCCTCCTTTACCGCCTCCACCACCTCCTCCACCACCATGCTCTCCTCCACCACCATATCCTGCACCACCTCCCTCACCAGCACCACTTCCATACCCACCAGCTGCACCTCCTGCTCCACCACCACCTCCACCACCACTACCGCCACCACCTCCACCACCATGCTCTCCTGCACCTCCATAGCCTCCACCACTTCCACTTCCAGCACCACTTCCATATCCTCCTGCACCACCTGCAGCATAACCAGCTCCACCACCACTGCCGCCGCCACCTCCTCCTCCACCAGCATACCCAGTACCATGTTCTCCCACAGCTCCATAACCCTCACCAGCTCCACTTCCACCACCACCACCACTTCCATATCCAGCAAAACCATGGTCTCCTACTCCTCCATAGCCACCACCAGAGCCTCCACCACCACCGTGACCTCCACCTCCATACCCTACTACACCAACTGATTCCTTATAGTAGCCAGTGTCTCCTTCAATGGTGAAGAGCGTCCTACTGGCTAAACATATGCTCAAACTCAGTAAGACAAAGAAAACGAGACTTGCAAATTTGTGGGTACCCATTGTTTAGGATGCTTGAAACCCACAACCATGCTTCGTATGCAATAAACGATACCTATTTATAGGAATGCAAAAGGTAAGTACTGGTCCAAAAGCGCGTCTCATGCACACAAGAGTGGTTGAAGCACACGTAACAAAAGAATTTTTCTGTCCCCACAGTGTGGTCCATTACACGGACACACATGCGTATACTGAACTTCACTTGCACCAGTATATCAATTAGTGTGCTTCTGCTGTCAACCATGTATGATCATGTAATCCATACAAAGCATTTTGAAGACAATCCTCGCACCGGCATAAGCTTCATCTTCTAAACTGTTGTTCAAACAGCCGAAAAATTCAAACTCTTTTCACACTAACGGCAAATCCCATCAACCTACATTATGCAAACTCAAATAGCACTGCCAGAGCTGTTTAGCAAGATATAAAAGGAATCTTTTTTGTATGTGATTTCCGATCATGATCTCACTGTGCAACCGGGAATCAGTTCAATCATCCCATTGTGACAATGAACTGAGTTTTAATTTCTAGTAGACTTCAATTTTCTGTAACCAAATATCCAAATCCTTTTTGCTGCATTCTTTTTTATTTATTTAACTGATTATTCATTCTCAAGAAGCTTTAACTAAGATCTTTTTACTGCATGATCACAGTCAGAATTGGTTTTATGTGCCTAAATCAATTAAATGAAGTTAGTTTTCCACTTCGGGCTCCTGACTAGCCTATCACGCCCCGACCTTTGAGTCGAACATGCAACAATCGCCATATTATCTCAACATACGGGTATTCTCTACCATATACCGGGATAGCGCAAGACATTCAAACTCTTTCAACACCTCACATCAACATCCAAGGGACCATCTCGGCCCATACCTCTCTCAAAACATGCCCTTGGTCAACCCGACCATTCATAATCCCATTGAATTCTTCACAAATTTGAAAGTAAATTCAATAGAGGAACAGTAAAAGATTTAAATATAATTAAAAGTTTAGAATTTCCATTAGGTTGAAAAAATGAAGTTTTAATTTCAATTCAAAAGAATACCCTCTCTATGGGTTTAACTAATCTCCTAAAAAATATCAACTAAAGAAAAACTAGTATTGCAAATGGGAAACTTCACAAAATTAGAACTTGGTAGAATCCGACACCAAGATCAACTAGATCTTTCAACCTAAACTTTTTCTGAAAAATGAAAAAAAGAAAAGTGAGTATAAAAATAATCAGTGAGTAGAGTGTAATAACATGGTTATAACAATACATGAGGAGTGAGTATGAAAAAGTTAAAACATATATCGCAAACAACTCATCGAATATAAAATAGTTAAAAAAAAAATCATCATACATAAAAAGAAATGTATCCACAATTTCATATTTTTTCAAAATTTTGGAATCTCCCTAAATAAACCAATCCCGCCCAAGATTTGGCCAAATTCGGGTGGAAGTTCGCCAAGGGTTATTAAATCCATTAATTCACAACACTATCACTCCCTTTCTCGTCGTTAACTCGTATCTCACCAGGGTGTAACCAGATATAGTACGATGTGGGTAGAGGAGAATCGCGTCTACCACCCTCCACCAATAAACCTCAAACGTCACTCCATCGGGTCACTCCATGAGGGGAATGACTATAGCCAGTTACATCACATGTACATTTCTTTCACAATCATTCATATCTCATTCAATATGCCATAATTTTAACAAACGGTTACGAAACCATACTATAACATTCATGAATCAAATATCCAACAATATATAAAACACATTCATTTATAAATATAATGGATGCATATATAATTCAAATTTTCATTTCGAACATCTCAGAATCACAAAAACTTATACAAAACATAAAACAAAAAAATCATTCAAAATCATTCAAAATCATTTATAAAAGAATTTAAAATAATTTTTCTCATTTAAAGATACAAGGCTCCGTCCATTTACCTCTTGGGAGGGTAATTACTCCCAAATTTCATAATTAAATCCAATATAATTTCTTCTCGGATTCCAATCGATTATTCTAAATCAATAATCACAAATTTAATATTAAATCACGTCTATTTTTAAGGGTTTATAAATTTTTCCCAATTTAGTATAAACCCTAATTTCTTCATTTCAAGATTGTGTATTTTAATTCCATGATTTACATGTTATTTATACCCCTATACAATTTTATTCACATTTTCCCCAATTTTCATCATTTACAGACCTAGGGTTATAATTTTCAATAAAATTTCCTCAAATCTCGACACTAAATTTCAATCTAGTAATAAGAGGACTAAATCTAAATTTAGGAAGGAGAAATTACCTTTATTTTGGGGTGAATGGAGTTTTGAATATTGGGTTTCAAAAACCCCAACTTCTTTATTCGTAGAGCAAACACTAAATTTCCTCTAAATCCTCATTCCCTGAGTTTGGTTGAGGATTTGAAAGTTTTATGTGATGAGTTTAAGGGGGGGTAATTGATTTGGGAGAAATTAAGAGAGAGAGAGATGAGATGAGAGAAGTCGAGAGAGATAGAGAGTGGAAGAGAGATTAGATGTTCGTGGATGAGGAGAAGGAGGAAAGAATTGGGGCTTCTGTTCAAGCCTTTATTGGTAGTGGAGGGTGAGATTACCATCTCGCCCCCTCTTTAATTTGAGTTTCATTGAAGTTGAGAGGTCATTTTTGTCATTTCACCCTTCAAACTTTTGAAATTTGTTTGGACTTGTCAACTTGCATTGAGGACAAGGTGACCTATTCTTAGTTTTATAAGGGCTCGGGTCGACTCAAATATAGGATAAGACAACCCAATTTTAGGATTTTCTAAACTTTGGGTTGACCTAAGGATTAGACAAGGCGACCCGAAAATGTAACGTCTCAAAATTCTATCCCCACAAGCTACCCAGGTCGACCCAATCTCACATGCAAAAGGACCCAATATTATGAAGGTTCAGAACTCCCTTTTCTGCATATCACAAGACTCCTCACTACAAGTGCAAGGCGAACCAAGTCTCACACAAGGGGCCTTATCCTTCATTTTCCATGGCATGGGTTGACCCACCCCTATGGATCGTCCTCCCTCATTGACAAAGCGACTTGCTCTCTAAACACACACACCCAAATCGTCTCACTCCCTCTCAGAAGGTGACTTATCCCTCATTTTTATTCTCACAAGCCAACCCAACATCAACACAAACCAACTCAACACTCACAAACTCTCTAACCATAAGCCAACCCACCTCTCACAACCTCCATTTACACAAACCATTCAATCCTATGTGAAATATGAGGAATTATAATAAAATTAAAAAACTAATTAGAATTCTTTCCAATATTACATAAGAGAACAAAATTTAAAAATTATAATACCGAATTTTCTGTATTACAATACTTAACCCTTTAAAACTAAAATTTCATTCTCAAAATTTAAAATAAAATTCATACATCAAATAAATAAGGGTATTGTCTCTACATAACATTCTCGGGTTTTTAAGTCTCTTTTTCAACTTGGTTACTTCTCTACAATATCTTAACCATGAGAGTTTATTTACTCTTTAATTGCTTAATTTGTCGATCAATGATTTTTATTGATTATATCTTGAAACTCAAATCTTGATTTAACTCTACTGGAGGAGTCTTTAATACATGTGAGGGATTCGACAACTATTTCTTTAATATTGAAATGTGAAAAAAGTTATGAATCCTTTGTAACTCTGGCGGCAATTCAAATCGATAAACCATATTTCCAATTCTTTCTAGGATCTTGAAGGGGCCGATATAATGAGGTTCAATTTTTCTAGTCTCTGAAATCAAATTATGTCATTCCAAGAAAATATGTTCAAAAACATCATATTTCCTATTTTGGATTCCAAGGGTCTTCTCATTTTGTCAGCATAGCTCTTTTATCGATTTTGAATCGCTTTCATTCTTTCCTGGATCATTTTCACCTTTTTCTTGGTAGGTTCAATCAACTCTATACTTTTAATTTTTCTCTCTCCAATCTCATCTCAACATAATAAAGTTCGGCACTTCCTTCTGTAAAGAGTTTCGTAGGGTGGTATCACAATTCTACCTTGATAGCTATTATTATTTGCAAATTCGATTAATGAGAGACGCCGATCCCAACTGCTTTGGAAATACATAACACATGCTCTAAACATGTCCTCTAAAGTCTGAATTGTATGCTCTGATTATCCATCAGTCTGAAGATGGAAAACAGTATTCAACTTTAGCTTAATCCCTAAGGACTCTTGTAACTTTGGCCAAAATCGCGAAGTAAATCGGGGATGGTCTCACATAATAGACATTGGGACTCTATGAAGTTTCACGATTTCATCAATATATAGTTTGATCAATCTCTCCAAAGAATAAGTGTTTTGAATTGGAAGGAAATGCGCTGATTTGGTGAGCCGGTCTAGTATTACCCAAATAGTGTCATGATGACTTGAAATACATGACAATCCCACCACGAAATCCATAGTGATGTGTTTTCACTTCCATTTGGGAATTGGTAGTGGTAGGAAGACACCAGCTAGTTTCTGATACTCGACTTTAATTTGTTGGCACACACGACACCTAACCACAAACTTGGTTATCTTCCCCTTCAATCCCAACCACCAATAGGTTTTCTTGATGGTTTAGTATATTTTAGTACTTCCAGGATGCATCATATAGGCTGAAAAGTATGTCTCTTCAAGTATGGCTCTTCGAAAATCCTCGTCCTTTGAAACACAAATGCATCTCCCATAAGTCACAATCCTATCATCCTAAATTTGGAACTCACCACCTTCCCCCTTATGAATCTTCTCAACTATACCCTTCAATTCCTCATCGGTTGCTTGAATCTCTCGAATACAATCCACCAAAGTAGACCTCACCATAAACTTGGTCAAGAGTATACAATGGTCATCTTTAGCTAACTAGACTTCAAGTGCTCAGAGTCTAACTAGACAAAAAAGGTAAGAACTCCCTTAGGATATTGAAGATGAAGATTTACGGTTTAAGCCATCCGTAACCACATTTACTTTACCAGGATGATAGTCAATTACTAAGTTATAGTCTTTGATCAGTTCTAACCATTTTCATTGCCTCAAATTGAGCTCATTTTAAATGAGAAAGTACTTGAGACTTTTGTGGTCAGTGAAGATTCTGCATGTGACTCCATATAAAAAATGCTGTTAAATTTTTAGAACGAAAACAATGACAGCTAACTCCAAATCATGAATAAGATAGTTCACTTCATACTTCTGTAGCTGGCGAGAGACGTAAGCAATCACTTTATCACATTTCATCAACATGAACCCTAACTCTTGCTTACATCACTATATACTACATAATCACAGTCATTACTAGTAGAGAGAGAAAGAATGAGAGTAGAAATTAATCTTCGCTTAAACTCTTGAAAACTATCCTCATACTTTTTATTTCATTCGAATTTGACTCCTTTCCGAGTCAAATTGGACATCAGAGCTACTATTTTTGAGAATCTCTCTTTGAATCTCCAATAGTAGTTTACTAATCTAAGGAAACTTCTCACATCGATAATATTTTAGGGTTGTTCCCACTTTAGAATGACCTTTACCTTCTTTGGGTCGACAAAAATTCCATCTCTGGAAAAAATATGCCCTAAAAAACCAATCTTCCGTAATCAAAACTCACACATGGAGAATTTGGTATGCAACTTATTATGCCTAAGAGTTTGTAATATAATCCGAAAATACTTGAAGTGCTCTTCATTATTCTTAGAATAAACCAAGATGTCATTAATGAAGACTGTGACAAATTTGTTGAGATAGGAATGAAACACTTCGTTCAAGAGATCCATGAAAGCTACAGGTACATTCGTCAACTCAAAGGGTATCACTAGAAACTCATAGTATCCATACCACGTCTTAAACGCGGTCTTGTCGATATCATCACCCTTGATCCTTAATTGATGGTAACCATTCTCAAATCTATCTTTGAAAATATACTAACCCCTTGAAGTTGATTAAACAAGTCATCAATCCTCAGCAGAGAGTATTTATTCTTAATGGTCACCTTATTTAACTACCAGTAGTCGATGCACAACCGAAGGGTGTCATCCTTCTTCTTCACGAATAGAATCAGAGCGTCCCAAGATAAGGTACTTGGTCTGATAAACCCATTGTCCAATTACTCCTGAAGTTGAATCTTTAATTCTTTTAATTCTATAGGTGTCATTCTATTCAAAGGTATGGAAATGAGTGCGGTTTCGAGAGTCAAGTCAATAGCAAAGTCGAAGTCCTGAATCGGAGGTAAACTGGGCAACTCGTTCGGGAAGACATCCGAGAACTCATTCACCACTAGAGCATTTGTCAATTCTGGACTTCCTATTGTGGTGTTGATGATGTGGGCTAGATAAGCCTCACAGCCCTTATGCACAAATCTTCATGCCTCCATTACCGAGATTATACAGTTTGGTAAGACTCGCCATTCACCGATGAATACAAATGGAGGACATCCTGGTCTACAGAATTCCACTTACTTAGTGAAAAATTTACTGAAACTTAGTGAATGTGTAGTCAATCCATGCCTAATATGGTATCAAAATCTCTTATCTCTAATGGAATCAGGTCTACTTCGAGGGTTATCTCATCGACCTTCACCTCACAATCCTTATATATAGTATCCCTATTCAGTTGTTCCCCAAAAGATGTGATAAATAATAACCCTTTTACAAGCAGAGCTAAAGGCCTATCAGAATGTTTAGCAAATTTCGCACTCACAAATGAATTATTAAACTCAGTATCTATTAGCACACGAGTATCAACACCAAAGATTTTCGTCGTACCTATCAGTATACGTCATAAAATAATTACTAGTCAATTCACAAATTATATCATTCATATATGACCATTTACAATATTTTATCACACTACACAATCTTGAACATTTCATATATTCATCTATCATAAAAATCCATACTACTGGCATAATCATAACTCATACTAATGATCATAAATAAAATCACATCTTCAACATATTTCAAGTCTTGATTACATATCATCTACATCATATTTTTAGTTTATTTAATTCAAGTTTCAAAGTGATTTACTTATAACCACGTTCGGATTGGCTTGAGTCTCTTCATTTGTTATAGCATAAATTCTTGTCTGAGTTCTTAGTTAGGGTCGTTGAGTAGGAGTGGTTATGGTGTTGCTTCCCATTCCCGTTCTTGGAGTAGTACCAGTGGAAGGTGTCGAAATAGTTACCGGGTCTCTTTTGGAGCCAATAGGGGGACCCTAGACTTGTTAGTTCCCCTACCCTTCTGCATTTAACTCTGAAAAAGAGTATCGATGGTGACCCTTCTTCCCGCAATGGTAACATTTTCTGGGTTCCCTACATGGATCCAAGTGGTGTCCCTTGTAATTTGGGTAAGGTTCTCCACTGCTTCCTCTCAACCTTACTCCCAATCCAACATTTTCACTAAGAGCATTTGACTTGAAAGACAACTGGTCTTGGGAAGAGTCAACCGATCTAAGACGGAACCATCATTGTAAAAGCCCGTGTTTTTGCTCTTCTTGGAGATTTGGCCTAGTGTGAACCTACTGGACCTCTTCTTCTTTTCATGGTGTTCTCTAACCTTACCCCTCTCCAGCACCTTTTTCTCGGCCCTCAAGATCAATTTCTATACATCTTGGAATGTATGCCCCTTAGTTATAGACATTTTCTCACTTATATTCAAATTCAGTCTTGATTCAAATTTCGCACACAGGAATTCCTTGAAGTTCACAAATTTAGGAACATAAATAGCAAACTCTCTAAGTTCTGTCTTATATTCAGCTATTGTCTTATTCTCTTGAGTTAGCTTGAAAAATTTCTCTCATTTGGTCCCTATAGAATCGAATATAGTATTTTTCTTCAAATGCTCTAAGAAATTCTCCCCATCTAAGAGGTGTGGAAGTTCTGCCCTTCATGTTCTCCCACCAGGTTCATGCACCTTTGTTTAGCAGTTTTACAACCACCTATAATTTTATCTCGTCATCCAATTTCATGTTGGTGATGGTCTCTTGAATTTGGTCAATCAATTCTTTGGCCACCGAGGTATCACACGTGTCAGAAAAAGTCTCACATTCAAGTTGTCTTATCTCTTTGATCAGTTTTGATAACTCAATGGTAAGGTGGTTGGTTGATGTAGCAACCGGAGGAGGAGATGCCACCGGCGCAAATGGTGCGACAGTCGCAATTGGAGGAGAAATCGATGGAGGAGCTAAAATTTGGTGCGGAGTTTAAAACTATGCTCCGTAAGTGTTTCACCAATTCATCACTTTCTGGAGGGCGGCAATGGAAGGGTCGGGCATCCTGGTTGGAGGAGCCGGGTATTTAGACACCAAGAACGATTCATCCTTATGCTCTTGAGGAGGAATTTCATTTATATTTCTCATTTGTTTATGTGGAGGCATGATTTTCTACAAAAGAAAAATTATGTATAATGCACAGGGTTAAGTGAAGAACTAATTACTTAATCCTGTAAAAATGATGTTCCCAATTCCCTAGGATCTATTAAAGGTTTTCAAAATCATTTGAAGGAATTTTGAGCATCCAAACTTTCAAAAATCTTTGAAATTTCCTTTGAATTGTTTGGAAAAATCTTTTAAAAATTCTCTAAATTTTCAATAAATCTAAAATCAAATTTAGACTCTAATATCAATAAAATTGTCAAACCCCGATTCTTGAGTCGAGTACGTGACAATCGTCGCGTTATCTCGACAAATGAGTATACCCTACCCATATACTGAGATAGCACAAATCATTCAACATGTTTTAACACCTCACATTAATATCCAAGGGACCATCTCGGCCCATACCTGTTTCAAAACATGCACTTGGTCAACCCGACCATTCAGAATCCCATTGAATTCTCCACAAGTTTGAAAGTAAATTCAATAGAGGAAAAGTAAAAGATTTAAATACAATTAAAAGTTTAGAATTCCCAATGGGCTGACAAAATGTGGTTTTAATTTCGACTCAAAAGAATACCCTCCATATGGATCCAACTAATCTCCTAAAAAAACTTAACCAAAGAAAAAACTAGTAGCAGAAATGAAAAACTTCACAAAACTGGAACTTGACAGAATCCGGTACTAGGATCAGCTAGATCTCCCAACCAAAACTTCCTCTGGAAAAAAAAAAGAGTGAGTATAAAAATACTTAGTGAGTAGAGTACAATGGCATGATTGTGATAATAGATGAGGGATGAGTGTGGGAAAGTCAAAACATATATTGCAAACAATTCATCAAATATAAAATAGTTCTAAAAAAATCATGATACATAAAAAGAAATGCCTCCACAGTTTCATGTTTTTCCAAAATCCTTAGGTCTCTCTAAAGAAATCACTCCCACCTAAGATTTGGATGAATTCGGGTAGAAGTATGCCAAGGGGTTTTAAATACATTCATTCACAATACTATCATTTTGTTCCTTGACGTTGACTCGTATCTCACAGGGATACAACTAGATATAGTACGATGTAGGTAAAGGAGAGCCGCGTTTACCACGCCTTGCCAATAAACCCCACCCATGTCACCCCGTCGAGTTGTTCCGTGGAGGAAATGACTATAGTCATTTACATCACATACACATTTTTTTCACAATCATTCAAATCTCATTCAATATGCCATAATTTTAATAAACGATTACCAAACCATATTATAGTTTTCATCAATTAAATATCCAGCAACATATAGTACACATTCATTTGTAAATATAATATATGCATATATAATTCAAATTTTTATTTTGAACATTTCACAATCACAAAAATTTATACAAAGTGTAAAAAAATCATTCGAAATCATTTATAAAAGAGTTTAAAATAAGTTTTCTTATTTAAAAACACAACGGTCTGTCTAATCACCTTTTAGGAGGGTAATCACTTTTAAATTCTACAATTAAATCCAATATAATTCATTCTCGGATTCCAATCAATTATCCTAAATCAAAAATCACAAATTCAATATTAAATCATACATATTTTTTAGGGTTCATAAGTTTTCCCCATCTTAGTATAAATTTTAATTTCTCCATTTCAAGAATGTGTATTCTAATTCCACGTTTTACATATCATTTACATCCCTTTACAATTTCATTCACATTTTCCCCAATTTTCATCATTTACAAACCTAAGGTTATAATTTCCAATAAAATTTCCTCAAATCTCAACAATAAATTTCAATCTAATAATGAGAAGACTAAAGCTAAGTTTAGGAAGGAGAAATTATCTTTATTTTGGAGATGGATGGAGTTTTGAAGATTGGGTTACAAAAACCCTAAATTCTCCATTTGTAGATCAAACCCTAGATTTCCTCTAAATCCTCATTCCTTGAGTTTGGTTGAGGATTTGGAAGTTTTATGTGATGTGTTTAAAGGGGAGATAATTGATTTTGGAGGAAATTAAGAAAGAAAGATGAGATGAGAGAAGCCAAGAGAGATAGAGAGTGAAAGAGAGATGAGATGTTTGCGGATGAGGAGGAGGAAAGAATTGGGGCTTTTGTTCAAGCCTTTATTGGTAGTGGAGGGTGAGATTACCACCTTGCTCCTCTTTAATTTGAGTTTCATTGAAGTTGAAAGGTTATTTTTGTTATTTCACCTTTCAAACTTTTGAAATTTGTTTGGACAGATCGACCTACGCTAAAGACAAGGCGACCTATTCTTAG
Source organism: Dillenia turbinata (assembly GCA_037126225.1). Classification (NCBI taxonomy): domain Eukaryota; kingdom Viridiplantae; phylum Streptophyta; class Magnoliopsida; order Dilleniales; family Dilleniaceae; genus Dillenia; species Dillenia turbinata. The sequence continues at coordinate 17,228,014 of JBAMMX010000008.1, read as the reverse complement.
TTTTACAAGGGCTCGGGTCAACTTAAGCATAGGCTAAGGCGACCCAATTTCAGGATTTTCTAAGTTTTGGGTCGACCCAAGGATTGGACAAGGCGACCTGGAAATGCAACGTCTTAAAATTCTATCCCTACAGGCTACCTGGGTCGACCCAATCTCACATGCAAGGCGGCTAAACATTATGAAGGCTCAGAACTCCCTTTTCTGCACATCACAAGACGCCTCACCACAAGCGCAGAGCTACCCAAGTCTTCACACAAGGCGTCTTATCCTTCATTTTCCATGGCATGGGTTGACCTAAACTTTGGCATAAGACAACCCAAGGCATCAAATCCTCAGAATTCTTAGTCTCCCACCCTATGGTACTCCCTCATTGACAAGGTGACCTGCTCTCCAAACACACACTCAAGTCGTCTCACTCCCTCTCACAAGGTGACTTATCCCTCGTTTCTATCCTCACAAGTCAACCCAATATCAAGACAAGCGAACCCAACACTCATAAACTCCCTAACCATAAGCCAACTCAACCTTAAGACAAGCCAACCCACCTTTCACAACCTCCATACACACAAGCCATTCAATCCTATGTAAAATATGTGGAATTATAATAAAATTAAAAATCTAACTAGAATTCTTTCCAATATTACATAAAAGAACAAAATTTGAAAATTCTAATATGGAAAATTTCGGTGTTACATAGCCTCCCGAGATAACCTGTATCAACAGGCACTAATTTTGCAGTGATCCTTGTCTTATGCATAATCTAAAAGTTGTCCCGGGACCATTGAACATAGTACAACCAAGGAGGAGTCCAGTCTTATATTGTCAGGCCAAGTTCACAACCGCTTAGAGATATTCCTCCATTCATCCATACGCATGAAAGTCCTACTCCAAGCACACTGAAGATTGTCTCTGACAAAAATGTGCAATCATACATAACATGGTTCACATTGTACTTCTTTTCAAATAACATGTATGTGTACGCATGTGCATTAGAAATGTGGCTCCTCCTAACTAGTGAGCTGGACCAGAACACTTAATTTTCTTCTTTCAGGCTCCCTCCCCTCCAACAGATTCTTTCATATGATAACTTCATAAGAGAGTCGGAGTCATACCATACACAATTCTAATTTTAAACTAATGACCAAAATGAGACAATGGCAGAGAGCTATCAGTTCAGTGCTCCTGCCTTAATCTAACTCTCACTTCTGGGCGTCTCTCTTCTAATTCTGTGACCGGGTATATAATGAGTGTTAAATTTAGAAGAGAAGGAGATCAATAATTTAAGAAGAGAGTGAAGCCGTAAAGCTAATGTAAACCACCAATTTGTGTCTGGTCTAGTTCTCAATCATGCAATCATGGATCATTACCATGCTACAGGAATCACCCTAAGGAAGGTCGTATGTTGCGCACAATGCTCATAATTCATTATTTGGCAGTGTGACCTACATAAATATTTTGAATTTAGCAAAAGATTGGATCAGTTCACAATCTCTCGTGTAAAAATAACTATAAGATCCCATTTTAGAAAATGTTTTTTCTTTGTTCTCTCAATTTACTCTGGACAGAATTGGATTTCTAAAGAGATTAACTGTGGAAATTGATGGAAGTTCAGCGGATTATAGCACAAGGATAGGAAATTGGAAGTTTGACACAAGTCTTTCCTATAAACATTTTTTTATATATTTTCTACCCACATTTTTGTAGGCCTCGAAAGCATTATAAAAACGGGTAATTATAATTGTTAAGAAATTTCATACCGGGCAATAAGTACAAATATCCTGGTATTCTCTTCTGGTCTAAGCCCTCCTTACAGAGCACCAAAATTCACACCCACCACTTTCCAGTTAATACAGAAATTTACTTGGTACAACTTTTGGGTCTATTCTAGAGACATATTCTGAAATATTGATTGTTCAAGCAATGTATAATTCTGTGGAAAACAACAAACTGACCACAAAATCAGTATATGCCACTAAAAAAGTGGGAATTAGTTCATCCACCCATGTGCAATACTCATTGAAGATTAGGAATCGGTGACATCCAACATTGCACCAGAGAAGTTTTCACTTTTAGTCGATAGAGCATGTATGTGAATTTTGAAAAAAGCAGCGTCCATCTTTATGCTGCAAAAAAGCTACTGCTTCGTGTGAAATCATAAAAGGATGTCAATAGTACATTCCAACTAACTTGTGCATAAATGTAGGCTTTTATTTTAGTGTGTCTTGGATAGAGGAGAGCCGCTCCTTCATCCCACCTATTTTGGCATTAAAGCCATTATCTCCAAGACAGCGGAGAAAGAAAATTCTTTCAGGTGTACTCTATTGAGCTCAGAGAGCTAAAGAGAATTATTGTGGAGAGGTCATGAGACATTCTTAGAATTTTAGCACATAAAGGGAGATATATGAAGTCTAAGACTAACAAGTGCATGTTGCGATATTTTGTTCTTGAACTTCCTCCATAAAAGTGTCTGCTAGGGGAAGGAAGAAATGAATTTTTTTTTTTTTCCTTTTCTGGATAGAAGGGTAGCATGCTCTGCTCTGAAAAAGGTTCTTGAAATGATAAACCTTGAGAATGGACCATGTAAAGTATATGACCATTAGATAGCAGCGCAGCTCTCTACACGTTCGATCCAAAGGAATATTCATGAGGTCCTAAGGAAGTAGAAACAATAATTTCCTTGTCTTCTTGCCCTTCCTCAGTTGAACGTAGCTGCTTTCCACTTGAACTGAAGACCGCATTATACTGAAACAGAAACATATCTTTGGAATGTCATCTTCAATATTAATGAATGGAATTATAACCTTACCTCAAATAGCAAAGCAACAAAGGCAACAACACAACCTAATGACCAAATTCAACTCTTGCATTCAGTCTCATCAAACCATTGATTCTGGAAAATTAAACAGATATCGATAATCTATTGGAATCATCAGGCTTGTTGGACTGCAACAGAGATAATTTCTAATGTAATAGTTGAGATCTTATGTGTAAAGCATAACTTTGTTAATTTCTCATTGTTTAAATCCTGCACTTGATTTTAGGGGCACCAGACCTAATCTGCACAAATGGAAGCATACCCTCCAAAAATAGATAGCATTGGCTTTAGTGGGTGATCACATGCTAGAAGGAACTTTTCTCTTCTTAGGGTGGGACCTATCCCTATTCTTTTCCTTGCTAGTGGATCCTTTATCTCCACTCTTTATTTGTTGAAAACAGCAATATCACCAACACCGCCCCCACCCCCCACCCCCAAGAAAAAGAAAAAAAAAAAGAAAAACATATGTTCTTATTGCAGAATGATAACATTATTGCATGAATTTCTTACTTCTGGGCCTATAACATTAACAAAATATTGAGTGAAGAACTTTCATTTGGTTCCATTCATATCTTATTCACTTTTTAGACCAAGCTTTCCAAATCAATATGTAATCCAGATTATATGATCCAAATACACCTATTTCCATTTCATCAATGACTACACCTTAGTCTCTTTTGTATCTCCTTATACTTTTCTTTGCTTTGTCCTCTGTCTTATGCAAATCCTGAAGGGAAAGTAAATGTACAAATCAAAAGTCAAGAAACCCATCGATAGGACACCAATAATATTTCAATGTTATTTGGTAGGTCTTCTCCTTAAAAGGAGAAGAGAAGCTTAAAAAGGCCCTTTCAAATGGACACTAAATATGTCTCACCTTAAGAGTATTCACTTAATCGAATGTAACAATGGGTATATCCTCATGACAAAATGAATGTCACAGGTAAACTAAATATTTCCAAACGGACACTAAATATGTCTCACCTTAAGAGTATTCACTTAATCGAATGTAACAATGGGTATATCCTCATGACAAAAATGAATGTCACAGGTAAACTAAATATTAACATAAGGAGAGTATCACCAACTCTTCTGTGGTCACCAATTTTCACTCATCCACTCATTGGTTGACTATTGCATATATTTATCTCAATTCAATTTTTAAAGGAAAAGAAAAGTAATTTCTAAGAAGAATGATAATTATAATGAGGGCAAAATATCCACAAGGAATGCAGACCATACGAGGAAAAAACATGAACAAGAGAACCAAGAGGAATAATTAAACAAACTAAATTATAGAGAGGCAAGATATCCACAAGGAATGCAGACTAGGAAAGAATAGATGAATAAGAGAACCAAGATTAATAATTAAATAAACTAGCTACACAGTCCTGTCTCCCAAATAATAATGTCCCTTAAGTTGCAGAACGATGAAATCTTGTTTCTTCTCTTCTTATTTCAATGAGAGGGAAAAAAACACTACTTCTACCTTCCAAATGATCTCATCTTTCCTTAACATCCTTTGAAACCAAAACAACTCACTAAGATGGAATTCCATTAAAATCTAAAGATCACTTCTGCCGGTTAAAGATTTGGAGAAATATTGACAGAACTTTCTGGACAGCTCCAGTTGGAGCTAAACCTGTCTGACCCTCGGATCAAGTACGTGATAATTGTCGCGTTATCCCGATACATGTATAGTTCCTACTATACATCGAGATAGCACATGACATTTATTAATATCCGTCAATTTTCCAAAATAAATTATCCATCAAAATAAATCAGCATATACTTATCGCACATTGAAATGACCAACCCAGTCCAACCCTGCTTAGAAATGCATGCATTGGGCCAACAACACCATTCAAATCCAAACAATCCGCGAATTTTAAAATAAATCCTTACTCTAGGGATCCATATCAAATTTTCCATCAAGACAATTCTCAAAGAAAATTCAAGAAAATAAAAGGGTAGGTCCCCAAAGTTTACAAAATCATATTTAGTTCACAAAATAATTAAATATAATATAAAATTTGTCTTCAAAAATAATATAAAAATTGTCTCCCATTTGAGTTCACTAAGTATCTTAAACCACAAAATGACTCATTACCCAATGATGTCCAACAATACAGATTTCAGTCACCTTAGGCGTCCACAAATCTCAACTAAGTTTTCTCTATAAAATGGAAGGGGATGGTAAGTATAAAATATATCTAGTGAGTGATATACAAGTTATATAAAAATAAGAATTTGTGTGGTGGATATATCAAATACATATTTTTCAAATCATTATGGCATTTTCAATTTTATTCAATAAAAATGAATTTCAAACCAATATTTCTATATCATCACAATTCGCAATTATCATAATTCAGTTTTATATGTATCCCTCAATTTGTATTTTTCAAACCCGGGATATTCCCAACAAAAGTTTACCACGACTTAGGGTGAGGCCGCCAAGGGTTTTAGTAATTTAAATTTAAAAATGCCTCCATCTTTGGCGTTGGTTATGGTTTTCATTGGCGGTGCAACCAATTGTCCAATATCCTTTAGATTGCATGTTATTCGATCATGGATATACCGTCGCGCTCGGCTACATACCATGTCTATTAACATTAACTCCACCACGTCACCCTGTCGAATCATACCATGTCGGGAAATGACTAGTCATTTTTAGGGGTTCAGACTCTCACTCCAAGTCAAATTAAATGCACCATAAATCCATATCGTATGCCATTAACTTTAATAATTTCTCAATCATAACAACATACTAATGTGTTTATCATTAACAAGTTCATATGGTATATTCATTTATTCAAATTATATAGGATGCATAGAAATTTCAAATTTCATATTTGGGATATTCGGCATACACTAAAACATATAAATTCAAAATTCAGAAATCATTTAAAAAATTTAATAAAAACATTGTTGATAAAAATAATTTTTCTTATTTAATTACAAACGGGAAATCACTTACCTCTTGGGAGGGTGAACACTCCCAATTCACAACTAATCCAAGGATAATCTTTTTTAGGTTTCTAATTATTTTAACCTAAGGCAATGAATTTAATGTTAAATCACGTCCAAAACTAGGGTTTATAACTTTTCCCAATCATAGTTCAAACCCTAATTTGTCCAACCTAAGAATGTAGGTTCTAATTTCATCAAATATATATTATTAGCATATATATACAATATCCGTTCATAGTATTTCCCCAAATTTCATCATATATAAACCTTAGACCAAAATCCCTAAATCAAATCTCACGATCAAAATTTGGTATTCAAATTCATGCTAAGGAAATATAAATCTAGGTTGAAAGGAGTAAGATTACCTCTAGAAAATCCACAAATTTCGTTCGATATCAACTTACTCCAAACCCTAATTTTCTCTCTCTACAAAAATCCAAAAATTTCAAATATAAAAATTAAATTCATGACTAATGGAACTAAACCCTTGAAGATGACAAGAAAATTACCTTTAGTTCATAGTTGGATTGAATTTTGAAGGTTGGGTTTCAAAATTCTAAATTCTCCATTCATAGAGTAACCCTAGATTTTTCCCCAAATTAATGTTTGGAAACTTTATGAGATGATTTTGTAAAAGGGTAATTGATTTTTGGAAGAGATTAAGAGAGAGAGCAAGAGGAAAGGGAGAAAGAAAATGTAAAGGAGAAAAGAAGATGAGAATCAGGGAAGGAGAGAAAAAAATAAGAATGGAAGGCTTAGTTAAAGCCTTGTTATAATGAGTGGGTGAAATTCCCATTTTACCCTCCTAAATGTTAGGTTTTATTTAAGTTTGGAGGGCATTTTGGTCATTTTATAACTTTTCCATGTGCATAGGTCTACTTGCAACCTCTCAAGTTGACTTATGTGTCTAGGGTGTTCAGAGACCAAGACGACCTACTTGGGGAGCAATTCGACTTGAAGTTGAGAAGGTAAGTCGATCTAAGGCATTACAGGAGTCGACCCATCCAATTCAAGCCTTAGAGGTATCGTCTTGCATACTAATCGAGTCTATGTAAAGGTTGCACAAGTCGCCTTGTCAAGACTAAGGCTCAGAAACATGCTCTGTAACCCACTCGAGTCGCCTCCCTTATGGCACAAGGCGGATTGACCTAAACATCAACAA